>JAQPZY010001652.1:3942500-5142500 GCA_029931535.1 Margaritifera margaritifera | reverse complement strand
ACCGTGTTTTAGCCGTACCGTAATGTTCTGGCCAGAGTTCCCTAAACTTTGGAAATTTTCTTCCTCCAATCAAGGTTTAGTTTATATTTTATTGAATCGTTGTCTGTGATATAGATATTGGACTCTTTATATGAAGACAAAACAAACTTGAGGAATTCATCTTATTTGTTTTTGTATTACTTTGGAGAGTTTTTCTTATAAGTCGAGTAACTTTACGATTTTGAAAGATGGAAGATTTGAATTCTTCCCTTTTGCTCTCTACACTTCTGCTTAAAAAGCCAATATTTTCTGGTGCATGAGAAACATGATAAATACTACCTAATTGTTAATTTAAAGGAAAAAAAAGCTTAGTATTGTATTGACATTAACGGTAAAAAGAACACAAATGTGCTTAAGCTTACTCATTCCTCCAACAGTCTTTCTGGAACAAAAGTGTATTTATGTCTCTAATTTGAAGAAAACGTCTGTATTTTACAGAAAAGAAGGCGGAGGAATACTGTGGAGGACAAGGAGGTTTGATTATTTTTTGTTGCTTAGTGAATGTGCTAAAATGAGACACAAGCTCTCCAGACAATGTCTGTACTTGTTTTGTGCTAAGGTGCTGCTACATACATACATACATACATACATACATACATACATACATACATACATACATACATACATACATACATACATACATACATACATACATACATACATACATACATACATACATATTATTTTTATCCTTGCGGTGCCACCTTTATATAATATTTTGGTTCGATATCATGGTTCAACAGATTATGCCGACTTTCTGCTCAGGCATCACAAACTCTGACATAATATAATTATTGGGTATACCCTTGGCTAGAATTACTCAATGGATCAGAAAAAGAATTGTTTTTGGATCTAACTGTATGGAGAGAATTACACTGTGATTGTGGTGTATAGCTATTTGTACAAGTAACAAGTTGTCAGGTGAATTAGATATGTGATTTATCTGCAGCGATTTAAGATTGTAAATATTAATGCTAATGGGTTACAGAGATACAATTTCAATACACTGCTATGTAACTAATTACGTTGCCTTTTCAAGTACACATGGATGGCAGTTGTATCACCGAGCTGACTAAACTCTAGGTTTTTCAGTTGAACTAATATATCTGCGGATTCTTAAATATCGTTGGCACAGTTGACAATAGCCATGTTTTATACACAATTCAAGACCAGAAGTCTGTTCAAATTGGTATATTCTGTGATTACCTACATAAAAATGCTCTCTCTCTCTCTCTCTCTCTCTCTCTCTCTCTCTCTCTCTCTCTCTCTCTCTCTCTCTCCAGCAGAACTAGAATATCCTAATCATGTAAACAATATTTTATAATTCTAAACATCATGACACATAGGCATCCTAGTGAGATCCTTCCCCAACATATATAAAAACATGAATAAATTTGGCTTCTCTCTGGAGGCTACTCATTTGAAGAAAAGGAACTTGGACAAAGGCGGGTGTATCCCAGCCTTACTATACCCCTTATTCTAATATTCTACTGACCTGGGGTGATCCCGAGGTCTGTGCCTGGGTGATCCCAGCATAATCCTTACCTAGATCTGGGCTGATCCCAGAGGCTGAACAGTGAGGATGATCCTCGATCATGAAGTGTTTGAAAACCCAGGAGAAATCAAGGCATGTTGTAATTACTAAATTAGTAGGTGAAAGAGTGTCCGAGTTGGGGGTAAAACAGAGGCCAAACGAATTCGATATTTTTATCAAAGAAAATAGCAAGTGAGAGCCCCCAAGAGGATACAAATATTAAAACAGGCTTTACATGGCACGGCCTTAACAGTATTGCAAGGATGAATGTAAAATAGATAGATAGATAGATAGATAGATAATGAGTTAATCAAGCCAGTTCTGTGAGGATGAGGAAGTGCATGCATTTTGAAGACACATGCAGTCATGGCCTGTATCTTTATTGTGTCCAATGATATACCCAGGTCTTCCAGAACTGTAGTAGGACCCACAGTCTTAGCGGGAGATAATGGAACTCCCAGTTTATTGAACAACAAAGTCAAACTTGCCATTGATCTCTCAGGTAGAGCTTCAGGTGGGTCTATTGCGAGAAAATCATCGAACAAATGCAGGACAAATTCCATATCATAATTGTTTTTTATGATCCAACATATGGCCTCCGAGAAGGAATCAAATATGTGTACACTCGATCTACTACCAAGGACCAAGCAAGTGACAAAATAATACATGTTGTTCCACTTAACCCCATAAAAAGGTCAAAGTGATTCTTTGATGGGCACCAGTTTAAAAGCATCTTTAATGCCTGTCATGAAAAGCCAGCTACCTCTTCCCAGTTTCTGTCTAATACGAACAGCATGATCAATGGTCACGTATGACAAAGAGTATTCTTCTTTATCTATTGGATCATTTAAGCTGAGATGTAAAAGATTATCATGGGGGACCGTAAGGTCAACAATAAGTCTCTTTTTCCCAGAATATTTTCCTTCAGCAGCACCTAAGGAACTAATTATATAATGAGAGAAAGGAATTCTGTCATAGGGACCAATCAATTAACCATTACCAAGTTCAGTTTGCAATAACTGTAAAGTTGCTTCAGGTTGTGTACGTGCCGAGGCCAAGTTGTTGCATTCAAAAGAAATGGATGATAAACCTTTTAAACCTGTATCAAACCCCAATTGGAAACCAAAAAGCAAGTATCTAAATAATTCTCTGTCCAAGTGATTTTTTAGCTCAAGGCGTAATTGGCCAACAATGACATACCTTTTCATAGTTATTTTGATATGTCTGTTTGCTGAGTCTGCACGTTCTTTTGAAGTCTTACACACTATTTGTGAATGCTCCGCTTTACAGTTTAGGCAGTTATGTAAATTCCTATAGCGAGCCAGTTGACAACCTAACATGGTGTTGCAGTTATTACAGATGTTTATATTGTAGTTGGACTCTAAAATGTCAGAGTGAGCTTTCCAAGTGTTTTCATCCAAAAGTGTAGGATAAAAGGTAGATAGGCGAATAGTGCTGTTACACAGTTAACAGGTATTTGCGCGATAATTTGCAAAGATACCACATATCAGCTTAAGTTGATGATCTCATCCCCAGATTACCTAGATGTCTGAATATACTTATATGGGTCAAATATATCCTCCTTATAGGTGTGAACTATATAATGCTACCCAAGCCCTACTACTTAACAAAATATGGACAAGTAGGATCATAATTAACAATATAATAAAAACAAATTATAATATATACCGGTAACTGTGCAGTAAGCAAGGAGAATGATGTAAGAATAAAACACTGTGTATAAATCACGATTGATACATTTTTGTTTGCTGCTCCTTTAGCTTAAATATAATGGTGAATGTTGTCGATTTAAATCAATGTTATGCATATTTAATCTGCTTCCATAAGTATCCTATAAACGCTGAGGTAAAAGATATTTAAAGGATCTATTCCTAAAAAGCATATATTAAAAAGTTATAGGGCATTGGCTTGATCATACAGACTTGTATTTTCCGACAGGTACCCCTCATTCCACAGCCGCTGCAGAGTGGATATTTGGTAAATTGCCCACGACAAAATTTTAACTGTAGCATGACCAGTTGAAATACTGACATATACATCGTCGGATCCAGAAAATAATTTCGTCTACCGGATATATAATTTGAGGTGACGTGTTTCCTCTAAAATATTGAGTTAACGATTATTTAACTTAATAGAAAATGAATTCAGGTGCTTAAGACATCGACATGTAATTTATGAATCTTCTGTTTTTAGAAACTTCAGGATCTCCTTGGTGGTTATATCTCATTCTTGGAATCTTTATTGTCAGTGTTGCCTTCAATATTTACTTTGTAATAAAAAAACTGCGCAATCGCAAAAGACGTGGGATGGAGAAGACACAAAAATCTTATAAGGAAGGGTCGGAAAAAGAAGAAACTTCGGTAATGTTATCCAATCATACAGACGACGGCATCGAAATGAGCAATCATTCTGCGCAGACGACATCACCTGAGGAGCTGTCTGCTCCTCCAAATACGGTTGAACAACAGAATTTGGAAGAACACAATCAGAAAACCCCGATCGCCCAGGAGACAGGAGATAATATCACCGTATCATAAATGAAGGTATATCACCGAGGAGCTCCTAAAACACAGTTTGGATAATTATTTCCCTCCAGTACGTGGCGTATATTCTGCAAATATAATGCTAGATAGATGTGTTGCATATTATATAAATTAACATTCATTTTAGGTTGGTACGGTTCCTTTGTCAATCGTTAGTGTGCCCTGAAATAGTTCTGTGTAAAATTTAAAGAAGATAATATGCAATCTTATGTACATGCAGTCTGACTTTGAAAGCGCAATATTATTCAATTACATAATGCATAATTTTATTCACTACTATAAGTTATCAAAGTCTTTCCTTAACAATTGTCTTAAATATTTTGTGGCCCTCTTCTAATTTCTTCTCTTCTGACATATTCTGGAGGAAAGTTCAAATATATTTTACCATATCACGTATCTATGTTATATATATTTTCCAATGAGGCCTTTTTTCTCATTGAGGATGAGACATATAGTTCAGGAAATCTATTCAATTTTTTTTTTTGCTTTTTAATAATCACCTGTGTTTCTGTTATTAATAATAGTATTCACTGTTACATATATTTTCCATATGGCATTTATTGTATTTTTTTTTTTTTTTTTTTTTTTTTTTTTTTTAAGTGTGAAACGGTAAAACTCTCCAAAATCTTTTATAATTTTTTTTTTATGCCCTCAGCAGTGTTTCTCCTGTATTATATTATATTGATACAAATGATTTATGTATATATGCTAAACCAACATTAACGAATTTAAATTATATACTTAATCTTTTTATGCCACTTGTCAAGAGTATAATTTTATTTTTAATTTATGAGTTTATATTAAAACACAGTTTTATAAAGTGTTTCTTTTTTTGGATCCTAATTGATAACTGTTTTAAATAACAGTTCCATTGACTAACATATAAAAAAGCATTAAAAATAAATTGAACAGATAATGCATTTATAACATATGGGCAAATTGTACATGGGCTGAAATTATTGAACTAAATAACGAAACTAGCCAATCTCTTTCATTAGTGAAATGGATATGTTCCATTACGAATACAATGTGTACAGCAGCAAGCTATAAAATACAGGCAAGCATGGATGTTGAACCTGTCAGTAAAATTAAAGTAAGAATATAAACTGACTAATTGCTCAGCCCATTCAGCAATCAGTACTACCTTATTTTAACTGATGATATCCAAAGCAAAGATAGCTCACTAGCATAGCAATTGATGTAAAGATCAAAGACTTTCCTGGACAATAATTTCGATTGAAATTAAAATGAATTTGAAGGGTATATATAAAAAAATTACCAAAATAAGGTGAGAAATGATGAAGTTATGATTATCTGAATTTGTATATGTGGCATAATGACACTCGTATGTGTCGGAGCATATCCAACAAGCTTTCCAGCACTGCTAAAATTACGTAATTACTTAGGCCTAGCCACTGGTCGATGGGTTGCTATATGTTAACGTTTAAACCTGCCCTAACAAATGTGACATTTAAAGATAATTGTATGACATGATTTTTATGATTTTGTGGCTCTCCCAATCGAGAATAATGAAGAAGAAAACAATGAAAATATGTAAAACAGATTTAATAAAAGGGGGATTACTAAAAATATATCGGACATACAGTCATGATGATTGTATTAGGGTATAACGGCACGTCAGCACAATTCTGGCTATATGGTGCCGATTAAAAATGTAGTTCTAAAGCTGTAAAAGAAATGCAAAAAAGGAAAAGCAAATCTAGGGATGAAAACCCTTCCAAACCAAGGTAAACATGAAATACTACAGACTAAATAATAAAGGGTCCAAATGTTCAAATTCTTTAAAAGGTATGTAAAATAAAGAGAAAGGTAAAGAGTATGAATTCCTTCAAATACTGTGTCAAAATTGATTATATAAATTTGCTGACAACTGCGTCACACTTCAGGTGCTCGTGAGAACGCAAAAAATTTGCATTCTCCATCTTAGTGAAAGTACGGAATCTCCGTACTTTTTTCCTATGATGCACCAAGCCCATTGGTCTTGTTCCCTGCTTCGTATGCTCACTCCTAGGCACTCTGCGACACGGCTAAACTAATCGGGATACGCATACTTATTAGTTACCGGCCTATGATATAGTATCACGTTACTAATTGTTTTTTTCCATATACATCAATGCTAACGTTTGGTGAAATAAATATACTTTCTATCATACTTCGGCATGTGTATTACACACTGTCACAGAGGGCAACGTGAGAGTGTGAGTTTGAAAGGGACATAATCATTTACTTCATTGCACTTAAGAGAGATAACTCTGCTGCAACTAGCCAGGGGTAAGAGTTATCCAGTCATAACAAACATTTTCAATGATGTGTATCACAATTTTAGAATATTATAAAAAATACAAAACATGATCTAGATATAAATTAACATAATCTCATATGTTGCCAACAGACTCAATTTATTTTAAGCCTGACAGAAACTACAACTCATACATAATGCATCAAACACAGGTAGTTTTTTGTCTTTTTGTCTTGTTTATTTTTTTTTTTTTATAAATACAATGTTCCCTACACATTAAGCCCGAGACTCGAACCCACGCAGACAGAGGTGAGATGTCAGTGATCTGTAAAGACGAGCGCCTTAGACCACTCGGACACCCAGTGCAACCGCTCTTAATAATAGGGAAAAATTGTTTTGGGGACGGAGAGCAGCCTTAAACCAAGTTATAATGCATACAAACTAAGTAACGTATATGTAAACACAGATTAAATGTATATGAACTAGCCGCCTAAACATTTGCAAAATGTGCGATGTTTCGTATTGTCAGTCCGCGCAAACACAAATCACCGGTCCACGTTAGAACCTTGCCCACTCTCAAGCCAGGCTTAGTTTGATTTATTACGTAATATCGTCTGGGAAGCTACGTTTATCTGGCTGTAAAGTTCACTGAAGGTGTGACACCGTAGCCAATTTTATAATAAAACAAGTTCGAAACTTGTCGGAGCTTGCCTCAGCTTTGGCCAGAACCCTAACCAATGTTCATAGATTATATATACATTTAATCGTAAATTTTAACTATTTTCATTCATTTTCTTACTTTTTTTTAATTAAATTTAAAATGTTTAACATTGAAAGCTGAATATACCGGTTCATAACTTATAATGAAGGTTTGTCGATCCTTTTAGGGTGGTGGGTGGGTGGGGGGAATGTGGAGCAAACTGTATCCACTGAACCTCAACTTTACCACCATATTGACCATTTTAAAAATACGTGTGTTTCATCTTTGACTATGTAGTAATTTGGAAATTTGTGTATTCGTTTTTTATAATGACAGTATTTTGTTCTTTCTTTCCAACGAATTAATTCATATTTCTTACATCGTATTGCGAGTCATTTTGATGGATATGTATTAATAAACGTAGTAATAACAGTTTATGTTAAGTCTTAATGCTAACATTATCTTTCTTAATCTATCTATCTATCAATCTATCTATCAATCTATCTATCTATCTATCTATCTATCTATCAATCTATCTATCTATCTATCTATCTATCTATCTATCTATCTATCTATCTATCTATCTATCAATCTATCTATCTATCTATCTATCTATCTATCTATCTATCTATCTATCTATCTATCTATCTATCTATCTATCTATCTATCTATCAATCTATCTATCTATTTATCTATCTATCTATCTATCAATCTATCTATCTATCTATCTATCTATCTATCTATCTATCTATCTATCTATCAATCTATCTATCTATCTATCAATCAATCTATCTATCTATCTATCTATCTATCTATCAATCTATATATCTATCAATCTATCTATCTATCTATCTATCTATCTATCTATCTATCTATCTATCAATCTATCTATCTATCTATCTATCTATCTATCTATCTATCTATCAATCTATCTATCTATCTATCTATCTATCTATCTATCTATCTATGTAGGAAGTGACGGCGACCCAGACGATTAGCTCAGTAGCCACTTACACTCCTGGTAATCTTCTCAAGTATAACGCCAAGTTATGCCATTAACTGTGTGAGAGGAATTTCCGGGTATGAAATGGATTATCAAAATTCGGTGCCAGAAATGGTATGTTGTGTGTGTTTCTTTTGAAGGGGTGGGATAGAAAATACATTTTTAAACATAAAAGAGCTTGTTTGAAAAGACGGGGAATGTAGTTCCCTGTAATATGTTTCCGTTCTAAACCCTACACAAAAAAAGAATGTAAACTGGTTTCTTTGTTTTGAAGTAAAGATTTTTATTATAGCGAATTGGATTTATATGCCAGACTGTAATTGTCCGAGCCTTAGCCGATCCTCGCATATATAACCAATCCTGTCACTCATAACTTTTCACGTTTTCTTCGTTTTCTTCAGTGACTGATCTTATATCCGAGCATAAACTTCAGTATTTCCTTGTATCGAAGTACAGTATAAAAAATAAAAATTAAACATTTAAAAAAAGCATTATCCGGGCATTCAGAAATCCCAATATGTCATCTAAATTCAAACTTGAGGGCATTTCCATTTAGGGTCGGAGCAAAATTTCATGGCTCAGACTGCAGAATAAAGCAAAAACCTCGAGAACACTAACCAGTAAGACCTTGCTTTGAGTGTGTTTATAGTGGAAAACATATTAAGGTTGAGTTACATTCCCTGAATTTTTAAACAAGCTCTTTTCATGCTTGAAAAAGGTGTAAAATAAAAACCTTCATACCATTCCTAGCACATAATTTTGATCCTCCACTTTATGCAAAGAAATTCCTCTCACCCATTTAATGGCATAAAAAAGGAAGCAGAGAACTGTATACTTTGAATTATCTGCATTATGACAAATCAGGTATTCCAATTTGGCAAGAAGACTATTCTGTTTCAACTTCACAACAGATGAGCCAGTTTTTAACTGCATGAAACAACTGACGCGTTTCGATGCTTGTGAATCAATAAAGTTTCTTTTACAGACGTAAAATGTTCAAGATATATTTTGTTCCTTCTTCAACACTTTTTAAAACTTCTTTTAATATTTAAGTGGTAAATGCTTCAGTAAATAAAAAAAGGACAAAACTGTACTGCTTTTTAAAGTTTTATTTTAAAATGATCTCGAAAAGTGCCAATAAGCGGGTTCTACACACTACACACTGATACAGTTTTATTAACTAACAATAGTTCCGATTTGGACCTGGCCATTGATAGTGTTTACATCATCATCCTTCTTAAAAATTGCTGAGAATTATTTTGTATAGAACGTTGGAGTTTCATAAATTTGGCTTTGAAATGTCAGAGTTCAAGATACCATCTACAGACCCCAGTGGAGCAACGTCGGTGCTATCACACCACTTATACTTTATTCTATTCTAAAATCATTTTGGATTAAAAAGTGCTATCTCGAGTGAGGATGTTGTTCACGTTGACACTATAAGAACGCTTACTAGCTGGCTTCACTTATGTATACATTAAAAATTATTGAGACGCTTTATTTTCCTCCCTCTGATAATGCTCTATAAAGACCTTAGAACTCTAGGACAGTTTGTCTGACATCAGCAGCCTGCAGGTTTTGGATTACATGATTTGCAGCAGAGTAATAAAGCTTTTGAATATGACTGACATCTCAACATATGCAAAATCTAATAATAGGGAAAAGGGGGTTAACATGAGTAGTAGTTGATTTTCTCATTACAGCATATCATAAAGACAGTAGATAATGATTGTCATGTCGATGTTATGTTGATTGAATTTTCTCAGATCTTTCACGAGATTTTTAATGTCTGGCTGCTGCTTAAGTTACCATACTAGGAAATCAGATGAAATGTACACAGCTAGATTCCTGGAAACGCAGACAATAGGTCCCACTGGAAGGTATATCACTGAGAACATCTTGGATCCAGTCAGGTGTTTCACAAGGTAGCTATACGGGCCACTGACTTTTTTTTCTCACCTTGCATTAAAGACCAGAATGCAACTTGCGTGGATCCAGATCAAAATCGATCATGTACTGGTCATGTCAATGGAAGATTTCATGTGCCTAACACTAGTCCGAGACAGACTACAACAGAAAGAGGGGTTTGTCGAGATTATTTCGCCCCCAAAAAAAGCCTTCCTGCAGCGTAACTTCAACCAGTATCCCAGAAAAAAAACACAACAGAAGAGTTATTCAAGAAGATCCTAGTGCAACCAGTATGTTTGTGTCATCAGGTACTGATACACAAAAGAGAACATGGGGCAATGGAGACTGTACAACGCGGATCAGCAGGCATTGCCAATGAGTGGTGACTATAAAACATTAAGTAGTGTAACAGCCATCATAAGCCACATGCAATGGCCCACACTGAAAACCATATTGTAATTTCATTCTGTATATGACACATGGTCTGGTAGATATTCCAAAGGAGCCCTTGAATTCAACACTTCCAGTGCATGGACACTTGCACGAATTCCTGGTGCCCTTTTCGAAGACATCTTCATACCAAATGATCGTTTTTCTCTCATTCTTTGCCAGGCTTTCAGGAGACTGCGCATATACCGACATCTTCAAACGGGAGAGATGTAGACCATCTCGTTGAGTAGGATTACCATATTAGCACTTCCAAAAAAGAGGACTCTCTCTATCTCTCTCTCTCTCTCTCTCTCTCTCTCTCTCTCTCTCTCTCTCTCTCTCTCTCTCTCTCTCTCTCTATATATATATATATATATATATATATATATATATATATATATATATATATATATATATAAGACAAAGACGAGATTAAAGGACCGAAAAGAAGGACACGTACGGTAAAAGGAGAACTATGGCAACCCTATCGTTGATATGAATATTGGCCTGAACCCTTTTGAAGTCCATTGTAAATAATCAATTGTATGGAACAGCGATGTTTCTACAACAACCTGTATAAAGAGCAATAATATAATTGAATGTGGTCTGCAATATAATGGAAATGGGCAAAGGAGAAAGTAGGAAGTTGTAAAGTAGTCATTAATGGATGATAACTTTTCAGAGATTGTTATCTTTGACGAATCAGTATGCCTGAGTTATTTCCCTTTCACAAAGGTGTTTGAAAAATGCATCTTTAAGTGTTAGTGCCAGTATGATGTGCTACAGAGTGAAATCTGTCACATATCAGAAGAAAAACAGTTTTCTTTCAAAAAATATAAATATTTTTAATTTTCATTCACAATTTGTGTAATTGAATATCTCCAAACGTTTCACCGAGAGATATCCATAAATTTCCCTATTAAAGTTTCTTAGCGACGCGCAAAGTTTAAGTTAGAATTGAGACCTATGTTATGTCTCCTGACTGGGACGCTTCCGTTCTTTATCCATGAGAGTTCAAAGACAATAATACGCATTATCTACGTATATTATACATACATACATCATACCAACTATTAATTCAGACTTTGGACCTATTCGTTCCAGGAATGCTTCCTGACTGGGTCGCCTCCGCTTTTTTTCCTTCACAGCTGGGACAAAATAATACATTATCTACGTTTAAGATACATACATACACATATATACATACATACACTTTTCTCTCTCTCTCTCTCTCTCTCTCTCTCTCTCTCTCTCTCTCTCTCTCGCTATATATATATATATATATATATATATATATATATATATATATATATATATATATATATATATATATATATATATATATATATATATATATATTGGACATGGTTATGTCCATCCATGGTTTGATAGAGATTCTGAACCGGATATTAAATGATACAGAGGGTGGAATATACATCGGTCTTGAAAACAAATCTTAGGAATTTACCAATGCTGACAGCGCTATTCTATATAATATTAAGTAAATAATCTCGTCCTTTTTTAAAATAACTGTGTGGAGAATTTACCGTAATAATGATAGCAAATATATCATTTCATGTTTAACTAAACCTGTTGACACTGATTTCCAGAATAATTGGTTTTGTGCAGAAAATATGTAATTTGCTTGGTTTGCTTATCAGACATCAAATAATTATATATGGTTTACTGATAAGCTGAAAAAAACTGATTTATGATGTTTTACTTTATATCTGTAAAATGTATTTATTTTATCTTATTTTCACACTTATCCTAACATCTATCTAAATGCATACAATGCGACAATCGAACTCACAATCTAGCAGAAATAACATTATCAGAGTTCTGTCTTAGCCACGTGTATATTACTTACTCACTCAAATAGAAAGCAAATTTTGCGAACCGTTGGAAATTAAAACCAGTCCGTGTTGTACAATTTTAACATGACGACTAAAACAAACACATAGGAATGCAGTTGATTGTATTAAATTCGTTTACGTCAAATGAGATCCTTTGTCATTAAAATAAGTCCTGTATCGAATGTGTGTACTATGTAGAAGCAATGAACTTGATAACCACGACATTTCTCGTCGTTAGTCGTATCAAGTATTATCAGTGCATCAGTACCTATTGTATTATGACATTTCCTGATATCAAGTTTCTTGCTGGGAATGAAAAAGGCGGTTGTCAAAATTTGACCAGCCGCATATCGCACCTCACTTCTTTTATGTGAAATATCATCTTTTCATGATAATGTTTCATTTATTTCAAATAAAGAAGTCATTCGAGCGAGCAAGCAAGCTAGCAGCCAACCAATCAGGCATTACAATATCCAACTAATCAACCAGCCACTAAAACAGCAAACAAACCAGTCTTAAAAGTATCGAGTATATTTGTCCAAAATTGAAATCTAAAAAACAAACAGCACAAACGCCGATACATTATATTTGTGGAAATTGTATCTAAAAGCAGTTTCTCAGACGTAAGCAAGAATTTATTGTTATCACCAGAAAATGAAACTGACATGAAAAATTAAAAATCTTCAAAATTGTCTTACTTATTTATCTTTTAATTCTGAGAAAATCATACTTTGCAATAAAGCAAGATAAAGCCATAATTTTTGTATTAAAAAATTTGCAAAACGTGTATGCTGAAAAAATCGCTACTTTCGTTATCTCTAGGCGATTACGTATTCAATGATCTATATTGATAACATTTTATTTTTATGGCGAAACAAACATTTCTAAGGATTATTTGTGAGGGAAAAAACTGATACCGAACAATAAATTCCCAGTTGGAAGAATAGCACCTTCCGGCAACTTAAAAACTGTATAAATGTAATTCATATAAATCATATAAATGTGGGCAGTGTATATGTAGGGAAACTATTAATATTGCGTTATTTATGCGTTAAAACCTGAATTTACACGATATATATATATATATATATATATATATATATATATATATATATATATATATATATATGTATATATATATATATATATATATATATATATATATATATATATATATATATATATATATATATATATATATATTGCTAGACTCGTTCTAAGACAACATACAAATAAATGCCTGTCAACATATCATGCTTCTTGGATCAAAGTTTCTGGCAATCTTTGAAAATGAGTATTTTCACAAGTGGGGATAGAAGGTGTGGTCATTTTCTCAGAGGAGCTTTGCCTTTTAGTCAGGGAGTTCGGAATCTCTACCAATTGACATACCGACATAACAATATGTTTTTGAGACTTTGTCAATCTGAAATAATGAAATAAGATTCCGCATAAACTTGCTCTGGGTTATTATTCAATTGATACAAACACATCTCCAATAAGATTAACTTTGCAGTGTACAATATCAGATTATCAGTTCAAGCCTACACACCCTGTGTAAAAGTAATACAAATTCGGTTTGTGGTAGGCGTTACCGCACACTGTGTAAAAGTAATACAAATTCGGTTTGTGGTATACGTTATCGCACACTGTGTAAAAGTAATACAATTTTGGTTTGTGGTAGGCGTTATCACACCCTGTGTAAAAGTGGTAGGCGTTATCACATGGCAAATATGTCATCCTGTTTAGAAATCTCATGTACATGTCATAGAGTAATGTAAAACATAATAACGGTCATAAATCTTACTTCCGGTACAAATACATATGATCCCAAGTTTAATTTTGAACATTTGACACACACTGTGGTACTACATTTATTAAATTTCATGACATAAAGTTTGACAATTGTCTTTTGAGTCATTTTTACAGCATCATACCAAACGTCACACACTATTATCATCAGTAATTTCAAAATAATAACCTGACGATATGTGATCTTTGTTGCATCGCAAATATCATCTCATGTCCTTGCATGCAAGACATTAGTCTTATTTACGGTGTCTTATTTTTTTATTCGATACTGAGAGTGAGACTGAATCTTAGATTTAGTTATTGCTAAAATAAATAAAAAATAAGACAACTTTAAATGCTATTAAGGTTGTGGCAGAAGAAAAACTCATAGTTATAATATGACTAATATTATTGGGAATCGAGCACAAGCCCGTGAGTTACGGCACCCTTAGACTTGCCTGCACGTATCAACCCTCATACGTTCTCAATCATGCTTGCATGCTACGAAAATAATGGAATTTTGTCGAGAATATCTGCTTTCATGCGTAGCATTTACACTCGCTAAGCGATCTTGTAATTATCTCTCCTCTAAATACACATTCACTTCTTGGACATATACCAAGGTAATAGTAGCTCTTATATGGCATCCCCTATCCCTGGATCATATAGGTCGATGATTATTATATTATGAGGTGAATTTACATCGACAAAAATATTATCATTCAGGTTACAAATTTATAATTTGTATCCCTCTTGGAATCGAACCCGGGCCCGCGAGTTACGGCACATCGCCTTGCCTGCACGCTCTAACCTCAATATCCTCTCGAGAAAGGGCGCATCCACAAAGAAAGGCTGCAACATAGTCCTTAATATGTCTCTTCATGCTAGCAGACACACTCGCTAGGAAACTTGGCAATTAACTCTCATCTCAACACAAAATCACTCCTGAATGCTTTAACATAAACCACGATATATACAAGTTATTAGTGTAAAGTACAAAGAAACGCACACACACACACACACACACACATATATATATATATATATATATATATATATATATATATATATATATATATATATATATATATATATAAAGCCAGGCTGGAAACTCAGTGCATAACTTGAGTAGCCTTGGAGCTGTCTGGTCCTCTCACACCCAATTGCCACGAAATTAAATGGGACTGCGCTGAAGGATAGCTTATAACAAAATAAATTTAACAATGAACATTACCAACTTTTTTAGGCTGACAGAGTAAAATTAATCCTTAGACACAATATTTTAACAGCAGGTTTTACGGGGCTTCTATGTGAAATACTATTTCACATGTGAGGAACTATGTTATGTATGTGAAAGGGATTTTTACTTATGTAAAATAATTATTCAATTTCCTCACAGCACCACGATTGCACAAAAATGATTTGATGTATACAAATGAAATACATTATATATATTTGTATACATATTATGACCAGCTGCAAATTATACACACTGAATAGTGTGAACTATTATATTTTATTATATTTAATTTAGTTTTAGTCATTTAGAGATACAGAATATCCATAATTTCAATAATGAAGAATTTCAATTAAAAATAAAGTCGAGAAGGTAATATTCAAGTTTAGAGATTTATTAAAACAAAGAGATTTTATGTTAAGATTTTGATTTGTAATATAGATTTGATTACCTTCATTATTCAATACATGACCAAGTACAATTTATGGTAAATAAATGAATGCTGCAATTATCATATTTAATAATTTCTGCAATTAAGTTTTAATCATTTAGCGAAATAGAATTTCCGTGATTTCATAAATGTATAAGTTTATTTTTTAAATTACTGATGGTAGTATTCAAATTTACAGATTTCGTAAAATAAAGGGTATGCAGCTTAGAATGTTAATTTATAATATAGATTTGATTCCCTTCATTATAATAAGGAATTTGTCACGACTCATAGAATGTTCATTTATAATATATATATATGATTCCTTTCATTATGAATAGGAATGTATCTGGTTTAATTTCAAAGGATCTGCACAGAAATTTCATAAATTTAGATGAATAAATAGCTTATAGGCACTTGTGTAGAGTTGTAATGCATCTTAATTATCATTGACTGTGAAGAGAAAAACCCATAATGTCTTTTTTATATCGAAGTGCGGAATTAGTTAGAGCAATAAATCTGTCCCCATAACTATTTTTTTATTTTGATGGTCGTTATTATAACGACCTTTAGAATAAAAATCGTTACGGGGACAGATGTATCATTTTGGGATCGTTTGGATTGAAATTAATAACCAGAATGTATTAAATTATCTTGATGTGTTTATAGACCAAGATCACTTGTGCAGGGCAACCAGTTACTCCGTTCCAGGGTTTGTCTTATTTAAAACTATGAATCTCACTACCTTGTCAACTGGGCACTCCAGCATCATAAATCTTATCAATCCTTAGTTTGTTTAAAACAATCCTCTGCTACACAAAATTTCTAGAAGTACTAACTAATGCAGTGTTGGAAAGCCCGCAATGGTGAGAGCAAATTTTGAACGTTATCTGTGTGTGACAGCGATCTATTTACTAACATTTAATTTGTATGCAATACGATTCAAAAGTTGCTACTTTCTCTGTAAAGAAAAGGAACTTATTCTGATAATATTCCACAATTTAAAGTAAAATTTATAAGCAGATTGTAGAAGGTTTGCACATTTTTACCGAAACTAATCCGATACAGAAGTGGTCAACTGTTTGACACTTTAAGCCTGCAAAAAAGATAAATGAGACAGAAATTAACCAACTGCAATTAATTGCATTGTAAATTAAACTTATTGGATTATAAATGTGATGGAAAATGGAGAATCAGGGGAAACCATGATGGTGATGATGGTTATGATATTATCAATATTATTATTATTATTATTATTATTATTATTATTATTATTATCTCAGCTAAACTGAAAGCATGGCATATACTCTTAATATTTCAGTACCCTTTTAGATCCTTATAATACATGTATTTCATGCTTAAAATATTGATATTGTGCATCTGTATGTCCCTTCAAATAATACCTTACTTATTAGCAAATTACAAAAGTAGTTAATGGAACCACTATGGGAACAAACCGACCGCTATAGGGTAATGAGAATTTAACATTAGTCCACATAATTAACTCTCGAATGTGGACATCCATCCTCTATTCCTACTTATACGCCTTTGTTACTGCTTCTATTTAATCCTTTATCATTGATATCAACATATGCTTAGCCATTTTAAAATGAATCATCCCCTCTTGATATCTCTATTGTTCAGACGCAGCTGGAAGTCTTTCACCTGGTCCATGAAGTGATGTAATACTCCAAGTCAACTAAGGTCTCATTTAGTCATCTGCTCATATTCTGACTTATTTTTTTTCGTGGACGAATCGACGATGGATGGCAAGACTGATTGACTGACTGAGCTTGAACTAATGTCTCTGTTCGGCCGTTCAGTCATGTGCGACTGCCGTAACAAATGTACGCACAGAGTACTATTTAATTATTTCATGTCGGTTCTAGGCCAAGTGAAAAAAGGACAAATCCAGTAGCACCAAGCGGCACCTGAATCATGAATTGAAACGCCATTCATACTTTCTAAATTAAATTGTGCCCAGTTATCTAAGTCGGGCTGGCCCTATCGGCCAGTTAAGTGTTAGTCACATATTTTAATTGTAATAATTATGTCTAGTTGTAATTTACTTATTTCATTCAAATTTAAAATTGAGTGTACAGAATGTACTTAATATTTTCAAAAAGTGTAAATCAATACGTGGTTTAAGTTACCCTTTAGTCATTTTGTAATCTTATTTCTTTTTATAAAGTTCATGCGGAAATTATAGTTTTGTTTTCAGATGGTGAGTCTAGGAGGTCAAATATGTAATTTTATACAGTTGTGGTCGAACTGGTTTCAAAGCCTAATCGACAGCCATTTTCTCTTGGGACTGTGCAGCATGTGGAACGAATACGGTCTTCATTTCCATCCTCCAAGCTTCGTTGCCAGATTTGCTGCTCCTCCTCCAACCTCCAACCGTTGCGCCCTCTTTGAAGTTAGCTGGTCTTCGCCTTGCTGCCTCGATTATCAGGCTCTGATGGGGGATTAGGTTGACTGTTAAAATGCGCAGGATTAATCCGTGTAAGGCAGGCTGTCCCCTCCCCCTCCCCACCTACATCAACTCGATGATGGGGTAGGTTGACTTGTTGTCCAGACTAATCCTTGATAATCGTGTTCACATCGCGCACTACTTAATTATGCGACTGCAGTCAGTCCCCTCTCCTCCTCATCTTCAAATGCTCGGCTCACGATGTTGACTTTCCTGACAGCTGGTGACAGACTGAATATGAATGCTGAATGTTAATGAATGTAGAATGCTGGTAAGACTGGCGAACGCACTGCCTTATATGCAATAAGCATGGACCAGTATGAAAACAACCTTAAAATTCGGTACGCGAACGTGAAAATAGTCCTCTTAGAAAATCAAAGAAAGAGTGATATGAAACAGCCTCCAAAAGATTTCTTTTCTTAACAGTATCACAAACAAACCAAATATTTCATAATCGATATTTTTTTAATAAGCCCCGCTTCTCTATTTAAATACAATAAAGAACGATGAGTGAGGGTTAGGGCATCATATCCTCTTCATGTACATAATTTTCCTTCCTTCAAATGAAAATACAAATACACAAATTATTTTCATTCTCAAGTACAAACGCAGAAATTTTGACCTTAACGTATGTGTAGGTTTAGCAACGTTGGTAAGTGAAACTTGCATTCCAATGATCTAGGACAGTTTTATCTCGCCGTCGTTGGACAATAAGTTTCTGAGCTAAAAGAAAAAAAAAGAGATATCCAAAATGATCTCTAAGCCATATTTCTACTTTTTCATCATTTCTAGTTAAACCACTTACCAAACAAGTCAGTAAATGTTCTAATAGGTATCCAACACTACATGGATGAAAGAAATACACACAATATTGTCCACTCATCACTGAATCTAATCCTTGTCATATCACATTATTGAATTGACTGGATGCAGCATTTCTTTTCATAAAGTCGCGACAGGAGGTAATCCATACGAATCAAAATATTCCTCGTTGTGGTTTTTGGAAAAGTAGACCGCCACCCAGTGGGCTCCCGATTGTGAACTATCTTTCTTTTGATGACATAACCTCGAACGTCTTTAGGTTTTTAATGAGGAAGTTCATCTTTAGCACAGACCACTGGTGTCTGTGACTGCTGTGGTTCCTGTTCTTGATCGTCGGTGTCCATTGCTTTGTGTTATACTGCTTTTAATAGTGCAGGATCACTTCTCTAAGAATGTTGATTTCAAGCGTATTGTCGATTCTGTAAACAAGATCACGAACACCGTGTTCAAGAAGGCTACAGCATGCTGAAGCTCGACGGAGTTGTCCTGTTTGATAGGATAGAAATGTCGTCCGTCGCTGCCCTGGACCGGGGTGAAATCAAATGCGCACAAGCAATACCCTCCTGCATATTCGTCATACGAAATGCCGTATGTACTGTTGGTCCCCAATTTTCATGTGGCTTCAAACAGAGTTAAGTAAGAACTCAATAAATTCTTCTAGGCAAAGTTAGACTCAAAGAGTCTGGTACACAACGTCTCTCCGTCGTGTGTGACTTCTTTCTTAGAGACGTTTTAGTGATGGAACTGATATGGGTTTAGTTCAAAAGCTCCATTGAAGGCAGCATTCCTGACAATGCCAATGAACAAACATTTAGGGAGCTGACCCTGGAAGACAAGATCTTTGGTTTTGGATTGGAGTCCAGCGTCAATGGTGAAAAATCAGGACACTGAGATAAAAAATTATGATCTTCCCGGAACCATGGTCTCATAGAGATACCTATACACCGTACCCTAAAAGTCAGATCGAATTCTCCACGTACCTTCGGTCAGGTTAAAACTTATATTATTAACAAGAAGCATGTTTCATATGAAGGTCAAATACAGGACATTTCCGCGCTAGGTGTTTCTGTACTGATTGCTTTTAATCATTTCCTTTCACTGTATATGTCTCAACGGTTTTGAATACACAACTTTTAGGGAACACTGATATTTGTGCACACTTATAACAGAAACAAATGCTATATCACGTCCAGAATTTGAGGATTAATCATTTAAACTGTAAGGTTTATTTTGTGGGAAAGATATGAGGTATCATTACGCAGTATTGGAATTACTGCAGATGTACTTTTTCGGGAGATGAAATTTCTCCAGATCTCCATCGGTTTACGTTTCAAATAAACCCTGCGTTCGTGTTTGTTCTGGTGTAGGATAACTATTTTGCAAATGTCTCTTTTTAAAAAAAATGTTTAACTGACATTATAATTTATTTTAAAATTTATTTAACTTGCTCTGCAGTTAAATAAAATTGTAGACGCTTGAGAATCTAAAAGAAAGAAAATAGTAAAGATGCAATAGGAAAGGTTATTCAAGGTTCTGGATGAAACTCAAATCACGTGGACTAGAATCGTTTCTAAGTTCAGGAAGCGTGAAACTCGAATGTGTTCAGTTTCAGCCTGTGTTTTACTGTGAGAAAAGGCGTTAAATGAGATAATATTGAACTATTATGGAGGTGGGGATGGAATGGGATTATGGATGTTTAAAACGGGGTTAAAGCGTGATCCGTCCAATTTCGGCGACTTTAAGCATCACCGTAAAATTACATGATATCGTTGCAAGAACACAGATAAAAGTATATACATACTTTATATAAACTAAAGCTCAATTAGTGTATCGAACACAAATCCACCTGTTCACTTCAAGCTCTAGAGAAAACTGCAATAAAAGAATACATGTCGTGGTAGAAATGTGTGCACTATGTCGGCCTGTTTCGGTGACCGTTTTGGAAACCAGTTTGTTTACAGTGCAGTCAAAAATGTAAGGCTTCTACTTGAAGTAAATTGAAAGTAATGATAACTTGAATCATGAAACATCTGAAATAAATATATTTACACAAGAATGTATGTCTTAAGTGGTTCTTACTCTTCCAAAAATGGATGGTCATATATATATGTCATTCCTCCTTATTGCCTTTTGCTTACAACATTATATTAAATGGGTCCAGTGTTTGCAGTGATGAAAATCACATTGTGCCCACTTTGATAAAACCAAAGAAATGCAATTTTTCAGTTCCTTTGGTTGATATTCCTTGCATACATAGCACTTTTTACTATTCCAACCCCATCTTCTGCTTCACTTTCTGATGATACAGGGACCAACTGTAACCCTGAAGATCCTGGTAGAATAAATGATGATGACTCTTTATCATGGCTTTATTTTAATATTTGGGCTGGTTTTCTTGTCTTTCTTGGAGAGTTCCACTAATGCTGATTCTAGATCATATTCTTTCAGATTTTGCCTCAAAACTCTTCTTGCTTACAACAAACTGATTTGGTGCTTGAAATAACTCTTCTGGTATGTTTTCCACTGATTCGCTCCAAATCCCTTCATGAACCTCATTTTCCTGGTGATTTTCCTGTGTATTGTTTCTTTCAGGGACTGTAGGCACTGCGTATACTGTAGCTGGTTTTATTTGTGTGACATCAGCAGCTGAAGGATCATAAGGACTTATCACTGTCCTTTTGAAGGCTGCTTCACGAGTGACAGGTGACAAGGCACTAGCATAAGCTTTTGAGGCCAGGGAACTGACATTGTATTGGGTGATCGTTGAGGATGATTTTTCTCGCATCAACTTGTGACATTCTGAGTTGTATATCCTCTATAATGGGCCAAAACATCTAACATCAAGGAGCTACAAAAGGTGGCTCATATGTGCTGACAAAACAAATAAAATGATATACAGATGTACTGAATTAGATTCAGTTTATATCAGCAATACTATAAATAAACGTGTTTTTTTTTTTTTTTTTTTTGTTTTGTTTTGTTTTTGTTTTTTTATATATTTTTTTGTTGTTGGTGTATCAGGGTTCACAATAGATTTAAAAACTGAAGTGTCATTTGACCCTTGACTTCAAAATCTCAAGAGTCAAAATGAAAATCTCAAGAGTAAAAACTGAAATCTCAGGAGTCATTTTTTTTTTATTGTCATGAGCTAATAGCTGAGACTGTTGGTTATTCGTAGAGAAAACTGATGTTTAGGATTCCTTGTCTCATGTTGAATCAAGAGAAAACAATTGTACATTATTTTGTAAGAGACAGACACGCTGACAGTGAGACTGACATGGTCATTACTGATTTTTGTACAAGTGTTTCTCTTTCTAATTATGTATGACTGTGTGTATATTTGGTATAATACAACAGACAAAAGGATTCTTTCATACTTTATTATATTTTTAGCATTAAACATATCCTATTCTTAACTCTACAAATCATTTGAAATGCAAAAATATACCCATATAACTATGTAAGTTATATATTAATCAAATATCAAGGATGAACATCCCAATTGGTGACTTTGTATACTCAGAAGTCACCTGTCAACAGAACGTGTCAGTTAATTATTTCCTCCTATTTCTACTCTTTACAAACTTGGCAACAAACCCTTTCTGTATACAAGTTTAGGGCACTGTTTTGAAGGTTGGAACTGCCCTCAGTGGCAAACGGGTTTGATTGTTCAGAGTCCTTACACCACTCACATGCCATCACTCCATTTCCATCTTTCGAAACATTTTTCACCCACGAAAATTCACTTTTCCACTCTTTCTTAAAATTTCTAACAACCTTAGGAGATTTACTCTCCTTCTCCTTTGTTTTTTTTTTTGTTTTTTTTTTTTGAAGACTGAAGGTCAGAAAATTCATCACTGGCAGATCTTTTCTGAGACTGAGACAGAAAGGAAAATAAATATACTTCTTTGCGCCATTGTGATTTAAAAGTAAGGATGTATTCACTGAGCATAATGTCTGTTAAATTCTTACTGGCTTTGCTAGCCGCCAAATTTTCCACAGTTTTGTCTAATTCAGTATAATTTGATGAGCAATATTTTATCAAAAGTTAATCCAATCAAGTAATAATTGATGCCGAATTTGTAAACGGTTCGCCGAATGAAGCAAATTAATCGCCAATACAACACAATTAAAGTTTGTCCATTTAACTTTGACAACAAGCTTCGTGAGCCGCTTTTTTTTTTTTTTTTTTTTTTTTTAATTGATTATAATTTGATGGGCAATCAAATAAATGCCAATATTAGATCATAACTTAATCCATTCAAGTTATAATTGTTTCCCTCTACCTCTATCATAATCGTCGAAGATAATCTCGAAAAAACCTAACCTTGAACCATTTACGCATAGCTAAACGCATACCTAAACGTGACATCAGTGACCTGTTAGCTCCGCGCAGTTCATATTGATTTTATATACGTGTGATATTATTGGCTGGTATGGTGTAAACAGTAGTCGAGCAAATGTCAAGCACTGTTACATATAGTAAATTTGTTATGGATAGCGCGCGCTCAGTAAGAAGTTAGGCTGGAGGCGAATAGAGGGTAATTCTGAGTGATGCTCCAGCCCAAATCTACGTGCGTTATAAAAACGCACAGGCTGAAATTTCCACGCTTCAAACATGGGTCACATTTAAATTCCAAGTGTCAAAAACCCGAAGGTTCGTGTCTATTGATAACCCTGTGTATGTGAAAATATATGTGTGTATGTAAATGGAGATACACAAGCAGAGAGAAGAAATATTAAATCTTTCTGGTGGGTTGTCTGTATTGAACGATACACAAAGATAACTCATTATTGTCGAACACTATATTTTTGTATGGATGACGCCTTAAACATATAACAGTCACGTGATCATAAAGAGAAGACGAGAAAGAGCGATTTCTGACAAAGAATTGATGGACTATTATTTTATTTCTTTGTTTACGGTATTTAATTCCAATCACAACAAAAAGGTATGAGTTAAAATGTTTTTTCTTTGGGTTTTATGGAAAATATGTGTTGAACTCGCCAGTATTATGTGTATTTTCCAGCTGTGTTTTGCCAAATGATAGTGGAGTTTATTTTTTTTTAAAACACGTAATCTGATGGTGTCAAGTAACATCCATGTTGGTAATACGCTTAAGTGAAGCAAAGGTCACCGAAACTGGGCGGTCGACGATAGTTTTCACCCAAAAAACTCTGGACAGGGGATTCTTTTTCTATGCATGGCACCGGGTCTGAATTCTGTTCAGTGCAATACTTAAGGTGGGTACTTAATTGTTAATGAGGGAAAGGGTGATCAAACTGAAGTCAGATACATAATCGATAATGCGGTAAAAGGTGATAAAACAAGTCAGATATCTAATATTGTAATGAGGTAAAGGTTGATAAAAGACTTCTAGTTATAGTACTGCAGTTGCTACCCTTATCAACATTTAAGCCAATCAGATCACAGGATTTTAGTTACTTTTGTTTTTGTTGGTTTTAACAGCACTTTTGACACCTTATTAGTTACCAAATTGTGTGGATGGCTTGAGCTTGGGCTCAGAAATATCCCCTTCGATCTAGCGGTCATATGTTGAAAGGTCACTTTCAATAAAGAAGAAGAAAAATAGTTTCTGCATGCTACTGTGGTTTCATTTATTTTCGTGGGTGTAAAGTTTTTTTTTTTTTTTTTTTTTTTTTTTTTTTTTTTTTTTTTTTTTCTTCAGGTAAAAGTCATTTTTGTACTTAAATTCATTCATTCCAAAATGTGCATGTTTTTAGGTATTTAATTTCATGGATTAACCTCTATAAATACCCAAAATGATAAATACAAAAGAACAAAACTATGCCTAAAACAAACTGGTAATTTGAACTGGTCATTTGAATGAACACCTGTCAAGATCAATCACTCACACCACATTCTTTTCCGAGTGTTTAACATCAAAGGGAGCCGACGCCGCCAACAACACTACGCCAGTCGGTTACTAAAGCACACGTGTATGATCTCTTTCTTAAACTAACAGTCATTAAAGTTGCACAATCATTAGTTCCTGCTGATCATGGCGTTAAGAGTGCTAACATTGAACTTAGAACCCCCTCATTTTTTGGATAATGTCATCACTCCACATGTGAACCAAACGCATGACCAGCAGCCCCTTGCTCAATGCAATTAGTGGAAAGAGGCAATATTTGATGTGTTCAGAGAGCGAAGATGCTAACTTAATTAAAATACAATAGAATAACTCCTTTGTTTGTGCCTGCCTCATATACAGACTAACATCAACTTACTAAACTTGACATTAAATAAAGGCTACAAAAAAGATTTAAAATCATACTTCCACAACTGGTATGGTAAACAGGTCATGGAGACCATGAAGGAAAGATAAGACATCATCGATGTACGGTTTTAGTTGGACCTTAAAAACTCATCAATCAAGCCGATTCATTCTGTATGGATAATTGTGGCGCATGCGAAAATGTGCCAAAGATCGGACGTAAATATCGACGGCTTTGAGAAAGCTGGACAATTGTTCATGATTGTTTACCTGACAAATACTTGTTTGTACCAGGAGACTGACTGATTCGGTGTTGATTCGGTGGTTTTGTCCAAACATCAGTGAAGTGTGATCTTCAGTACTTTGCAGTAATTAGTGTATATACATACTGTTTCATTAGTAATCGTGCTTGAAGCAATAGGTCTAGTATTTTACAGTCTCATTGTTCATTTGGATTACACATGCATGGGTACAATTGACATGCTTAAAGAAGGATTTTATTTTTTTACAACAGTTTCACTTGAATGAAGGATCGATTTGAATAAGTATTAAATATAATTTTCATATACTTGTATCATTTATTATTATTTATTTCATTTTCTCTCTATCCTTACTTATCTCGCAACATATTGATTTAAGGCAGTGAGCGAAGATTACACCAACCAGATACCATATACATATGTGAGCATTGAAACTTTATAAAATGCTTCGTAATTATGTTTTTAAAGGGTTCAAATAAAACAAATTCCTGTAAACGCTATCTTATTACCAGATTACAGTAATGAAGTTGACTCATCCAATAGATTTGTAGATCGCTTGGAATGTATCAGTAAGAACATGGGCAGGGGGCTTCTGCATCACACGTGGCTAATTTTTGGTTGGGACTTAAGTTCTAGGTTTGCTGCAACAACAAAATCCATGAAAATTGGTACCCCACCAAAATTAGTGCACTACAGTAACTCAAGTTTTCCATCATCTACCGTTACCAAATATTACGTTACATTTCGGGTAAGGAAGAATCGTTTTGATGCGGGGGTCAGAATTTCAAAAGTCAAGGTCACTGTGACGGAAAGAAAACAATGGCTTTTGCTAAATTTTGTGAAGTTTCGAGTCAACTATTACAGTACCTACCAGTTATTTGGGTTCTTTCATCACATTTGGTAAGGGAGGATGAAACAAATGTTATTGCCCAGTTATAAAACTGCATTTGTTGTGTCACCCATGTCAACTTTTCTGGTAGTTGTGGTAGCATTGGCTTCAATGATGTTAAAGTTGTGTTTTAAAGTTATTGCAAGTCACATACAGTCTTGATACATCAACACACAGACACATGAGTTGAGACGCTTGGTTTCAAGGAACACTTGTTATACAAAGCCAATAACTTTTATGCTTGATATATTAGCCATATAAATCTCTAATCTGAATTATGTACTTGGTTGAAGTACAAGTTCACCATATGTTTTCATATTTTAAGTACAGGTATGACATCATCACTTCTATGACAAAATAACATTTTATTGGTTCTAAATAAGTAATTTCTGGAAATATATAACTCAACGCTGTAAACTGTTAGATGAAGTGGAATTATTTTGAAAAACATCCTTTGGATCCTTATGGGACTGAACCATGATTCCTAATAAAGTGGCATCTGCTTCTTTTATCAGTGGGGATGTAACATATGCTCATGTTTAAAAGTGACATTTGAGATGGTTGATAATTATCATATCTTTCTGTTCATTGCTTATCATTATTCATATATGTGTATATTAAAGGGTGGAAAGATCAAAAACAACCTAGAGGTAACAAGTCTTACAATGCAGACCTCTGATACCCAGATTCCACCTTTAGACTACAAGAGGTATCACAAAACATGACAGCCAATCATTCCATGAGTTCACCATGTACTTTGGATACATGGGCAATCTGCAGGTTCCATCACAGGTCAGATACTCTATTAGAGATAGAATTTACACATGTCTTGTACACTGGGACAATGGTTTATAGTTCACAAACTCGGTGTATTATGTCGTTCATTAAATATACAAGACTCTTTAAAAATGACTTTTATTAATTGTCTAAATGTATAATCAACATAAGGAAAATTGACTCTTCATTTGGCACCGGATTTTAAATCACTCAGTCTTTCCATGGATTGTCTTTATTCATTGTCTATTCAAGTATCGGTCAGTAATGTATAATGGTCACTTGGCAATCGAGGTGCACCAAACGTGAGTGCTGAACCGCAGTGGTGTTTTGCTAGATACTTATCCTCCATAGTGTTTCCCATAGAATCGAGAAAGGGAATGGTAATTATCCTCCAAAAAGGGCATGGTAATTATCCTCTAAAAAGGACACTTCAAACACGTATATCATTTTCAAAAGGGCACCTTGTTTCATTGTGAATTGTTGTTCTTGTTCTTGTTATTATTATTAATAATAATATTAAGGTGCCCTTTGAAAATGATATATGCGTTTACAGTGTCTTTATTACTATTACTATTATTATTATTATTATTATTATTATTAGAAAATTATGTCAGTAGTTCAATGTATTCCACCCACAACAAAATACAAGGAGTGAAATCTTTGATACAGTATTATTCTGTATTGATTTTTTTTTCATCTTCATTTACAGTATCTCCTTGTGGGAGTAATGCTTTGAAAGGAAAGGCACAAATTTAAAATCTTACCAATAGTAATAATCATTAATTACAGTGACTATATGTGGGTGCAGGTTCGAATCTATCATCAGATCACCCTGGGTCAGCTCTTGTGGTGTAATTGGGCAAGACACTTGACTTCAGTTGCCTCATCAATAAAAAACTTACTTGTGTTGCTGTAATATAAACCTATCCAAACTAAACCACACAGAACGCTGTTAAATATGGTATGGTAGTATAATGTGCCACTCATAGTACTCTTGTTTTCATTCTTGTTTCTCAGAATAGTAAAAGTATGCATGTTTGCACATACGATTGGTTTGCTTTGGTGTGGTGTTTATGGAAGAACAACACGTAAATGCACGGTTATTTAATGCCAAGGCAGTTGGAGAATGCTGGCTCGGGTTAAGACCTGCCTCTGTACCAAAACATCAAATGCAAGCAAGCAAGGAACTAATTTTGTATATTTTTGTGTCCAAAAGCTTACATGTTGAGGCCTCTTGCATACATATATTGGGTGGGCAGGTTATCATGTACCATTGCTGATACTCTTGTGGTATATGCATTATTAGGTTTCTGTTTGTTTTTGCAAGTTGAACAGCACTTTTAGCATATTATTGGCTATATCATGTTGAGGAATTGAAAGCTAAGAAATATTCCCATGGACACACCGATGCAGCAAAGCTGGGCTGGCCTGGGCAGGGATAGAACACATTACCCTTGGATTGCAAGGCCGATGCACTGTCAACTGAGCTGTGGTGGCTCCCTGCACTGTTAGAAAGTTTTCATCTTGTGTTATGGAAGATTTTGTTTGTTTCGTTTTTTTTTTTTTTTTTTTTTTTTTCGAGGATATATGTGGCCTTGCTACTAAAAAATCTGTTATTTGTAGTCATATGTGGTAACAAAACGATTTGAGCAAGGAAATAATCTTGTACAAATGCACACCCTGAATATCAAATTGCTAAACAATAAAACATTAAATGTTGGAGGAATATCTAAGGAAGCTTCATTATCATAAAGTGTGAAAATTAGAACCATGAACATTACATTGCTGGAAGCGCAAACTTTGGTTGTAAGCTGTTCATTTCAACCTGTGTTGCATTCATTTTTACACTGAATGACAATGTGTGCTACCTTCAGAACTGGTGCAAACTCTGGTATAGTATTTGTTTTAGTGATTTGGTATTTTGGTATCCATAGTGTGAAATGGTGGATTGTTTTATTATCAGGAACCTGTTAGATACATTATATTTCTCACCACATTTATCCTTTTTTTTTCTTTTTTACCATATTACAAAGTTGAAAGTCAGAACTGGTTTATTTCAGTAAATGACTCGTGCTTACTTTGAACTCATGGTCCATTTAAGTGTGTAGGAGTACTCAGACTACATACTTTCGACTAATAATACAATATATTTCAGTGCTTTTGTTCTTCTCTTTCAGAAAAAGTTGACATGATGGAATTTACAGACATTCAGAACTTTGGCAAGGAAAAGGTAGACAGGAGAAATACAAGTTAATCCAAATGAAGATATTCAGTAAAAGAAAAACAAGAATAGATAAGATAAAGAAACATTTGAAAAAAGTCATAGTTTAAATGATGTATTTTAATGAGATTATTGTATTAAGCATTATTTGTACACTAAACCTTCTCTTGTCAAATGCTATTAATTTCAGTAATTACTTTCATATATCTTGCTGCTCTAATAATAACTCCTGAATTGTTCAAATTGTTAAAATTTAGGAATCGCAAGGGTATTATTAAAATTGTTGATTTATGTAGACAAAGACTTTCTTCCAAATAAGTTCAGAGAAGCTGTTCCACCGACATAAAGATAAGTGCCAGATAGATAAAGTGGCATTAGGCATTGTGTTGATTGATTTGAAGTTGTCAAGTTACAATATGTAAATACTTAATGTTAAATTAGCTTTTGCATGTAGTTCATTATACTAACAAATATGTGTTGATTATGAATACCATTGAGTAGAAAAAAATACAGCACTCTGTCTCATCATGTTTTTATTAGTTAATCAATGTAACCTCCTGCAAGAGATTATATTTATCATAACTGAGATATCATTCATTCCTCAGTTTATCAGCCACAACTTTTATACATAAAGAAGTTGTACTCCTAATCATCATTTATATTACTTATCAAATATCACACGTATGATACCAGCTGTCATTATTTTTTGTTCTTGTCAAATATCACATGTATGATTCCAATTATCATTATTTTTTGTTCTTGTCAAATATCACAAGTATGATTCCAATTATCATTATTTTTTGTTCTTATCAAATATCACATGTATGATTCCAATTATCATTATTTTTTGTTCTTGTCAAATATCACATGTATGATTCTAATCATCAATATTTTTTGTTCTTGTCAAATATCACATGTATGATTCCAATCATCATTATTTTTTGTTCTTGTCAAATATCACATGTATGATTCCAATCATCATTATTTTTTGTTCTTATCAAATATCACATGTATGATTCCAATTATCATTATTTTTGTTCTTATCAAATATCACATGTATGATTCCAATTATCATTATTTTTTGTTCTTATCAAATATCACATGTATGATTCCAGTTATTATTTTTTTTTCTTATCAAATATCACATGTATGATTCCAATTATCATTATTTCTTTTCTTATCAAATATCACATGTATGATTCCAATTATCATTATTTTTTGTTCTTATCAAATATCACATGTATGATTCCAATTATCATTATTTTTTGTTCTTGTCAAATATGACATGTATGATTCCAATCATCATTATTTTTTGTTCTTGTCAAATATGACATGTATGATTCCAATCATCATTATTTTTTGTTCTTATCAAATATCAAATGTATGATTCCAATCGTCATTATTTTTTGTTCTTATCAAATATCACATGCATGATTCCAATTATCATTATTTTTTGTTCTTATCAAATATCACATGTATGATTCCAATCATCATTATTTTTTGTTCTTATCAAATATCACATGTATGATTCCAATTATCATTATTCTTTGTTTTTGTCAAATATCACATGTATGATTCCAATTTTCATTTTGACTTTGATCATGTCCGCAAATATGTCAATTGATGCTAGAGGGGAGTAACAAAAGTTTCTTTCATTTTATCAGGGGAACATATAACCTGCATATCCGCCTTGCGATTTGCCAATCACACTTTTGTTTCATCTCTATAACTTTAAAGTTATTTGAAATAGAGGGATAATAATTGATATAAGTATATATCACGTTAATAGGTGTGTTGCGTACTGCATTTGGATCCTAGCATTAAGGTCAAGGTCACAGGTAAAAATAATTGTTTTTTGTTTCCGCGGCATAACCTTAACCCCATTTTAGACAGGAACTAGTCATTAATCCAATGTTTTTGAATATTATACACATTCTTGAAGACAACTTGTACATTACATTAGATTGTATTATCAAGGTTAAGGTTGCAGGACTACATAATTTCTTCCTTTCTGGTTGTATTGCTACACCGCCCATGTGAAAAGGAGATATTTTATAGTGCACATGTGTTATGAGTATGGCTGTTACATTTACATGTGCAAACAACATTGTTCATATTTGTAATGTACATGTGTGCAAAATCAATATTATGTTTAAACGAATAAAGCATATGATCTACGAGATTAAAAAAGTTTTGAATGCTGGCAAAATGAAAATAGCTCCAAAAAAATGGATATCAGGAGTCTGAAAATACTATTTTACAAGATAGAAAATAGTGGAAAAAGAAATGCGAAATGTGTCTTGTGTGCAACGGAGTCAACTCACTCAGGTACCAGCGCAATATGGAATAATATAAAGCACAAAAATACATCCCTTCAATGAAACTGTTTTTTTTTTTTTCTTCAAAAAGATCAGAACTCGACCAATTACAGTCTTCGAAAGCAAAGGTAAAATGGAAAACGTCCACTAAAACCCTTACATGACCTCTTAGCATAGAGGAGGGGGGGGGGAAGTTTCAAAATTTATTTTTTTAACTATTATTTGAACTTCATTTTGATACATTGTAAATTATGATCAGCTGTAGGCAGTGAATGTCAGCTTTGAGAATCTTATCTGCAAGTGATATTACATCGTCTTAGCTTCATGTACCATTCTTACAAACTTGTTTTGAGACGACACCATTCTGGCACTAAGTGACCACAAGATGTAATATCGTTGCTGTTCTTAAATTTACCTACATTGAGTGTACTTGTGCCATATGGTATGTATAGACATGTCTACACAGGAATCAAATCAGCACATTTTTAAATGTAGAGTAGCCCTACGTTTTGGACAAAAGATACATTTAGTTTTGTTACTGAAATAATTACCTTGATGAGCTGCTTAATTGGTAGTTACCTAGGTTTCAAGTGAAAACTATTAAAGTCAATGAGTTGACTATTATAATGCCTGTGTTTATCATACATACGGATAAAATGTAAGAAACTTATCAACTTTTTTAAAAAATGAGATTGTATATTTAAGCAATATATATATATATATATATATATATATATATATATATATATATATATATAATTATTTTGAAACATCAAAGAGTGAGTCTCATTATCATTTGACTTTCATGTTAAAGAAAGAATTCATTTTGTCTTGCGGGTCATGGAGCTGCGGGTACAGGTACAGAGTCATACCTCATCGAACAGGGAAGGTGGATCTTTAATTGTTCAGCGAGGCCTGGCGTTTTGACGATCCCGCGGGCGTGAAACTCAGCTTATTGCCCTGGCGCGCCAGGGCAATGGCGACGAGGTTGAAGTGGATGTCGGTGCTCTCACTGACCGTTACGGCCCCCACTATGACACGGTCGTTGAAACAGTCGCTGTCTTACTCGCCCAGGGCTAAAATCACTGAGCCGTTTATCTGGAGCCTTAGCGGTTAGGGGTGTTTTTGGCCTATGACTGTGACGCGACATAGCGCAAATTTTTATTGAAAAAACTGGGTTTTCAAGCCTTTGCGCTGGTAGCGAGGAGTTTTTGTACGACGAAATCAGGGGAACTGGCGCGAGAGCGTCGTCGAACTCGGTGTTGTTGTTGTAGTAATAATCGTGCCTGGGCCGCCCCAGAAGAGGCACCTTTTGCTGCAGCAAAGCGCGATCATCATCAGCCAGCTTTGGGTGCTCGGGTTTGCCCCACTGCTCGATATCTTTCTGGCCTGCAGCCGCATCGCACCCAACCTGAACTGGTACATGCTGACCCCCGTGTTGGCCAAGGTACTCTTGCACTAGCAGCTTATACCCTTTGTCGATGTTGGGCGCCTGTTTTGCTAGCTGCGCCCACGCGTCGTCGTCGGGGCTGCCTGGCCGCTTCGCCATAGCTTTGTTAAGGCGGCACGGGTTGTGAAGCCAAAACCACTTAAAGCCGCTAATGCGCCGGTTGCCTACACGAGGACGTTGAGGCCCTCGCACAGGGTGGCGTCCCCTGCAGCGAACACGGGTAGTTGGTGGTGAAACTTTTGTAATCGACGCTGTTGCCTGCCTGCCGTTATCGTTTTAATCCTTCAGGCCCCCATTCACGTCGATTGAGCGCGCCCGTGGAGGATTACTAAGCAGAATCCTGAACCTGGGAGGATGAAAGTGTCGCTCTTGTTGCTGAGAACGAAAGTGCCAACGTTCTGCGTTGCGTCCCAGCGGTAAAAACCCGACGCGTTTGGCGCCTTAGTCCCACCGACCGCCACTGTGAATGCACACAGTCATGTTGTCTGGCGCTCCCTGAGGTGTAAAAGCCGCGAGGTCAGCTTTGGTTGCATGCTTGGACCAATTGCCCGTAGGGGTATGGCTCCTTGTTAGCTCCCATAGATGTCTACAGGTATCCTTTGATATCGCCGATTTTTCTTCAGGCGGTGTTGTAGGGGGATTCTTCAATCGGTAGCCGGGTTGGCATATTTCAATCATCTCGGTCAGTATTTTGATGAGCAGCGGAAGCGCGAGATCTTCTAGGTTTTTTGTCACGGTTTGATCGACTTCAATATCATATCTGATACCCGAGTTTGGGGAAATAATAGCTGCCATATGTAAAACACTGTTGTCATTTACCTTAACCAGCTCGTGATATTTTTTGGGTGAGTACCATGATGCTGCCATTGTTTCTTACACTATCACGGCGCATAATGGAAATATTAAATACGTTAGCAGCTGAAAAATGCAGGACGCACACCAATTGACTGAAAAACAGTAGACTCCAGGCTCGTCCCCATCATCCGCATCAAGTAAATAAATGCAAGGGCCTTCTACTATTGCCAAACGAAGACCCTACCTGGAGTAGATCAAAGGTAAAATACGATTTTTTGTCAGCGTAAATATATCATCTGTTATAAAGAAGATTGCGAAGTTGGATGGTCGTGTTACCGTGTCGACATAAACCTCTGTAATCTTGTCAAGCAGGCTGTGGGTGTCCGCCAGATTTACCATACTGTTCGAGACCATGTTCAGGGGCCAGCCAGTTTGTCGAATCCCTTGAAAATCTTCAGCGTGTCTTGTGGCGAAGCAGCAAAGAAACGTCCACTCCAGAGCCTATAAGGTTCCATCAAATACAACCAGGTCGTTCGCGTCTCAGGCGTCGACGCTGTTGCGGGGTGCCATCTTTATGCGAGCATACAAAGGTCTCCACAGGCATTGCGTGCATGCCTTGAACCGGCCTGTTCCCAATTTACGGCGACCCAGAGACAACGCCGCCACTAGCAGCGCGCTGGGCGTTGAGACGCTGTCTAGCGCCTTCAGCACCTCGATTGACAGGCGGCCTACAAATCGACGTCTCAGCATTTTTCTGGACAGAGAGCGTGGAGTAGGACAGCAGGAGCGCCAGGGGGGTCGCAGGCAGAGGTATAGGGGCAGCGGTGGCGTGAAGGATAGCAGGTGCCCCGGGCTCTGGTCAAGAATAAAGCTGTAGAGCATGTAGCTGGGGCTGGCCCGGTCGCTGGTGCTGGGGTCCACGTCAGAGCGGCTACCTGGGCCGTGATCTGCCTCTGGACATCTTGGTTGATGGCCTCGATCTCGTAGACGCCCGCGGCAGCCGGACTGTCTTCCTAACTGCGCCGTCGTCAGAGAAAACGCGAGAGCGTTGTTGGCTGAGAGGCCGCCGAACGACTCGAAGTGGCCGTTGGGCCAGCTGTAATAGACCTGCAGGGACGCCAGCGCGATTTCTTAGTCGTAACCCCGTGGGACCTCGATAGACGTTGGGAAGACCGGATCGAACGCTGGTACCTTCGAGGTTTATGACACCATCTTGGTGGTGCGAGGGTGGTCTGGTCCTAGAAGGCATGCAGCCGGACCAAAAATGTTCCCGAGATCCTGAAGGATTCTCGCAAGAGAGTCCATGCCACTTTTTTAGGACGAGTCATAGAAATCATCGTAAATCTCTCTAATGAACGCCCTGTGCAATTCTGGAGCAGCCGCTGGCATTTGGCTCTGACCTCGTTCACTAGCTCAGGAGACTTGTTGCCGGCCAGGTGGAACCCGAAGAGCATTTCTCGCGGCTCGCAAGATCGTCCACGTCGCCAGGATAAAAGACTGCGCCCCCGTGAGGGGGTTACTCTGTGGATTCCACGTCGTCCGTGCCTGCTCTTAGGGGGCGCCGAGAAATTCTTCAATAGGAGATCTTGCGGCGGCTTCCCGCTCCTTTGCGACTTTTCGCCTCACAGATTCCTTTGATACCGCAGCGATCCGCACCTCATCCATATCGTTGGCAAAATTTTGCCATTTCTCTTTTCCACCTCCAACATTCTCTTGGAATACAAGCCGCTCCCAATCATTCCGGTCTTTGACGTTAGCAGCGGCGGCGCGCTAGTCACCAAAAGTTTTCTACTATTGGTGCCGAAGCGTGTCGCCAAACGTTTTATATGCATACACTATCACATACTCTCATTACTAGTCGCCAAAAGCATTCTACGACTAGGATCGAAGCTAGTCACCAACGTTATTTATGACTAACATTAAAGGTAGCTACCAAAAGTTATTTACAACTTGTATTAATGCTATTCGCCAAAAGATATCTGCGGGTGCTATTTCACTACTACTAATGTTAACGATTAAATATTAATTCAAAACAATTTTATATAGCGTCTATTTATACAAAATACTATTTTCACAGTTAAACACCCCATGTTGTATATGTATTTGAAATAGAGACTAAGTTTGTATTTCACATATGTAAACTTCTATGTCAAAAAGAATGTCTCAGTTGTAACAAAGACTAAATACTGACACGGCCTGCCAAGTCTAGTGGTGCCGCATTCAGACATATAGTATTTTTATGTAGAAAAGGTTGAAAAACGTAACTTAAAAGTATATTCACCTAATAATCGAAATTGCTTTAGTTGGTAAATGTAACGAAGCTTTCTATTGGTCAGACACTAACCATATGATCAGGTTGAGCAAACAAAGTGCGGAGAACAACTTTTTAAAAAAATATACCTACTTTTATAAACAGAGTCACGGGCAAAGTAATAAAATGTAAATACTGCAAGCGAAGGCAGAGACACTGTATGCCTTCAAAATGAAATAAAAATGATAACATATGTTATGAAAAATTTAAATAAATTGATTCTGACAGAACCAAGTAACAAACCTTTCAATTTTTATTTTAAAAAATCATTCTTTGTTTGACTACATTTGATATAAATCTAGACAAAAACATTGCAAGTAAGTCAATTTAAGTAGTTGTTGGTATTCTGTATCCAGCTGCAGTGCCCGACATTACAGATTTAGGAGAATTTTACCTAAATTTGCCACATCAGATAGATTTCCTACTTGGAGACACTAAAATAATTGAATAGTCGCGAATGGCTGAAGGCCGATATACGACGATAATTAAAACTGAATCAAAGCTAAATGAGAATTTTAAACGTCATACGAAATATTAAAATAAAACCAACATAAGAATACACGTATGAATAAAATTAATACAAATTATAATTAAATGAGTTTATTGTTTTATATTTTTTTCTGCTCGTATCGTGGTATATACTGTCTACATTCGAATCACGTATGTTACATAACGCCTGAATAGCGTTTTTTTGCTGTGTGATTCGGCAACTGACAGTTGATACCACGATAAACTCAGAAAAAAACAATATTAAACTCTTCATTATGCATCTCTCAATCATAAACACACAAATGTTTTGCAGACAAATCTTATACATCTTACGTAAACGTAAACACAGTCCATTTTATGCGAGAAGTGAGAATAGGGGATGTGATTTGCTTTTCAAATAACGTTTGTTTTATATTTACCTCAAAACATTTTTGTCGTGTAATAGATAAAAAGATTTGCATAAACTCTAAGGCTGGAATTTTTCTAATGACTGACATTTTTTTTTTTTACATGCAAAATCAAAGCATTTGGTTTTATAACAGACCGATGACCACTATACCCCCCCCCCATAATGAAAGTTAAATGGTCAGTACCTTACTATTCATATAAGGAAAACCCATTGAAAGCTGTTTCTAAATTTTATAATAATTTCAAACTACATTAAGAACAACGACTAATATTCCGCTCAAAACTGGGGCATTCACAACCTACTTGAAAACGCCCTTCACACTTATTATAGTGAATATTTTAAAATAATAAGGAGCAGTGTACACTTCAGCTCTCAAAATTCAGTTCATTAGATATTCGCAGTATATCCTTTTCTGGAATAATCATCGAACGCAGGATAAAACAGGATGTTTAAACAATGTCGAATATCCATGCTTTAGAAGTTAAGATTATATAGATTCCAAAACAGCTATTATCAATCTTGTACACACCTCTCGCTGTTGTTGGTATTTAAATTCTGGCAATGTCCAGTACCTTAAGGGATGATGTCCCTGTGGGTTTTGTTATATCTACCATATATTTAGCTCCATATTTCTCAAAATCGGCTCGACTAATTTCCTTTGAACTTTTCATACTGTTGGAGCAAATCTCTGCCCAGAAACTGTCAAAGAGGTGTTGAAATCAAAATCCGCTAAGTTGGGGTTCAGTTAGTACAAATTGTTGTTAGAGACGATCTACATTGTACCTGTATTTCAAAACCAGTACCCATACTTTGCCCCTTATTTCACTGATTCCTCTCGACCAAATTCGTCAAGACTTCTTTTGTGGGTCAAAATATCGCTAGAGATAAAATGTCAAAAAATGGTCCATGTCAAACTTCTTCAATGAGAGGTGAAAAGTCCCATATGTATACGTAAGATTTAATTGGACCTCGTTACGGTCTGTGTTATACCCAGCATACCCCTACATTTAGTCCCCGATTTCTCAAAATCAGCTCGATGAATTTTTTTGTCTAACTTTTGCTTATCTTGGAGCAGATCACTCACCAGGAACTGTGGGACAGCTTTTGAAATCAAACTTTTCTAAGTAGGGCTTCACGCTTTTTAAAGTTTGGATATAATCGGTCCACACAATACCAGTTTAAAATTAACACTATCCCTAGGGACCAACCCATTTCTTCGTGAATACATCTTATGGGGGTCAAATATATCCCTAGGTACAAAATTTCAAAGAACGATCCCATGTCAAATTCTCATTTAGGTTTGGGCTGTAGGGTCCATATATGGTCTTAATTGATAATCTCCCTGTGGGCTTTGTTATACCTATCATATCTCTGGGTCCCTACTGTTGGAACACATCTCGACAAATAAACAGTAAAGGAGGCGTTGAAATCAAAATCCTCTAAATAGGAGTTCATTTAGTACAAATTGTTGTTAGAGTCAATCTCCATTGTACATGAATATCAAACCAGGTACCCACAATTTGCTCCTTATTTCACTGATTCCTCTAGACCAAATTCTTCAAGACCTTTTTTGTGGGTCAAAAATATCTCTAGAGATAAAATGTCAAAGATAGGTTCATGTCACAATTCTTTAACAAGAGGATGTCAGGGCCCATATGTATACACAAGATTTACTTTAATCCCGTTACGGCCTGTGTTATACCCTGCTCCGCCCCCCCCCCTCCGCTCCCCAACTTTTAAACCCCTATTTCTCGAAATCGGTTCGACGAATTTTTCTCTAACTTTTACTTCTCTTGGAACAGATCACTCAATAGAAGCTGTCAAACAGGGGTTGAAATCAAAATTCTTTAAGTAATGGTTCACAAATTGTAAAGTATGAATATAATCGGTCCTTAAAATACCAGTTTAAATATTGCCGGTATCCATAATGACTCTCCCATTTCTCTTGATTGCTCGACGAACTTGGTCAAACACATCCCTACGTACAATATAACAAAGAACGATCCCTGTCAAAAAATTTTTAGGGGTGAATTGCAGAGTCCATATATGGACTTAAGGGATAATTTCCTTGTGGGCTTTGTTATACCGACCATATATTTAGCTCCATATTTCTCGAAATCGGCTCGACGCATTTTCATTGAACTTTTCCTATTGTTGGAGCAAATGCCTGCCTAGAAACTGTTAAAGAGGTGTTGAAATAAAAAAAAGTAATCTACGTAGGGGTTCAGTTAATACAAATTGTTGTTAGAGTCGATCTACATTGTAGCTGCATTTCAAACCCGGTACCTACAAGTTGCCCCCTATTTAGCTGACTCCTCTCTACCAAATTCATCAGGACTTCTTTTGTGGGTCGAAAATATTGCTACAGATAAAATCTCCAAAAAGGGTCCATGTCAATATTTTGTTTTAAAGAAGGGAATGTTATAGCTCATATGTATACGTAATATTTTAATTCCTTACGGTATGTGTTATACCTTCCCCCCCCCCCCCCATACTTATCCTCCTATATCTCAATATCGGCTCGACGAATTTCCCCTAAACGTATGCTTCTGTTGGAACAGACGTATTACTAGAAGATTTCAAACAGGGTTTTAAATAAATTTTCTTTAAGTAGGTCTTCACGTATTGCAAATTTGTATATAGTCGGTCCTCGCTTTAACGGTTTTATGTTGCCGGTATCCATGAGTACCATACTATTTCTATGATTTCTCTTTACGAGATTCGTCAATACTTTTTTGGGGGTCCAATATAACACTGGATGCAAAATCTCAAAGGTGGATCCATGTCGAAATGATCTGAGGATGGGATGTTTAGATCCAATCGTGGACTTAAGATTTTATCTCTTTACGGACTTTGTTATTGTTGACATGTATTTAGACCCCTATTTCTCGCAATCTGCTCGACGAATTTTCTCTAAACGTTTCCTATTGTTGGAGCAGATCTCTGGCTAAAACTGTCAAAGAGTGGTTAAAATCAAAACCTCTAAGGAGGGGTTCAATTGGTGCAAATTCTTGATATAATTGGATCCTTATGAACCTCCTTTGCATAGCCTGACCTATAAGGACCCTCCTATTTCTCTGATTACTCTCTACGAATTTCGTCAAGACTTGTTTTCAATTGTTTTGTAAATCGAAAATAGCCTTACAGATAAAATCGCAAAGATGGGTCTCTGTCAAAATTATTTAAGGAGGTAATGTTCCACATGTGTAATTGAGAGGTATATTTATATCCCTATATCTTGCAATAGGCTCGACGAATATTTTCTTAACTTTTCCTTCTGTTGGAGCAGATTTCTAACTGGATGAAAATACTTTAAGGAAGGGTTGACGTCATTGAAACTTTTATTTTAATTTAATCGGTCATCTCTCTGTGTCCAGCTTTATATAGCTGATACCAATAAGAACACTCGTATTTCTCCCATTGGACTAGACTAATTGTTTCGTCTTAACATATTATAGGGGTCGACGTTGACCACTAGCTATGAATGCCCTAAAGAGCGTTCAAATTTGTAGCATTTTATTAATCTGCAATAAGTAAGCGGTAACCTATTCCTTTTGACAGTTATCGTCACAGTGGACAATGACCATTTTGCACTATGTCTCATAACATCATAAGTTCCCTTAGCAATGATTGCATAGCTGATATAATCTTACTTCATTCAGATCTAAAGGGTACAGTTACGGTGATGGGCACCCTACTGATAAAATTCAGTATAATGTTAATGGTGTTTTCAGGTAAAATCCTTACATATCAAGGTACAATTGTTTGACTTCACTGCTATTGGATGTTGACATTGTAAGTGCTGGTTTTTACTTTCTTAATTTTTGCTCAGAAGAAATCCTATTACTCCTAAGAACCTCTACGTTTTTTGCATGTTATGCGACATTCAATCACACATGAACGAGCTATAAAGAACAGAAATAGTACTGGCCCTGTATATAAAAGAGATCTCTTTATAGAGGCAGCTTTGTCTTGTCCCTTGAATGTCCTTTATATACAGGTTTCACTATATTTGAGCCAGTGTCACTTTGACACACGCAGCCCAAATCAGCCTCTCTGGTATGTGAGTCAACTGTTGTTGCTTCAGAATTTGCTTTCTTTTAAGTTAAGGAAGATCCATTTGATACATTTCTTCTTTTTTGGTTCTACAATGACTTAGTCGGTGATACAGAGTAATAGAAATTGCAGATTATGGATTTTTGTAATAATCATCGGATTATTTTTAATTTTGTTCCTTGTGTTACTCATTTTTAATTTGCAAGTGCGCCAAAGCTTTCAATTCCTATCTACTATGGAGGAAGAAAGAAATAAGAAGAAAAATAAACAAGAAAGGAGGCTTGATAGGAGATTAATACATGGATTGTGACATACATACATACATACATACATACATACATACATACATACATACATACATACATACATACATACATACATAATTGTTTACTTATTTATTCACTTATTCTTTCTTCTTTTTCTTACATTCTTGAGAAATACAAATTGAACACTATTGCAATTACCCTTGACAAGCTAGAATAATATTTTCTCCAAAGTAATATCTGCCTGCGCGTTTGTGATTAATTATTACATAAATAGTTACAGAAATGTGACCAAGAACGAAATTAATTGACAGATGCTATTAAAAGTGTCAGGAGTAAGATTATTCATCCAAAGATTGTGAAGAAACCTGAGTCTGACCGATAAATAATTGGTCTACATGTGGTAATGTATGTTTAACACTAACCAATATAATATAGTTCAAACTTTGATAGTCTACTCCTTTTTCCCTATTATGGTAGAGACTACTGTAAATTCATTAATTTTTGTTAGACAAAGAGTTGTTCCTTTTGCCAGAAAATTAAAATTACTTCCTCCAACATGCTTTATTCTAGAGTATGCCACTATGAGAGGAAGTCTCATTTTTTTCTTTATAGATCATTTCTTTTCATATATCTTTTTTACATCGAGGGTTGTAGCAGCCACGGCAAATTCATTGAATTTTGTGGGACAGACAGTTCTACGTTTCACCAGAAAATGACTTCTGTAGTTATTCTTGAATACGCCGCTGCGGGAGGAAATGCCCTTATTTTCCTATAGATCATACCCTTCTGTTTGTTCGTTACGTTTATGGTTTGTTTGCAACCATGAAATGGAACGAAATCTTTATCCAAGAAATAAATTGAAATCACAGTATTAATTTCAACCACAAAACTAATTGATGGTAATACAGAATCCGCAGTGCAAAATGCTGTAGCTTATTTTAGAGACATCAAGAATTGTATCAAGATTTATTTATAATAAATCCTTTGTCGCCATTTATATTTGTATGTCCGAGACTCTTTAATGTCTTAATGTTGTAATAAGTATTCTTTAGAGAGAGGCAATTTAGTACAGAGAGGAGACCATTTATACAAGGTGTCAGACAACTAAATCTTGCAAACACAGGCAAATCGACACTTCATCTGCTTCTAAAATTAATTTCTTTTGAATGACTAATTTACGTTATGCTTTCATAGATTGTAATAAACTGATAGATACGTACTGTGATACATGTCTACTAGGCTGTTTTCGCGGTAGCTTAATTGCGGGCCTTTTATCTTGCGATTTAAAAGCTTTTTGTATTATGACGCAAATACATTGGAAAAGAAGTTCCGGAAACATATCGTACGTTTCACGATCTACTGGGAACGTTTCACTTGACAGTGCAAGCGTACCTTTGTCAAAGATTAATACTGCAGAGGAGATTGCAATGTAATAATGATGGACATCTAATATCACGCTTCGTATATGTGTTCAATCAGGTCTAAACGAGAGAGAGAGAGAGATTAGATACAATTGGCAAAATCTTGTTATTTCTTATTTAAACGACATTCATTTAAATTTTTGAAACAGATATAAAAACTTGCATGCTCATGAAAACTAGTTTCTTCTTGTGATAATCGTGAAAAATACTGTTCATCAACTTTAGTGCGCATTGGAATCTTCAGTGTTTGTGGAACTAACATACCCAGAATAACAGATTCGACAGATATGAACCTCAAGGTCAACCGTTTTGTTTATTTTTACAGTAATAATTCATGCAGGTAATACTATCTTCTCATATCACATCTCTAGCTTCATTTTAAAACAAAATGCATGTAACTAAGTGCGTGATCTTCTAGAATTTAATATGACATTCAGTAGAATCGATGTCTTGTTCTTTGTATACTAATCACCTGAAATACCTGGCTAAATGCCTATTTGCTTGGGAAGCATATTTGTCTTTACAACAGGGGCGTTTTGAGTGATTACTCCCAAATAAGGTATTGTTTCTGATTTACAAATAGCCTGGGAATAAATTGAAACAATGTTACACCAACACACACATCACTAACTAGCCTATCAAGTATGTGAAACAAATAGAGTTGCACTTAATATTTCTATCTTAAAATTAAGAAAAATTCTTTAATTCATAATGTTTCAAATTCATTTAAAGAAAAGAAGAAAGTAGAAATAAAAAGAAAGGAAGACGGATACTTGGATAGATTAATGCACATCATGAGATACAAACACACACACATACATACATACATACATACATACATACATACATACATACATACATACATACATACATGCATACATACATACATACATACATAGTTGTCAAAAAGGATGGTTGCCCGCGGAACAACCAGACTGAAATATTTGGTTGCCTAGCAAAGACACCTGGTTGTTCGATTAAAAATATGTATGGTTGTTCATCAAATAATCAATTATTCAAAATTTAGCATTCAATTTCTTGCAAATTATGTGACTGTGAAGTCCGAAAGCTCCTATTTCAATTGTCATTGTATGCAGAGAGCTGCATTTATTTAGTTTGCATACTGGCAAACATACTTATTTTACCTTTAAGGTACGAGAACCGAGTTGTCCGGTCATGCTTTGACCTGGAGTCAATTTGGTTGCAAAGTTTTGATTTTGTTTGTCCGGTACAACTGAGCAATGAATTGTTCTATCCCTACACAGACATACACAGACACACACACATGTACTTCGGAACCCATCAGCTGTGTAATTTTGTACATTGATACAGTTTTTAATTCCAAACCAACAGGACACGTGTGTGTGTGTGTGTATATGTGTCTTTGTATTTTAATGTATAAATCAGGTTAACGTGTTTGTTTGTGTTTTATTTTCTTGACCTAGACCATAGAATTCGGTACTCTCCAGAATCTCAGTCCTTGTTCATCTGTAGAACTTCAATATACGTGTAAACAGATGGACTCAGTACACAAATAGTTTCCCTATATTCCCTTTACGTTATTTTTTATTTTTATTTTCTTACGGAATTGTCCAGTGTTTCCAAATCCAAATACTAGTAAACCATGTGTTAGTCAAAAGTATTACCTATCCAAACTTTCAGTAAAATTCTAAACATTGGTATTCAGGCATTTTTAGGGAGTACATTCGAGGATACCGACCCGAATTAATGATTTATGTGCTGAGTCCAGATACAAAAACTTGTATTCCCAAGCATCAATTATTAGATATTATATAAAACTGGGAAAATATATTCCATTTTCTTCTTATATACACGAAAATATTGGAATTTTATAAAGCTATGAGTGTTTAAAAAAAGCATATATTCTACACAAAAATGACTTCACTCGCGTTGTGCGAAGGTGACTGCAACTAAATGGAAGATCAACATCTCTTTTAGACAAACACGTCTAGCACTTTTTATTAGGATTATCATATATATATATATATATATATATATATATATATATATATGTCAGATTGGCTTCGTTTGTTCAAATAATATTTTAGACCAAGTGTGGACAAAATGTAAAATCAGATGATGAATTTAACACTCTCTTCCTGCTGATTCACGGGAATAGAGCATGGCTTTTTTTTAACCCCTTTTCCCAGCTGAGTTCATACAGGAAGCCATCACCTCTCAAATTATTAATGCACTGTATCCTTATCGAACAACAAACTGCATACTATTATAAAAAGGAGAAATTCGGGTATATCGGATGCCTATGGCAAGCTATCAGGACCATAACATGGAAGCGCCGCGCGATCTCAGAACTTGATTACGCGAACTAGCTAGAGACAATTAGAATATACTCTCCAATCATGTGATCTCCTTAACTTAAGCAATCGAGCTCTCTATTATGCGCCATTGAGTTCTCTACTTCAACTTCGCGCAATCGAAGGACCCGGCAAGCTAAAAGGGCCAAAAAGTTGAAATGCTTGGAATGCTCGTATTCGATTCTCGAATACACGATCTCGGGAGAGCCAATCAGACAAGTCGTTTTAATCACAGGATCACGTATTTGAGAAACAGGAATGTGCATTCTCGAGGCTGGAATATGCGATCTCTAAAAAACTAATCGGAAAAGTCGTTTGGATTACATGATCACGTATTCGAGAAAACAGGATTGCGCATTCTTGAGGATCGAATGCCCTATATCGAGAGAGTCAATTTGTTTCGATCACGTGGTCTCTCACTAGAAACAATATGTTTTATATTTGATGTTCGTACACTTTATACTTAAAATGAAAAGCAAATAAACTTCTAATGACCGTGATTACATTTTCACATTTATTTTTACTTATTATATTGAACGATCCCAGTACACCCGCTACAGGCCAATCCGTCTTCCACAGAGTCCCAGTTATTATATTAAACCATCTCAGCACACCCTTTACATTCCAATCGGTCTTCCATAGAGTCCCGGTTATTATATTGAACCACACTTGCAAACAAGTTACATCCCAATCGATTTCCCATAGAGTCCCTATTATTGTATTCATCCATCCCGGTACACTCGTCACATCCAAATCGGTCTTCCATAGAATTCCGGTTATTATATTAAATTCTCCCTGGACACCATTTACAATCAAATCGGTCTCCCACAGAGTCCCGTTTATTATATTGACCATTTCGGCACACCCGTTACATTCCAATCGGTCTTCCAAAGAGGCCCAGTTATTATACTGAACAATCCCGGCACACCCATTACACCCCAATATATTACCTCTGGAGTAAATACAGATTAAATATCTTGAACAGTTGTGCATATCTACATATATATTTTCACATCTTACTGTTTCGTGTTTGCTCTTTCAAAGGCGTAAGAGGAGTTTCACTGAATTACCAACTGATGTAGGAACGATAACAATTCTCAGACAAATCTCTCTCTCTCTCTCTCTCTCTCTCTCTCTCTCTCTCTCTCTCTCTCTCTCTCTCTCTCTCTCTCTCTCTCTCTCTCTCTCTCGTAGCACTACCTGCCCGAAAGACAAATAAGTATTCACACATAAACTTTTTTTCGATTTACTTTAACCTAAATGAGCTAAATACAAACCACCACCAAACAGATCTCTCTCTCTCTCTCTCTCTCTCTCTCTCTCTGGCTGGTTATCTCTCTTCTATATCCTTTTCGGGGGAAGGGAGGAGTAAATATGTCCCATATCATTACGGGAAAATAAACATAGTTTAAGAAAAGAAGAATATAGGGAAGAAAAGAAGAAAAAAGAGAGAAAGAAAGAAGACGGGTAGGAAAACAGAGAACAAAAGAAGGAGAGAGAGGGAGACCGAAGAAGAATGGTCATAAGATTTGAAGCAGGAAAAGCGACAATGGAAAGGAAATACCAGCCCTACTCCTCCCCACCACACCCTCAGGAATTACCACCTCTACTCCTTCCGCACCCCCACCTCCTAATTGCCACCCCAACTTCTTCCCACCCCACCTCAGGAATTACCACCCCAACTCCTACCCACCCCACCCCCAGGAATTACCACCCCAACTCAGTCCCACCCCACCACATAATTGCCACTCCTACACCTTCCCATCCCAACCCCAGGATTTACTATCCTTACTTATTTCCACCCCACGCCAGAAATTACTACATCTACTCCTCTCCACCCTCAGGAGTTACCACCTCTACTTATTTCCACCCAACCCTCAGGAATTACCACATCTAGTCCTCTCCCACCCCAAATCCCCTGCCCACCTCCCCCACTACCCACCAGGAATTACAACCCCTAGTTATTCCCACCCCACTCCTCAGGAATTACCACTCCTATTCCTATCCACCCGCCCTCAAATATGCACTCGCACTCTCTTTTTGATTTCATAATGAATGCCATATTGATCTACTTTAAACAGGTTGTTGTTATTTTCAAGACACATCTGCACACGATGGTCTATTAACCAACCAGTCTAACATGCTCTAGAAATTGTATTCGCCTAAACGATTAAAATGTTCAAATGTGAAATATAGAACACGATATATTTAGTACAGTCGTATCGTACGCAAGAAAGATGCATCTGCATACTACGGTCGGTCGGATGTCAAGAAAAGAACCCCTTCAAAGAAATATTTGACTCCTAGACTTTATGAAATACAGGGCTACAAATTATCAAATAGTTGTTGAGCTGTACTAGTCAAGGAAGTGTGGATCAATACGTATACCCAACAATAGAATGAAAACTTGATTACTATATGCTGTCGGTGTGTTGATCAGGATCACTACAATAAGCCGGTAAAGAATGAGATACACACACATACATAAAGTACGAAGGAGAGATAGACAGACTTAATTCTTAGAATGTTTGAACAATATAATCATCCTACATCCCCTAATCTTTGAGAGAGTTCAGCCAGAAAATAAACATCCTTCATGATATAATCGCCAATGTAATAAACTAATTTAACCGCGAATTTTAATAACATCGCGTATGAATGTAATATAAATAAACCAAGCGTCACTTTAAAATTGCTGACTCAATCGACTTTTTCGCTGGGCTTGTTTGGGATTGCATTTGGAGTCTAGAGAATGCTCATTCCTGTTTTCTTGAAACTGATCACGTGATTCAAACAGCTTTACCTGTTGACTCTCGCGAGGTCGCGTATGAAAGATTCGAGCCTCTGAGAAGACTCAGTCCTGTTTTCTCGAATACGTGATAATGTAATAAAACCACTCTTCCGTTATACTCTTTCGACCTTTTAGAACCAGAAATGTTTGCATGTTATGGCCCTGTTGGCTTGCCAGATGGTTCGATTACGCAAAGTAGAAGTTTCTCTTTCGCTAATTGGAGAACTCGATAGGGCGTAACGAAAAGCTCAATTACGTGACTTACAAGGATCATCTGAATGAAAAATATCTTCTGACTGGTTCTTTCGAGTTGGGTAATTGAGGCTCGAAGTCGCAAATTGTTTCCTCTTTATGGTACTGATTGCTTGCCATAGACACCGGGTAACTCGGACAGTCCATTACATCGATAAAGATAACCATCATTCGCTGCTTTTAGTCATTACCTAAAGCCAACTACTGCCTACGTTCGAAATCCTCGGTAATTTTTGGTGGTAACACAACATAAACGAAAATACTCTAACTCTTTAGATATGTTGTGCCTCATGTCCAAAATATGGAGTTTACTTTCATTTAGAGCATTGATACTCTTTGCGTCAGCCTGTTACAAGAGATTGTATACATTTTTTCGTGCATGTTTGCATCAGATTCAGCTGTTTACTAGTTTCACTTAATAACATCTTGACATTTTCTTAGAGTGGTTTCACTTCGGACCAGCTTTCTTCCTTGCGTTAATTCTATCAATTATGAAGTTCACCTCTCATTTCGAACATATAGCGCATTTGATTCTAGTTAATGACCAAAAGCGGTAAATGACGGCTATTTGTACAAGTGTAACAGGCTCTCCGAATTTACCTGGCGTCCGAAATAATCCGATTATAGGGAGCGTTAAAAAATTCAAAAAAGAAAAGAAACAAATCTCTCAAACTTCCCAAAAGTGAATGAAGAGAATAAAAAAAACAGTAAATAAATACAGGGCGACTAAAATACAACCCTTCAATCGATGACAAAGATATTTTAATGGACTTCGAAATTTAATAACTCCCTGTCTGTCTGTCTGTCTGTCTCTGTCTCTCTCTCTCTCTCTCTCTCTCTCTCTCTCATACACACACACACAAGCACACACCGTCTCAGTTTAAAGTTCTGGAAATAAATAGCTCTTTCCGTACATTTAAATCAGAACCATTACATTTTGTTATTGATATCCCTGTATGCACACAAGGACACACACAGATTATTCTTAAAATGTACGAGATAGTATTAAAATGACTAATACAAATCTTTTTATCTCTTTGTCGATCTCTCTCTCTCTCATTGCCTCTTTCTACACAACAGAGATACAGACAGACAGACAGACAGAGATAAAGAGAGACAGACAGACAGACAGAGTATATCTAAAAGATCCGAAACAATTGTTTGACTCAGCAATAAAACTTCTGTACTAAAGTATTCAGATGTGAACAATATTAACGCCAAATATATCTTATGAGTGGGGACGACGGTCTAGTCTCTAAATACATAAGTCTTTAATATACTTAACCTGATATCTCATATGTCATCTCTCTTTATAATAAAAGTTACGCAATGAAGCTCGTGCTGTCATTAGTTCAACCGAACTGTAAGGGCACAGGGACATGTACATTGTTGTTTTGATACTAAACACACGAAATAGCTTGCTTCATATGCCGTACATTTGACCACCTACTGCTACATTCCACGGTACAAACGTGCCTTTGTCAAAGATTAATGGTGCAGACGAAATTGTAATGCAATAATGATGGACATCTAATATTACGCTTCGTCTATGTGTTTAACCAGTGCTAAACTAGACAGCAACTAATATTCGATAGAATTAGGAAAATCTTGCTTTTTCTTATTTAAACAACATTCATTTAACTTTTTTAAAACAGATTGCAGAACTTGTATGCTCATGAAAATTTAAAAACTTCTAGTTATTTGATGTATGTTTGAGAAACAAGTTTACGACAATGCACTTTCGTTTTCAATTTTTAGAAATATGTGTTATGTCGGCCTCGTTGCTTGTGTCATATTTAAGAGCAAGTGCGTGAAAATAAAAATTAAGACATATATTGCATTGTGTATCTTTTCTTTCTTGTATTGTAATTAATAGGAGGAAGATGTCGCTATCTCAATTAATTAAATCCTTCTCCAACACCAAACTTCATGTAAATATATATCATTGAAATCACGCAACCAACACCAAACTTCATGTAAATATATATCATTGAAATCGCACACTCCAACACCAAACTTCATGTAAACATATATCATTGAAATCACACACTCCAACACCAAACTTCATGTAAACATATATCATTGAAATCGCACACTCAGCCATTCGACAAGTATCGAGAGGAACATGGAGACAAGTAAAAAGAAAAAGAAGAAGACTTTATATCCACATATCCGTATCCCAAAATCTGTCCTATATGATATATTTACCTATATCATAATACTGACACTGTGGAGATCACTACATTAGATACACGTACAATTCGTTGTACATGAAGTAAATTAATATCAGGTTAATTTGTTTTTAATATCACATTCTACTTGAGTCTTGTGATAGCCGCGAAAACTACTTTTCACCGACTTTTTGTACGCATTGGGATTTTCAGTGTCTATAGGACTAACACACCCAGATTAACAGATTCGACAAATATGAAGCGCAAGATCAACCGTTTAGTTTAGTTCTACAGTAATCTTTCATGCAGGTAATACCATCTTCTCATATCACACATCTTGCCTCATTTTAAAACACAATGAACGTAACGAAGTGTGTGATCTTTTAGAATTCAATATGACATTCAGTAGAATCGATGTCTTTTTCTTTCTACACCAGTCACCTGAAATAGCTGGCTAAATGTCACATGCTGTTGAAACATATTTGTCTTTACAAGCGGGGCGTTTTGAGTGATTGCTTCTAAATAAAGCATTGTTTTTGATTTGCGAACAGCCTGGGAATAAAATGAAACAATGTCGCAGCAACGCACACATCCCCAACCAGCCTATCCAGTCAGTGAGACAACTAGAGTCGCACTTAATTTTCTTTAAATTAAGAAAAAAATCACTTAATGCATAATGTTACGATTTCAAATTCATTTAAAGAAAAGAAGAAGGTAGAAAATAAAAAGAAAGGAAGACGGATACTTCGATAGATTAAATCACATCAAGACATACATGCACATATACATACATACATGCGATTATACATACATACATACATCCATACATACATACATACATACATACATACATACATACATACATGCATACATACATACATACATACATACATACATACATACATACATACATACATACATACATACATACATACAAAAATTGTCAAATAGGACTGAAATATCTGGTTGCCCGGCAAAGACACCTGGTTGTTCCATTGAAAATCTTTATGGCTATTACAATTAAAACAGTGATTCATCAATTATTCAAAATTAAATATGGTGTCCATAGTAAAAAAAAGAACCGATGAACAGATTTTAAGCACATGTGATAGAAATCATTTGGAAATAAGATCTTTCATTTTTTGACAAATGATATCGATCCGCTATCTAATTTGGTCATTGTTACTAAAAATAGAAAGACTTTTGACCAAATTTGACAGAATGCATCCTGACACTAGGTCTTTCAAGTGTGCACGAATGATACTGATCTACTATCCAACTATGGCTGCCATTACTTGAAATAGGACAAAAGAAATCCAGGTTTTATGTTCAACCCAGAAGTCCCTTCCAAATAGGTGTGTGATCACACTTTTGCGCGATCAGTGATCTCTTCGCCGTACTGAACCACTCAAGAATCGAACTGTTCGAGACTAGTGTTCTATTTGGTTCCCTTAACCTTACGTCACAGATTGTTCCATTGAGATTGTCTATTTAAAGTTATTAAATCTTCCAGCAGATCGTGGTCTTCACCGTTTACAATCGAGTGCGCTTTATACAAAGTTAAACACAGTGAACATTTTAAAACTTGTTATACTGTCGGCGTTGTAAAAGTAAATTTAAAAGTATATGGATATAATTAGGTGCATATCATACTAGATGTAATTAAAAGCACAGAACAACCATGTGCTAAATTAATCTTAAAATACTATTGGCTGTATACATTTGTAAATATACGGAAGGGCAGAAAAGAAAAAAAAAACAGCTCGAGCTACCGTGCAGTCAATTGTCTGGCTTGAAAGAGTCCATATACTGACTTCCAATATATCATAAATCGACATGTTCAGGCAAAATATTTGGAATGAAAACTCCACAAAACAAGTTTTGGAACAACAAGTCCATCATTTATGAGTGGCATCCCTCATAAAGAACAAATCCAGAGATGAGATGATACTGTGCCGCTCGCGTTTAGGACACACATACCTCACTCATACATACCTCCTGAAATACGAACCTTGATCACAGTGCATACGTTGCCAGCGTATTCTGACAGTTAAACATATTTATGGCGAATGTATCGACTTCCACCCTGTACGACTAAAGTTGTATTTTTCTTACTTTTTTCGGGGGAGAGGGTAGGGGCTATATCAACTCAATTAAAGGTCAAGTTGGTAAAATTTGATGACGTACCACCAGAGAAAATCTTGTACTTTTTGAGGGACAGCGGTTTATGTAACACATTTTGACCTTATATGTTAAGAATTTTGCATGCATTATCTTTCTTGTTTATTTTATATCATTTTGAAAGAATGTTGACTTCTTTACTTTTTATCCTTTGCCTTGTAGGACTTCAGGTTAACAGTTTTTCGAAGGGATTATATTCCTAAAGCTTTTTTGCAATTATTACCCCCACATTTTGGAACCTAACCTTTAATGGACACAATATATCCAGGATTGTGCTGACGTGCCATTAAACCCTACACTTACACACATATATAGGTACATAATATGTCTACGGAATGTAGATATGCAAACATGCATCTGGCCATGCTTCCAAAGATAAAATTACCCAAGAAAAATCAACTCTGAAAAGTTCAACTAGAAGCGGACAGAATAGTTACAGACTTAGCAGTTAATGTTAAAAGCAATTATCTTTACTTTCAAACGGTATGGGAAAAAGCCCAGGAGAAATGTCTGCAAATGATCTGTCCTATAAAATCGTGACCGGAATGTTCCCGTAATATTTTTTTGATATTCTTCCTCGTCTTGGCAAGGAAGTATCAAATTATTCTTTTCGTGATAGATATCAAATAATTTCTATACTGTTCAGGTTCCAACTCTTTTCTTCTTCATTTCTTTCCTAGTACAATTATATACTGGAATTTCTCTTTCTTTCAATGCCCAGAATCGTCCTTCTTGAGCAAACAACAATCTCGACCTAATATTTTACTCGAGGTCATATAAAATAACTATTATTTTACGCAACCTGAGACACATTTGTAATAGTCTGAAAGCTGATCTGTAAATCTAGTGAACATATACACAAGTCCTCTTGATCATGTGGATACCAGTTTTGAAACATAACACACTTTTTTGTTCATTGTCTCGTTTACAAACAACAGAGAATACAATGGATTCAATCTATTAGATTATTTCTCCCTGTCAATACCTTTAAACTTTTAAGCGGTATCACTGATTATTCTCCCACTGACAATGAATATATCCCGCAACAAACCAAAATGTATATTCGGAAAACTCATGGATTCTATTGATCCTTTTCTATATTTGTTTGCTGTGTGCCCCAGGTCATCCTAATTTCTTTTTTCCGTCACTCTTTCTGCACTCGATCATTATTTCCTACTTTTCTTCTTCAATTTGGTTATAAATTATTGTTTCATTTTTTTATATTTTCTTGCTTTTTATATGGTCTTTAATTGTTCCCGGTCTCTTGTACTTTGATGTCTGTGAATGATTCTTGTAATAAAGAGGACAACTTAATAAGTTGTGAAAACCTGTGCTTTCATCCCACTGATCTGCTATATCTCAAGGTAATACAAGTGTTGATACTAACATCTACCCACTTGAATCACTGTGTAGTTCTTGCTTTTCAAGTGACAGTCAATATATAGATGTAAATTCTGGATTTTCAGCCTCGCTTAAACAATGGCACAAATTTATTTTGTTATTCTCAATTAAATCTGTACTAATTATTTGTATTTGTTTTATGCTAGTCCGTGAATTAGTGGATTTTAATTTTGATAATTCACATTATTCGTTGCAGTCAATAGACAGCGATTTCATTGTGAGCAGAGAATTTCATGCGCCATGTTGTCAGTACCTTGATCTACTGGTAACCAAATCGACCTGTCATGCAGGACTTCCAGGTTCAAATCCCACAATGTAGTTAAGTTTGTCGTTTGTTTTTCTTAATGTTCTTTTTACCCTTGAATTAGGAAAGAAAAAAATGTGTTACTACCGATATTGTCTGTGGAAATATACACACAACACAGCAGAACATAAAGTAATCGAATCATAATCATTACGATACGAAACTTCATCAACCCCAATTTTCAGCAATACATTTTTTAATGAAGAAATATAAGGTAAGGCAGACACATTTAAGAAATTATGTTAAACAATTATCTTTGCATGCTGGTGTTTCTTACACTTCCATTTACCTTTCCCGTGATTTTGATTTGGGAGTTGATTCCTTTCATATTTGTTGGAAAGCAGGGATTCAGCGACAAGATTTGTACAAAAAGGTTCTGGCACACACCATCTTTTTGTTCTTGAATGTTCTTAGCGCAGGTTTCCATTTGTGAGATTTTCAATCCAAAGCTTAAGAAATCGTCTTTTCTCAGCATTTATAGTTGCGTCGGGATGCTCGAAACACAATTTTGCTGCACGTCCCATTCTCATTTGTATCATTAAATGCTTGCCATGAAGGCATTGCTAATTGAACAAAGAAAATAATAGTATGTTTTAGCAGCTGAAAACGCATATTGGGAGTACAGCGATTTCACTACAAGAAGGTCCCTCTATTGTGTCAAACACTTTGCTGAGTACAAACCAACTTTGTGATGTAATCAATATTTGGATGACCTCTGCAACTTTCATCTTGCTGGTCAAGACACGATTAACCTCATATCTCTCAGTAAGTCAGAGTTCTGTTGATTATTCCTGAGATATCTAAGTTTGTCTTGGATATAACTGTTTACCATTTTGTAACTTGCTAAAATCAACCTAGACTTTCCCTTTGGTTGATGGAAAGAGTCTATGCATTTTCTACATTTATATATTGGTCTTTTTATTATCTGTGTCTATCTACTTGTTTATCTGTATACTTATTCAGTCATTCATTTCTTTAAATAGTAAGTGTACACACACTCACACATACATGTGTGCATTGGTGTGTTTGTGTTTTGAGGTATTGGAATGTTAAGTATCTATCTATCTTCTGTCTGACTGGTACGTGTACACATGTACTTTTTTTATCTATGAATACCTGAGATTTTTAAGATTCCAATCCAAACAATTAGAATGTAGTTGACAGTAAATGTCAAACCCACAAAGCCCATCCCGAACCCCAAGATATTATTGGAATACACCTCACCTATTGTACATAAAATCTAATACCCGTAACATATCGCCATGCAAGCTGGTGCGAAAATGACACTAAGAAGTTTACATTGGTATTATATATTTTCGACAGCATGCACCTTACTGTAATAGCAAAGTAACATTCTTTTAAAAAAATAATCCATAGCCTCTATTTGAACACTTGACAGCGTTATGTGTTTTAATTAGATATTGGAATTTTCGAGGACTCAATTTCGACGAAAAGTAAGCATTACACATGGATCACCGTAAGTTGTTATTTTTTTGTTTTCACTTCGCATGATCTGGCATATATATCGAATACAATAAGACCACTCTATCCCTTAGAAAGACCTAAATGTTAAAGACATCTTTATTGCTCCCTTTTATCCTATATGAGTAGTGAGTGACCTTCTGTTTCGAAGTCTCTTCGTTTTAATGAGCATACCGCTGCTACCCCATTCCACCACCATTCTCCGTCGAGTCCGCTCTGTGCTATTTTTGTTCCGATTGTTGTACCTCAAAACAAGCTTTTATCGTAAACTTGAAATATTAATGCTGCAACCTGATAGAAAATTGTCTGGAAGTCCTCCAGGGTATGTTCAACTAGGACCGAAATCGACGAATGGACACAGAATACCACACAAAAATGATATAGATATGAACAGGGAAACAATGAGTTGCTACCCTTTTTTTTTACAGTAAACACACTTCGAACAACGCGTAAATATTATCAGGAACGTCTTTGAAAAAAGTACCGTGAGTTTTGTTGTATCTATTTCCTTGCACATCTAACGCTCTCTGATCATTTTTATACCAATGTTAACTTTATAAAATCATCCAACAGCAATGGAGATTTGAGGGAGATGACTGGTGAGCGACTGATCCCGAGAGTTCTTTTTATCCAACGCAGCAGAATTTATGCAAACGTAAGAAGCTCAAAATTTATCAGAAATATTTGTCAGAAACATAAATTATTATACTAATATTATATTGATGACAGAAAAGCTCATGAAAATGTTTCTACTGAAAATATGTTATATATACTCATTTTACAAAAAATACAAAATCAATAAAACATTAATATATGAATACAATATTTTCCAGCACACATCGAGAGAGTACTCTTATTCATGTTGGTTGTAAATGTAATCCCGATCCATCCTCTGGAACTACATCATTCGAACAAGAAATCCCATGAGTCTTTGTGGCTGACACGGTCAGCAAACTTCAATGGAAGCTTGGATCAGACCCGAGCGTCATCAGTAGTCAACTGTTATGGATCTACGTGTGTGTTAAACGAAGAATTTTGCAATGAAACTAAACAGGGATGTGAGATGTGTCGCTATGGACATGGTGAATGTACTGTTAATTTGGATTGCTTTCAGTTTTGCTCAGGTAAAATACATGCATACCTAAATATACACATACATACGTACGTACATACATACATACATACATACAATGTACATTTACATCATATGATATCAGGTGTAATTACTTTTCATGCATTTTCACGCTGCGCTAATTTATTGTCAATCATTAATTGATACATCAATTGCTATGATATTTAAGGAAAAATGTATATATATATATATATATATATATATATATATATATAGAGAGAGAGAGAGAGAGAGAGAGAGAGAGATTTAATAGATTTATACTATTCATGGTAGACATTCCTCATTCCTTTATATTTGCTTGCAAAGATGAGGAAACTTTTCGAAACGAATTCTAGTAATAACATATCTCTAAACTTTGGAAGTTTTCTCATCCAAATTAAGGTTTAGTTTATATTTTACTGAAACTTTGTATGTGGTATAGATATTGGCCATTTTATATGAAGACAAAACAAATTTGTGGAGGAAGTCCTCTTATTTTTTATTCCTTTGAAGAGTTTTTCTCGTAATTTTAGTAACTTTATAATTTTGAGAGATGGAAGGTTTGTTTTCTTCCCTTTTACTCTCTGTACTTCTGCTGAAGAGCTAATATTTTATGGTGCATGAGAAACATGATAAATAAAACATAATTGTTAATTTAAAGGAAACAAGTTTAGTATTGTATTGACAGTAACGGTAAAAAGAATACAAATGTGCTTTAAGCTTGCTCATTCCTCTCCAACTGTCTTTCTGGAAAGAAAAGTGTATTTATGTCTCTAATTTCAAGAAAACGTCTATATTTTACAGAAAAGAAGGCGGAGGAAATCTGCGGAGGATCAGAAGGTTTGATTATTTTCCTTGTTTATTGAATGTGCTAAAATGAGACACAATCTGTCCAGACAATGCCTGTACTTCTTTTGAACTTATGTGCCGTAAAACACTACATACATACATACATACATACATACATACATACATACATACATACATACATACATACATACATACATACATACATACATACATTATGTCTTTGTCCATGCGGTGTCACCTTTGTGTAATATTTTGGTTCGATATTATGGAATACAGGTTATGCCATCTTTCCTCATCAGACATTACAAGTTCTGACAGAATATAATTATTGGATATTCCTTGGCTACAACTACTTCATGAATAAGAAAAATAATTTCATAATATGTGAGTGTGGTGCATAGCAAAATTAACAAGTAACAAGCTGCCGAGTGAATGAGATGGATGACCTATCTACAGTGTTTTAAGACTGAACATGATAGTGCTAATAGGTGAAAGAGGTACAAATTGCCATACACTTCTATGTAACTAATTACCTTGCCTACTCGACTAGACATGGATGGCAGCTGACTACACTCTAGGATTTTTAGCTGCACAAATACTTGTGCGGAGTTTCGAATAACGTTGGCGCAGTTGACTCTAACCATGTTTTACCGCTCCTCTGGGTTAAATATGACGGCGAATGCTGTCGACATAAATCTGTGTCATACATGTTTTATCTGGTGCCATTAATAACACATAAAAGCAGAGTTTAAATATATTTAAAGGATCATAACAAGCATATATTAAATATGTATAGGCCTTCGCTTGATGATACAAATTTGTATTTTGTGATAGCTTCCTTTCATTTCACATGCACTGCTGGATGTAAATTTGGTAAATTGCCTACGACAGCATTTTAACTGTAGCGTGACCAATCGAAATACTGACATGCACATCGTTAGACCCAGAAATTAATTTCGTCTACCGGACATATATTTGAGGTGATGTGTTTCCTCTAATATATTAAGCAAATAATTTTTAATTTAGCTGAAAATGAATTCAGGTGCTTAAAGCCTCAACATTTAATTATTCCAATTAAACAATTCATATTCTCTTTTTATTTTCATCCCTTAGGCTCCATTGAAACGACGGGATCTTCTTGGTGGCAATATCTCATTCTTGTGATCTTTGTTATCAATGTTGTCATAAATATTTACTTTATAATTAAAAAACTGCGCAATTGCAAAAAGCATAAGCTGGAAAAAAGACAAAAATCTGATAACAAGGAGTCGGAAAAAGATCAGACTTTGGTCATGTTTTCCAAGCTTCAAGAAAACGGCATCCAAATGAGCAATTATATTCAGCAGACGACATTACCAAAGGAACTGTCTGTTCCAACAGACACGGATGAACAACAGGATTCGAAAACACAATTTCAGAGAGGTCCAGACACCTTGGATATAGGAGAGACTGTCCCTTTAAATAAAGAAATATCACCGAAAATCTGCAAAAACAAAGTTTAGATAATTATTTGTTTTGTATTTAAACATATTTTATTGTAGTTGTATCTAGGTCCTTTCCCGAAACATACAAAAAATGATCCAACGATAATAATCATTTACACAAATTTGAGTATATCTGAAAACAAGGTCAAAAATTACTTATATTAAAAGACATACAATTTCAGATGAAAACAAAAGAAACATTGGTGTATATAATTAGGTAAATAAGCAATTAATGAGAGAGACAGAGGGAGAGAGACAAGGGGGAGAAAAGACATTGCACTGGTTACAGTCACTGTTGTCCTTTTCGTTTATTTTAGAGATTTAGTATTTCGAATATAACAGTAAGTATTAAAAACGTCACGTTTCGTGGATATATTTCTGAACATTTTAGAATATTGCAAAGTTTGTTTCTTTACTTAGCTCGATGTCAAATTAAAATCTAGAGTTACCCAAGGAGTGTGCTGAAAGATAGAGCGAACGAGCTGGGATCTTTGAGTATTAAAAAAGGGCAATAGAAAAAATAATGTTTAACATCCTCATTATTATAACCACGTGCACACATCACTTAGTGAACTAAATTCATTCTGAAAAGGTCGGATTTGAAGGGGCTACACGCGTGTCTAAGTGACGTTTGCCAATAACATAATACGTTGGTGGCTCGTTAGTTGGATTGGATAAACTCTTTTTTTCAAATTAAAGGATTCGGAGAAGTTGGATATCGTCAGGGAGAGAGTTCCAAAGACCAGTTGTAGATGGGGAAAAAAAGACGCCTGAAAAATCTGGAGTTTGGTAAGGGTTGATGGGATGCTTTGGGAGTTATGTATACGGTAATTAGATGCGTCATATTTCCTTTTTGGAAAAAGGCTACTTAAATAGTTAAGTACTTAATTATTTATCATCGAACACATTATGCATAATCTCGTTTCCTCATAAAGAGACTCTCTAGAACAATAAATATGCAGACCTGTAACCGTTCGTGCAGCTTGCATCTGATTTGTTTCCCAATCTTTCCCAATCTTTCACTGAAGAATTATTCCAGACTTAAGAAGCATATTCTCATATTGGACATATGAATATTGTACAGTTATTCTGTGAAAATATTTTCTTGTCGCTCGCAGCATATATACATATTAAGATGCGTTCTGAATAATCGTACTGATACAATTAGTTCATTTCGTGTTAGAAGATAACTTTATTCCTAGGTGTCTATGGTTTTTGAAAGGAAAATAATTCATATTACCAAAAGAGAACTTTAGAAACATAAAATCAGTTTGCCTATTTCTAATTAATATAATGTCTGTTTCCCAAATATTAAAAGTAACCATCCAGTTGCTTACCCATACATTAAGGCTTTCAATATTTTTGTTTAGAATCCTTTGTACATGACAATTATCTGCACAAGAATTTCCAAAAGAAGTATGATCAGCAAATAACCTGGCAAGCGAGTGCAAATTGTTTGCCATATTGTTGATATTAGTCTGTACTTAGACCATACTGTTTTGTCTCCTTTCTTATAAAGTACGAAATAGTAAAGGGCCTACAAAGCAACCATGGGGAACCTAGCAGTTAGTTGATACTTGATTGATACTGAATTTTGACACAAAACTCTCTGGTAGCGATATGTTAAGTAGCTTTCGAGCCATGCTAGACGTTTACCTGCAATTCCATATTTTTGAACGTTATAGACTAACACTTTTATCCATACTCTGTCAAACGCTTAACTATCATCAAGGAACATTAAAAACGTGATTTCATTCGAATCAAGAGAAAAACATATTTCATGACATATTTCAGTTAGTTGATGAGTTGCTGAACGATCTGGAAGAAATCCAGGTTTATTATTTTATACCAAATCATTTTCGTGCAAAAATTATATCGATGTTTGAATATATTCTTTCAAAAGCCTGGACACAGAACTACATAGAGAAATTAGTCTGTACTTAGACCATACTGTTTTGTCTCCTTTCTTATAAATCAGCATATCATGCGCTAGCTTCCACTATGCGGGAATACACTGGTTTCAAGTTATTTGTTAGAAATATTTGCAGGTAACTGTTTTAGTTATTTTTTAAACCACGGTTTATTATTGGGCCTAATCGTGACCCTGTTTATTGGGATACATATTTTGTCATGATTTAGAAGCTTAGATGTACACTTGTCGCATGCCTGATCAAGAATGACACCATCATTAAACAACTGAGATCAATTTATTATTTTTACAAGATCACGTAATCTATCAAAGTTCGCTGCTTTGTAAATTAACCATTTCTTTTAAAGTACAACTGACCTTAACAGGCGTATCCATGATCATCATTGATTGAAGTCTCAATAGGGATCACGTTCGAATCAATCACACGCGTGCGGTCCCCAAGAATCTCGGGATCCAGGAGCGAGCTTTAAGTCTGTGATGTTCGAACTGGTTTAGTAATTATGTTATGCGTTGTTTTTTTTTTGTTTTTTTTTTTTGTGGTTTTTCGGGGTTTTTTTTGTTTCTTTTTTACGGTTAATACATCAGGCACAAGAGGTGGTAACACATTTAGGACATCTGCATTTCAATCATCAAGAAAAATAACGGTGTTTCTTCTAATGCTACACTTAGAGTTCGTTCAAAACTGGACCAAAATAGTCTATCTAAAATATTTTGGGCGATAAATACTACAAACTAGTATTTTTCATGGTTTTCATTAACACGTCAACCCAAAACATGTTATCACTTTGTGATTCAAGGTCGGTTCTTCAACTGGATAATACTGATTCTATCAAATAAACTTGGATACCCCCACCATGATTTGATCTATCAGACCGATAGGGTTCACTATATGTGTCAATTCTGATACTCTATGTAGTTGCATCAAGATCTAGGTGAGTTTCCGTGAAACAAAGTGCATTCATAAACTCGGCTATGTTGACAATTCGATTGAATTTATTTTTAATCCTTCGTATTCAGATGGAAAATAGAAAGTCCATTCAAAACAGAACATGAGGAAGAATTTTCGTCATGGTTTGGGACAGGATTGGTTTCCTTTTGGAAGTATATCAACCAGAGAATAAGAACTAAAAAGATATTTGGTTCAAGAAATAACTAAAGGACCTGATATTGTATACTAATCTTGATCGAAATACGCTTGATAGACGAGCAACAAATGGATTGCACATACAACTTTAATTTTGTTAATTAATGGAGGTGAATAATTTTTTTTTAACAAACATACCGATCGATGCCCTGTAAGTTATTAAATCATTATCCATGGTTAAATGGAACGTATTAGTAATTAAATGTGTCGATGGTACAACAGAATACTTTCTCTCAAAATAAATGGTCATAGTGACTGTAACAGTTTTAAAGTTTAAGTGCCCTTCTTGGACATTACACCATATAGTTTGGCCATATGACTTCACATGAGCACAACATAAATTATACACTGTAATTAATTCTAACTGATGGGAGTACCTAGATTGCACTTTAACAAGGAATTTATTTTTGTTAGTTTTAAAAACCTCACCAACATTTCCAAATGATTCACATTTAGTTTTGAATTAATGTACATGTACATTTATAGCGGTTGTTTCAAAACAGTTTTGAAAATGTTTTTGACCTTTAAATTTTCTGGTGAAGTTTTAGAAACTAACAAAAATTAAATTGATTGTTTATGTGGCAGTTGAATAATTATTTTTGCCTATTTTGCAATTAGAAAAATGTAATCTAGGTACTCCTATCAGTTCAAATTAGTTACAATGTATAGTTTATGCTGTGCTCATTGGTAGTCATATGGCCAAAACACATGGCGTTATAATCAAGAAGGGCACAAAAACCTTAAAACGTATGCAAGAAAGGTTAGGGATATTGCTACAAGAGAGAGAGAGAGAGAGAGAGAGAGAGAGAGAGAGAGAGAGAGAGAGAGAGAGAGAGAGAGAGAGAGAGAGAAGTAATGGAAAGTGGAGCCTAATATACATTATTCGATTTATGATGGGCAGTGGAGAGGTAATTTTCATTATAGTTACATTTGTGAGAAGTGAATAACTAAGAACTAAGTGAATTATATGACGTCTGTTATATACATCGTGTTGTTAAGTACAGTATTGTAGGTAAAGAACAGAACATGCTTCATTCAAATGATCAGAGTTGTTTGTATTATGCACAGTTAACAACTAGATCTGATCATGTCAGAGTATGTTGATATTTAATATAGAATCAATATTTCATCATAATGAGATGAAGCTTGTATTTAGGCTGATTTTACTTAGTATGCTTTTTGGATGATTTATATGTAGATCTAATTATGTGTGAATAAATACGTATACTGTTATATAGATATTTACATGTATTCAATCAGGATTAAGAAAAAAAATACATAAACAATAACTTTGTAGATTATTGGGTAAGATATATTCAAACCTCAATTACAACAACTGAATTTTCTTGCAGTGAACTAAATTTTTTTTATATATGATGCAGTAATTTAATTTACATATTTACGCACGAAGAAGGGAATGGTTGTGTCTAAACATGGATTCTCCTGCTTAAGAAATGGCAATGACACTCGCACAAGGTTGATATATAACGAGTTCGTCATGGGAGGTAGAGCATGACAATTGTGCAGGTCCACGACAGAACCTTAGTTAGCATCGTAACTTTCACTGACACCTATGTGAACCAGATTAGACATAACAATTGAGTACAATCTATGCTAGAAAGCATGCTTTGCGCAAATGAATAATGTTTCATGATCAATATGACTTAGACTGAGTACGAGGTTATAAGTTCCAAGATGTGGACAGATGTCGAATCATAAAGACAATATACGCTGCATATCACCAAAGTTACGAATTGATACTCTACATATCACTATTGTTAAATATGAGTTGATAACCTACATATCACTATAGTTATATCAGAGTTGATAGTAATCTTGAAAATAAAGCAAATTTTCGAGAATCTGATTCAGTTCAGGAATCGTTTAATGGTGTGAAATTATATATATATATATATATATATATATATATATATATATATATATATATATATATATATATACATACATACATAATCAGCAGGGGTATTGTATGATAGTAACAATAACAAACAGATATGATTACACAATGTGTCTATCACTAACTTCAATTATTGTATTAGAAAAGATTCAGAAGCTATTATTAATTTGAATTATATTCAATGGGTATTCCAGACTCATTGAAGACATTAAGGAAAAAGAAATAAAAATTGTACAATTCTTAATCATGATGTAATAAAAAAAGAAATATAGACCGGGTCAGATGGTTAGTTCACAAGAAACTAATTGTACTTAACTTAATCTTTATTATGTTAATGGGTATCAGAATCAAGGGTTTGTTAGAAACCTGAATTCCAAGTCTGGTTTTGAGGTCCTGTACGTCTGTGTCTGTCTTGATTTGAGTCGCATAGTCGTGCTCACTTTCCGTATAATAGATTCTACGGTCGAGTATGTTACTAGATTCTTATCTTCTTCATTTGGCCAGCTGTTTGAACATCGAAAATCTGCTTGAGGCCAAATGCGCAGTTATAGAGATCTTTCTTTATTAAGGTTTTTCAACTGTATCTTTGTTTGAATAGACCTCAGCCCGCATTCGGTAGCTCACAAGCTGTCTGTAAACTTCTGTATCAGCCTTATCGGTATGCTTGTTGTCAGGCAGCATAGATGTTGGAATATTACTAAACCTTTGGCAATATATTCATGCATACTGCTCCAAATTTATCAACTTCAGACTCCAAAGATTCCACGTTGGTCTCTAAAGTTGCCATTCTAGACTTCAGCTGAGCTTTCTGTAGCTTTTATACTACATATTCCTCTTTCTAGCATTGCGGCAAAATCTCAAAAGACTTTTCCAGTGATTGCTGGATCAGCGGAGTCAAAGCTTCCGCGAATTTTGTCGACATAGGAATAAAGGAATGTAGAAAGGCTGGAGCAGATACTGTGGCGTACACCAGTTCGGAAATATTAAATGTTGTGCCAGGTACCATTCCTTGAATGGAAATAGTATGTTCCGGTCTGAAATCGCCCACAGAACTTATACGTCTATCAATTCGCTGAGTGGATCCCTCAGGAATCTTCTCTGAGTTCCTCTTTCTATCCGCCATTGTTTACTTCATGCAGCGTGTAACGTTTACAATGCGTGCACGTGAGCAACAACATGGAACACAAAATATAAAAACAGCAAAATTGAGATTTATCCATGATGCATACGCAACTTAAATATTCCTTAAGTTTCCTTGCCTAAAATACTATCACACCTCGGAAAATAAATCTTACTAATGAATAAAGGAAAACGAAATATACATATACCTCTACCCTGAACATTTTCTTAAACTGTCATCCCCGGAGCATGCGCAGATGCCTATTGATGATTATTTCCCTCCACACCATGGCGTATATTCTGTAAATATAATGCTAGAGAGATGTTTAACGCTTTATATAAATTAAATACTATTGCAAACATTCATTTTAGGTTGGCATTGTTCCTTTGTCAATCGTTATTGTGTCCTGAAATAGTTCTGTGTAAAATAAAAGATAATATGCAATTTTGTGTACATGTAGTCTAACCTTGAAAGCCAATGATAGTCTAATCACATGATACTTAATCTTAACCACTACTATAAGTCATCAAAGTCTTTCCTTAACAATTGGCTTAAATGTGTTATGACCCTCTTCTAATTTCCAACATATTCTGGAGTAGAATTCGAAGACATTTTACCATACCAGATTATTACATGTATTTTCCATTATGTCCATTTGTTGTCACTGAGAGTGCGACATATAATTAACTAAACCTGTTCAAACGTTTTACTTCTCAATCATTACCAGCATTTCTATTAATAATATTTGTATTCCATGCTACATTTATTTTCTATACAGCATTTTTTGTTTCTCGTTAAGTGGGAAACGGTATAAATCTCCAAATCGTTTATAAATTGTTTTTGGGGTATTTTTTACCTTCAGCAATGTTTATCCTGTATTATATTATATTGATAGGAACCAATTATGTTAAATGTCAAACCAATATTACCGTATTTAAAAAGTATACGTGTCTTAATCTGCTCTATATTAAGACTTTGTTTTATATGCCACTCGTCGAGAGTATAATTTTATTTTTAATTTATGAACTTATATTAAACCAGTTTTATAAAGTGCTTCTTCTTCTGTTTGAAATAACAGCTCCAATGACAAACATAGAAAAAATAAAGATATTATTAACTGCATAACGTGTTCTTAATTTTTAGTCTATAGGAGATAATGTATTTTAAAATATAGACTAATTGTGCGCTGGCTGAAATCATGGAACTACATAACGAAACTAATAAATCTCTTTCATTAGTGAAATGGAAATGTTCCATTACGAATACAATGTGTGCAGCAGCAAGCTATAAAATACAAGCAAGCATGGATGTTGAGCCTATCAGCACAATTCAAATTAGCACAGAAATTGACCAATTGAGGATATCCAAAGCAGAGATAGCTCTGCCCACGCACATGCATAGTAATTTATGTAAAGATTAAAGTCTCTCCTCGATAATAATTTCCATTAAACGTAAAATTAATTCGAATTATATATATATATATATATATATATATATATATATATATATATATATATATATATATATATATTATATATATATATATATCATGACCCAAAATAAGGTGAGAAATGGTGAAGTTATGATTATTAGAATTTTATATATGTGACATAATGACCCTCTTATGTGACAGAGCTTGTCTAACAAGCTTTCCGGCATGCCTGAAATTATGTAATCTCATACACCTAGCGAACAATAGCACTGGTCGATGGGTTGCTATGTATTAACGTTTAAACCTGCAAAAAATGAAATTTTAAGATAATTGCATGACATGATTGTTATGACTTCGTGGCTGTCCCATAAAGAAACAAATGCAAAAAATCTAAAACAGATTCGTAAATGGGTAAAGACAAAAGGGTACCGTACAATCGGATAGACAATTATCAGCACTTCAGCACATATCTGGCCATAAGGTGCCGATTACAAGTTAAGTTCTAAAGATGTACAAGAATTTTTTTTAAATCTAGGGATATAAATCCTTAGAAATCAAGGTAAACGTGAAGTAATACAAAAAAAATATAAAAAAAATTAAATAAATAAAGGTAAAGATGTTCAAATTATGTTAAAGGTATGTAGAATAAACATAAAGGTAAAATTATACAATCCTTCAAATACTGGGTCAAAATTGTAATATAAATTCGCTGACAATTGCGTCACACATCCTGTGCTTGTGAGTCCGCAGTTAATTAGCATTCTCCATCTTAGTGAAAGTACGAAACGTCAGTACTTATCCCCATGATGCACCGCGCCCATTAGTCTGAGTCCCTGCTTCGTATGCTCCATGCTACGCACTCACTTACACGACTAACTAATTAGATGGGGCCGAGTGGTCTAAGATGCTCGCATGTACAGATCACTCACATTTCATCTCTGTCTAGTGAGTTCGAGACTCGGCACAGCCAAGGTGGATATGTGAGAAAGCTTGCCAGTAGCTTCCCGTTGGTCAGTGGTTCTTCCTGGGGTCTTCCAGGGTTGTTCCTCCACCCAATATACTGGCCGCCATGTATAGCCTACTATGTGCTGAGAAATGGTGTTAAATCCACCAAACCAAACTGACCCTAACTAATCGGGAGACACAGATTTTATTAGTTACCGGCCTATGATATTGGCTTGCCAATTTAGGCTGGGTACAAGCGAAGTTATATAAACCGCATTCCCTCAATGGTTACATCATCATCCTTGTTAACAACTGTTGAAAATTATTTGCATCGAACGTTGAAGCTTCTCCAAATTTGGCTTTGAGATGTCAGAGTTTAACATACCATCTTGAGACTCCAGTGGAACTACGTCTGTGCTATCACATTACTTACATGTTATTCCATTCTAAAATCATTTTGGATTACAAAGTACTATCTCAAATGAGGATGTTGCTCAAGTTGACATTTTAAGAACGCTTACTAGCTGTCTTTGTTGCTTTCTTCAACCTTGAATGCATTAAAAATATCATCGAGACGCCTCATTTTCCTCCCTCAGATAATGCACCGTAAAGAAACTTAAACCCTAAGCCAGTTTCTCTGACATCAAACAGCTTGCCAGTTTTAATTCAGATGGTCTACAGCATATTAATAAGCTTTTTGCACATGACTGACATCTTAACATATGCAAAGTCCAATCATAGGGAAAAAGGGGTTAACATGAGTAGTAGTTGATTCTCTCATTACATCATATGATAAAGACTGTATATAATGAGTGTCAGGTCGATGTTATACTGATTGAGTTTTCTGAGGTCTTTCACGATGTTTTTAATGATTGGCTACTGCTTAAGTTACCATACTAGGAAATCGGATGAAATATACACAGCTAGATTCTGGAAACCGCAGACAATATGTCCCACTTGAATGTAAATCACTGAGAAAAGCTTGGATCCAGTCAGGCGTTGCACAAGATAGCATCACGGGCCACTGAACTTTTTTTTAATCTGCATTAAAGACCAACCAGAATGCAACTCGCGTGGAGCCATTTCAAAATTGATCATGAACTATACCATTAAGTGAAGGGAAGATTCCATATGCCTTAAACACAACCGGGACAGACTACAACAGAGGGAGGGGTTGGTCGAGGGAATTCCCTCCACAATAGTACCAGGTACTTATCGACTAGTTGTTCCACATTTCGTACATGAGTAAACCTATCGAAATGGCATATAAGACCGACCATCATATTTAAGAAGAGGTAGACAAGCAAATTGCCTGAGCAATTCATCTTCATAACCTAAGCTGTAGTTCCCATATTACTGAAGTTACAAAGAGCTTGCTACAAAGAGCTTTCTGCAGCGTCACTTCAACGAATATGACAGTAAAACAGAAGAGTTATTCTACAAGATCCTAGTGCAACTAGTATGTTGGTATTATCAGGGACAGACAAAGAGAAAATGAAAAAATTCGAGATTGTGCAAAGCTGATCAGCAGGCTTTGACAATCAGAGGTGCCTATAAAAGATTAAGTAGTGTAACAGCCATCATAAACCACATGCAATGGCCCACACCGCAAGATGGATTACCCCATACCATACTGCCATTTTCATTTCGTTCTGTACATGACACACGGTCTGGTAGATATTCCAAAGGAGCCCTTGAGATCGATATTTCCAGTGCATGGGCACTTGCACGAATTCCTGGTGCCCTTTTGGAAGACCTCATCATACCAAACGATATATCTCATGGTTTGCGAATATGAAATTCTTTGCCACGCACTCATTAGACTGTGCATCTGCTGACATCTTCATATGTGAGAGACATAGACCATCTCTTTGTGAGTATAGACCTGAGCCTTTTGGAATTCCACTACAAATAGTCAATTGTGTGGCACAGCAATGTTTCAACAGCAACTCTGCATAAAGTAGAAAAATATAACTTAAACTGGTCTGCAATGTAACAGAAAGGGGCAAAGGAGAAAGTGGAAAGTTGTAAAGTAGTCATTAATGGATGATAACTTTTCAGGGACTGTTATATTTCAAGAAGCAATATGCTTGACTTGAGTTATTTCCCTTTCACAAAGGTGCTTGGAATAGTGCTTCTCTAAGTGCTAGTGCCATGTTTTGTCGTCAGGGTCGTTAGTATCATGTGCTGCTTAGAGTGAAACATGTCACATATCAGACGAAGAACACTTTTCTTTAAACAACGTAAATATTTTTAATTTTCATTCACGGTTTGTGTAATTGAATATCTTCAAAAGTTTCACTGAGATAAATCAGTACATGTCCATACTAAAGTTTCTTATCGACGCGTGAAGTTCAAGTTTGAATTGATATCTACCTTATGATTCTTGACTGGGACGCTTGCGTTACTTATCCATGACAGTTCAAAGACAATAATATACATTCACTTCACATATTATACATACAGACATCATACCAACCATTAAGTCTTAATTGAGACTTATTGCATTAAGGTATGCATCCTGACTTTTTATCCTTAACAGTTGGAAAGAAAATAGTATATTATCTACATATAAGATACATACATACACATATATACATACATATACGCATCTCTCTCTCTCTCTCTCACACACACACACACACACACACACACACACATATATATATATATATATATATATATATATATATATATATATATATTATGTCCTCTCGGACATGGTTATGTCGATGCGTGGATTAATAGATATTCTGAACCAAATATTAAATGATAAACAGTGTAGAATACACATCGGTCTTCGACTAAAAAGCAGCGGAGTTGACCAATGCTGGCAGCTCTGTTCTAATTAATGTTGAGTGAATAATCTCCTGTTTTTGTAAAATAACTCTGTGGAGAATTTATCGTGATAATTACATTAAATATATCACTCCATGTTTAACCAAACAGGTCGACACTGATTTCCAGAATACTTGTCTTTGTGCAGAAAATCTGTAATTTGCTTGCTTGCTTATGGGACATCAAATCGTGATGTTTGGTTTACTGAAATGATATAGAGCAGCCAAGAAACTGATTTATGGTGTTTTAATTTACATCTGTAAAGTCTATTCATTTCATCATATTTGCACACTCCTCTTAAAATCTATCTAGATGCACTGAAAGCGAAAATCGAACTCGCAATCTTGCAGAAATAACTTTATCAGGGTTCTTTCTAAGCCATGTGTAGACTACTTACTCATTAAAATCGAAAATATATTTTGTGAACCGTTGGAAATTAAAACTAATCCTTTTTATACAATTTTAACACGACGACTTAAAAAAAAAGAGAAAAAAATGCAGCCGACTGTATTAAATTTGTTTACGTCCAGTGAGATCCGTTGTCATTAAAATAAGTCATCGCTATCGAGTTTATGAAGTACGTACAAACAATGACCTATATAACCACGACATTTCTCTCCTTTTGTCGTATCAAGTATTATCAGTGCATCAGTAACTACTGTATTATGACCTTTCCTGATATCAAGTTTTTTGCTGGGAATGAAAAAAGAGGGTAGCCAAAATTAAAGAGCTACATATATCACCTCACTTCTTATTATTACGTGAAATATCATCTTTTATAATACCGTTCATTTATTTCAAATAAATAAGCCATTCGAGCCACCAAGCAAGCTAGCAATAAACCAATCAGGCAATACAATATCCAACTAACCAACCAACTGCCAAAACAGCAAGCAAGCATGTCTTAAGAACGTCGAAAATATTTGTCAAAATTGAAATGTTTAAAAAAAGCAGCACAAATGCCGATAAATTATATGCGTGGAAATCGTATCTGGAAGCAGCTTCTCAGCCGTAAGCAAGAATTTATGGTTATCACCAGAAAATGAAGCCGACATGAAAAATTAAAAATCTTCAGAACTGCCTTAGTTATTTGTATTTTCATTCTGAGAAAATCATACTTTACAATAAAGCAAGATAAAGCCATAAGTTCTGTAGTAAAAAATGCCCAACACGTGTATGCTGAATAAATCCCTACTTTGTTATCTGTAGGCGATTACGTATTCAATGATCTGTACCGATAACATTATTTGTATGGCGAAACAAACATTTTTGAGAATTATAGGCAAAAGCTGAAGCCGATCAATAAATTTCCAGTTAAAAGAATAGCACCTTTCGGCCACTTAAAAATCTTATGAATGCAATTCATATAAATGTGCGTAGTGTTTATGTAGGGAAACTATTAATATTGTGTTAATTATGCATTACAACCGGAATTCACACACTATATATAACTAGACTCGTTCTAAGACGACACACACATAAATGCATGTCCGCATCTCATGCTTCTTGGATAAAAATGTTTTACAATCCTGGAAAGTAAGTATTTTCACAAGGGTGGATCGAAGGTGTGGTCATTTTCACAGAGGAGCTTAGTCACTCAAATTAATTAGAATAGCCCTGTCAGCACTGGCCGACTCCTCTACCTTTTAGTCAGGGACCGATGTGTATTCCGCACCGTGTATCGGTAAATTTCAAGTTCAGAATCTATATCAATCCACGTGCCGACATAAAAATATATTTTAGAGACTTTGTCAATCTGAAATAATGGAATAAACTTCCACACAAACCTGCTGGTGGCTTTTAGTCAATTTGATACAAACACATCTCGTTTAAGATTTACTTTGTAGTGTACAATATCAGATTATCAGTGCAAGTTCACACACCCTGCGTAAAAGTAATACAATTTCGGTTTGTGGTAGGCGTTATCGCACGGCAAATATGTCATCGTATTTCAAAATTTCATGTATATGTCCTAGTGTAATGTAAAAAAATAACGGTCATAAATCTTACTTCTAGTAGAAACAAACATGATACCAAGTTTGAATTTGAATATTTGGCACACACTTAATACAACACTTATTTAATTTCATGACATAAGCGATTGTCTTGTTTGATTATTCGTACGGCATCATTCCTAACGTCACACAATATTATCATTAGTAATTTTTAAAAAATAATCTGACAATCTATGATCTTTGTTGCATCGCTAATATCATTTCATGTCCTTACGTGCAAGAGACAAAATATTAGTCTTACTTACGGTGTCTTTTCATGCAAGATACAAAATATTAGTCTTACTTACGGTGTTTTTTCATGCAAGATACAAAATATTAGTCTTACTTACGGTGTCTTTTCAGTCAAGATACAAAATATTAGTCTCACTTACGGTGTCTTTTTTTTCAGTCGATACCGAGGGTGTGATTCTGTCTTAGATTCATTTATTGCGAATAGAAAAACTAAGACAACTTTAGTTGCTATCCAAACTGTGGCAGATAAAAGAATTCATAGTTATAATGTGACTATATTAGTGGTAATCGAGCCCAAGCCCGTGAGTTACGGCACCCTTTGACTTCCCTGCACGTATCAACCCCCATATTTTCTTAATCATATTTGCCTGCTCCGAAAATAATGAAACTTAGTCATGAACATATGCTTTCATGCGTAGCATTTACACTCGCTAAGCAATCCTGTAATTAGCTCTCTTCTAAATAGAACAGAAACCAAGGTATATAGTAGCTCTTATATGGCATCATCTATCCCTGGATCATATAGGTCTATGATTTTTATATTATGAGGTGAATTTACATCGGGAAAGAATATTATCATTCAGGTTAGAAATGTATAACTTGTATCTTACTGGGAATCGAACCCTCGTATCCGAGTTACCTCACATCGCCTTGCGTGCACGCTCTAACCCCAGCATTATCTCGAGAAAGCGCGCATCCACACCAAAAAAGGATCGAACATAGTCTTAAATATGAGTATTCATGACAGCAGACACACTCGTTAGGAGACTTGGTAACTAACTCTATCATCTCAACACAAAGTCACTCATGATGGCTGCAACAGAAATCAAGGCATATAGACGTTATCAGTGTAACATAATATAGAAATAAATACACACGCACAAACACACACGCATAAATATATATATATATATATATATATATATATATATATATATATATATATATATATATATATATATATATATATATATATGGCCAGACTGGAAACTCAGTGCAAAACTAGTGCAACCTTGGAGCTGTCTGGTCCTCACACACCCAATTGCCACGAAGTTAAATGTGTCTGCATTGAAGGATATCTTATAACAGAATAAATATAACTATGCACGTTTTCAAGTCACAATATGTTAATAGCAGGTTATAAGGGGTTGTATGTGAAATACTATATCACATGTGAGAAGTTATTTTACGTATGTGAAAAGGATTTTTATTTATGGAAAATAATTATTTAATTTCCTCACATTAAAATTGTTTTTTCTTACATGTAAAATGCTTTATTCACATATGTAAAATATACAGAAAAGCTACAATATCTCAGTTGGATCACTAGATGAGGAGATACTCTTTTCATGAAAGTGATGCTAATACTGTCTTTTTGAGCAAATATGTGAGTGATAAAGAAAAACTTTAAACAAGACATAAACATGGAAATTCAGCAAGGAGTTTATTTTTACAATGTTCAGGAAAATATTTTATTGGAACAACAGATTTCATATGAGATGATAATGGTGAGCACACAGTGCATCCGTTTTGCACAAATCTTGTCAGAAATAATTGTTATTGAAACCACGCGGATTAAAACATCAGCACATGAACAAATTGATTTAAAGTTTCTTGACTGATATAATAAATATCCATTGCATTTCAGAGTAATATAAGTGGATTGTATTATAGGACACTACACGTTGATATATAGAGATAATGCACCATTTCACTGTTAATAGTTTTTTTTATGTTCCAAATGTTTACAGAGGACGCTTTAAGATTTGGTTCTATCTATACGTATATCCATAATAAGCAAGATTTTGCTCAAAAACTACTTGACACAGAGAAATGAAACCGGATCAGCAAATTTGTATGTATAAATAGATGACCTGATTGGATTTTGATGGCATTTGACTATTTGTTCCAGCTTTTGGCTTACTTGACCTTTTGGACTTTTTTTTTAAAACCTTATTTTATACTTGGAATATTTTGCAAAACCTTTGAACAGCAGCACGATTACACAAAAATGATCTGATGTAGACAAATACAATAAAGTATGTACATTTGTATGCATATTATGACCAGGTGCAAATTATACACTTTGAATAGTGTGAACTATCATATTTTATTATTTTTATTTTTGTTGTTTTACTCATTTAGTGATACAGAATATCATAATCTCAGAAATGAAGTAATTCAATTAAAAATAAACTTGAGAAGGTAATATTCAAGTTTAGAGATTTAATAAGACAAAGAATTTTAATGTTAAGGTGTTGATTTGTAATACAGATTTGATTGTCTCTATTATTCAATACATGACCAAGTACAAATTATAGTAAATAAATGAATGTTGTACATTATCATATTTAAAAAATTTTACAATTAAATTTTAATCATTTAGCAATATAGAATTTCGATGATTTCTTAAATGTACAATTATATTTTTTAAATTACTACCGATAGTATTCAGATTTACAGATTTCGTAAAATAAAAGGTATGCAGCTTAGAATGTTTATTTATAATATAGATTCGATTCCCTTCATTATGAATAGGAATGTATCAGGTCTCATTTCAAAGGATCTGCACATAAATTTCATAAATTTAGATGGATACATATATTATAGGTACTGGGTATTCTCATTTATGTAGAGTTGTAATGCATCTTTAATTATTATTGAGTGTGCAGGGAAAGACCCATAATGTCTTTTTTACATCCATGTGCGGAGTTAGTTGGACCATTAAATCTGTCCCAATTACCATTTTGTTTCTGATGGTCGTTATTGTAACGACTATCAGAATAAAATCGTTAAGGGGACAGATTTATCGGTCTAGGAGTTAGTGAGAGGACACATGCTGAGATAGTACTGGCATGAAATATTAATGACCATAATGTGTGTTAAATAGTCTTGAAGTGATTAAAGTCCAAGATCAGTTGTGCAGAGAAACCAGTTACTCCCTCTCAGGGGTTATCTTATTTTAAACTAGGAATCTCACTACCTTGTCACCGGGGCACTCCAGCATCATAAATCTTATCAATCCTTAGTTTTTTTAATACAACCCTCTGCTACACAAAATTTCTAGAAGTACTAACTAAAACAGTGTTGTCAAGCCCGCAATGGTGAGACCAAGATCTATTTACTAACATTAAATATGAATGGAATACAATTCAAAGCTGCTTCTTTCTCTGCAAAGAAGAGGAACTTCTTCTAATAATATTCCACAATTTAAAGTCAAATTTATAAGCATTTTGCAGAAGGTTTGTGCATTTGTACCTAAATTAATTAGATATAGAATAAAGTGGTCAGCTATCTGACACTTTAAGTCTCCAAAAAAGATAAACGAGGCAGAAATAAACCTATTGCAATTGATTGGATTATAAATGTGAGGGAAATTGAGTATCAGGAAAATCAAGATGGTTATAATGATGATGTTATTATTATTATTATTATTATTATTCCAACTAAACTGAAAGCATGGTATTTACACTCTTACTAGTTCAACATAATTTTTGTTTTTGTAATACATGTTTTTTCATACCTAAAATGTTGGTATTGTTCATCCTTGTGTCCCTTCAAACATTACCTTACCTATTAGCAAATTACTAAAGTAGTTATTGCAGTCATGTATAACAATATTGCACGCCTCGTTCAGAACTAAATCAGTGTAAAATATCAGAGTTGTGTTTCACAGCAAAAAATAAAGTTGATTTAAGGCAGTAATATAGCTATATTTTGGTTTGTTTTCTGTTTGTTTGTTTGTTTGTTTGTTTGTTGCTCTTTCGAACTACCTCTGATTGTAAATGATGCGTCGTCAAATCTAGTCACTTTCACGGTGGACACAAATTCTTGTTATTTAATTCGTTTAACCGTACCAGAAAAGAATTAATTAAATTCCTGTTGTTTTGGAACTGATCAAAAGAGAGCTTGGAGTGGTGTAGGCACGTGTTAAGCTAGATTTCCTCGTCATTTAGCACCGGAAAAAGGACCTTATGATATTTCCTCGTAATTTAGCATGGAAAACTGACCTTACGACATAAAGTTTCGATATTTACCTATCTTGCTGTTTCTGACAGCGTAAGCTTTTGAAACCATAATAATATCAATTTTAGCACCATAGTGTGTTAGTTTTTTATCCACGTGCTTGAGAGGGAATCCATACCCTTTTCACAATGCAATGTCATGACGTTAAGGTACCGTTGCACAAACCGTAACATAATAGTTGAACTGGTTACACCAATAGAGCCATTTGCAATTTCTCATTAAAACTTATTTCATGGCGTGAAATGATGTTGTTATTTAATAATGAAAACTTGTAGTTAACTGGGTTCAATATTTATAATGCAGGTTTTAATATCGGCACGTATATCTTTAATCTGGATTAAGTCGGAGGATGGATAATACATTGGAGTTGTGACATATTCTTCTGCGAAATATGACCTTGTTTTCACAATAACATAATCAAACTACGACATTAAATCTATTATGTTCTTCACAAACACTATAGCAAGTGCGTCAGCACCTACTCTGAACAGTTGAGTCATCTGCACGCACACACACACACACACACACACACACACACAAGAGTGCATGACTACTTTCGTATTTCACATGTCATATGTGCTTATTTTCCTCAATCCTTGAGACAAATGAGGCCAATAAACTAAAAAAACACTTTACATGAAAGTGTAGGCAAAATACTGTAAACCCGTACTCTATCTTATAACATTCATCAGAGAGTAGTAAAAAAACATTATAATAATTCGTTTTGAATAAAATCAGCATCTTTAAACTGGATGTAAGATATAATAGCAAATTGTGTTAATGAACAATCTGACATGATATTTTATCTCTCCATTGCTAGGTAGTATCTCCATCAACTGAACGATATAGTTCTGCTTCGTTGGTGGATGACGATTTATCCACTATCTCCGCCAATTGCCCAAATGTATCATAGTCTTATCGGCGAAACAATTTCTTAATGTTAACAAATCCTTCATCAGTAAAACATTGTGTATGGTCAAAATATGCTCTTTTCACGGTGTGTTAAAATACATCAGACCTATTTGACGCGCTCAAACGAGTTCTTCTTCTTAATAGAACCAATTAACAGATTTTAAGCACATTTCATAGAAAACATTTTGGCATTTAGACCGTTCAATAATATAAAAATGATGCCGATCCGCTATCAAATTTGGGTATTGTTACTAAATTAGAAAGACTTTTAAATGACTAAAAAAATCATCAATAGAAGTTGACCAAATTTGACAGAAGGCATGCTGGCACTAGGTCTTTTAAGTTTGCACGAATGATGCTGATCTGCTATCCAAATACGGCTGCCATTACTAGGAATAGGACAAAATAAATTTTCAATGTCGGAAATAATCATACTAATCCAGATAATTTGGCCAGCTGCATTGGCATTTGGCATTTTGGTAGATACCTGACAGGTGAGCGCTCTCAGATCAAATTGGGCCTCTTGTTTACTATATGTTATGATATAAATGTGTGTTTGTGAAAACAAAGTAAGCAGTGATGCATAAACAATATGAGACATGTCTGTGGTTGCAGAGGTTTCCAAAGCAAAGGAAAAAGACAGTCATAAATATACGTTAACACAAAGATAAGAGAGATATATCACTTTGGCATGGCCCACCATGAAAACATCATGATCGTCCGGTTCAAACAGCCGAACAACACCAGAACACCAGCCAATTCATACTCATCCTTTCAATAATATTTATGCATCTACGCAAATATATAAAACGATTGCAACTGTTTACACCTACATTTGGAAAGCAATTCATAACAAAGGGGTTATATCTTGCCGTCCAGGTTTTCTGCTCAACCTAGAAGTCACATCCAGATATGTGTGTGATTAGACTTTTGAGTGGATCTGTGATCTCTTTGCCATACGGAACCACTCGAGAATCGGACTGTTCGAGACTTGTTGTTCTGTTCAGTTGATTTCCCCTTTCGTCACCACTTGCGCCAATGAGATTGTTTATTTAAAGTTATTAAATCTTCCGTCAGATCGTGGTCGTCTCCGTTTGTAATCGAGTGGACTTTATACAAGGTTAGAAACAGTGAATTTTTAAAACTTGTTATATGGTCGGAGTTATATAAGAAAATGTTTAAGTATATGGATATAATTAGGTCTATATCATACTAGAAGTAAAGACACAGAACAACCATGTGTTAAATTAATCTTAAAATACTATTGGTGATATACGTTTGTTCATCTACGGAAGGACATAAATAAAAACAGCTCAAGCTACCCTGCAGTCATCCGTCTTGCTTGGAAGAGTCCATATACTGACTTCCATAATTATATAAATCGGCTTGTTCTAAATACTTAGCAAAATATTTAGAATGAAAACTCCACTAACAAGCTTTGGAACATCAAACCCAATATTTGAGAGTGGCATCCCTAATATAGAACAAATCGCAGAGATGAGGTGGTAGTGTATCGCTCGCGTATAGGACAAACATACCTCAACCATACATACCTCCTGAAATGTGAACCTTGACCACAGTGCATACGTTGCTAGTGTCTCTTGACAGTTAAAACATATTACTGGCGAATGTATCGACTTCCACCCTGTCAGACGGAAGCTGTATTTGTCTTCTTTTTTAGGGGGGAGGGGAGGGGGCTATATCAACCAAATTAAAGGTCAAATCTGGTCAAATTTCATGACATACTTCTTGATTTTATATACTTTTTAAAGAATTTTGACATCTTTACCTTCCTATGCCTTATGGAAATTCAGGTTTATATTTTTTCGAAAGGATTATATTTCTACTGTTGCTTGCATTCTTTACCTTTACACTTTTGGAACTTAATAGACACTATATATCCAAGACTGTGCTGACGTGCTTTTAAACCCTATACATACATACATACATACATACATACATACATACATATATATATATATATATATATATATATATTCGGAATGTATACATACATATATATAATGTAAATGTACAAACAAGCAACTGATCATGCTTCAAAGATAAAATTACCCAATAAAGATCAGCTCTCGATAAAATGTATTTAACATTCATTATGCCAGTGCTTTACTATGCGTGCGAGGTGTTGGATAATCTCTTTGAATTTAAACAAGAAAAAAGTTCAACAAGTTCAACAAGAAGCGGCGAGAATAGTTACAGACTTGTCAGTTAATGTTGAAAGCAATGCTCTTTACGTTAAAACGGAATGGGGAAAGTAAAGAAGAACTTTTTACAAATGATTTGTCCTGTAAAATCATGAACGGATGTTCCCGTCATATTTTTTTGGATATTCTTCCTTCTCTGGGCGAGGAAGTAGCAAATTATTTGTTCTTTGCGATACATATCAAATAACGTACATACAGTTCAGGTTCCAGCTCTTTCTTCTTAATTTCTTTCCTTCTTGGGCGTATTCAAACAACATACTCGACCTAATATTTTCCTCGAGGCCGTGTAGAATGTATTATTATTTTAAGCAACTTGAGATACATTTGTAATAGTTTGAAAACTGATCTGTAAATCAAGTGAACATACACAGAAGCCATATTGTTCATGTGGATCCAATTTTTGAAACATAACACACTCTTGTGTTCATTGTCCCCTTTACCAACAACAGAGAATGAAATGGTTTTAATCTATTAAATCGTTTCTTCCTGTCACTACCTTTAAACTTTTAAGCGGTATCAATGTTTATTCTCCCACTGATAATGAATATATCCTGCAACAAACCAAAATGTATATTCAGAAAACTAATAGATTATATGTATCCTTTTCTATTTGTGTTTACTGTGTGCTTTGAGTCATTCTAACTTCTTTTTCCTGTCACGTTTTCTTCGCTCTGTCATTCTTTTCTTCTGTCTTCTTCAGTTTGGTTATAAACGATTGTTTCATTTTTTATATATTCCTGCTTTTTATATGGTCTTTTATCGTTCCCTGTCTCTTGTACTTTGATGTTTTTGAGTGATTCTTGTAAGGGAGAGGACAGTGAAGACGATCACTTATCACGGGATATGCAGTATCGAATCAAGTGGCTAATTAAATCCAGGTGCATTGTATATTTGGATCAAGATTATATGTGTGTGTGTGCGAGAGAGAGAGAGAGAGAGAGAGAGAGAGAGAGAGAGAGAGAGATGTTTAAGGTTCACATCTTAGAACTTTGCAGCATAATGACTATTTAAAAGTTCCTGAACAATTTTTATTTCTGTTCAAATGCACATAAGTGCGTGAAAGACTATTTAGTTCAGAGGCAATGAGAGGATCGCGACTTGCACACTTGCTCAGAGTGACACCATCGAAGTCAATTCGGGCCGGGGGGGGGGGGAGAGGGCATGATTCACTTATTGTAGTCCAGCATCCCAACCACTCAGACACCGCTGAAGAAAAGGCTCGTCAACACTAATGAATTGTGTGTGTATCCAGATTACTGTAACACTTGTATGATGTATGTCTTTTAAAATACATGCCCATTACCATAACATTAACCTCCCGGTATCAAGACACACTTAAACAGTACTTGCATTTCAGACCCACACCTATTTTCAGGCACCATGCTGAACTGTAAATGCTTCAGTGAAATCCCGTTAGGGTCACACTGAGTTCATTTTAACATACACACACGAAAACAGACATTGTGGTGTAAAGACATCATGTACGAACACATTTGGACTAAAACTGCACATCTCGCGACCATCCCGTCCGTCAGGATTACTCGATTATGTTCAATCAAACAATTTATCCAATCTGCAAAGGATATTCAATGAAATAAATGAAAAACTTTAGCATGGTGCTAATGATGCCTTCCCATACTGATTTAGCGATGTTCACTATGTGACTCTTTCTGCTCACTTAATGTTCTTATATTTGTTCTCTTAATGAAACTATTACAGCTCATGGCAGCTGGTTACAGTATCATAATAAAATGACACAATTGTCGGTAAATGAATATATTACTGAACGAAGTGCTATAGTTGTACAAGTTAGCGATCGAATCATAATCATGACGATACGAAACTTCATCAACCCGAATTTTCAGCAATAAACTGTTTAACGAAGAAATATAAGGTAGACATTTAACAAATTATTTAAAATAATTATCTTTGAATGCTGGTGTTTCTTACACTTCCATTGATATTTCCCCTGATTTTGACTTGAGAGTTGATTCCATTCATATTTTTGGAAAGCAGGTATTCAGCGACAAGATTTTTTACAAAAAGAGCGCGGCACACACCATCTTGCCGTTACTGTGTTTGAATGTTCTTAGTGCAGGCTTCCATTTGTCAGATTGTCAATCCTAAGCTTAAAATATCGTTTTTTTCTCAGCACTTATAGTTGCGTCGGGATGCTCGAAACAAAAAAAAAAAACTTTTGTTGCACTTCCTATTCTAATTTGTACCATGAAATGCTTGCCATGAAGGCGTTTCTAATTGAACAAAGAAAATAATATTATGTTTTCAGCAGCTGAACCAGCATATCGGGAGTACAGCGATTTCACAACAAGAAGTTCCCTCTGTTGTGTCAAACACTTTGCTGAGCACAAACCGACATTGTGATGTAATCAGTATTTGGATGGCCTCTGCAACATTCATCTCGCTGATCAAGACAAGATTAACCTCATATCTCTCAGTAAGTCAGAGTTCTGTGGATTAATCCTGGGATATTCAAGTTTGTCTTGGATATATATGTTTACCATTTTGTAACAAGTTAAAATCAACCTAGATTTTCCCATTGGTTGATAGAAAGAGTCTATGCCTTTTCTACATTTATATATCTGTCTTTTTATTTTATCAAGGTCTTTCTACCTGTTTATCTGTCTACTTATTCAGTCATTCATTTCGTTAAATAGTAAGCATACACACACGCATGTATGGCATATGCACACATGTACTTTTTGTGCATCTATAAATTCGTGAGATTTTTAGATTTCAATCCAAACTAGTTAGAATGTAGTAAACGGTAAATATCAAACCCGCAAACCCCATCCCGGACCCCAACAGATTATTGGAATGCACCTATTGACCCTAAAATCTAATTCCTGTAACATATCACCGTTGAACCCTGCGCGAAAACGAGACTAAGAGGTTTACATTGGTGTCATACGTTTTCGACAGAATGCACCTTACTGTAATAGCAACGTAACATCTTTTTTAAATAATCCATAGGCTATATTTTAACGTTTGACCGCATTATGTGTTTTAATTAGATATAGGAATTTTCGAGGACTCAATTTCGACGAAACGTACACATTACACATGGATCACCGTAAGTTGTTGTTTCTTTATTTTCACTTCGCATAATTGGACATATATATATCGAATACAATAAGACCACTGTATAATTCACTCTATCCTTCAGAAAGACATAAATGTAAAAGACATCTTTATTTCTCCCATTTCTTTTATATGAATAGTGCTGCGAACAGTCTTTGTTTCAATGAGCATACACCACCCACCCACCCACCTACCCAACTCCAATACCATGCTCCGCCGAGTCCGATCTGTGCTTTTCTTGTTCAGACTGTTGCACCTCAAAACAATCTTGTTTCGTAAGCTTGAAATGTTACTGCTGCAACCTGATATAAAATTGTCCGAACGTCCTCCAGGGTATTTTCAACCAGGTACGAAAAAGATGAATGGAGACACAATACGGCACAAATGATATAAATATGAACAAGGACACAATGAGTTGCGCCCCTTTAACAAAAGTAAACACACTTCGACCAACGAGTAAATATTGTTACGAACGTCTTTGAAAAAAGTACAGTGAGTTTTGTTGTATCTATTTCCTTGCACATCTAACGCCCTCTGATCATTTTTACACTAATTTTAACTTTATAAAATCATACAACAGCAATGGAGATTTGGGGGAGATGGCTGGTGAGTGACTGATCCTGGGCGTTATATATATTGACCCAACGCAGTATAATTTATGCAAACGTAAGAAGCTCAAAATTTATCAAAATTACTTGTAAGAAACCGATATTATTATACTAATATTTTATTGATGTCAGAAAACGTCACGAAAATTTTTATATTGAAAATATATGTTTTATTTACTCATTTTACAATAAGTAAGTAAAAACATAAATAAAAAAATAAATAAATAAATAAATAAATAAAATATTAAGATATGAATACAATGTTTTCCAGCACACATCGAGAGAGTACTCTTATTCATCTTAGTTGTAAATACTATCCCGGTCCATCCTCTGGAACTACATCATTCGAAAAAGAAATCCCATGAGTTTTTGCGGCTGACCCGGTCAGCAACCTCTAATGGAAGTTTGGATCAGACCCGAGCGTCATCAGTAGTCAACTGTTATGGATCTACCTGTGTGTCAAATAAAGAATTTTGCAGTGAAACTAAACAGGGATGTGAGATGTGTCGCTATGGACATGGTGAATGTACTGTTAATTGGGATTGCTTTCAATTTTGCTCAGGGAAAATACAAACATATATACCTACATATGCACACATACGTACTTACATACATACATACATACATACATACATACATACATACATACATACATACATACATACATACACACATACATGCATTTAGACATGCATACATACATACATATATACATACATACATACTTATATACATACATACATACATACAATGTACATTTACACCATATGATAATATCATATGTAGTTACTTTTATGCATATTCACGCTGCGCTAATTTATTATCGATCATTAATTGATATAGCAATTATGATGATATTTAAGGCAAATTGTATCACGAGATATATATATATATATATATATATATAGAGAGAGAGAGAGAGAGAGAGAGAGAGGGGGGTGGAGAGATTTATAGTATTCATGGTAGACATTCCTTTATATTTGCTTGCAAAGATGAGGAAACCTTTTTGAAACGAATTTTGGTAATAAGATATATCTATACATTGGAAGTTTTCTTCTCTAAATTAAGGTTTAGTTTATATTGTATTGAATCTTTGTCTGTGATATAGATATTGGCCTTTTTAAATGATGACAAAACTAACTTGAGGAAGACGTCCTCTTATATTTGATTCCTTTCACGAGTTCTTCTCGTAATTTGAGTAACTTTATAATTTTGAAAGATGGAAGGTTTGTTTTCTTCCCTTTTACTCCCGGTACTTCTGCTGAAAAAGCCAATATTTGCTGGTGCATGAGAAACATGATAAATAAAACCTAATTGTTAACTTAAAGGAAAAACGCTTAGTATTGTATTGACATTAACGGTAAAATGAATACAAATGTGCTTTAAGCTAATTCATTACTCCAACTGTCTTTCTGGAACGAAAAGTGTATTTATGTCTCTAATTTCAAGAAAACGTCAATATTTTACAGAAAAGAATGCGGAGGAAATCTGCGGAGGACCAGAAGGTTTGACTATTTTCATTGTTTATAGAAAGATCTAAAATGAGACACAATGCTGTCGATATAAATCTGTGTCATGCATGTTTTATCTGGTGTCATAAATAACCAAAAAATCACAATTGAAAGATATTTAAAGGATCATAAACAGCATATATTAAATATGTATAGGCCTTTGCTTCATGATGCAAATTTGTATTTTACGGTAGCTTCCTACCATTTGACATGCACTGCAGGGTGGAAATTTGATGAGTTGCCCACAACAACGTTTTAACTGTAGCGTGACCAATCGAAATACTGACATATACATCGTCGAATACAGTCGAATACCGAAATTAATTTCGTCTAATATATTGAGCACAATTTTTTTTAACTGAACTGAAAACGAATTCAGGTGCTTAAAGCCTCAACATTTAATTATTCCAACAGAACAATCAATATTCTCCTTTTATTTTCACTCCTTAGGCTCCATTGAAACGACAGGATCTCCTTTGTGGCCATATATCATTCTTGTGATCTTTATTATCAGCGTTGCCATCAATATTTACTTTGCAATTAAAATACTACTGCGGAAATGTGAAAAACATAAGCCGGAAAATAGACGAAAATCTTATAACGAAGAGTCGAAAAAAGATGAGACTTTGGATATGTTATCCAATTCCCAAGACAACGGCATCCAAATGAGCAACCAAATTCCGCAGACGACATTACCAAAGGAACCGTCTGCTCCCCCAGATCCCAATGAACAACAAGATTCGGAAAAACAAGTTCAGAGACAGGAGCCGGAAAAGAGTCGAAAATCTGATAACAAGGAGTCGGAAAAAGATCAGACTTTGGACGTGTTGGACAATATAGACTCTGCACCCCCACATACGGATAAACAACTGGACTCGAAAACACAAGCTCAGAGAGACCCAGACTCCTTGGAAATAGGAGAGACTGTCCCTCTAAATGAAGAAGTATCACCCAGGACCTCCTAAAACAAAGTGTAGATAATTATTTCTTTTGTTTTAAACATATTTTATTGTTGTTTTATCTAGGTCCTTTCCCGAAGCATACAAAAATGATCTAAAGATAACATTTATGTTACACAAATTTGAGTATATCTGAAAACAAGGTCAACAAGCAAGCAATTAATGAGAGACAAAAAGGGAGAGAGAGAGAGAGAGAGAGAGAGAGAGAGAGAGAGAAAAGAGGGAGAAAAAACATTGCACTGGTTACAGTACCTGTTGTCCTTTTCGTTGTTTTTACAAATTTTGTATTTCGAATGTAACTAAGTATTAAAACGTCAAGTTTCGTGGATATATTTATGAACATTTAGGAATATTACAAAGTTCTTTCTTTACTTAGTTCCCAGTCACCTTTCAATAATAAATCTAGAGTTACACAAGGAGTGTGCTGAAAAATAGAGCGAAAGAGCTGGGATCTTTGTTAAATAAGGGGCAATAGAAAACATAATGTTCAATATCTTCATTATAAGAACCACATGCACACATCAGAGAGTTAACTAAATTAATTATATAAAGGTCGGATTTGAAAGGCCTAAACGCGTGTCTAAGTTTAGTATGTAGGACATTAAAGTGATGTTTGCCAATAGCATCATATGTTGGTGACCCGGTAGTTGGATTAGATAAACATTTTTTCAAATAGATAGATTAGGAGAATTTTGGATATCGTCATAGAGAGAGTTCCAAAGACCAGACGTAGATGGGGAAAAAAGACGCCTGAAAAATCAAGAGTTTGGTAAGGGTTGATGGGATGCTTTGAAAGTTATGGATACGATAATTAGACACCTCATAATTTCTTTGTGCAAAAAGACCGCCAATAGCTAAGTACTTAATTATTTATAATCGAATACATTATGCATAATCTCTTCTTTTTTTCTTTCTTGTGCAAGAATTTCCAAACCAGTTTCCACATAAAGAGACTCTCTAGAACAATAAATGGGTAGACCTGTAATGATTCGTGCAGCTTGCATTTGTTTGTTGTTTTTTTTTCTCCAATCTTTCACAATCCTCCATTGAGCAATTATCCCATGCTTAAGAAGCATATTCTAAAATTGGACCTATAAATAGTGTAGAGTTATTCTGTGAAAATATTTTCTTGTCGCTTGCAGCATAAATACATATTAAGATACGTTCTGAATAATCATACTATATAATTACTTTATTTTGCGTCAGAAGATAACTTTAGTTCTAGGTGTCTATGGTTTTTGAAAGGAAGCAAATTCATATTATCAAAAGAGAACTTTAGAAAGATAAAATCATTTTGCCTATTTCTAATTAATATAATGTCTGTTTCCGAAATATTAAAAGTAGCAAGCCAGTTGCTTTCCTATCGATTACGGCTTTCAATATTATTGTCTATAATCCTTTGTACATGACAAGCATCTCTACCAGAAGTTCCAAAAGAAGTATCATCAGCAAATAATCTCACAAGCGAGTGCAAATTGTTTGTTATATTGTTAATATAAATATTGGCCTAGCACAGAAACTTGGGGAACCGCAGCAGTTAGTTTGATTGATAGTGAATTTTGAGAGAAAACACTCTGGTACCGATTTGTTAAGTAGCTTTCAAGCCATGCTAGAAATTAACCTGTAATGTACCTGTAATTCCATATTTTGCAACGTTATGGACTAACCCTTTTATCCATAATTTGTCAAAAACTGTACCGACATCAAGGAACGTTAAACACGTGATTTCATTCGAATCAAGAGAAAAACATATTTTATGATAGAGTTCAGTTACTTGATGAGTTGTTGAACGATCTGGAAGAAATCCAGATTTATAATTTTATACCAAATCATTTTCGTGCAAACAATTGTAAAGATGCTTGAATATAATTCTTTGAAAAATCTTGGACACAGAACTACATAATGAAATTGGTCTATAATTATACCGTAGTGTTTTGTCTCCTTTCTTATAAAGCGGCATCTCATGCGCTGGCTTCCACTGTGCAGGGAATACACTGGCTTCAAGTTATTCGTTAAATAATATTTGCAAGGTAACTGTCCATAATTATTTTGTAACCACGGTTTATTATTGAGTCTAATCGTGACCCTATTTATTGGGATACATTTTTTGACACGATTTAGAAGCGTAGATGTAAACTTTTTGCATGCCTAATCACGAATAACACCATCGTTAAACAGCTGGTACCAATTTGTTATTTATACAAGATCACGTAATCTATCAAAATTCGCTGCTTTTGTAAATCCAAACATTTCTCTTAAAGTAGAACTGACCTTAACATGTGTCTCTATGACGAAGGAAGGTTGGTTCCATAATCATTGACATAAGTCTCGATAGGGATCATACCCGCGGTCCCCAAGAATCACGGTATCCAGGAGCGAGTTTGAAGTCTGTGATGTTCGAGCTGGTTCAGTAATTATGTTATGCGGGGTTTTTGCACGGTTAATACATCAGGCACAACAGGTGGTAACACATTTAGGAAATCTACATTTCAATCATCAAGAAGAATAGCGGGGTGTTTCATCTAATGCTACACTTAGAGTTCGTTCAAGCCCCTACCAAAATAGTCTATCCGAATGTTCTTGGCGATAAATACTACAAACTAGCATTTTTCATGGTTTTCATTTAACCTTCAACCCAAATAATGTTATCACTTCGTGATTCAAGGATGGTTCTTCAGTGGGTTAATATAATGATTATATTCAATAAACTAGGATACCCCCACTGATTTGATCTATCTCACCGATAGGGTTCACTATGTGTGTCGATTCGGATACTCTCTGTGGTTGCATTAAGATATAGGTGATTTTCTTGAAACAAAGTATGTTCATACACTCAGCTATGTTGATAATGTGATTGAATTTATTTTTAATACTTCCAGTATTCAGATGGATAATATAAAATGCCATTAAATTCAGAATCTGAGGAAGAATTGTTACCATGATTTGGGCCAGGATTGGTTTCGCTATCCTTTTGGAATTATATCAACCATAGAATAAGAACTAAAAATATATTTGGTTCAACAAATAACTAAAGGACTTGCTATTGTATACTAATCTTGATTGAAATGAGCTTGATAGACGAGCAACAAATGAATTGCACATACAACTTTAATTTTGTTAATTAATGGAGGTGAATAATTTATTTTTTATAAAACATACCGATCAATGACCTGTAAGTTACTAAATCATTATCCAGGGTGAAAAGGAAAGCACTGTGTAATTAAGGGTGTTGATGGTACAACAGAATACATTCTCTCAGAATAAATTGTCATGGTGACTGTAACAGTTTTAAAGTTTAAGTGCCCTTCTTGGACATTACACCATATAGTTTGGCAATATGACTTCACATGACAACAACAGAAATTATACACTGTAATTAATTCTAATTGATGGGAGTACCTAGATTACACTTTAACAAGGAATTTATTTTTGTTAGTTTTCAAAACATCACCAAAAATTCCAAATGATTCAAATTTAGTTTTAAATTAACCCCTAAACATGTAGTTGTAAAGTTGAGGTTACTCATCCGTAACATCAGTGGTTTGAATAGGTGAACACTATGGTGTGAAGACAAATGCGCATGTGCTCACATGTACATTTATATGTGATGTTTCAAAACAGTTTTGAAAATGTTTTTGACCTTGTCATTTTCTGATGAAGTTTTAGAAACTTACAAAAATTAAATTAATTGTTTAAGCGGCAGTTGATCAATTATTTATGCCTATTGTAATTGCAACAGTGTAATCTAGGTACTCCTATCAGTTCAAATTAGTTACAATGTATAGTTTCTGCTGTACTCATTGGAAATCATATGGTCAAAATACATGGTGTTATAATCAAGACGGGCACATAAACCTTAAAATGTATGCAAGAAAGGTTAATTATAGTGATAAGAGAGAGAGAGAGAGAGAGAGAGAGAGAGAGAGAAGTAATGGAAATAGGAGCATGCAATGCATTATTCGATTTATGATGGACAGTGGAGAGGCAATTATCATTATTGTTACATTGGTGAGAAGTGAATAACTAAGAACGAAGTGAATCATATGACGTCTGGCTCTCATATGTGTTATATACATTGTGTTGTTCAATACAGCATCAGAGCTAAAGAACAAAAATTATTTCATTCAGATGATCAGAGTTCTTTGTATTATGCAAAGTTAACAAATATATATGATCATGTCAAAGCATAGAATCAATATTTCATCAAAATGAGATGATGCTTGTATTTAGGCTGGTTTTATATAGTATGCTTTTTGGTTGATTTATAGGTAGAATTTTGAGATGTTCAGAATATTTAGGATCATGAACTGTTAACAAATAGATCTGATATTTTCAGAATATATACTTATATTGTTATATGGATATTTACATGTATTCAATGAAGATTAAGGAAAATAACTACACAAACAATACCTATGTAGATTTGTGGGTAAGACAGATTCAGACTTCAATGACAACAATTGTATTTTCTTGCACTAAACTAAAACTTGTTTACATATGATTTACATACATATGTACTCATGAAGAAAAGGAGAATGGTGTCTAAACATGGATTCTCCTGATTAAGAAAGGGCAATGACACTCGGACAAGGTTGTTATATAACGAGTTCGGCATGGGAGGTAGAGCATGAAAATTGGGCAGGTCCACGCCAGAACCCTAGTTAGTCTCGCAACCTTGACTAGCACCTGTGTGAACCAGATTACATATAATAATCGATTACAATCTTTGCTAGAATAATTTCCGCGAATGAATACTATTACATGATCAATATGACTTAGACTGAGTACGCGGGTTATAAGTTCCAAGATGTGGACAGCAATCTAATCATAAAGACAATATACAATACATATCACTATAGTTACATCCGAATTGATACCCTATATATCACTATAGTTAAATATGAGTTAATAACCTACAGATCACTGTAGTTAAATACGAGCTGATAACCAGCATATCGCTATATTTAAATACGACTTGATAACCTACATATCACTATAGTTATATACCAGTTGATAACCATCATATCGCTATATTTAAATACGAGTTGATAACCTACAGATCACTGTAGTTAAATACGAGCTGATAACCAGCATATCGCTATATTTAAATACGACTTGATAACCTACATATCATTATAGTTATATACCAGTTGATAATAATTTTGAAAATAAAGCAAATTTTATAGAATCTGATTCAGTTCATGAATCGTTTATATATATATATATATATATATATATATATATATATATATATATATATATATATAATCATATAATCGTCAGCAATATTGCATGATAGTAACAATAACAAACTAGTATGATTGCTCAATGTGTCAATCAGTAACTCAATTATTGTATTAGAAAAGATTCAAAAGATAATATTAATTTCAATTATATTCAATATGTATTCAAGACTCATTGAAGACATAATGCAAAAGTAAACAAAATATCGTACAATTCATAATCATGATGTCATAAAAAAAGAAATATAGACCGGGTCAGATGGCCAGTTCACATGAAAGTAATTATACTTAACTTAATCTTTATTAGGTTAATGGTTATCAGAATCAAGGGCTTGCTAGAAACCTTAATTCCAAGTATGGTTTTGAAATCCTGTACATCTGTGTCTGTCTTGATTTGAGTCCTACCGTCGCGCTCACTTTCCGTACACTAGATTTAATAATCTATCGTCAAGTATGCTGCTATTTTCTTATCCTCTTTATTTTCGCCAGTAGTTTGACCATCGAAAATCTGCTAGAGATCAAATGCTCAGTTGAATAGATCTTTATTTATTACGGTTTTTCAAATGTATCTTTCTTTGAATAGACCTCAGCCCGCATTCGTAGCCCACAAATGTCACGATAATCTCTTGGGCCTTGATAATCGATGTGATCTGGAAATATCAGATTTCGTGAGGTCTACTCAGACCTGTCTGTAAACTTCAATATTAGCCTTATCCGTATGTTTGATGTCAGGGAGCATAGATGTTGGAATATTACTAAACCTTTAGCAATCTCTTCATGAATACTGCTCCAAATTTATCAACTTCAGACTCCAAAGATTCCACGTTGGTATCTAAAGTTGCCACTCTAGACTTCAGCTGAGCTTTCTGTGGTTTTTATACCACATTTTCCTCTGTCAAGCCTTTCAGCAAACTCTCAAAAGACTTTTTCAGTGATTGCTGGATCAACGGAGTCGAAGCTTCCGCGAATGTTGCCGTCATAGGAATAAAGGAATGTAGAAAGGTAGGATCAGTTACTGTGGTTTACCACCACTTCAGAAATATTAAATGCTGTGCCTGGTATCATTCCTTGAATGGAATCAGTACGTTCCGGTCTAATATCGCCCATATAACCTATCCTTCTATGAATTCGATGCCTCAGGACTCTCCTCTTTCTATCGGCCATTGTTTACTTCATACAGCGTGGAACATTTAGAATGCGTGCACGTGAGCAGCAAATGGAACACACAATATAAAAACAGCAAAATTTAGATTTAAGCATGATGCATACATAACTTAAATATTCCTTAAATTTCCTTGACTCTAATGCTAATACAACTCGGAAATAAATCATACTAGTGAATAAAGAAAAATGAAATACGCATATACCTCTCCACTCAACATCTTTTTAACCTGTCATCCCCGTAGCATGCGCAGATGCCTATTGATGATTATTTCCCTACACTCCATGGTGTATATTCTGTAAATATAATGCTAGAGAGATGTGTAAAGCTTTATATACATCAAAATACTGTTGCAAACATTCATTTTAGGTTGGCATGGTTCCTTTGTCAATCGTTAGTGTGTCCTAAAATAGTTCTGTGTAAAATAAAAGATAATATACAGTTTTTGTACATAGAGTCTAACTTTGAAAGTGCATGATTGTCTAATCACATGGTGCGTACTCTTAACCACTACTATTAGTAGGCTCGGTCTTTCCTCTGCAATTGTCTGAAATGTTTTGTGACCCTCTTCTAATTTCCAACATATTCTGGAGTTTAATTCGAAGACATTTTACCATACAAAATTTCTTTCTTTCAGGTATTTTCTGAGAGTGGGACAATTAATTACCGAGGTCTGTTCAAACGTTTTGCTTTTCAATCATCACCAGTGTTTATATTGTTAATAATAGTATTCCCTGTTACACATGTCATTTTTTGTTTCTCATTAAGTGGGAAACGGTATAAGTCTCCAAATCTTTTATATTTTTTTCTTTCCCCGCAGCAATGTGTCTCTTGTATTATATTACAATTATAGGAACCAATTATATATATATATATATATATATATATATATATATATATATATATATATATATATATACATGTAAAACCAATAGTAATGTATTTAAAAAATATACTTGTCTTAATCTACTCTATAGTAATACTTTGTTTTATATGCCACTTGTCAAGCATGTACTTTTATTTTTAATGTATGAGTTTATATTAAAACAGTTTTATAAAGTGTTTCTTTTTCAGATCCTAAGAGATATTTCATAAGTGTTTGGAATACAAAACAGCTCCAGTGACTAATATATAATTAATAAAAAATATTCTTAACTTCATTTTGTGTTCTGAATTTGTAGTCTATAAGAGATAATGTCTTATAACATATGGACCAAATTTGCACTGGATGAAATTATGGAACTAAATAACGAAAATGGTCAGTCTCTTTTATTAGTGAAATGGAAATGTTCCATTACGAATACAATCTGGGCAGCAGCAAGCTATAAAATACAGGCAAGCATGGATGTTGAGCCTGTCAGAACAATTCAAGTAAGCACTGGAATTCACCAATTGATCGGCTCATGCGGCAATCAATACTTACTTATTTGTGAGGATATCCAAAGCAGAGATAGCTCCGCCACTCACTAGCATAGTAATTTATGTAAAGATTAAAGTCTTTCCTCAATAATAAATTCCATTAAAAATAAAATTATTTTGTAGTATATATATAACACAATTACTAAAATAAGGTGAGAAATGGTAAAGGTAGATAGATATGATTAATATGATACGATATGATAAATTATTTATGAGTTTATATTAAAACAGTTTTATAAAGTGTTTATTTTTCAGATCCTATTAGATATGAAATAAGTGTTTGAAATAAAGCTCTAATGACTAACATATTAAAAACATTTTAAAACTTCTTGGTCTATATGATATAATGTCTTATAACATAAGGACTAATTGTACACGGGCTGAGATCATGGAACTAAATAACGAAACTAGTAAATCTATTTCATTAGTGAAATTAATTAATATGGTAACTACAGCTTAGATTATGAAGAGGAATTGCTCAGGGAATTTGTTTGTCTACCTCTGCTTAAATATGATTATGGGTCTTATATGCCATTTCGATAGGTTTTCGCATGTAGGTAATGTGGAGCAACTAGTCGTTAAGTATCTGGTACTATTGTGGGTGGAATCCTCCCCCCCCCCCTAACAAACCCCTTCCTCTACTTTAGTCCGTTCAGGTCTTGTTTTAGGCATATGGAATCTTCCCTTGGCTTAATAGTATGGTTCATGATCAATTTTGATATGGCCCCACGCGATTCGCATTCTGCTTTGTCTTTAATTCAGAGTTAAAAACAAAGTTCAGTGGCCTGTAATGCTATCTTGTGAAACGCCTGACTAGATCCAAGCTGTTCTCAGGGAATTACATTCCAGTGGAACCTGTTGTCTGCTGTTTCCAAGAATCTAACTGTGTATATTTCATCTGATATCCTAGCATGGTAACTTAAGCAGTAGCCAGTCTTTAAAAAACCTCGTGAAAGACCTGAGAAAACTAAATCAGTATAACACCGACCTGATACTCATGATCTACAGTCTTTATCATATGATGTAATGAGAGAATCAACAAACTCCTTTTTCCCTTTTATTAGACTTTGCATATTTTAAGATGTCAGCCATGTGCAAAAGCTTTATTACTCTGCTGCAGACCATATGATTCAAAATTGACAGACTGTTCATGTCAGAGAAACTGGCTTAGGGTTATATGGCCTTTACGGAGCATTATCTAAGGGAGGAAAATGAAGCCTCTCAATAATTTTGTAATGCATTCAAGGTCGAGGAAAGCAACACAGACATCTAATAAGCGTTATTATAATGTCAAGTTGAACAAGATCCTTACTAGATAGCACTTTTAATCCAAAATGATTTTAGGATGGAATACCGTGTAAGTGATGTGATAGCACGGATGTTACTCCACTGGAGTCTCTAGATGATATGTTGAACTGTGACATCTCAAAGCCAAAGTTCTATTAGCTCCAATTTTCGATGCAAATAGTTCTCAACAGTTGTTAACAAGGATGATGATGTAACCACCACCAAAGTCCATATCTAGCCGCTAACAATTAATGGTTAATTAAACCATATCATCGGGTAGTGTGTAGAGTATGAAGTGGAATTATGTGCTAAGAATGGTTCATATTGTTTATTTTACACTTTTTCCAAATTACTACCGAATCAAAGATGAAACACAAGTCTTTTTAAAAAATAGTCAGTATAATACTTTTTACATATGTTTGGGCGGCTACTTTCTTATACATTTACATATACGTTACATTATATCGTCTATTAAAGCTGCACACCTTCCAAAAATCAGTTTTTTACTAATATCACGAGCGCGTGCTTTGCAGCGTGACTTTTATTTGGGTGTACTACATTTCCAGGCAGAGCAGATTTAAGGTAGGGTCAGTAACGTACGTGATACGTATGTTTTGGCGGCTATTTTCTTATACATTTGCATATACGTTACTTGGTATACATTAAATCGTCGTTTAAAACGGCACACCTTCCAAAAACCCATTTTTCACTAATATTACGAGCGCGTTATTTGCTGCATGACTTTGTATTGGGTGTACTACTTTTACAGGCAGGACAGTGACAGCTTAAGACTTTCCTTTGCCACCCCTTGAGTTAATTATGGGTTGACTGTGTACATTAGCATTTGCCATGGTGCCCTTGATGCCGGTCTGTTGACATCGTGATACGAGTGCGTGGCGAACAATGTACTTGGAAACACACCAAATTATTTGAGTGCTAAAGAGCGTCTGCCTTACGACTGATGTCCGACCTGGATTTTTCCTTTTGTCTTGACTCTGGTGTACCTTTTTCAAAATATTTTCATTCTATTAATTTGAACTTTTGAGGGAATGAGGTTTATATAACTTCGCTGGTGCCAACCCTAAATTGGCAAGACAATATCATAGGCCGGTAATTAATAAAATCTGTGTCTCCCGATTAGTCTGGGTTGGTTTGGTTTTGTGGGTTTCTGTGCGCCATTTCTCAGCACATGATAGGCCATACATGGCTGCCAGTATAACCCGGAAATATCACAGAAAGAACCACCCATCCACGGGAAGATACTGGGAAGCTTTCTCACATATCCACCGCGGCCGAGACGAGTCTCGAACCCACTAGACATAGGTGGGATGTGAGTGATCTGTAAACGTGAGCGCCTTAGACCACTCGGCCACACTCCAACTTCATATTGTTTAATTGTATAATAATAAAGATGTTTTAAACAAAACGAAAAATAGTAAAGCTCAGGTCGTGTCACCAGATCACCGGCAACTTATGGTTTATATAGGTTTAAAAGAATAAATCCCATTTAATTCCTTTCTTTTCACAACATCGGAAAACTCCACTTTGAAAAGTATAACCTCAAATTATGTTACTAATGTTATGGTAACAATTATAATCATAATGATTTAAAGTTGTAGGGAGCAGAGTAAATACACTCGAGTTGTCTACCCGTAAAATATGTCTTTTGTTTGTGGAGGAATCGGTCAATGGTTGTGCATTTGCGTTACACCAGAAATTCAAACGTGCATAATAACTGTTATCACGTTTCTTGCATGTTTCTGTTTCCGCCATCTTTTTAGGATATTTTTCTTTCTATATTCGTGACATATATTATTACATTTTCTTATTCGCGATATAATTCTGATTGTGGTCATTTAAGGTCTATGACTATAACCTTTTGAATGATGCATTTAATGATTATCCTGCAAAACTTTTGGTGAGATCGAACATAGTAAAACTGCTGCCTTGTTTTGTTTATAATGATACTTTATACTTCATTAAGTTAGAGAAAGATCTGTCAGTGAAAGGAAGAAACTATACAGGTGATGAAAATAGGGAGTCGATTCGAAACGATAGGGATATATTAAAATTGAGCCACTTTTGCATCTGTTGCGTGCCAGTGGAATTCACCTTCCAATCTTGTCTTTTGATAGATTGCTCAAGTGTAAGATGGAATATTTAGACCTGTTCACTGTTACAAAAGACTGTGTTTTTGAGGAAAACTACTGCAAAAAGTACCAAAAGGTGATAGTACACATACTCCATCTGCTGGAATATGCCTGGATGACCTATATTTCACTTGATTCTAATAATTACAAATGTTTGAAATTTTACTTTATTGTTTCAGCCGAGAGACAAGTCGTATAGAAGCGGCTTTAAACAGGGCATCGATGTCGATGAAACTTGTGATTAACATAGCTGTCAACCTTATTGCTTTCTTTAGCATTCTTGGATGTTTAAATGCAACCTTTGCTTGGATGGGCCACATATTTGGCTTGTTCAACCCCGATCTGTAATTTAAGGTGAGATTTTACTTGATCAAGGCTATAAGTCGTACACTGAATTGTCACATATTATTTAATGGAAAATGCATACAATTAAAATTTCTGGCAAAGTGGCTGTCTTACATAAAACAAGAGAGAAATGTTTTGTTTAATGACTGTTTTTTATGTCGGTTATACAGTTTTATTTACAGGTAAATACTTGAGACTGATAAAATATTTATAAATTATATAAATTGCGTGAGAACGAAATATTAATTTATACTCAAAATAATGACATTTTCAACAGCAAATTTGTTACGAAAACGTGAAAGCCTTACTCTTTGGAAGAAAATACAAGCATTCCGCCTGGATTCATTATGAGTCCTAATAAAACACATCCGTATTGTTGTCGTAGATAACTAATCTTTGTTAAACTTATTTATTATATTTTGTCACTGAATCAAAGTTGTTTCGAATGAATAAGATTCATTATTTACATGCAACACGATTAATAAAATTTTTAACAACCGAAACAATTACAAAGTGTTTTGCACACAGAGTAGCAAGTACTTAAAGCGAAGGATAGGGTAACTGAGAAATATTTCTTGTATGAAGACTTAGACAAAGGTAGGAAATGGGTTGGAGTTGTGACAAACCTTAATTTGAATAAACTACAGAATTGAGTGTTATATGTTTTAGTGGAAATTATTTTTTTCAGTGAAAAATAAAAGTTTTAAATTATAATTCCTCAGGTAAAAGAAATCTTAATTAAGACAATATACAACGTTTATAGTCTTTATAATGTTCACAAGAAACTGATGAAAACCCCGCGCTAAAATAATACTAAAAATACGTTTGAACACATACAACTAAAGATTGACAAAGTAAAATATAGCACAACTTTTTATTAAGAATCAGAAACCATACATAAACGTCACATTTCTTGCTGAAGTGATCAGTATACTAAAACATTCTGATATATTAGATGATATCTTCACTGAATTTATGTATTTTATTATTCAAATAGCTGAGTTGTTCCTACATATTATGGCCTGTGTCTTTCTTGATGGAATTTGAAATAGATGACTGTCGTAAGGTCGCCAAGCGCATTAGAATCAAGACTTTCATCAACGAATCCGTAGTGCATTCAGGTAATGATGTCTCAAGTCTTGCCTATTCTGAGAATTTTCAAGACTTCGCTTTTTCTTTGAGACAACTGAGTTGCTTCTTTGACATCAGAATCAAGCACCAAATATATATCCATTTCTTCGGTGTGAGGCGTTAACTACGTAAGAATAAGTCATCTTTATCAGCTCATATGACAAAAATTATAATTCTGATTTTGGTTTTGTTTATTCTATACTAAAAATGTAGTTGACTCATGGTAAGGTAGAGACATATATATTCACTATTCTGGAAAGTTTATTTACAAAATTGATTCGTATGTGTGATTGTCTAAAATCTAAATTTTCCAGTGTTGGAAGAGTGTATATACAACACTGGCAACTTGACTCAGTATGTCAAAAACAAAACATGAACCCTCAAGACTCGACACTAATCCTGCTTCAACAGAACAACAATAATTTTAACTAAAACTGCAACTACTACTACTAGAATTCGCTAACTACATATGAAAGTAATTCACTCAGTGAGAAACGCAAATGTGGTTTTGATGACTGCAGAAATGCTTCGAAAAATCCTTTCTTGCTTAGACACTGTTTCATTATCGAGCCTCTGCTAGTGGGAAAGCAACACATGGTCAATAATCCGACAGTGTCGCCAAAGTCAACAGTTTATTAAGGTTTAGAATAAAGGTTTCCACATGTTACTCCTTGAAGGATCTCATTCAAAACTGGATATATAATTACAGTGCAAAGACTAATCTATTTGTGACACATTTGCTTAACCTTTTGACCTTTAAGTCAGGGTAACAGATATAGAAGATGCATCATTTTGAATGAACGTGGGCTTACAATATACATTGATCATGGCCGTGACATGCAGGGTCTGACCTTCTTATGTTATTACGTGCGTGTTAGTCCGATATTCGTAGATCCAATAGTGACTCATTCTAAAGCCTAGTTGCTGAAAGAAACAGATATAATCTTAGAAAGAGTAATCACTTCATAATTTGTTTTTAAAGTCTACCGTCCATAGTTGGAATATTCTCTCTGATGCCACAAAGGAAGTAGTAAATCATACAATATTTGAAAACATTGAGGTTACACGTGTCCACGTGTCGTTCTATTATGAGATGGGGACAGACATTTGAATATCCTACATTATGACTTATACATGAACGATATAAGAGATAATCCTCTATGAGCATGTGGTGAAAACAATGAAAATGACTATTATATATATATATATATATATATATATATATATATATATATATTAGTGAACAACGTGTAAAGCAGCTTCAAAGCATTATTCAGTTTTCACTAACATTAACCATACATGTTCTGTTATATGTGTCATTGGATTTGTTTGTGAATAAAAATACGCCTATAATTCATATAATTAAAACGTATATAAAAGAAGCCTTGCATTTTATGCAACTGTTCAGAAATAGGATACTATATTTTCTTCTTCTTTGACCTTTCTGCTTTTAAATCATCCAAGACCCTTCTAGTTCTCTAAAACTGACAGTCACAATAATATACATTACTTGCTCTGTACACAGTCGAATTCTCTCTCGCTCTCTTTCTCTCTCTCTCTCTCATTTGTAGGGGAAGGGAGTTTTCTAAGTTGTGAGAACTTGTAGCCCAATCCCATTGTAACCCTTAAGGAAATACAATACGTTTGCACTAAACTGAACACTGAAGCCTTTTTATCGTACATTTTTTAGAGTTCCATGACGAAGATCTACTTTCTCTGGCACAGATTGGGCACAATTCTGCCTCAGCAACATCAATAATTTCCTGACGAAAACCCATCGACTAAAAGATGTGACTATTGCTGCGAGTATAGTCTTTGAGCGATAAATGATAGGGTCTTTTTCGTAAAGTTGTTCACCTATGATATTTTATTTATCCTATCTTATTCTTTCTTCTGTGTAAATTTGTTTTGTTATTTTCAAATACTTTTTATCTTTTAATTTTTCATTTTTAAGTCTTCATCATATGTTCTCATTCTTTTCACCCTTGTATGAATCCAAGATTACTGCAACCTACGCTCTCTGCGGCTTCTTAAATATTGTGTCAATTGACATAATGCTTGGAACACTTGGTGCGCTGGTGCAACCCAGAAGTCCGCCTTAAGAAACTTGTGGTCGACCAATTACCGGAAATGGATCTTGTTTCATGACTGATTGTATTACAGGTGAGTAAACCTGCATTTATGACTTAGGATGAACATGTTTGCCTCCAATAAGGACTTAAATACAGGGCTGCTAAAATAGTCATTGAAAAGCAGCTTATATTCTTGTCATGCTTTAATGTGGATGCGCCATAAGGTTATCATACTTGATGAAACCATGAACCGCTTCATGCTGTTTATAAAACTTCACAGCATTATGTAAGCGTTTGATATATTACAAAAGAGCAAGATAAACATAAAATGCAAAACGTAACTCGGGGTTAGGAATTGGACGGTCGTACGATAATTTGCAAGGATGAAATATACACAGGGGGTAATTGCTTTGCTATGACATGCTATGGCAGGCTAAAAATATACCTTCTCAAAACCACAGTAGCTGCATTTTAATCTTTATTTTTTTGCATCATGCTACGAAAAACAAAAGATATGCATCTTTTTGTCACCTTCCCCCTCTGTCCTCCCATTCACATTTATTGTAATCAATATATGTCAAATATTTTGGACACAGGTCAGTTTCATTCTTATGTGGGCGCATTATACAAACAAGAGGAAATGGGAATGGAAGATTACCATGAAACAATACTGAAATTACCGCTCTCGCAGTGTACATCAATCGCCTCCAGACTGATTTACATTAATTCTACAAAGACTAGAACAGTTATATGGATTATTGTTTATATTCTATCGGTTCCGGTCTATTTTCCTTATATCTTTTTGCACTCGATCATACATATTTGCCTTTGAATGTTTTCCCCCGACAATGGTAAGTGCTTTCTTCTGGGGACGCACGTCAAAACAGTATCACTCTTGAAGTCACCAGTAAATATCCTAAGGAAATTGATCAATGGATCAATGAATCAAATAATGAATGGTTATTTCACAACTTTATGGAGCTTTCCAAATCGGTAATCAATGTTCGGAACATGATTGCAGTTTGTGAATGTGGTTCTGGTTTGATATTTGCAAAACTGTCGACTGCTCAAGCAATCGGTGGAAGTAATGGTGAATTTACAGTTGCTTCATACTCTATTTTGTTGTGATAGATTAATAACTCAGATAAATGTGCGTGTGTGTATATATAAAGAGAGAGAAAACAAGGGATTACATGCACAATATATAAGTATATATAATTGTATCTGCCTAAGATTTTCCACTGAATGCCAAACATGGCCATCAACGGGAAATTAAACTGGAAGTGGAGACTGTTTTACACGAATTCTACAAAGACTGGAACACAGTTACATGGACAATGGTTTACATATTCTCTGTTCTGGTCTTTTGTGATTATTTTGGATAAACACGTAATGGCAAATTTATAGTTGCTTCATAATCCATTTTGCTGTTATAGATTAATAACTAAGAGAAAAGGGTATGTGTGTGTGTGCAAGAGAAAGAGAAAACGAGTATTACATGCACAATATATTACTATATAAAATTTCATCTCCCTTTGCTTTGCAGCTTAATGCCAAACAATGCTAACAACATGAACAGGAAGTGGAAGTGGCAAAGGAAGATTACGATGAAGACTAGTTAAAATTACTGCCTTCGCAGTGTTTACCAACCACATCCGGATTGTGTTAAATGAATTCTACAAAAACTGCACACAATTTTATGCATTATGGTTTACATTCTCTCAGTCCTCGTCTATTTGGCTGATTTCGGATTTAAGCAATGGTGAATTTACAGTTGCTTTATCCTCCATACTCTTGTGTTAGATTAGTAAATAAGAGAAGTGTGTGCGTGTGTGTGTGTGTATGTGTGTGTAAGAGAGAGAGAGAGAGAAAAAAAAACGAGAGATTACATGGATAATATATAAGTATATATCATCCAATCTGCCTTAGTTCTGCAGCTGAATGCCAAACAACATCAGCAGCAAATAGTACTCAAAGTGAAAGTGGGAAAAGAAGATTAAGATGAAGACAAATTGAAATTACCGCCTTCGCAGTGTTCTGCAAAGACTGGAACAAAGTCATATGCATTATGGTTTACATTATCTCGGTCTTGGTCTATTTTTTGTACTATGAGTCTGCTGATGAAGGGTCGATCCGCCTGTTGATTGTGACGATTCTTACCACTATATTTGTCGACTACCAACGTAACATAAGGTAGAGAGATAAATAACTCAGTAAATAGATCTTTGAAGTTGCTGTCTCGAGAAAATATTCTTGAAAACCTATCATGTCATCATGATGATGTGTTATGCTCCCGTGTCTCTTTACCGCAATTCTGAAAATTAAGATCATTTTCTCATGTCGTGTAACGTTTCTCAGTCATAGATAATGTAGTATCGCTTTGTTAAAAGCTGAGCTTCGCTAACTTTCCTACCACTATTTGTTGTTTTATTTTATTAGATGAAATTAATGGCTGAACTAAAATGGGTGAACCACTACAATGATATGTCAGAGGCAAGGAATTAAAAGTAGAACAGCTTTGTTTGCATCATCCAATCAGTGGCCAAGCAGAAGATCCAAAACACATGAAGAATGGTGTGAAGAATGATGGTTACTCACCAGATGAGACCCAAATGAGGCAGATAAAACCAAGTGTTATAAAACATACCTTTTTAGATAGAAGAGAGATGTTCATAGAGTAAACTGAATTTGTGTGTGGAGATAATCTTGGGTTATTTATCTCAGCCACCAAGTCACGGTAAAAAACTCCCATCACATTTTGAATTATTTCCAAAACGATCGACTCTATTTATTCGAAAAAAAGAAAATATTTTCATTATTTTTTTATCTTAAGCAATTTACGCAAGTTTTCTCCTAAACAATGGTACATCTGCATGAAGATTTGGAAACTTGCAAAATTTAAATGTCTTTACCTTCATATACCTATCGAATCATATTTCGTACTTCACTGATCTTAACCTTAGATAACCTTTAAAATTAATGTATATCATATTGTGCATGATTCTAAATATTTGCTTTGAATGTTCTCTCCCTGACAAAGTTAAATGTTTTCTTGTCGGAACACACGTCAAAACAGTATCAGTAATTGCACTCTTGATGTTTCCAGTAAATATGTAAGGAAGTCGATCAATCGATCAATCAATGAATCATTATTTCACAACTTTATTGAGCGATCTAAATAGGTAATCAATGTCCGGAAAATGATTGATGTTTCTGGATGTGGTTCTTGTTTGATATTTGCCAAAATGTCGGCTGCTTCACCAATCGGTGGAAGTAATGGTGAATTTACAGTTGCTTCATATTCCATTTTGATGTGATAGAAAGATAACTAAGATGAATGTGTGTGTGTATGTGTGTATCTGTGTGTGTATTTAAGAGGGAGAGAACGATTACATGCACAATGTCTAACTATATATAATTTAATCTCCATTAGTTTTGTATCTGAATGGCAAACATATCAATCAATAGGAAATGATGCTGGAAGTGGAAGTGGGAAATATAGATTACGATGAAGAGGAAATTGACATTACCGGTTATGCAGTGTACATCAACCCTGTCCAGACCGTTGTACATGAATTCTACAAAGACTGGAACAGAGTTATATGGATTATAGTGTACATTCTCTCGGTCTGGTCAATTTTGCTTGAAGCAAGTGATGGTTAATTTACAGTTGCTTCATAGCCTATTTTGTTATAATAGATTAATAACTAAGACAAAAGTGTGTGTGTTTGTCTACAACTGAAAGAAAACGAGGTATTACATACGATATAGAAGTATATATACTTACATCTGCCTAACTTTTGCAGCCGAATGGCAACATAGTCATCACCAGGAAATAGAACAGGAAGTGTGAAAATGAAGATTACAATGATAAGGAAATTGACATTACCGGGTTCGCATTGTATATCAATACACCCAGACTCTTTTATACGAATCCTACAAAGACTGGAACACAGTTATATGGATTATGGTGTACATTCTCTTGGTCTGGTCTATTTTGCGTTAAGAAAGTGATGGTGAATTTACAGTTGCTTCATAGTCTATTTTGTTCTAATAGATTAATAACTAAAACAAAAGTGTGTGTGTTTCTCTGCAAGTGAAAGAAAACGAGGGATTACATGCACAGTATAGAAGTATATATACTTTCATCTGCCTTAGCTTTGCAGCCGAATGTCAAACATAGCCATCAACAGGAAATGTAACTGCAAATGGGAAAGGAAGATTACGATGAAGAGGGAATTAACATTACCGGGTTCGCAGTGTATATCAACAACATCCAGACTGTTTTACACGAACTCTACAAAGACTGGAACACAATTATATGCCGGTTTTGCCGTGTACATCAACCCCGTTCAGACTGATTTACGCGAATTCTACAAAGACTGGAACACATTTATATGGATCATGGTTTACACGATCTCGGTCTGGACTATTTTGCTTATATCGGATAAGGAAGTCATGGTATATTTACAGTTGTTTCATACTCTATTTTGATGTAATAGATTACTAACTAACACAAAAGTGTGTGTGTATATGTGTGTGTGTCTGCAAAAGAACGAAAACGAAGTATTACATGCATATATATATATACATATACTGAAATCTGCCTTAGTTTTGCAGCTGTATGGCAAACATAACCATCAATAGGAAAAGGTTCCGTAATTGGAAGTGGGAAAAGATGATTGCGATTAAGAGGAAATTGATATTACCGTTTTTGTCAGTGTAAATCAACCCCCGTCAGACTGTTTTGCGTGAATTCTACAAAGACTGGATCACAGTTATATGGAATATGGTTTATATTCTCTAGGTCTGGTCTATTTTGCTTTAAGAAAGTAATTGTGAATTTACAGTTGCTTCATGGTCTATTTTGTTGTTATCGATTATTAATTAAGGCAAAAACGTGAGTGTGTGTGTCTCCAAAGGAAACAACACGAGGGATTCCATGCACTCTATATAACTATATATACTTTAATCTTCCTTAGTTTTGCAGCTGAATGGCAAACATAACCATCAATAGGAAATCGTGCTGGAAGTGGAAGACTGTAAAAAGACTGGAACACGGTTACATGGATTATGGTTTACATCGTCTCGGTGTTTATCTATTTTGATTATTTCGAAAAAGTGGCTGTCACGAGAAAACAATTTTGAAAACCTATCATGTCATCGTGATGAGGTCTGGTCTATTTTGCTTTAAGCAAGTAATGGTGAATTTACAGTTGCTTCATAGTCTTTTTTGTTGTAATTGATTATTAACTAAGAGAAAATTGATATTACCAGTTTTGCAGTGTACATCAACCCCCTTCAGACTGATTTACGCAAAATCTACAAAGACTGGAACACAGTTCTATGGATTATGGTTTACATTCTCTCGGTCTGGTCTACTTTGCTTATATCGGATAAGCAACTAATGGTGAATTTACTGTTGTTTCATACTATATTTTGCTGTAATAGATTGATAACTAAGAGAAAAGAGTGTGTGTGTGTGTGCGTGTGTGTGTCTGTGTAAAAGAGAGAATAAACGAGGGATTACGTACTCAGTATATAACTATTTATAATTTAATTTGCCAACGTTTTGCAACTTAATGCCAAAAATGGCCATCAACAGGAACTGAAAGTTAAAGTGGGAAATAAAAATTACGATCAAACAGAATTGAAATCTCGCCTTCGGACTGTTTATCAAATACATCAAGAATCTGTTACATGAATTTTAAAAAGACTATTTAACTGAAGCAAAAAAGTGTGTGTGTGTCTGTGTGTGTGTGTGCGTGCCCAAAAGAAAGAAAACGAGGGATTACATGCACACAATATAACTATATATCCTGTAATCGGCCTTGGTTTTACAGCTGAATGGCAAACATAGACATTAATAGGAAATGATGCTGGAAGTGGAAGTGGGAAAATAACATTATGACGAAGAGAAAATTGATATTACCGGTTTTGCAGTGTACATAAACCACCTTCAGACTGATTTACGCGAATTCTACAAAGACTGGAACACAGTTATATGGATTATGGTTTACATAGCCATCAACAGGAAATGGAACTGGAAGTGGGAAAAGAAGATTACAATGAAAAGGAAATTGACATTACCGGGTTCGCAGTGTATATCAACCCCATTCAGACTCTTTGATATGAATTCTACAAAGACTGGAACACAGCTATATGGTCTATCGTTAACATTCTCTCGGTCTGGTCTATTTTGATTAGATCGGATAAGCAAGTGATGGTACATTTAAAGTTGTTTCATACTCTATTTTGTTGTAATAGATTACTAACTAAGAGAAAAGTGTGTGTGTGTGTGTGTGTGTGTGTGTGTGTGTGTGTGTGTGTGTGCAAAAACTAGAAAACGAGGGATTACATGCACACTATATAACTATATATACTGGAATCTGCCTTAGTTTTGCAGCTTAATGGCAAATATAGCCATCAGTAGAAAATGGTGCTCTACGTAGAAGTGGGAAAAGAACATTACGATGAAGAGAAAATTGATATTACCGGATTTGTAGTGTACATCAACCCCCTTCAGACTGTTTAACGCGAATTCTACAACGACTGGAACATAGTTATATGGATTATGGTTTACATGCTCTCGGTCTGGTCTATTTTGCTTATATCGGATAAGGAAGTGATGGTACATTTACAGTTGTTTCATACTTTTTTTTCTTCACATAGATTACTAGCACAATAGTGCGTGTGTGTATGTGTGTGTGTGTGCAAAAGTAAGAAAACGAGGGATTACACGCACACTATATAACTATATATACTTTAACCTTCATTAGTTTTGCAGCTGAATGGCAAACATAACCATCAATAGGAAATCGTGCTGGAAGTGGAAGACTGTAAAAAGACTGGAACACGGTTGTATGGATTATGGTTTACATCGTCTCGGTGTTTCTCTATTTTGCTTATTTCGGATATGTAATTCACTCTGAGTCTGGAGATGGAGGGTCGATCCGCCTGTTGATTGTGACTATTCTTGCAGCAATATATGTAGTCTACCAACTTCTCATCAGGTAGAGAGATAGATACATGGATAAATAGAGTTTTGAAGTGGCTGTCTCGAGAAAATAGTTTTGAAAACCTATCATGTCATCGTGATGAGGTCTGGTCTATTTTGCTTTAAGCAAGTAATGGTGAATTTACAGTTGCTTCATAGTCTTTATTGTTGTAATTGATTATTAACTAAGAGGAAATTGATATTACCGGTTTTCCAGTGTACATCAACCCCCTTCAGACTGATTTACGCGAATTCTACAAAGATTGGAACACAAGTTCTATGGATTATGGTTTACATTCTCTCGGTCTGGTCTACTTTGCTTAAATCAGATAAGCAACTAATGTTGCATTTACTGTTGTTTCATACTATATTTTGCTGTAATAGATTGATAACTAAAAGGAAAGAGTGTGTGTGTGCGTGTGTGTGTGTCTGTGCAAAAGACAGAATAAACGAGGGATTACGTACTCAGTATATAACTATATATAATTTAATTTGCCAAAGTTTTGCAACTTAATGCTAAAAATGGCCATCAACAGGAACTGAAAGTTAAAGTGGGAAATGAAAATTACGATCAAGCAGAATTGAAATCTCGCCTTCGCAGTGTTCATCAACTAAATCAAGACTCTGTTACATGAATTTTAAAAAAACTATTTAACTAAAGCAAAAAAGTGTGTGTGTGTCTGTGTGTGTGTGCGAACAAAAGAAAGAAACGAGGGATTACATGCACGCTATATAACTATATATCCTGTAATCGACCTTGATGTTGCAGCTGAATGGCAAACATAGCCATTAATAGGAAATGGTGATGGAAGTGGAAGTGGGAAAAAAACATTACGACGAAGAGAAAATTGATATTACCGGTTTTGCAGTGTACATAAACCACCTTCAGACTGATTTACGCGAATTCTACAAAGACTGGAACACAGTTATATGGATTATGGTTTACGTAGCCATCAACAGGAAATGGAACTGCAAGTGGGAAAGGAAGATTACGACGAAAAGGAAATTGACATTACCGGGTTCGCAGTGTATATCAACCCACTAAGACTGCTTTACACGAATTCTACAAAGACGGAAACACAGTTATATGGATTATGGTTTACATTCTCTCAGTTTGGTCTACATTGTTTATATCGGATAAGCAACTAATGGTGCATTTACTGTTGCTTCATACTCTATTTTGTTGTAATAGATTGTTAACTAAGAGAAAAGTAAGTGTGTGTGTGTCAGTGTGTGTGACAGTGTGTGAGTAAAAGCGAGAAAAATATGAGGGATTACGTACTCAGTATATAACTATATATAATGTAATTTGCCTTAGTTTTGCAACTTAATGCCAAACATGGTCATCAACAGGAACTGAAAGAGGAAGGGGGAAATGAAAATTACGATCAAGCCAAATTGAAATTATCGCCTTCGCAGCGCTCATCAACTGCATCAAGAATATGTTACATGAATTGTTAAAAGACTATTTAACTGAAGCAAAAAAGTGTGTGTGTGTCTGTGTGTGTGTGCGCACGTGCAAAAGACAGAAACGAGGGATTACATGCACGCTATATAACTATATATCCTGTAATCTGCCTTGATGTTGCAGCTGAATGGCAAACATAGCCATTAATAGGAAATAGTGCTGGAAGTGGAAGTGGGAAAAGAACATTACTACGAAGAGAAAATTGATATTATCGGTTTTGCAGTGTATATAAACCACCTTCAGACTGATTTACGCGAATTCTACAAAGACTGGAACACAGTTATATGGATTATGGTTTACATAGCCATCAACAGGAAATGGAAATGCAAGTGGGAAAGGAAGATTACGATGAAAACTAAATTGACATTACCGGGTTCGCAGTGTATATCAACCCCACCCAGACTGCTTTATAAGAATTCTACAAAGACTGACACACAGTTATATGGATTATGGTTTGCATTCTCTCGGTCTGGCCTACTTTGCTTATATCGGATAAGCAACTAATGGTGCATTTACTGTTGCTTCATACTCTATTTTGTTGTAATAGATTGATAACTAAGAGAAAAGTGTGTGTGTGTGTGTGTGTGTGTGTGTGTGTGTGTGTGTGTGTGTGTGAGAGAGTAAAAGCGAGAAAAATATGAGGGATTACGTACTCAGTATATAACTATATATAATGTAATTTGCCTTATTTTTACAACTTAATGCCAAACATGGTCATCAACAGGAACTGAAAGAGGAAGGGGGAAATGAAAATTACGATCAAGTCAAATTGAAATTATCGCCTTCGCAGCGCTCATCAACTGCATCAAGAATCTGTTACATGAATTCTTAAAAGACTATTTAACTGAAGCAAAAAAGTGTGTGTGTGTCTGTGTGTGTGTGTGTGCGCGTGCAAAAGAAAGTAACGAGGGATTACATGCACGCTATATAACTATATATCCTGTAATCTGCCTTGATTTTGCAGCTGAATGGCGGACATAGCCATTAATAGGAAATAGTACTGGAAATGGAAGTGGGAAAAGAACATTACGACGAAGAGAAAATTGATATTACCGGTTTTGCAGTGTACATAAACCACCTTCAGACTGATTTACGCGAATTCTACAAAGACTGGAACACAGTTATATGGATTATGGTTTATATAGCCATCAACAGGAAATGGAACTGCAAGTGGGAAAGGAAGATTACGATGAAAAGGAAATTGACATTACCGGGTTCGCAGTGTATATCAACCCACCCAGACTGCTTTATACGAATTCTACACAGACTGACACACAGTTATATGGATTATGGTTTGCATTCTCTCGGTCTTGTCTCCTTCGCGTATATCGGATAAGCAACTAATGGTGCATTTACTGTTGCTTCATACTCTATTTGGTAGCAATTTATTGATAACTAAGTTAAAAGTGTGTGTGTGTGTGTGTGTGTGTGTGTGTCTAAAAGCGAGAAAAATTTGAGGGATTACGTACTCAGTATACAACTATATATAATGTAATTTGCCTTAGTTTTGCAACTTAATGCCAAACATGGTCATCAACAGGAACTGAAAGAGGAAGGGGGAAATGAAAATTACGATCAAGCCAAATTGAAATTATCGCCTTCGCAGCGCTCATCAACTGCATCAAGAATCTGTTACATGGATTGTTAAAAGACTATTCAATTGAATCAAAAAAGTGTATTTGTATATGTGTGTGTGTGCGCGCCCAAAAGAAAGAAAACGAGGGATTACATGCACAATATAAAACTTTATATCCTGTGATCTGCCTTTGTTTTACAGCTGAACGGCAAACATAGCCATTAATAGGAAATGGAGCTCTTCGTAGAAGTGGGAAAAGAACATTACGATGAAAAGAATATTGATATTACCGGTTTTGTAGTGTACATCAACCCCCTTCAGACTGTTTAATGCGAATTCTACAAAGACTGGAACACAGTTATATGAATTATGGTTTACATGCTCTCGGTCTGGTCTATTTTGCTTATATCGGATAAGGAAGTGATGGTAGATATACAGTTGTTTCATACTCTATTTTGTTCAAATTGATTACTAACTAACACAAATGTGCGTGTGTGTATATATGTGTGTGTGTGCAAAAGTAAGAAAACGAGGGATTACATGCACACTATATAACTATATATACTTTAATCTTCCTTAGTTCTGCAGCTGAATGGCAAACATAACCATCAATAGGAAATCGTGCTGAAAGTGGAAGACTGTAAAAAGACCGGAACACGGTTATATGGATTATGGTTTACATCGTCTCGGTGTTTCTCTATTTTGCTTATTTCGGATATGCAATGTACTCTGAGTCTGGAGATGGAGGGTCGATCCGCCTGTTGATTGTGACGATTCTTGCAGCAATATATGTAGTCTACCAACTTATCATAAGGTAGAGAGATAGATACTTGGATAAATAGAGCTTTGAAGTGGCTGTCTCGAGAAAATAGTTTTGAAAACCTATCATGTCATCGTGATGAGGTCTGGTCTATTTTGCTTTAAGCAAGTAATGGTGAATTTACAGTTGCTTCATAGTCTTTATTGTTGTAATTGATTATTAACTAAGAGAAAATTGATATTACCGGTTTTGCAGTGAACATCAACCCCTTTCAGACTGATTTAAGCGAATTCTACAAAGACTGGAACACAGTTCTATTGATTATGGTTTAAATTCTCTCGGTCTGGTCTACTTTGCTTATATCTGATAAGCAACAAATGGTGCATTTACTGTTGCTTCATACTATATTTTGTTGTAATAGATTGATAACTAAGAGAAAAGAGGGTGTGTGTGTGTGTGTGTGTGTGTGTGTGTGTGTGTGTGTGTGTCTGTGTAAAAGAGAGAATAAACGAGGGATTACGTACTCAGTATATAACTATATATAATTTAATTTGCCAAAGTGTTGCAACTTAATGCTAAAAATGGCCATCAACAGGAACTGAAAGTTAAAGTGGGAAATGAAAATTACGATCAAGCAGAATTGAAATCTCGCCTTCGCAGTGTTCATCAACTACATCAAGACTCTGTTACATGAATCTTAAAAAGACTATTTAACTTAAGCAAAAAAGTGTGTGTGTCTGTGTGTGTGTGCGCGCGCGCAAAAGAAAGAAACGAGGGATTACATGCACACTGTATAACTATATATCCTGTAATCTGCCTTGATGTTGCAGCTGAATGGCAAACATAGCCATTAATAGGAAATGGTGATGGAAGTGGAAGTGGGAAAAAAACATTACGACTAAGCGAAAATTGATATTATCGGTTTTGCAGTGTACATAAACCACCTTCAGACTGATTTACGCGAATTCTACAAAGACTGGAGCACGGTTATATGGAGTATGGTTTACATAGCCATCAACAGGAAATGGAACTGCAAGTGGGAAAGGAAGATTACGATAAAAAGGAAATTGACATTACCGGGTTCGCGGTGTACATCAACCCACCCAGACTGCTTTACACGAATTCTACAAAGACGGAAACACAGTTATATGGATTATGGTTTTCATTCTCACGGTCTGGTCTACATTGCTTATATCGGATAAGCAACTAATGGTGCATTTACTGTTGCTTCATACTCTATTTTGTTGTAATAGATTGATAACTAAGAGAAAAGTGTGTGTGTGTGTGTGTGTGTAAGTAAAAGCGAGAAAAATATGAAGGATTACGTACTCAGTATATAACTATATATAATGTAATTTGCCTTATTTTTACAACTTAATGCCAAACATGGTCATCAACAGGAACTGAAAGAGGAAGGGGAAAACGAAAATTACGATCAAGTCAAATTGAAATTATCGCCTTCGCAGCGCTCATCAACTGCATCAAGAATCTGTTACATGAATTCTTAAAAGACTATTTAACTGAAGCAAAAAAGTGTGTGTGTGTCTGTGTGTGTGTGTGTGCGCGTGCAAAAGAAAGTAACGAGGGATTACATGCACGCTATATAACTATATATCCTGTAATCTGCCTTGATTTTGCAGCTGAATGGCAGACATAGCCATTAATAGGAAATAGTACTGGAAATGGAAGTGGGAAAAGAACATTACGACGAAGAGAAAATTGATATTACCGGTTTTGCAGTGTACATAAACCACCTTCAGACTGATTTACGCGAATTCTACAAAGACTGGAACACAGTTATATGGATTATGGTTTACATAGCCATCAACAGGAAATGGAACTGCAAGTGGGAAAGGAAGATTACGATGAAAAGGAAATTGACATTACCGGGTTCGCGGTGTATATCAACCCACCCAGACTGCTTTATACGAATTCTACACAGACTGACACACAGTTATATGGATTATGGTTTGCATTCTCTCGGTCTTGTCTCCTTCGCGTATATCGGATAAGCAACTAATGGTGCATTTACTGTTGCTTCATACTCTATTTGGTAGCAATTTATTGATAACTAAGTTAAAAGTGTGTGTGTGTGTGTGTGTGTCTAAAAGCGAGAAAAATTTGAGGGATTACGTACTCAGTATACAACTATATATAATGTAATTTGCCTTAGTTTTGCAACTTAATGCCAAACATGGTCATCAACAGGAACTGAAAGAGGAAGGGGGAAATGAAAATTACGATCAAGCCAAATTGAAATTATCACCTTCGCAGCGCTCATCAACTGCATCAAGAATCTGTTACATGGATTGTTAAAAGACTATTCAATTGAATCAAAAAAGTGTATTTGTATCTGTGTGTGTGTGCGCGCCCAAAAGAAAGAAAACGAGGGATTACATGCACAATATATAACTTTATATCCTGTGATCTGCCTTTGTTTTACAGCTGAACGGCAAACATAGCCATTAATAGGAAATGGAGCTCTTCGTAGAAGTGGGAAAAGAACATTACGATGAAAAGAATATTGATATTACCGGTTTTGTAGTGTACATCAACCCCCTTCAGACTGTTTAATGCGAATTCTACAAAGACTGGAACACAGTTATATGGATTATGGTTTACATGCTCTCGGTCTGGTCTATTTTGCTTATATCGGATAAGGAAGTGATGGTAGATATACAGTTGTTTCATACTCTATTTTGTTCAAATTGATTACTAACTAACACAAATGTGCGTGTGTGTATATATGTGTGTGTGTGCAAAAGTAAGAAAACGAGGGATTACATGCACACTATATAACTATATATACTTTAATCTTCCTTAGTTCTGCAGCTGAATGGCAAACATAACCATCAATAGGAAATCGTGCTGAAAGTGGAAGACTGTAAAAAGACCGGAACACGGTTATATGGATTATGGTTTACATCGTCTCGGTGTTTCTCTATTTTGCTTATTTCGGATATGCAATGTACTCTGAGTTTGGAGATGGAGGGTCGATCCGCCTGTTGATTGTGACGATTCTTGCAGCAATATATGTAGTCTACCAACTTATCATAAGGTAGAGAGATAGATACATGGATAAATAGAGCTTTGAAGTGGCTGTCTCGAGAAAATAGTTTTGAAAACCTATCATGTCATCGTGATGAGGTCTGGTCTATTTTGCTTTAAGCAAGTAATGGTGAATTTACAGTTGCTTCATAGTCTTTATTGTTGTAATTGATTATTAACTAAGATAAAATTGATATTACCAGTTTTGCAGTGTACATCAACCCCCTTCAGACTGATTTAGGCAAAATCTACAAAGACTGGAACACAGTTCTATGGATTATGGTTTACATTCTCTCGGTCTGGTCTACTTTGCTTATATCGGATAAGCAACTAATGGTGAATTTACTGTTGTTTCATACTATATTTTGCTGTAATAGATTGATAACTAAGAGAAAAGAGTGTGCGTGTGTGTGTTTCTGTGTAAAAGAGAGAATAAACGAGGGATTACGTACTCAGTATATTACTATTTATAATTTAATTTGTCAAAGTTTTGCAACTTAATGCTAAAAATGGCCATCAACAGGAACTGACAGTTAAAGTGGGAAATGAAAATTACGATCAAGCAGAATTGAAATCTTGCTTTCGCAGTGTTCATCAACTACATCAAGACTCTGTTACATGAATTTTAAAAAGACTATTTAACTGAAGCAGAAATGTGTGTGTGTCTGTGTGTGTGTGCGCGCGCAAATGAAAGAAACGAGGGATTACATGCACACTATATAACTATATATCCTGTAATCTGCCTTGTTTTTGCCGCTGATTGGCAAACATAGCCATTAATAGGAAATGGTGAGGGAAGTGGAAGTGGGAAAAAAACATTACGACTAAGAGAAAATTGATATTACCGGTTTTGCAGTGTACATAAACCACCTTCAGACTGATTTACGCGAAAACTACAAAACTGGAGCACTGTTATATGGATTATGGTTTACATAGCGATCAACAGGAAATGGAACTGCAAGTGGGAAAGGAAGCTTACGATGAAAAGGAAATTGACATTACCGGGTTCGCAGTGTATATCAACCCACCCAGACTACTTTATACGAATTCTACACAGACTGATACACAGTTATATGGATTATGGTTTGCATTCTCTCGCTCTTGTCTACTTTGCTTATATCGAATAAGCAACTAATGGTGCATTTACTGTTGCTTCATACTTTATTTTGTAGCAATAGATTGATAACTAAGAGAAAAGAGTGTGTGTATGTGTGTGTGCGTGTGTGTGTGAAAGAGAGAAAAAAACTAGGGATTGCGTTCTCAGTATATAACTATATATAATTTAATTTGCCTTAGTTTTGCAACTTAATGCCAAACATAGCCATGAACATGAACTGAAAGGGAAAGTGGGAAATGAAAATTACGATCAAACCGAATTGAAATTATCATCTTCGCAGTGTTCATCAACTACATCAAAACTCTGTTACATGAATTGTAAAAGGACTATTTAACTAAAGCAAACAATTGTGTGTGTGTCTGTGTATGTGTTCGTACATATACAGTTGCTTGGTAATCTATTTTTTCTAATAGATTACTAAGTTACACAAAAGTATGTGTGTGTGTGTGCGAATGAAAGAAAACGAGGGATTATATGCCCACTATATAACTATATATACTCGAATCTGCCTTAGTTTTAAGTGATGGTCTCTTTCCGGTTTATTGGTCTATTTTGTTGTAGGGGATAACTAACTAAAACCAACGTTTGAGTGTGTGTGTGTGTGTGCAAAAGAAAGAAAACATGGACACTATATAACTATATATACTGTAATCTGCCTTGGTTTTACAGCTGAATGGCAGACAAAGCCATTAATAGGAAATGGTGCTGGAAGTGGAAGTGGGAAAAGAACATTACGACGAAGAGAAAATTGATAATACCGGTTTTGCAGTGTACATAAACCCCCTTCAGACTGATTTACTCAGACTGATTTACGAGAATTCTACAAAGTCTGGAACAGAGTTATATGAATTTTTGTTTACATTCTGTTGGTCTGGTCTATTTTGCTTATATTGGATAAGCAAGTGATGGTCCATTTACAGCTGCTTCATACCCGTTTTTGTTGTAATAGATTACTAATTAATATAAAAGTGTGTATGTGTGTGCAATAGAGTCTGGTGATGAAAGGTCTATCCGGCTGTTGCTTGTGACGATTCTTGCCATTATATTTGTCGTCTACCTACTTATCACAAGGTAGTTAGATAAATAAATGGATAAATATAGCTTTGAAGTAGCTGTCAGGAGAAATATTGTTGAAAACCTATCATGTCATCATCATGATGTTTTATATTACCATCACTCTTTACCGCTATTCTGAAAATTAAAATCATTTTCTCAAGACATGGAACTTTTCTCGGGCATAAATAACGGAGTATTGCTATCTTGAAAGCAGAGTTTCTCTAACCTTTCTTCCACAATTTATTGCTTTATTTTATTAGCTGAAACTAATGGATGGACTAAAATGGGTTTAGCGCTACAATGATGTGTCAGACGCAAAGAATTATAAGCACAACAGCTTTGTTTGCACCATCCCATCAGTGGCTAATCGGAAAATCCACCACACATCAAGAATGGAGTGAAAAATTATAGTTATCCACCAGATCAGCCTGAAATGAGGCATAGAAAAGCAAATGTGATAAAATGTAACTTTTTAGGTAGGAGAGAGATGTTCATATAGTAAAAACTGAATTTGTGTGTTAAAAAGATGTTCTTTATCTCAGCCACCAAGTCACGTTAAATCTCCCATCACATTTTCAATTTTTTCCACAACGCATGACTCTATTTATTCGAAAGAAAAGAAACACTTTTCGATATTTTTATTTTAAGCATTTTCCGCATTTTTTCTCCTAAACAATAGTACTTCTGTATGAACATTTCAAATTCTGAAACTTTCATTTTCTTTACCTTTATATATCTACGGAGTACTGTTTCGTACTTCACTGACCTTAACCTTTAACAACCGTTAAAATTAATATATATCCTTTTTTTACTTGAGTCTAAATATTTGACTTTGAATTTGTTCCTCTTGCCAAAATTAAATGCTTTCTTGTCGGAACGGCATGGCACTCTTGAAGTCTCAGGTACATATGCAAAGGAAATCGATCAACTGATCAATCAGTCAATGAATATATATTTCATCAGTTTATTGAGCTATTATCTAAATAAGTAATCAACGTTTGGTAAAAGATTGGTGTTTGTGAATGTTGTTCTTGTTCGATATTTGCAAAAATGTCGGCTGCTCAAGTACCGTAATTGGTGAAAGTAATGGTTAATTTACAGTTGTTTCATGCTCCATTTGCTGTGATAGATTAATAACCAAGAGAAATGTGTGTATCTGTGTGTATATGTAAGAGGGAGTGAAAACGAGGGATTCGATGCACAGTGTATAAGTATATATAACTGAATCTGCCTAAGTTTTGCAGCTGAATGACAAACATGGCCATCAACAGGAAATGGACTGGAAATGGAGGTGGGAAAGGAAGATTACAATGAAGAGGAAATTGAAAATACCGTCTTCGCAGTTTATATAAACCCCCTCTGGACTGTTTTATACGAATTCTACAGTGAAGTTTGTTTCTATATCTAGTAGGTTGACCCACTTCAAACAGCCAGTTAGTGAGCTCTGCATCATGGTCTACTATATAGGTTTTTGTCGCAAAGTTAGATTATGCAGTTGTTTTGTTTTGCTCTCTCGTAGTCTGAACACATTGGATTGTTCGCTTTTGCATGAGGACTGCTCACTATCGAAATGTCCCCACGGATGTCCTTCTATATAAATAGATGCATCTCAATGTCTGTCAGCAGCTTTAGCTTAGCACCTGTGATTTGTACAATAGCGTCCCATTAAGCATCTCGTCTATCAACTAGTCAAAGTTACCCAGTGGAACCGACTACTCCACATTATGACTTATTGCTGAAATTGGCCGCTGGACTGGAAACGGTCGTGGTGCGAAGCCAGGAGTCTCTACCTTCCGCGTTCTGGTTTTGTGGAGCTGAAACAGTTCGTTGGGTATTTGCACTCTGCGAAACAACTTATGCATACGTACAATTAAAAAGATTTGCATATAACCAATTAGCCAGCAATCTCTACTTAAAAATATTTAGTGTTATTAAGCTTAGTCATAACCTTGACATATAACCAATGCACCAGCTATCTAAAATGGAAACATTTTAGTGTTCTTGAGCTAATAACGGCTTTGCCATATAATCAACTAGCTAGCTATAGATAATTGAAAATTTCTAGTGGTCTTGAGCTCGGCAATAACCTTACCAAACTGTATACGTGCATTATGTTCTATTGGTTGCAGTTTTCGTGACATTGTAATGCAACCACAAGGTGGAGAAATCCCATGACCAGCCCCAACACCCACGCCGCACTTCCAGCATGTATTTATTTGACGGCTTCGTTTTCTCTGTGCTGCATAAATGTCAGAGTATACATTTATGCACTTTTTTGTACACAAATTTGTGCTCCCTAGTTTTAGCCAGGTGCACTTGTATTCAGCAATACGTGGCATAGCTCAAAAGTGTACAACCTGTCTCTAAGTAGTATATCCAATTAGCTGTATACTAATAGTAAAGCACTCCTTTAAATGGTTTAAAACGTCCGTTATCCGTCAGTCTCGGGAGGGGGAAACGGGGGAGGGGTCGGGGTCTATGCCAGCCTAACAACTAACAACCAGGGGTTTTACCTTGGGTTCCAGCAATTCCAACATCACATGATCCTGAACTCCTCAAAGTACAAATAAAATAGTCTTGAAGTGACACTTTACAGCCTCGAAATGCCAGTCTATGCATAATTTACAGACAGTTCATGTATCGTCTTTATACGGAAGAAAATTATTAAGAATTCACACATGATTAAGAATCCACAGATTCACACACAGACCCCCATATATATATATATATATATATATATATATATATATATATATATATATATATATAATCATTAGATTTGTTGGTGTAATTTTTTACGTTACGCGTACTTGATCCTTAGTCGTTAAACTTGATTCGATAAATCGGTGTCCAATTATCAAATGTTGCATTTATAAAAATAATTAAATACTTACACCACTGTACTAACAAACACGTTCAGTGTTAAAATCATTATTTTGGTATAATGTGAAGAAGGGGGTGAAAGTCGTACTGACGTTCGCGCGCAGTGTATCTTTATACGTTATGTGCATGAATAGGACTTCGGAAATTGTGTTTTCTCGATGGAAAGTTTAGATATAAAGCGTTTATTTGAAGCTTGGATGATATGTATCTCCCTCATTCTATGCACGAAATAAGGTATATTTTTAGCCTGCCATAGCATGTCATAGCAAAGAGATCATCCACTGTATATATTGCATGCTAGAAGATTATCGTACTACCGACCAATTTCTGACCCAGAGTTATGTTTGGATTTTACGTTTATCTTGCTCCAAGGAAATATACCAGTCGCTGACATAATGTTGTAAAGATTTCTAAACTGCATGAAGCTGTTGATTTTTTCATCAAATACGACTTCATTTTGGTTCTTCCACGTGAAGGCATACAATAATATAACTTTCTTGTCAATGACCATTATTGTGCAGCCCTGTATTTAAGTCCTCATAAGAGGCAACGATTTTCATCTTAAATCATAAATACAGGTTTACTAACATGCAATTGGTCGGGCCACACTTTTGTTTAAGTCAGACTTTAGGTTTGGCGCCTGCACACCAAGTGCTCCAAGCATTATGCCAATAGACCCAACATTAGAGAAGCCGTATAGAGCGTAGCTTGCAACAACCTTGGGTCGATCCTAGGGTGAAAACAATAGAACATATGATGATGACTTAAAAATGACATTTTAAAACAAAAGATTTTTACAAAAATAAAAGTTAGTTTTGCAAGAAATAAGAATAAGATAGGCCACATACCCTATCCAAGCGAAAGAACTTTACGAAAAAGACCAACTTAGCCATCGCTCAATGACTGAACTGGCAGCAATAGTCGCATCCATTAGCCGAGGACTTTTCTTCAGGAAGATGTTGGTGTTGCTGAAGGAGATGCACAGCCTCTGGCATGGGTACTAGATCTATGTTGTGTACGATTAATAGTTTTCAGTGTTCAGTTCAGTACAAACATACTTTATTTCCGTAAGTGTTACAATGGGATTAGACTACAAGTTCTCACAACTTACAAAACTCCCTTTCCCTACAAAAGTTGTACATTTTATATGGGTTGTCCCAAACAAATATTGCAATATGATATTACTGGAAGATAAAGGAAATATGGTTCCTACGAGACAGACAGACAGAGACAAAAAGATAATTTGGCCGTGGCGGGACGAAGTAATGTACATTATTGTGACTGCCAGTTCTAGGGAGCTAGAAGGATCTTAAAGGATATAAAAGGGGAGTGTTACAAAAAGAAGAAAATATAGTGACCTATTTCTGAATAGTTAGATAAAACGCTTGTTTACCTTTATATAAGTTTGAATTATATGAAATAACGCGAATTTTGATTCACAGGCAAATCCAATGACCCATGAAACAGAACATGCATGGTCAATGTTAGTGAAAAATGATTAATGCTTTGAATCAGTTGATTAGCTGTATACGTTGCTCACCAAACGTTTACAAGTTTTTATATATGTAGATATTGATATTTAATTAATATATAATTATGTGCATTTTCAATGTTTTCATCACATACACATAGATGATTATCTCTTATATGGTTTATGTACAAGTCACTACATTTATTGGTAATTCGGGCATGCGGAATATTGAATTTCTATCCCTATCTAAATTTTATACCGGCTGGTCATTTACCTTAATCTCAATTGTTGACCACTGGGTCGGGGAGCACCATCCCAAGGTCACCTTACAATCAAACATTTCTGGTTATCAGATAATCTAGGGATAATAAATATAATGTACAGAAAAAGAAAAGAAAAAAACAGACACACGCATGTACACATGCTTGTAGCACACAATCTCTTTAGATACACAATTTAAATAGACGAAACACGAGTATACAGCGTCTAGGTGACATAGACTTTGTGATATTACAGTATTTTGTTCCTGTTTAACATTGAATCCGACCCAAGTAAATATAACGAATGCAAGACGAGAATGAAGTCTTACACAAGTTACATATTCAGTATTTAGGTCCATTTTTGAAGAAATTGGTCTTCTTTTTCATAAATGTTCTTATGCATTTCAACTATTTGCTTAAAAGCATAAATGGAAGGATTTTGCATATTGAATCTGCAAGTGTAAATATAATATTTTGCCAAAAAAAGCAAGAAATTACACAAACTGTTTAATTGTTCACTTATTAAAAATATTTCTTTTTTGGACAAATTTACAATATTTGGGCAAGAGGGTGCAAAATGTTCAATAAAACGGTAGCAAAACTTTAAAATAATATTGCAACCATAGAAGAGATGTTCAATACTTTCGTTATCACTCTTACAAAAAGTACATTTGTTGTAGTCTAATATGTTAATAATTTTCAAACATATTTTAGTAACAATTATTCTATGGATTAATTTAAAGTTAAAAGAGATCAACTTGGTATCCTTAGTACAACATTTCGCCAGGCTATCAATCTCAGACCACTCCTTACTAAGTTTCTTGCATTGCAGTGTGTTGCCTTTTTTCCTTTTTTAAAAGATCTTTGTAAACAAACTTGAGTGAATTTTGTTTTTGCAAGTTCATTATTTTCTCCTCCTCCTTATCAAAATTATTATGTACTAAATGGTTTTTGAATTTTTGAATTTTGGATATTAATGAGTAGTATTTCAAGAAATCATCGCATCTAGTGTTTTTGATTTATCGTTTCAAAGGGAATTAAATTACCGTGATAATCTACTATTTCAATACCGGCTTCTGTCCAGGATTTGTATTGACAGAACATTCTGGTGGGACAAAATGGAAAATACTCGTTTGGACTTTGCGGTTCCTCTTTCCAATTAGATACTGTCAAACTTACATCTCTCCAGAAACTGTTTTAATGAGCTTACTAAATTCTTCTAATTTCCCTCTCCCTACATTACATATATCCTTTTTATTTCTGAGTATAGTTATACTGACTAAGTTCTGCCACGCTCCACCTTCATTTTCCAGCAATCTTATAACCCATCTTATCTTAATACAGCTAATGAATGAATACATGTGTATCATATTTAGTCCTCCCTCATTCTCTGGGGATACTAATATATCACGTTTAATTATCTCTACTTTACCACCCCATACAAATTTAAATAATGTACGATTTAGTTCTGCTTCAACTTTAGCTGATGGATTTGGAAGTGCTTATAAAAGATGTATGAATATGAGCAGAACAAGAGTTCTTACAACAATTACATAACCAACTACTGACAGATGTATTTGACTCCAGCTTGGCATTATTCGTTTTGCATTCGTTAGTTTTTTCCTATAATTAGTTTCCACCATTTGTTGTAAATCCAGATAAAAATCTATGCCAAGGAGTGTAAAGGTAGAAGAAGACCAATTTGGACCCATATCGGGACATATTCTTTCATTAGAAAATTTCTTGTTTCCAATCCGAATAGCCTTTGTTTTTGCTATGTTACATTTAAGTACAGATAATAGAAAAACAAAAACTTGCAAGATAATCTTATTTAATATTATAATATTTACTTCTTCCTTTATTGAATCGGCGAGATTATTCCAACTATGGACGGTAGAGTTTAAAAATGAACTCCGACGTATTTTAGACGAAGGTACATTTGCATGAAGATATTACTATTTCAAAGATTATATCTGTTTGCTTTACCAAACAGGCTTCAGTGTGAGTCAGTACTGGAACTATTGTCCTCGGACTAATGAGAGTGTTATAAAATAAGGAGGTCATGTCCTGCATGTAAAGGCTACGCTCAAAGTATATTTATAAACCCGCTTTGTTTAAAAAAGATTTATCTTCAATGTCTCTGATCCTGACCCAGAGGTCAAAAGGTTAAGCGAGTGTGTCACAAATAGATTAGTCTTTGCTCTATAATTAGGCATCCAATATTGAATGGGATCCATGAAAGAGTTAACAATGTATAAGCATGTGAAAACCTTTACGCTGCACAGTAATAAACTGTTGACTAAAGCTACTGTCTAAATAATGATCATGCTTTGCTTTCCTACTAACATTGGCTCGACAATAACAATAGTGTCTAAGCAAGAAACAATTTTATTCAAAACATTTCCATAGTCATCCAATTACAATTGCTTTTATCAGTGATGAATTACTTTCATATATCGTCAGTGAATTGTAGTAGTAGTTGTTGTTGTTGTTGTATTTTTAGTTATACTTGTTGCTATTTTGTTGAAGCAACAGTATTAGTCGCAGTAGTAAAATGTAAGACGTATATAAAAAGGTGAAAACGGAGAAGAAGCAAGAACAACAACAATAGCAACACCAGTAGTCAAAATATAACAACCGTTATAATCCCTCCTACAAGTTTGGCATTCAGATCGTGCAGAAATATGTCACCATCATTTAGTTGGGACCACGCGCCAGTCTTGAGAGTTCCTGTTTTCTTGTTCATGTACTGAGTGAAGTTGACCGTGTTGTGTATATACTCTCCAACCACTGTGACAAATTTTGACTTTCGACAATCATACATATCAATCTATTTCGTAAATGAACGTTCCAGAATAGTGATTATATATCTCTCTTCCTCATGATGAATCAATAACATTTTTAATATAGATTAAAAGTATGCAGACATCCTTTTTACAGATTTATTGTTTGGTGTCAATTTGTACAGTATCCAATAGCATCAAGAATGATTAAATATCCGAATTATAACTTAAATTCTTACGAAGATCAAATTGTGATGTAAATTTGCGCCCGCACCCAAGAAACTCAAAGGAGACAATTTGAAACGGCAAAGAGACGGACGCTTCGCATTTGCAATCTCTGAATATTGTGCTAAACACTTTAACTTTCTAAAAGAGGCCTACACAAATACACGAATAGTACTTCTGGTTATTTCTGTAATTTTTAAAGAATTACTTGCATGCACCTAGCAAATAGCGTAATAAAAATTATCATCATCATAATTACGAGAGTAAAAATATTTATCTTCTGAGGGAAAATATAATTCTTGGTTAGGCCGGTGATTTTTAGTTAAAAGTAATTACGATACGTAAATACAAGACTTCTTATTGGAGCTAGGCAAGACCTTCTGCCACCGAAACCGAAATTTTAGGTACGGAAATCGTTGAACAATTAATACTGCTTTTGATAAAAAGCCTTTCTTAAGACTGAACATCACAATTCAAAATACTAAAGCATTTAGAGGCAAATGAACACCTCGTAATTAATTACTTCAGTGCTTGTATAGGTTAAAGTAAACTGTTTTGATTTGTAATCATGATTATGAAAGCAACAAGTACCACTATGGCATACATGTGCAGGTCTAGTAATGGGTAAATAAATCAAGTCATTTACAAAACCAAAATCAAAATTTGTGTCATATGGGCTGATAAAGATGGTTAGTGTCACGTTCATTTACTAAGCTAATTCGATATACATTTGATGCTTGATTCTGATGTCAAAGAGTTAACTCAGTTGTCTCAAAGAAATAGCGAAATCTTGAAAATTATCAGAATAGAAACGACTCGAGACATCATTACCTGAGTAAGCTACGAATTCGTTGATGAAGGTCTTGATTGCAATGAGCTTAGCCACCTTACAACAGTCATCTGTATCAACTCCCATCACGAAAGACAGAAGCTAGAATATGTAAGAACAAATCAGCTGTTTAAAGAATAAAATACATGCATTCAGTAAATGTAAAATCTAATATATGGACATTTTCATTATAATTATCAATTCAGTAAGAAATGTGACGTTTAAGTATGGTTGCGTCTGACAATGGTAAGATTTAGTGCAGATTCTTAATAACACGTTGTGCTATATTTCACTATTTGAATCATTAGTTGTATGTATTTAACGTATTTTTAATATTATTTTAGCACGGGTTTTTCATTAGTTGCTATGCAACAATATGAAGACTATAACCATTATTTCTTGATTAGGGTTTGTTTTTACCTGAGGAATTATAATTTAAAATGTATATTTTTTCACTCAAAAATTATAATTCCGCTTAAAACCAATTAACACTAAGTTCTTTAATTTATTCAAATTAACTTTTGTTATACATTCAACCCATTTCTTACCTAAGCCTAAGCCTACGTACAACATACATTTCTGAACTAACATATCATTCACTTAAACTACTTGCTACCTTTTGTAGAAAAAACATTTGTAAATTTAGCTTCAGTCGTTCAAACCTTTAATAAAGGAAGTAATTATAAATAATGAATCGCATTTTTTTAAATGTAGTTAAAACAAGTCAATGACAAAGATGTGAAGAGTTTCTTTCAGGAATCACAGTGAATTCAGGCGGACCCTGCTTGTAGTTTCATCCAAAGAATAGTGTTTTCACATTGTTTGAGTGGATTTGCAGGGCAAAATGTCATTCTTTTGAATTCTTCATTGATGTTGACCAAATATTTCAGTGTTCGTGAAGTGTAGTATAATGAAATATATTTTTTGTCTCGCAATTTATACCGTTTTATAAATATGTTATCATTTTTCAAGTATTTACTTGTAAACATAAAGGTATAACCGATATACACAAGATCAGTTGTGAAGAAGTTGTATTGAAGATCTATAAGCAAAGCATTTCTTCCCCGCTTTTATTAAAGACAGCCAGTTCGCCCGAAATTTTAATTTTAGGGATTTTCCATAAAATAATATCAGACAATCCAGTATACGGCTTATAGCCTGGAACCAGTAAAATCTCACCTGAGAAGACAGCTCGGGGTTGAACAAGCCAATTTGTGACCCATCCAAGCCAGGGTTCCATTCACAAATCCTAGAATGGCAACGAAAGCAATAAGGTTGACCGCTTTGTTAGCCACAAGTTTGATCGACCTCGTTTTCAGCCGCTTCTATGATGTTTTTATATCCTCTGAAACAGCAAATAAAACTTTTCTAACTTTTGCAAAGTTTATAATCAATTTAAATATAGGTGATCCACACTTTATTTCAGAAGATGGAGTATGTGTACTATCACATTCTGGTTCTCTATTTCAGTCATTTCGCTTATAAACAAAGCCTTCCGGAACAGAGAATCGGTCTAAATATTCCATCTTACACTTGCACCATAAAACAAAAGACAAGATTGATAGTGCGTTCCACTTACATGTAAATGATGCAAAAACGACTCAGTTTTAATATATCCCTATCGCTTTAGGTTGACTGCCTATGATCATCGCTTTATAGTTTTCTCTTTTGAATGACACTTTATCTAACTTACAGAAGAATAAAGTATCATATTAAGCAAAACAAGGCAGCAGTTTTACTGTATTCGAACTCAACAAAATATTTTAAGGACAACTGTGATCACAAATTTGTGTTAAAATGCATCATTCAAAACCTATAATCATTGACTTAGAATAAACTACAAGTATTATTATAGTGCAAATAAGAAAATGTACTGATATATCTCAAGAATATGAAAAAATGTACTAAAAAGACGGGGGAGAAAGAAGGAAACGAGAAACATGATAATAGTTCTTATGCAAGTTTGAGTTTCTGATGTGACGTAATGCACCGATTTTTCCACAAATAAACGACATTCTGGTAGACAACTCGATAGTTTTTTATTGTGTTCCGTACAACTTTAAATCAGTAAGACAATAATTGTTAGCATCACGTTAGGAACTTACATTTAAGGTTATTTGTTTTTAAAGTAAAATTTGTATGGTTTTGTGAAAAGAAAGGAATGAAATGTTATTTAACTTTTCAAACGTATTTAAAGACCTAAGTTACCGGTGAGCTGGTGACGCTGCCAGAGCTTTACCACCATCTATTAAAGCAGACAGAATTTCCTTGTTTTACATTTTGTTTCATTTTGTTTTTATTATCATTTAGTTAAACAATCTGGAGTTGGAGAGGAGTTAATTAACTGATCTAGGTCCTTTCCCAAAAATGCTTCAAATATGACATTATGTTACAAAAGCGTACCTATCAAAATAGGTTGAAATTTCGTTTGTGAAAGATATATGAAGTTTAAAAGCAAAAACAAAACAAGAGAAGCATGTACGTGTATAATTAAGAAATTAAATAGTAAACGAGAGAAAGAGAGAGGGATAGAACAGAGATTTCACTAGTTACTGCCACTATTATCCATTTCATATATCTGAGGTTACAGGCTTATGGTTTTAAGTATTAAAATTGTCTAGTTGGCTGAATATATTCCTGAATTTCTTAACACTAGGAATATTGCCGAGTTTCTTTCCTTATTTAGTTCGACGTCCCATTTCAATAATAAATCTGGAGTTACATAAGGAGTGAGTTGAAATGTAAAAGGAAACAGCTCGGATCTTCGAGTATTAAATAAGTGACAATAGAAAAAGAAATATTATACACCCTCGTTATCGTAGCCATAGGCACACATTAATAGTCCATAAAGTTCACTCTATAAATGGCTGAATTGAGAGCGCATTACCAATGTCTAAGTCTGGTGTCTATGATATCAAAGTAATGTTTACCAATAGCATAGTAATGTGGTGGTCTCGGAATTGGGTTGAAAAAGTTCTTTTAAAATAGCTGGATTGGAGGCATTTTGGACATCGTCAGAGAATACCAAAGATCAATCGTGTATGGGAAACAGACCTTTGAAAAATTTCAAGTTGGTAAGAATTGGTGTGATGCTTTGAAGTCTATTTTTTATAATTAGATGCCTCATAACTCTTTTGTGAAAGAATATTGCTTAAATAGTTACGTACTTGTTTATTTATGATTGAAGACATTGAGAATAATCTTGTTTTATTCGCTATGCAAGAGTTTCCTAACCAGGTTTCCAGATGAAGAGAATCTCTGAAATAATACATGTTAGACCTATATGGATTCGTGCAGCTTTTATTTCAATTTATCCAAACTTACCGAATCTTCTTTGGATCTGGATTAGTAATCTCGGTCTTCAAGAGCAGTTTCAAAAAATTGGACCTATAGATAGTGTATAAAGTTTAGATAGAGTCATTATATAAAAATATATTCTCGCCGCGCATATCTTAGATAAATATTTAGATGAGATCTGAATAATTGTATTAGTATGATTGGTCCATTTAGCATCAGGAGATAATGTCAGTCCTAGGTGTCAATGAATTTAACAGCAAGCATATTTATTTTATCAAAGATAATGTCAGAAAGAAAAATCAGTTTACGTGTTTGTAATTTATGAGAAGTCAGGTTTAGATTAAAAGTACCTAACCAGTCTAATATTAGTGTTTATAATATTTTATGCTTCTAAACGATCTGATGAAGAATTTCCAAGAGAAGTCATCCGCATAAACCTTGCAAGCGAGTTAAAATTGATTGCATTAATGTCGTTAAGATATATAACAAATAGTACAGAGCCTAACACGGAACCTTAGAAACCCTATCAGTTGGTTGATATTTTGTTGATAATGAATTTTGATAGAAGACTCTCTGTTGGCAATCGTGCTCCGGTTTCATTAAATATCTAAAATTTACGTAGTCAAATTTGAATTGTTTTTTCATATCTTTCATATTGCTTGGTTTGAGTTTTTCACTGAACATTAAGCAGATATTACGGAATAAAATGCAGTCATGTTGTTTTGCATTTTGTCTGAAAAGAATCTTGTTTTATCTCTGATGGAAAATTGAGGATTTTCTCAAATGTAATAAATTCTTTAACTTGTTTTTTCAAGAAAAAAAGGATTCTCGTCTGTACTTATATGAACCAAAAGCGGTAGTTTGTATGCCTTGTATTATATTTAACTTTCACAAAAATCCTAGTATTGTCAGAAATATCATAGGCAAGATAATGCAAAATCTCATCTGAGGAAAATGTTTGAAAACTATTTTGAAAATGGAGCAAGGTCAACATTTTTCTATCCATGATACAAGTTCTCTAGTAATTCCATGTTGTTAAAATTTCTAAAGTAACCTTTTATCCATACTCTATAAAAACTTAACTGACATTGAGGAACGTTAACAACTTTATTTCATTAGAATCGAGGGGAAAAACATATTTGGATGACAAAGTTCAATCAGTTGATAAGTTATTGGTCAATAGGGAAGATGACCAGTTATATATTTTTATCACAACTCATTTTGACGAAAAACATTATATTGATCTTAAAATTTAATTCTTCCATAAACAGGACAATAGAGAAGTTGTTATGTAATGTTATGATAGTGTTTTATCCCCTTTCTTATAGAACGGCATGACGTGTGCTAGCTTCAACTTTGCAGGGAACACACATGGTTCAAGTAATTTGTCAAATAAAACATCTTGAACTAAATATGTTAACAGTTTATGATTTATTTGATCAGTTCTTGTGGTTTTCTTGAGGTCTAGACATGATATTGCACCAACAAATTCTTGTTCATGTATAATGCTATCAGAAATAACAGTTTGATTTCTAACTTCGAAATGCCGTAACTGTGTATCGTTATTTTATAAACGTGTAACAGAGCACAACTGAGATTTCAGCAGCTCGCACTTTTCGTGATCACTCTTTACCAAATTACTATGATCGGGCGGTAAGTTTAAGTGGATGCAAAGCATTTGATATTTTTGTAAATGTACTTGTTGTCTCATAATTTCCCAATGTTATAGAGGATTTTATGATTGCAAGAAAGCCAAACTTTCATCAAGTTATAAAAGAATGTGTACGTTTTTTATACTGGTAATTCTATTTCTTTGGGTCTTATACTTTTGATAGTCGTTAAGGTTTATAGTTCTGAAGCCTGTCTCTTCTAGTTCTGAGGGTCTTAGTCCTTATCCTGTCTCTTGTAGTTCTGATGGCTGAATTTGTTTTTCTACAACACATGGAAAACTGCGAAGAGAGTATTCCCAGGAAATACAATTTTCAAACCGTTGACTAAGATTTTTAGATCAAATAGCCTGAATATCCTTTAAGCTGTTATTGATAGCTGAATGAAGATTTCAGCTCAGTCACTTACATGATATAGAAGGTTGTTGCAAAGACTGCATGATGGGAACAATGTTGCTTGTATAATTCATTTTGGGGTAAATGTCTAAATCGTTTGTTTAAAAAGAACGTTGTGTGATATCATGCCCTGATCTTCGTCGCAAAATAATCGTAGATCTGCGTTAATGGTGTTCATAGATAGGAATGTGTAAGATACAAGAAAATATTGTAATTCTAAAGGACTTTGGTGAGCAGAAAGATCATTACCTTTTCTCCATGTTGTACACTTCCTCCGCTCTACTTTTAGATTTTTTGGTTTCCGGGTAGAAGAGCTTGGACTTTGCTAGAGCAGCTAGTGCTGACATAACGGAGGCTGACATCAAGTGATTGGTGGGTACCTTAAAAATAATAATAATAATAATAATAATAATAATAATAATCAGAACGAAAAGTAACAGTAGTGGTAGTAATAGCATTAAATAAATAGTAGTATTAAATATCAATCAATATATGAAGTACTATGCACAGTTGAATCAGACAAATTAAAGGAATGGGCAGTGATATCTGAATCCCTTTATCATCCTGTCTTCAAGTAGCATACATGTCATTTCATTGGACTGGTTATTTACAATTATATTATACCTGACAAGGAATAAAGTAGCATGCAGAAAATCCCACATAAAGCCCAATCCGGTTTTAAGACAAACTTGCAAAAACTATCGACAATTTAAAGAACTGAATTCCTTCTTCATTATCTGGTAGACCTAATTACTAAGACAACCTCGGCAATAAGACCACTTGTATGTCCCCTGAGTAGTTGTATGAGCGAGGATTTAAGTATTAAGAATTGACTGAGTGAATTATTTCCACTTGGGAGTCATAAAAAAGTAACGTACGATTTGGAGTAAGAATGACATGAAAAGTTATCAATTTTTGCACCAAAAAGATTCTAGAAAAATAACGAAAAAATCATTATATTGAATACATACAAAAGATGAGAGTACATTTTTTAACGAAGCGAAATAAATTCAAAGTTTAATTCATTATCATCTCTTTACGACTATTTCTTCACATTAATCACCATTGCAGCACAGCAAGTTTCCCAAAGGTACTCTTGAAAGAAAACGTCCAAAAAAAATATTAAATACTTACATTCATACGTATATAGGCAGCCATGACCGATATGGCTTTGGTGGCCATTCCTCCGGTTAGAACAGCCTGGAGCTCCAATCTAGTCATGTCATTTAGGAAGGGAAAAATCATCAGAGGCGTTTCACTCTGTTGGACCAAAAACATGATGACTATATATTATTTACAATATAAGACTGCCAATTCAACAGTGCCTATCTTACATTTGTCCTTGCTGTTGAATATTCACTAAGTAACTTCGCTATTCTTAAAGTAACTTTCCTATTTTTTTTAATATTCTTCTTTTTGATAGAAAGCTCTATCGTTTCTTGTCATGATAGGAGTACATACACATTAGTGTTGGAATGGCAGTTCGTTTTCCAGGAATGCCGTCACGTAACGCAATCATCGTGTTAGTCTAGATTTTCATGCCTCCGTTAGATAGCATAATACGGTGTTCCTGGGTTCGTTCATCTTGTGTATTATAACAACAACACTTCTACATGACTACCAAGACTTCCATTAGAACAACGCTTTCACAAATTTAATTTACCTGGATTGAAAGTAAAAATGCAATACCTATTATTTAATCATACTGGTTGTAATCATATAGATTATAAGATAGTTCTTACTGAAAAGCCTGGACTATCTACATTTTTAATTCTGGATAGAAATACCAGAATATCGATAAGCTCTGAAAAAGATGCTTATTTCTCTACTAAACAGACATATGCAAGTGTTGTAGCAATGATGCGATGTGTTCAAGAAATAGTGCACAGCAAAGGATTCATTAAAAGGCTATATAATCTCAACAAAACTTTGTCCTTTACAAAGTCCTGCACAAATCTTGAGCATTGTCTTGTGATGCATAATTACATGTTTCTGAACTATGGCCATTTTCGCATAGAATTTCCTAGAAGGTCAACCGAACTGTCAGTATTTTGCTTGCAACAAACAAGTACTGATCACATGGCAAATATGATTAACTGATACTTTGACTAACTTGTCCAATAAATATGTTCCTTGCTGCGTTAAGAGATTCCGCTGGCGATGTTTCCATGACCCAGGCCATACAACGCGCAAGATTTTGAATGATAGGGTGCATCACTTCTAGATAGTACAAAAGCGGACATTATGCTGCTAAAGAAAACGATGACTGGTAAGACTTGCAAACGATTATTGATTGTTGCTACATTTTCACATGTATTTAATAAGTATGTGTGTATTACAGCCTTGATATGGAAGTTAGATTTTGATTGATCAAGTTTCTTTGAAAGAGGTCAAACATTTCTTAATACATGACATTATCAAAAAGACATGCAATAGACCCATCGCATATTTTGGATATTTCGTCTCATGGCGTGATAAATATTAATGCTTCCCACACGTACATCTTTCTTAAGTCATCGAAGCCAAGACGTCGAAAGGCTTTACGACCACTGCCTGCGATTACGCGAAATCGAGAGAGTTAATCGGAAGATGCTTCTGAATCATATATTCGCATAATTACATAATTGAGTTCTCTGTTTGATAGCTCCACCTTGCAATGTCAAAACTTCCACTTCGCGTAATCGAACTACCAGGCAAGCTAATAGGGCCATAACATGAAAACATTTCGCGTTCTCGAAGCTTAAATGCGTGCATGTAAAGCTCTAAAGCGGCTCTGTGAAAATGGAATATGAAATCTCAAGAAAGCCAATCGGAGGAGTCGTTTGAATTACATGAGCACGTATTAGTGATAATAGGAATGCTCGTTCTCGAAGTTTGGAGATACGATCTCGAGGAAGACAATAAGAAAACTACCTTTCATTGTTTCTGGATTGACACGTGTCTGCTGGCCCTTTTAACGAATAGAACTGATGCTATCTAAACGGCTTTTCTGAGTTGGTTTCTCGAGATCACTTATTCGAACCCCGAGAACACTCACTGCTATTTTCAAAAAAATAATTTAGAGGATAACTCGTTTGTGCGTTATGGAGAGTTCCATTCCTTAAATTACAGAGATCAAGAGATTTAAAAGTTTCTTTCGATTAACTCTCTCGAGTTCGCGTAATCGAACCTTGAGATTGTGTAGCTTTTCCATGTTATGGCCCCGATGGTTTGCTGTAGACGTCACATAAGACGTTGATTGTACAAATACACTGCATTTGTGGCGTCAAAACTATAATCTTAAATGTGTTCTCCTTTCATGTGATTTAAACTCGTTTCATAAATTTCATATACAGTAAGAACTATTGCTCGATTGTCGCTATAAGGTATTCACAACGTCCAGGTCATGTGTATGTTGTGATTTTCGGTATGAGCTATTAACCATGCGCAGGTCAAGTGCATGCTTTGGTGTGATGCGTTAACTACGTGCAGGTTATGTGCATATTGTGGTACTCGTTACGAGACAATAAACACGTGCAGGTCATGTGCATGTAGTTATATTCGGTGTGAGGCAATAACTACGTGCAGGTCATGTGCGTGCTGTGATCGTCGGTATGAGACATTAAACACGTGCAGTTCATGTGCACGCTGTGATCTTCAGTACGTGGTGTTAACACATGCAGGTCATGTGCAAGTTGTGATCTTCGTATGAGGCATTAACCACGTGCACTTTGTTATTCGGTACATGGCGTTAACCACGTGCAGTTCATGTGCCTGTTGTGATGTTCACTATGCAGGGTGAACCACATTCAGTTCATGTGCATATTGGGAAATGATAACATTCTCAACCTAGGCATAATACTTTGCTTTCTTTCCATATTTAAGTGTTTTTAAAAACGTTCGAAACCTTGAAACTTGTATTTTCTTAACCATTTTAGTATCATTGAAAATATTAACACATGAAAAGAGAAAATCGAGTATTAGGTCGAAGTACAGTAAACCCAACATACACATTGAATGCAAACTAATGCAAACCATCATATGAATGACTTGCTAAATTATACAATCAGATTCTTTACAGATTATTACCTCTGGTACGGAATCATCCGTTCCACCGAAGATTATACTACCGTTAAGAAGGGCTTTGACAATCTCTTGGAGTGGGAGTCCCAACGGCAGATGACTTTCAGTCTAGATCAATGTGAGGTGGCAAGGATCACCAAGAAGCGTAGCCCAATTATTGTCGACTACACCATCAATGAACATACCATGAAGACCACAGGTAGTGCATACTATCTTGGAGTCATCATCTCTAGTGACCTACACTGGAGAAAGCATATTGACAACATAACCAAAAAGGCCAATACCACCACGGCATTCTTAAGACGTAAAATAAGACCCAGTCCTCCACAGGCTCATGCACAAGCACACAAAAACCTTGTTAGAGCCATCCTTGAATATGTCTCTACTGCACCCCACGTACAGAACGTGACATCAACACCACTGTAGCAGTCCAGATATGATGTTCTAGAGTTGTTAAAAATGAAAACAAGCGGATTATCAGTGTAACATCAGTGCCCAAATACCTGAGATTGGAAAGCCTGAAAAAGGAAAGGATAAGTCTACAGTGACCATGCTACACCAGATTACATATCACCTAAGGTAGAGTATGAAATACCGGCAGTTCCAAGCCACCACATTTGTCTACAGCAACATCTTCTTCCCACACTTTGAGATCATTCAGAACAGCCTCTCTGAGAGCTTGATAAGCCAACCAATATTGTAATCCTTCCAATTGGTCCTTGACAACTTCCTAATGTCAGAAACTCTGTTTTACTGTTGTTTTAAACCTGTATCAGCGGTATTTTAATTTCACACGTGTCCACTCTCAATTGCGATTATTTTCAATTCTGAGGGATGCAATTGAGAATGATGGTGATGATGCACAATTACACTGTTTACCTAAATGTATGATCTATGAATGTACATAAATATATGTATACATATACCAAAAAGTGTATTATGGACGTTTGTATGCATGTATATATGTATGTAGGTGCAATAGCTAAGAAAAATGGATCGAATGCTATCTTCCTCAAAGAGTGTTGAGTTAAAGTAAACAAACCTTAAATGCAAATTCGTCGAGCTCGTATGTATCCTTTCCAAAGAGGAACTTGGGTGTTCTGTCTGCGTGAGTCAGAAACTCATGTACCCTATCTCCCAGTCATTCGAAGATGCAGTTTCCCACATCCCTAGCAGAGGACGAAAAGGGCGAAGATAAATTGCAAGGCCAAACCCCTGAACACCGGCCGCCAGTTAACCTGAAAATTTATATTTACAAAATATATTCTTACGTGAGCCAGACCTGTTCCATCTGCTTCTAGATGTGAGATGTTACAGCTTAAAAATATATTCCAAAACAGCTTGAGGGTTTCCCGCCGTGTTGAGGCGTGCGATGAGGTGACAGCTGCAAGTTTCAGATATAAGCATTGCTTTTTGAACACAGTTTCGGGATGAACTGGTAATAATTTTGTTTAGAGAAACCCTTTTTATTACTACTTAATTAATTTATATCTAACAATGCACTACGATTCCTTAGTTCCTAAGTTTGCCAGAATGTTCAAGATACAATTTGAACCTCTAGACATCAGGTTTTTTATTCGTTCTTTTCTGGCGATTCCTGAAGTTAGCAGAACGTGTATAATCTCATAAATACATCCTCAATAATTACAATGCAATTGTGAGTTCTGACAACACCTTTACCCATCATATACGTATCAGATATTGATTAGCAAAAATAGAGTATCTTGCCAGTAGAACTTTTCCAGTATTAGCACAGACTTCTCTTGTAATTGACTTTAGATTTGCACCACTTTTCAAGTGTGCACCGTTAGTATAAGAAAACGTACACAGTCATTTAGTCTCTATTTCTGGTGTTTTCTCATTTCTTGCATCCCCGCTTTAGTCCCTCCGTGTGTCTGTACCTTTAAAATATGATTTATTGGGTAAAATTGACTTGTGACTAAAATTTAACTGCATAAAACAGTTGAGAATTAAAAAAATGTATTTGTATATGAACCAGACCTGATCCAGCTGCTTCTAAGGGTGCGCTTTAAAAGCTTAGAGATATATTCTTATACAACCTAAAGGTTACAGATGTGACGAGGCTTGCCATGAGGTGACATCAGCCAGTTTCAGATATAAGCATTGCTCGTGCCTATTGTCCACTGTCTCGGGGTGAGTGGATGGTCCTTTTGTTCCGGGTTACTGCATAAAGCCGTTGACAATAATTATGATGGTAACAATATGCAAGACAACTCTGAATTTGTAAATGTCACAATACGGTCTATAAAAGTCAATATAAAAATTAAAACGAATAGAACGCACTAAGTATAATTCAATGAAAAATAACTCTCTTATTTATCATATACATGTCCTAAAACACCAGAGTAGTCTCTCTTTCATATTGCAACTTCCAGCAAGGTTACAGACAATATAGATATTAAATAGTTCTCTCCATCAGATGCAGAATTTCAAGGCAATCAAAGATATCGTTGATTTAACTGATGGGTGGATTATTTATCACATATATATGTATTTTCCAAGCTTCTTTAGCACCCCTCAAATTATAATATGAAGATGAGCAAGTTTTTTTCAGACTTTAATCGCTGTTGCGAGCTATTCTGTAATAATGATGCAGTTAACACTATTCTTGCGATAGTGGAGGTGTGGGACAGTTGGACTTTTCAATACATAATGTCAAAATCGTCGGAACATCAAAAATAGCTTCTCTAATATCCAGTAAATTGTCATATCTCTAACGTAGTTTCATTTCTTCTTTACATGAAGCAAGAACATGTGTAAGTTTTATCTCAATTACGTATTTTAACTTCTTTCATTTACTACAGAAGTCCTTTATAAGTATATGGTCACCAGGTGGCATTGTGTTCAAAACAATTATAGATCTTGTTAGAGCGCCACACAGTTATTCTGATCAAGTGGCTTCCCTCAAGGGCTTCCTCGCTTTTCTTGTATATTTGTGTGTCGCTCTGCTCTTTACCTATATTTCTCCTGTGAATGGAACGGTCTACGCAGGTCTATTTTAGTGTGATCACAAAGCTTGCCTGGACGTTGAAACAAAAGAAATCAACATAAATCAATCAGTCCGAAAATGGCCATAGAAACCGTGTGTACGGAACAGTGAAATATCAGCAATCTTTAGTTATCGATGAGAATAGCAGACAATATAACCGTAATATACAAGTCTTTTGAACATATGAAGAGACCATTTAAATCTTTCTTTGGATTTGTCCCATATAGACCCCACAGCTCGACCATAGAGTTATTAATTACTATTCACATAATCTCTCCAACGCATGTAGTACTCACTCGTACTTGATCTTTGGAGAAGATATAGAAAACCAGAAAGGTAGAACAGTATTCCAGCTGCAGAAATAAGCTTCCTCGACGTTTTGAAAGCAATGGTGACAATGACGTAAATGACCATGAGCAGGGACAGGTCGATGACGATAATCGGGTGATTCATATTTGGTAAGAAAATGTATAGTCTGCATTAATGTTGAACTCAGTGTATAATCAAATTGGAAAGAGTTAGTTTTTTCAGCTACCCCAAAAGAGCTTAGGATGAAAACTTATATGTAATTAGGAAAAATAAAACAAAAAAAAAAAGAAATTCACAAAATAATATCTAGTTAATACCATCGTCCACTTTTCAAAGCGGCATATTTACGTAATTTGATTTGAAAAACTCTGAAAATATAAAGCTGAAAGTTCGATCGAATTTGTTTTAATCCTGAGAGAGAGAGAGAGAGAGAGAGAGGAGTATTTTCCTAGTTACATTTTAAGACTTAGCAAGGCCAGGATGATTCAATAATTTGCACGGGGCAGAAAAGTTGGACTTCGTATCACGATTAGAGAAATCGCATTTTTATGTTTCGTATGAAATTGTGGCCTAATAGCAACTGAAGGAAGTTATATATTCTTGGAACAGGATAAAGCCGCTTTGCGATTGGATTTAGCGAAGAACATAAAAGCAGTTTCGTGAATGAGATGTTTATTAATAATGTAATTGAACGATGAATGAATCTGATACCATACTAGTGCGCATAAGGTCCAGCAATAGATTTAACAGAATGATGTGCACCGAGTGCAACAACAGATATAAGGAAATGATATCGTTCCTAAATGGAACTAATCAGAACATGTAACTTCAACGAGTAATCAAACAAGAATCAGCGTTTGGAACTTATAAACAAATATGACTGATATATGGATCTATCACCATGGACGACACATGAATTATGTGTGTGTCATCCAGTAGTAGGATGTATGTATTATTGATTTTCACTCATATAGTGATATTTAATAATATTGATTCAAAAATGGAACATATGTATCTCATAGCGTCTATTAGACAATCACAATGTATTTCCGCTTCCACAGCTATCGTCGAATGATCAAGGAGCCACCATGCATGACCCGCCCCTCCCAGTCTGACAAAGGATTCCTCAAGAGACTCCTTATTTCATACAGAACCGCTTATCCCAAAGCTTTGGTACCTCACTGTGAGTAAACCAATACCGTCCTCCGAGCCAACGTCACAAAAGCAAAAGCAGCTGGAAATATAATCACTGAGTCGTGAAGTACATGAGACAAAGTTAAGAACGAAAACAATAATATACATTACACATGCGCGCACATTAATTGGCTTCTTTGCACATTAAATAATTTCATCAGATCTACTGTACGAGATTATTACTATAATAATCACGTTCGTACATGAATCAATGTCCAACAAGACTAATCTCACTGGATTATAAAAACGCGAACATTATTCAACATTTAATGCATGCAACATATATATGAATTTAATGTGCCTGTTCAGTTGAAACAGACTATAGTGTATCTGATAGCATTGCTTTATGTGACATAGATGTGACTCTCTGTACAATTCTGTACAATTCTGAAACATCAGACCTAAGAAACAATGTTATCACATAAAACGGATAGCAAAAAGAATACAATTTTATATTTTACATACCTTTACAGCTGAAGATTGCTTCCGTAAAGTGGACAGCTTCCTGACAAAACTCGTTATAATGTGATAATATATCTAGATTTTACTATATAAGTACCCTCGTTATGGTGAAATCCACGCCCAGAGAACTTAAGGTAATTGGGTTTCTCACTGCAGGCAATTTGCTCTAGGAGCATTGGGCGAACTGAACTCATTATTTTGAAATACCTAAAGCCGAAAATAAACGACCCTCCGGTAACGCTGTATGCGGCAACGGAACCCGAGTACATTTTCGTTCATATATAATGCATACACATTAACTACACACAATTCCGTGACAATTTTGTTCTGCTGCAATTGTAATTGAAATAAAGAATTTCAAGTAAATTGCAAGCGTTAGCATTTTAGCGGGGTCTCCTTTCTCGTTGGTCGAAATATAGAATAAGCACCTAAAGGTTTTGATGGTATTTATAGAGACATTCAGTGTTTTTTGAGGAAACTGGAATTATATGTCGATATACACTGATAAAGCAGAAATATAACAAACGAAAATGGATAAATAGAAATGTGAAAGTCAAACCAGGCTGTTTGTTTTGTAAAGTATATCTAGCCGTGGTTATTTGGATTTATCGAGTTTGCAGCCTTGCAATAGTTTACTTCTCTCTCTCTCTCTCTCTCTCTCTCTCTCTCTCTCACTCCTCTCTCTCTCTCTCTCTCTCTCTCTCTCTCTCTCTCTCTCTCTCTCTCTCTCTCTCTCTCTCTCTCTCTCTCTCTCTCTCTCCACATATTCATAAACAAAAAATCAAGCAACACACTCACACACATGTTCATATATGCTGTTAGTCAGAAATGCATTTAATCAAACGGTCCAAAGGAAAATTCATCGGCTCAACCATTGCTTACTTTTTTTTAGTTATTTTTTTATTCTTTTTGGAAGCAATCATGTGTCAGTCATGCGGAATTCACTCTTCTTTCGTTTGCTTTACAATGGCTTAGTGTGTGTGTGTGTGTGTGTGTGTGTGTGTGTGTGTGTGTGTGTGTGTGTGTGTGTGTGTGTGTGCAAGTTTGTTTGTGTGTTTGCGTTTGTGCGTAATTTGTTGTATCTTCGAATACTTTTGCAAAAATATAACTAGCGATATATCCATGTCTACAGACTACTTCTACAACAACAAAGGGAACGTCATTTCTGTGCAGCTTTCATTTTAAAAATAATATGATCTCCAGATGCATCTAAATAATAACTTTCAGGAACGTTTTGATCCAGCTGCTAAGATACATTACTCACGCGCTACTTAATTAAAAAAAAAACCCACCATAAATATTGTCTTTTCTAATGCAGGATAAGCAGACTTATCGCCTGTAGTTATAAATGGAAAACTATAATTAAAATCGTCTACCAGATCCCAGCTTATCCGATCTCAGCCCTTCACAAGTGGAGGGAAAATGTTTTTGCAACACTTCATGATGAGTTGGTAGACAATAAAAAGTCGCAAGAATCATCAATAACAGCGGAATGATCGCCCCTTCGTCACGAAATTCATAATACATGGCATATCCGAAATAGGCAAAACAAACCACGGTATACCATATCACCGTGTTCCAGTCTTTAAAGAATTTCTGCAAACCAGTCTGGAAGCGGTCATGTACACTGCGAAACCGGGAATGTCAATCTCGTCTTCATCGATATCTTCCGGTAGAGGTCCATTTTCTCCATTGATCTACAAAATTTTCATTAGTCGGGATATAGTATCGTAGTTTTGTGTATGAAATCACAATCTTGATTCTGAACGTTAGAGAACTCATATGGAAGTCATCAAATTTTTGAGTAAAATGATCAGTCTTGTACTCGAAACTCATTCTATCTCCATCATAGTTCCACGACGTTTACCAAACTAAATTGTTTGAAACATTTGCAGTACTATGTTTTACATTTGGCATCTTCAAATATCAGCAAGTAACGACGGCACTTATCGCCATAGCTAAATTCATCCGAATAGATATAGTTCAGTTAAATATATATATCTCAATTATTTAATAGACAATTTATTAACCGATTGTTTATTTACTGTCTGATTTTCTTCAATCTAAATAATTTTCAAAAACAGCTACTTCTAATTCATATACCTATCAATGTACTAGTCATTTGCTACTGTTGATACTTTAAAAATCTTACTTACCGTAAAGTGTTATTTCTTCTGGGAAGAAACAGATGTAACGACATATGTACAATTCTTTACCACTGCCGATAGGATTAAAACTTTGAGCAGACCACATGATAAACTCAATGGATCAATTATAGAAGAGTTCATCTGAAATCATGACTCCATTATCAACTTAGAGCTTAAAAGTGACTACTATTGATGTACCTCCAGGCTAGAAAAATGCACTCTAACGAGCGGCACGGAGTGTATGGAGTAGGGGCGGGGGCTTCCTATATTATATACTCCTTACACCCAGTTACACTATGTGTAACAAGAACTACTAAGATCTGAATACATTATTAGAATCCTTCCTGGGGAAATCTTCTAAAGAGCGAGAAAATGTTTTTGCAACTTTTGCGGATGGTTTTAGGTGTACGGTCGTAACGCTTTAAATAATAAAGGAACTAAGTATCCGGTTATCCGGTTGTTCCGACAAGGTTTTAAGGTCCACGAACAAAATGGAATATATTTCTGTAACTGTCGAGAAGGCAATGTACCAAACCCTATTTTTAGAATGTTAAACACTGCGTTAATTAGATGTTTACGTCCAGACATTATCAAAGAAAGGAATATTAAAGCATTATTCGGTTCATGTTCTATAGGGAAAATGGTATATGATCTTTTACATGCTGAGAGCTTTACAAAATGTTTCAGGTATTTTTCTCTGAAAATACATTTAATCGTAAATAAGTGTCATTTTAATATGAATCTAATATAAATAGGGTGGATATTTCAACGCAGCCTAGCGGTTAAATGTTGGGGATTTCACGGCGGCCTATCGGCTAAAAGCTACAGTTTCTGTCTTTCCACCTTATATGTTACTTGATTATTTTGACTGATTTGAAAGTCTTTCTTTATATCGCAGATATGTTACACAATACTTGCTTTTCTTTGACATACTTCCATTTCATCCGGTCCAGGACTCTCCACGCATACTTGTTGTTTGGTGGATCATCGAACTTGTCGATGATCTTGAATACAGAGCTACAATGGTTATAATCACCTGTGTCTGTGTCTGACACTTTGTCGAAGTGTTTTGCCCCTTTAACTTCCGCCATGATGAAACTCTTTCTTCAACTGAAAAACACAAAGAAATGAAACCTAGCACGATTTATTTTCAAATTACTGATTCCATCGTAAGATCCTTATCGTAAAAGTTAGAAACTTAGTTTGTTTACTTCTTTGCGCTACACACTCAATTAAAAAGTAGTAGTAGTAATTTACAACACCTCAGCAGAAAAGTGGCTATATGGTTCCAGCTAAAGATAAAATTCGAAAAATGTAAAAATGAACAATTGCTCAAAATGTTTAGGAAGATAAGAATAAAACACGTTAATGGGTGACCTGTAAAATACACAGGAATATGTTTCTTCAAGCATATTCGCGTGCTTAAATGCAAGCTCTTTCGGGAGAATCCAAAAAATGTCATTAATATATAAGCAACATTCAAAAAGCTTTTCTTGGTAGTATCATAAGAACAGTATACATGAAATATGATACATAATAATGCTTGTATTAAACAATGAAATAGAGATGAGTGTAAGCGGATGAAACCGAATGGGATTGGATTGAACGAAAACACTTAACACAGTTACGTGAATGAGATGTTTATTTATAGTGCAAACAAACGGTGAATGATTCTGAGTCAGATCAAAGCATATAACTTCAAGAAATAATCACAAATGATCTCGTGTGTCAACGGATATGATCAATGTAAGGAACGTATCAACATAGATGATATACATATATGGATCTGCCAACAGATATGATCGATGTATGGAATGTTTCAACAGATTAGATTGATATATGAATCTATGAAAAGATACGGTCAATGTACGTAATTAGCATCAAATATGATTGATGTGTGGAATTATGATCAATGTATTGTATACATATCAATGTATTGTATACATACATACATACATACATACATACATACATACATACATACATACATACATACATACATACATACATACATACATACATACATACATACATGCATGCATGCATACATACATACATACATATATATATGTGTGTGTGTGTGCGTGTGTGTATTGTTACGACTCTAGTTCTTAAAATAAAGTAACAGAAAGAAAGTGAAACCAACAATGTAAGTAAAATCAACAAGTGAAACCAAAAATGTAAGTAAAATGAACAAGCAATGGATTTCTAGACAACTAAAATGAAAATTCAAAAGACACTTACAGTAACGTGAATTAAAATCCAAATAATCCAATAATCCTAAGTGTCCTAATCACAAGCCCTAAATATAGTAGGTTCCGAATGAATTCCAGTATTCTTCAATGTCCTGTTGTGTCAGTAGTCTTGAATGTTCTGATATGCCTGAATGATGTAATCCAGAATATCTTTTAAAAAATTCACATAAATGCCAAAGTCAAGTATTAATCTAAAATGAGAATGAGCACTTTTAGTAATTCCAATAAATATTTCAAATAAATAATTCCTCTCTGAATTTGCTCTGATTTTCACAACTGTAGTATCTGATTACTAAAACAAATTCCTTAAGAGATTGATCTCAATAATATGGAGTTTAGTATAGGAATGAAATCTTGTTTACCACATCTGTATAAATATAAAGATAAGTCACCTGACAGAATATTCTAGAATATGAGTAACTCTAATGGAACTTTCCTGTGCATACTTGACTTTTCTCACATGAAGATATGGAAAATTCCAATCTAATTGTTAAATGGTATGTAAACATGTAAACAAGACTGACCTTGAACTCAAATGCAGTAGATATATTGTTTACAAAATGAATAAACTACAACTTACCTCATGTTATAAATTTAATATACATAACTGTATATATATATATATATATATATATATATATATATATATATATATATATATATATATATATATATATATATGCACACACGCACACATTGATCGACAGATGCCGATATTTATCACGTGCCGTCCAGGGGCGATGATCACGAAATTAAGTTTCCACACCTCCCCAAATCCTCAAAGTTAGAGGACTCCCCGTAACAGCTAAGATGAGATATTTTCAAGTGCGAATACAACGCTATACATTACATGCGGGCACATGCATTGACTTCGATACGGATTACGTATGCGAGATTACTATTATAATAACAACGTTCGGACATGAATATGTATCCCAGGAGAATAATCTCACTGGATTATAAAAATTCGAACGTTACGCATCGTTTAATACATACAACATATAATTCACTTTCATTCATATATAATGCATCGATGTTTTCATACACACAGTTCAGTGACAATGAGATGAAGGTAACAGCGGACGAAAGAACGACAACAACAACAACAACAACAACAACAACAACATAATAATAATAATAATAATAATAATAATAATATAATAATAATAATAATAATTATTATTATTATTATTAGTAGTAGTAGTATTATTATTATTATTATTGTTATAATAAGTAGTAGTAGTTTTAGTAGCAGTAGTAGTAGTAAAAGTAGAAATAGTAGTTGTAGTAATATTAAAAAATTAATTAAATATTGTATCATATTATTAGCTTCAATATGTGCTCTATGGACACATTTTTTCCCGATTTCTAACCTCTCAAGGATTTCATTGAATTTGGCAATTTTGTAAATTTCAACATACTCGGGTCTTTCCAAAAATAAGAGTTTATACACTTCTTTCTTACCGGCAAAGAACATTTGTATTCTAATGCAAAGTGATATTAATCTTCCAGCATATTGCAAAACTGCAAGTCCATTAATCTAATGGGATACATTTTAGTTTCTTCCTTCTTCCTGATTTAATATGATGTAAAGTATCGGTAGATATCCTTAGTTTTGCAAGAGATTTTCTAACTGTTGTCACTGTTATTATATTCAAACATTAATTACAGCCAAAATGTGATGACAAATTTCTATATAATCTTGCTCTTAAAGATTCTCTGATTGTAGATTGCCAATTTTGAATAAACTGGTCGGCTAGACGTTGTTTGAACAAAGATAAGAAAACCTTTATGTTCCCAACAGTTTGATTTATCAACAAGTCCCCCAGATCAAGGCTATTTAATAAATCCTAGACTAAAGATGCCATATTTTCCTTTCCATAATGTATTTCTATGTCAGTAAGCATTATATATGACACATACATATTTTCTAGTATCTGAGATAAGCTTCGTCCAGTATTTCAAATTGTGGTATTATAAATTCATCTGAAAGGGTGTCCTCCCCAATTCACCATGTGCAAACTAATTTTGAATAGATTTTTATTCTAACTCCGACAACAGGTTTTAAAAAAATTAAGTCCAACCGTTCAACAGCATTTCCTTCAATAAATCTACATACTTCTGATCGATAATTAAGAACTGGTGAAATAAGTGTGTCAAAGTGTAAAAGAACACCCCGTTGTAAAAACAATTCCAAGAAATACATATTTATTAACAACCTCTGACTCTAAACCGTTATTGAAGAATACATTCTCATCTTATAATTTTCCTACCTTCCAGAAAACGTACATATTGTTTTCTTTGTATTAACTTTGAGGCGCCACTTGCATATGTACTCAGAGAACTTAGGCCATTATGAAGACCCAGTTTTGACTCAGAAACTATAAATAGATCATCTGCTGATAAAATCATAACTGTTGTAGCATACCTATGTCAGCACATTGAACAACACTGTTAATAAATTCTTCCTCAATGTCATTAATAAGGATGGAAAATAAAAAGTTCGACAAACACTCCCCTTGATGAACGCCAGTGTCGCATATAAATAAGGTATTATTGAATCGTACTCTGCTTATGACATTTTTATACATTTAATGTATAATATTAAATAGTTTGTCTTAAAAAATGCTTCAGATTCATTTATTGATATAACAGGTACTTGTTTAGCAAAATATCCCCTTAAAAGCTGCAAACATTCATTAAGATTCCGCTAACTAGCTTCTCGTAGTTTATTCGTTCGGCCATCAATAAATATCTCCTCGACATTTTATAATAAGTCCCTTGTAGGATGAGCGCATCTCGACCAAACCTTTTCTATTTTCTTCTGAATCATTGTTCCTGTATACATGTCGACATTTATAAACTTTTCTTTGTTTACTCTTACATTGAATATAAAACCAAGATGGACTCGAAATCGAATGTCTGTGCTTAAGCATATGTTCAGTCATTTGGGATTTTCCAAGTAGACCTTTTGCTATCGAACTAATTACCTCTGAGAATTCCGTAATCGATTCGTTAACTGTTTTATGATTGACATTAATATCAGACATTTTTTCTTCGCAGTATTTCATCGAAATTATATCTCATTGATGGGGAGCTTAATTTATCAATCAATTCATTAATTACATCAGAGTCTTCATAAACAGTGTAACAAACACAGACACACGCACACACACAGACATATATGATATATATATATATATATATATATATATATATATATATATATATATATATATATATCTTCATCAATTCAAAGCAATCAAATCTTCATTTAAATCATAATAAATCACCAGAATCGGAATGAATTAATTTAAAACCTTCTGCAATCGAATTCCTGAAATAAAATAGTAATCATCCGAAATCCTTTTTAGTCAAGGCTTTTCCGTTAAACAGGATGCAATGCAAAAACGCTAAAATCTGCAACGGACACTTCTGAAATTTAATTTATATAAGTCTCCGTAAAAAAAAATTATTTAGCATTATTTTCAAATAATAGTTTAGACTATTCTTTTAGTTCAAAATTATTTAGGGATTTAGTAGAGAGTTTATTCAACAGAACGATTCATAATAAGGTCTTATCCCAGTTTCGTAAGGTAATTTTTTGTGATGTCTGTCTTCTTGTGGCCTTGGTGGAAAGATGCTATCTTTTCCAGTGTTATGTCTCTCATTATGTTTATTTGAGACATTCTGATCATGTACCGTCTGTGAAGACATTGGCGTATTCCCAACGTGTGTTTTTGTTTGTCCAAAAATGGATGGAGTGGGCTAAATTTTCTGGTCTTGATTAGAATCTGGTCCTTTTTCATTATTCGGTACATATACTGTACCTTTTGGACATGGTCCATCACTCTCGGAGTTGCAGAGGTATAAATGCTGCTCGTCCTCTGCTGATCTCACTGACACTTCAATAAAGCAGGCCATTATTAATCATTGATAGGATTAGTATATGTTGTCCTCTCATCGTCCATCACCTGGTCTAGTCCAAGAGTTGCGTCAATATCGGAATCCAAAGAGCAAAACGGTTTGTATGACCTGAGGGAACAATCTGAGTAGCTATTTTGCTGAGTAATGGCACTAGATCATTGCCCTTTGCCGAAAAATCCTGGTGAACAGCAAGTGGTGGTGAATGTAAAACATTCTCTGTCTCTTCAACATAATGCGCGTTATTCCCGAGATCCAGGCCGCTAAAATTCCAGAGGTTATCCTTCATAACTTCGTTTCAGTTTGATAACATGTCGTGCACAAGCTTTCCATTCACAATCAGCTTAGCTGGGAATCTAATAGAGGCAAGTTTACCGTTCTGCTTAGCCACTTTATACCTTGGTCATAGCATTTTCCTAGCTTCGGTGATCTCCTTGGGATAATCCATATGAATCTGTATAGACTTATGAACGACGTTCTTAGCACTATTCATAATCAATTCGGTGATTGATAATTCCTAATCGCAGCAATTATAGGACGATTATATTCTTTATCGTTGCGAGCAGAATCATGCGACGTGTACCTTTTACCTACACGATGCAACCTGTGAATATACATTTCTTCAGCGTCAGGGTCAAGGTCATGCTGAGAAGCAAGAAAATTCTTAATTAAGTTGATGCAATTTCCACTCTTTGACTCTTGTAGCCCTCTAAATAAATGATTTCCTCTCAAGTCATATAGACTTGTATTCCAACAAATTCACATTTCTGTTGACAGTTTCGCTCTGTGCATTTAGTTCACCAAGTAAATGTTCAGTATCAAATAGAAGCATTTAAATGAATCTAACTCAGCAGCATTACTAGGGCTAACTACAGGTGAGGTACTGAGACATCCTATAGTCCTTCTACTCTTCTTTTTCTGCACATTTTGCCAACCTAATTTTCTTGATTCGACAATAGGTTCTGCATATGGTGCCATCTTATATATCTTTGCGCATATGCGTGTGTGTGTGTGCGTTCGTTTGTATTTGGTGTAAATAGACATTTATGAGATTACACACCAACGTGCTGAGGACCCACCTCCAACAGAGGACGTTATCGATTGGACAAATGGTAAAATCTTGCTTGTACGAACAAGTTTAGCCCAGAACTATGTAAAAACATGATTTGTAGGAAAGTCACTGTTTACACACTTGGTGCTTATTTCGTGATTTTGGAGTGTGTCCTGCCCGAAACCATGTCCTCGATTGCCCGGTGGTGAACTTTTCAAGAGATCTGTGCTATCAAACTGCAGGTTTCCAAAAATTAATATCTCCCTTTAGGTCCAACATCTACTAACAATAACTTAGTTAAACTAGACGAAGAAAAGCTGGTGTATATAATAGTCCCTGTTTTTTTTTTTTTTTTTTTTTTTTTTAATTTTTTTTTTTGTTATTAATATTTCTCATATGTGTGTCAATAGTGATGGGAAACGCAAAATACAGATATGATGTACATGTCCAATGCAAGCGAATAAATCCACGACACGTCATGTGATAGAAGTACATAAAACTCTTTTGAAACTACAAAAGAGTTGTAACAAAGTTGCCTAATTATCCTACCTAAGATCAAAACACCCTGTTTATGGTGAAGCTTCACACATGTAAGCTATTGAAAATAAGCCCTTGATATGCAACATTTATATTATTCAATGAACTATATCCGCCCCTATTATATCATCCTTAGTTTTCAAAACAGGAGATCCTGTTATAGTGACATCGAATTATAACAAACCAATTTTGGAAGACACGTGCATATAACTTCAGTAGGTAGATAGATAGAAGTCAGATGTTTATCATTAAGATGATCAATCCCAACAAGAAACATGTCATTAGAGAAATATGTGTCTTTCATTATCGCATTTGCAAGACAATATGTGCAAGCAGGTCATAAAATGATGTATGCATTCAATGTGCTTTTACACATATATGCCTGCTTTCATTAATGATTTGATGACTTTGATTTACAGATCAGTCATTATGCTTGCATCCATAGTTCTGTTGTGAAGGAAGTCTCATTAAAACAATAAGCAAAATATAACACACCAATCACCAATCTGTCTACAAGTACAATGGTATCAATAAGGTATCGTTACGCTTTCTTTGACTTCTTAATTTAAATAGGTTTTAAGTGAAAGCCAAGACGCACAGAAGGTTCTATGGGACCAGCCAATGTACCGTAACTGTATTAGACATTTTTACTCGTACACTCTTTTTTAAGTTAGTTTTACACAAAATGCGACCTGAGGATCAGAAAACTGTTTAAAAATTCATTCGCGGTCCTTGTACAATAGCAACCAGCGATACAAAGCACATTTACAAGGTACTGTGAACTGCTAAATGTATAATTTAAGTGACCTGGAAAGTGAGATGTGAGAGTAGTGTAGCATTGTACTGTATCTTTCTTATTATTAGCGTCAAAGTAATACAAAAGGATAAACTGCTTCTAAGTGTATATTAGAAAAGTATCCCCATCCCCTAACTCTATACATACGTGTACTATCATAGATCAGTTTGACCACTGTGGAAATACAGAACGTCGAGGCTATTACATTAGCTGTCAGTGGTGTAGGTATAGTTAGGGACTTCGGTTTGGTTTAATTAGATATGTTGTGGTTTTTTCTATATTTTTTTAGCATACTAGTATTGTTTGTGCTGAGATTAATATAAAACGCTCTACAAAGAAACAGTACTCTCTTTTGTCAAAAAAAAAATAATTGATGATCAAGCCAGTTTTCCTGCTATAAAAGCTTAAATCCAGCTAACTGGTATGATCTCCAGAGTAGTGCACTATCCCGAAACTTGCTTTGCCACATCGAAGTCTAATTGCAGGGCAATCGGGCAATCAATCAATCAAATACTCAATCACAATAACAAATACTCAAATAACAATGTAATTGCCATAAAGAACTGAGAACAGTGCAGATAAAACCCTTGTGGAGGTTGCAGTTACTTAATAATAGTATGTATTATAAAACAGTCATATCTAATACAGTCTCTTTAAATTCGTTCGCTTTCTTTGACAAAATTAAAAAAGTCATATAGTTAGCGTACATGGTGTTACTCTTCAAATCAAAGAGTTGTATAATGCAGGTCAAGCAAACCTACAATTTTCTGTATTTCTGACATTGTAGTGGATTAATTTCGCATAATTAAATTTTTAAGCTCATATATATATATGTGTGTGTGTGTGTGTGTGTGTGTGTGTGTGTGTGTTTGGTGTAAATCGAGGACATTAATGAGATTACACATCAACGTACCGCGGACAAACCTCCAACCGAGGACGTCCTCGGTTGGAAAAGGGTAAAATCTTGCTTCTACCAACAATTTTGACCCAGAACAATGTAAAAACATGATTTCTAGAAAGGTCCCCGTTTTACACGCTTGGTACTTGTTTGCGAGTTAGGAGTGTATCTTTCCTCCATAGCTGCCTATACACACGCCCGAAACCATGTCCTCGATTGCCCTGTAGAAAACTTGTAAAGAGATCTGCGCTATCAAATTACAGGTTTTCAAAAATTAATATCTCCCTTTACACCCAAGCATCAGATACCAATAGTTTAACTAAACTAGAAGAAGAAAAGCAGGTGCATATAACGATCTCTTGTATTTTGTTTATGAATCTTTCATTAATGTGATTCAGTAGTGATGGGATACACTAGTGCCTTACACGTCCAATGCAGGCAAATAAATCTACAACACATCATTGGAAAGAAGTACATGTAACTGATATTGCCAATACGTTTACATTTCTTGTAGAGTTGTTATCCGACCCGAATGTAAAGTTAAAACGCCCTGTTTGGGGCGAGGTTTTACACAGGTAAAGCTATTGAAAAGACGCCCTTGATATGCAACATTACTATTATTCAATGAACTATATCTGACCCTATTACATCATTGACCTACTTAGTGTTCAAAACAGGAGAGAACAGTTATGCATCTCATGACAGATCCTGTTACAGTGATATCGAATTATGACAGACCGAATTTGGAAGTAACGCGCTTGGAACTTCAGTAGATAGATAGAAAGATTGACAGGTAGAAGTCAAACATTTATCATCAAGACGAGCAGTCCTAAAAGGAAACATTTTATTACAGTAATATGTTTTGCTTTATCACCGCACTCTTAAGACTTATGTACAAGCAATCAAAACTGATATATGCCTTCAATGTGCTTTTATACGTATATGCCTACTTCAATTAATTCAGTTAATGACTTTGATTTATATATCATGCACTATGCTTGTATCCATGTTTCAGTTGTGAATGAAGTCTCTTTAAAATAATGCATAAAATATAAACACCGAAACACCAATCCGTATACGAGTACAGTGGTGTCAATAAGGTATTGTTACATATTATTTGCTTTTTCCAAATTTAAAGAGGTTTTTAGTGATAACCAAAACGCACAGAATGTTTCACAGGACCATCCTGTATACCGTAACTTAAAAATACATTTATTAAAACTGTATTAGACATTAATATTCCTACTCATACAATCTTTTTCCAATAAGTTTTACACAGAAGGAAACCTGGGGATCAGAAAACTGTTTAAAAATATCTTCGCGTTCCCTATACAACAGCAATCAGCGATGCAAAACACCTTTACAAGGTACTTTAAATTACCAAATGTAATAATTTAAGTGACCAGGAAAGTGAACTGTGAAAGTATTATAACATTAAAGTCTATCTTTTCATTAATAACTCCAAAACAATACAAAATGATAAACTGTTTGTAAATATGTATTAGAAATTTATCCGCATCCACTAACTCAATACATACATGTATTATCATAGAACAGTTTGACCCCCTGAACTTCACTTCTGGAATTACAGAACATCGAGGCTATTTACACGAGCTGTCAGTGCTATAGCCATAGCTATGGACTTCAATTTGGTTAAAATATTTTTTTGGGTATTTTTTTTATTTTTTGTTTGTTTAGTATTCTTTGTGTTAATATTGATATAAAACATTCTGCAAAGTACAATAGAAATAAGGTTGTATGCACTGATCGATTTTTTCAAATAAAAAGGCTTACAAAATACGAAGTCATCAAGAAACACGTTTTATGGTAAACACAAACATTCGCTCCTATTTTCAATATTACATTTGCACATGCAAGAGAGAGAGAGAGAGAGAAGATTCATTCATGTATTGTACAACAAAAGCATTACTCTTTTTGTCAACACAACTAGTCATTGACGATCAGACCAGTTTCCTGCCATAAACGCTAAAATCCATCTAATTGGTATAATCTCCAGAGCGTTGGACTATTCCGAAATGTGTTATTTCACACTTAAGCCTAATTGCAGGACAATCGGTCAATCAATCAATCAATAAATGAATCGATCACATAACAAATATTTAAATAACAAAGTAATTGCCATAAAGAACTGAGAATAGTTTTAGATTAAACTCTTGTGGAGGTTACAGTTACTTAATACTAATATGTATTATGAAGCAGCCGTATCTAATACGGTATTTAAATTCCTTCATTTTCTATGAAAAAGTTTTAAAGTGATACAGTCAGCGTACATGATGTTCCTCTCCAAATCAAACAGTTTTGATGACTATATGTCGAGCAAAACTATAGCTTTTTGTATTTTTTCTGACATGGCAGTGGATTACTTTCTCATAATTAAATGTTGTAAACTTGTGTTCATTTATTTTTTTAAACTGTTATAATTTTAAAAATTATTCCTGACATGCAGAATGTTGGTGTTGGTTTTGATTTCAGATCTTGTCAATTACACTACAATGGGTGAATTCATATTTCGAGACTTTGCTAAAAAAAAATTTAAAAAAATAAAAGTTCAAATCGACTAGCTGTACAACACATTGACAGGGAGACCATTCAGAACATACAATATTACGACAATCCTAATTTCCAGAGTCGACGTGCTGTTTAGATTTATTGCCGGTACACTGCTATTGTGAGCGCACTATATAGCTGGCATTTACTCAAGGGCAGCCCACCATTCTGAACTAAAATTCTCCTCAGTTTAGTTCTGTTTGATGTATTAGGGCAAATCAACACAAGAAGGTTATTTAGTGCCAATTCAGCTAGGGGTAAAGTGCCTTGACCAGGCACACACCAGTGTAGCCGACCCAGGCTGATCAGATGGCAGGATTCAAAACCGCGACCTTTTGGCAGAGACACCAGACAAAGCTAACCACTGAGCCTCTGCAGCTCCTAAAATCCGACCCGTACATTCATTTATTTACAAAAAGCCACATACAAAATGAAACACACATCACTTGTGACAGTATACCAAAGCCCATTTTAAAAATGTACATGTAAAATTATAGTTTTACTTCATCGTTCACAATAAGTTTTTAAGTATCGATAATTAAAAACTGCCCCTACTAATTGTTCTTACCGAAAACTTCGTCTTAATTCACAAGAAGTGTGCTTTGCCATTTAGAATTATATATATGTTTCTGCAGATAACAGTTTTTCTTTTCATTAATTTCCCTTCCTTCTCGAAGGGACGCAAAAGTTTGATAAACAGAAAAGGATTTAATTATTTTTTTCTCATAGATTCTGACACAGCCTCTAAAGCTTGCTGGCCAATAGTGAATCGACACAAAGAGTACATTGATTACGCAACACTGATGGTGCACACTCTGTGCACAAAAGTTTTTTCAATTTTTTTTTTATTGATTTTGTTGTTTAAACTAGAAGTTATACCACAAGTTATAACATACGAGTCGTACGGGTGAGATTTATATATGCAAGAAGAAGCAGTTTTCCAAAATCGGCCTTTGCGTAACAAGAAGTGCTTATAAATCATGCTATTTACACCTAAGTGCTGGAGTTGGGTTTACGTAAGTCAACTGAAAGTTGAATCTTCAACTTTATGCCTTTGAACTGAAACTTACTATACAGGGATTTCTGTCTGCTTTAACGCCTGACAGGTTTTTACACTGCAATGACCTTGTTTCTTGACCCACTTGCACACGAAGAACAAAGCCAAGACAATAACATGTATCTTAAAGGGCAAAGAAATTATTATATTTTAGTTGTTCATGTATACTGGAGTTTTCCTGCTTTGACTTTGTTAAAAAAAGCATTACTATGTTTTAAAAATAATAAGATTATCGTTATTTTATTTTATTTTTTCTTGACAGACTTTTAATATTCGTCTGGAAAGTAAGCATAAAAAGTATCATTCTTTAAATATGAAATATCAATATTTTTTTGCTGAAGAATTTATATAGTATATGTAATTAATTCGCATATTTGTAATTATTCATAAACGAGTGAAATAGAAACTTTAGTCTGAAAATGTAATAGTGCGAGTTTGCTCATTTTACACAAGTGTTTGTTTGCTATTCTACTTGCATAATACTCCCAGTTTTAAAGTGTTTCTTTGGTGGTTTTTAAAAGTTAGCTTTTTTGTTGATATTCAGCATTTAAAATGTAGTCAAATACGTCTCATATGCTTACAGCCGCCCGTATCCGTGTAGGTGTCAGAAAAACGATTAAAGTATACGAGATCTTTAGACTGTTCCGAACATTAATGAGCGTCCCGGTTATGTGACTGTGACGTAAGAGACAGGACACCTAAAGCATTTGGCTCATTAGGCTTGTTGTGAACATTTTATGCCTGAATTTAGTAATTTTGGAAATAAATCTAGCACTTTCGAGGATGGACTGACATTTTGATCCCTCAGAAATCCAGCTTGAGCCGTTGTCGAACGAACTCCTTGATTTTGACAGCTATGAAGATCGTGGATCAGACGGGGCGGTGTACCGAAACACAGTAATGCACAGTAATGGAGATGAAATACAGTAAACATAAAAAAATAAAAGTAATGCAGCAAGAAATTAAACATTTTGCACGCACAGTATTGTTATTGTTGAATAATTTATTAATTTTTTTTTACATATTGTTGTTGTTGTTTATCCATTGACATTATTATGAAAATTGATGGTGCTGGTGTAAAGTAATGCAACACCACTTGAATACACATTGAGGTATACTTTACCATGGTAGCAAATTTTAACATGACGTATAGTCATTTAACTAAGCATAATTATATTTATTTATTTATTTCTGTCTTCAGTTTGGAGACATTTTAGTCATTGTTTTTATTTTTCTAAGTTTTGATTTAAAATATTTTTGTACAGTAATGGAAAGGAAATACAGTAATAGACCCAGAATTACAGTAATGGAAAATAAGCACGAACAATATAGAGATTATGGATGTTGATGAATTAATTTGATTAGTTTGTTTTTGTTGTTGTCGTTCCTCTGTTAACATTAATATATATGATGACACTGGTGTAACTTACTGGGACACCAATATGCAAAAAGGTATGTGGTAGCAAATAAAAACGACGTATAGCCGTAAAGTCATGGAACTTAATATATTTTATATTTATTCATTTATATATGTCTCATCCAAGTCCCAAGTTATGCTCTCTCTCTCTCTCTCTCTCTCTCTCTCTCTCTCTCTCTCTCTCTCTCTCTCTCTCTCTCTCTCTCTCTCTCTCTTATGCACACGCCTGTGTTTACTTTCAGTATGATTAATCTAAGACGGGTGTAGATATGAAGATTTTCATATTACAGGTGATTTGGAGAATGATCCTTTTTAACATGCTGGTATTTGTTCCTATTCTTACGAGTGTTTGCTCACGTAGGCATAGAGAACATATAATTTACAATTTACCCACGTATGATAAGACTCCACTAATAATTTTGTTAGATAATTTTTCAACCGGGATAGAATAAAAGAAGAAAATGTATTAAAGAAAATCGTTGACTGTGAAATTGAGCTCATAAATATGCATTATACGGTTATGTAATTTTTTAACCAAGAGAGAATCAAAGAAGGAAATGCATTAAAGAAAATCGTTGACTGTGAGTTCATAAATATGCACTAGACGGTTATTAAATACATTCAATTTTAATAGCTTTTACAATTTGAAATCGTTTTCATCTAAGGCCCAGATGGTATACGCGAAGATGACTCGCTCAAGTTATCTACCGAATCTAATCTTGGCCGTCTCAGTGATACGTTCGTTAACCTCAATTCACTTGCAATTCACTGATTTCAGGTCAACCAAGCAATCGAGATTTTGTGTGTAAATCATATTGTATCTACTTTCCTCAAAATAAATCAGATCTAATAATTGAAAATCCATATCGAACTGTAGATCCATTAAGGACAATCTGGAATTCGTGTTAATGATCAGGTCGTCTTTATATACATATTTTGATTTATGTATAAATGGGACCTATGGACTTTTACCCTTATACGCATATGGTCCTTATATACAGTCCTTGTATAATGGTTACTATAAAGATTCTCTGTTTTACTTATTTATTTTGTTGACGTTACTTCTTATATAAATTATTGTATCTTGAAAAGCTAAATATTGCATTTCTTTAATATAAATAGCATGCTAGACTATATTCAGATTCAGTTTTAAATAAGACCTTTATTTCGGTGCTGCTAGTAATTTGATATTTTGATCTAAACTTGATAATGCATGGAAAAAGGTAAAATGTGAATAAAAGCTATGTAGGGAAATGTTAAAATGAACCCTAGCTATTATGTTTACATAAAAAGAAAATAGTACATAACTTAGCCGAACAGGGTCGTCACATTAAACACCATACTGGATAAAAATTTACACCACGCCCTATAGTTTACACCTAAATTATTTCAGTCGACCTTGCATAGGTCAATACGGGTTCTGAAACATTTATGAAAATTTCTGAACACATATTAAACACTATCTGCAAAATTAAAATATGAACTTAAGATGTCCAGAAGCGTAACTTCACGCTTATGTTTAAAAGGTATTTGATAACCCCAAAAAATAGTACATATCTTCAAGGTGCTAATTTTGTAGACATTATTGTAATTGCTTGGCACGTAGGGAAAGAAATTTGCTTGGTTCAGAACAAAAGTTCCCTTTGATCATTAAACTAAGAGTTAAATGTTCAAAAACAGAAATCATGATATGTTTTCAATGCGTCTTCAATGGAAAACAGAAATCATGATATGTTTTCAATGCGTCTTCAATGGAAAACAGAAATCATGATATGTTTTCAATGCGTCTTCAATGGAAAACAGAAATCATGATATGTTTTCAATGCGTCTTCAATGGAAAACAGAAATCATGATATGTTTTCAATGCGTCTTCAATGGAAATCAAACCTGCTTTGTCTAAGGATATATTTCAATAGCATTGATTTTTCACCCTCTCTACGCAATTGTATAAAATATAGCTTGCTGACGTAACAGCATCAAAAGGTCTTAAATGACTTAAGTACCCATTGACGATGAGCGGTCATATCATGTGACTTGTTTACACATCAACTTTGAGAGGTTGAATGCAGCAGAGTATGTTGACATTTTTCCTCTTAAAACTAGCCTGCATCCGGCATCAACTTCCCACATCAGCGGTCGCGCGCTGCTGTCTGTCTCCCTCCTCTGACGTCACAAACGCTCGGTTTCCGAAGATTTACGGAAATTATGCGTACGAAGCAGGAAACCTTATTTTAACCTATTTTATAGAAAACGACTGGGTGGTTGACGATCAGACTTTCTGCAAAGTAAAACATGCGTTTGGACGTTTTAAATACTATAGTAAATAGGAAAAACCAAAAACCTTGGAATACACCCTTTAACTGAAAGAAATGGGACATCACTATTACCATAATTGTTTAGCCATTTCTTCACAATCAGAATATCATTCCCCAGCCACCTGTACTGAATTGTGCATTACCAATAGCCCTTATAAGTCCACCAAGCTGCTTAGGAGGAGTCAGCATTATAAACAGAGAGACTGATATCATCCCCGACTCATTTGTTTTAAAACATCGATGAAGTATATTCCAAAGCAAATATGATTTGGTTTGGCTTGGCGTTTTACGGCACAGCAACATAAGCAGGTCATTTAGTGCCTAGGCAATTTAAGTAACGTGTCTGCCCAAGGATGCTCCACGGTTGGCGACCTGAGCTGATACACTGGTAGGATTCAAACCTGCACCCTTTCGGTCACAAGTCCAGCACGCCAATTACTGAGCCACAGGAGCCCCTGCCTTCATTAGTCGCCCCTTACTACATGCGGGTGGGCGCAATTGGCCAGCTCTACATCCCCGAGCAAACAGGGGGAAGCAGAAATGACTTTACTAAAGTATAATTACACAATATATTTTCGTAATCACTCATTAGAATGATTTGGGTACAAAAGTTTACATTTTCAGAACGTAAACTAATCCTGGTCATTGATGGCCAACATACAAATAAATGAGAAAAGGGGAGTATACATAAAGTGTGCCTATGGTGAAAGTTAGTAAAATTAATATTATGAGAGAGTTTGAAGCGACTTATTCACATTTGGATCAAGTACTGATTGTCCTATAGTATTATGTAGATTTCAAATGTTCTCATCTGAAAATAACAGCCACATTCTTAGATTTAATATGTCCATTTTTGCTTTAGAACATGACCAATTAGGTTGCACATGTCTTACACCCACAGACTAGAAAGCAGAGACGCCCTTCCACGAGGTAAAAGGCTACAAGAAACGGGAAAGAAAATCCGATATCATTATAGTAGTAGTAGTAGTAATAGTTGTAACAGTAATAGTAGTAGTAGTTAGGACTATTCTATCTGTATTCTCTGCTATTTTATTCATATTAGACATCTTGTGTCATCCTGTACGGAATGTTTTGGAGATCAATTATTATTAGCATAATTCATGCTTGTTTTCATATTCTTACTTGAAAACAATTAGATGCATACCATGTCTATGTATGTGAAAAGATATTGCTTATAGAAAAGTGCGATATTAAAGAAAAGAGTAAGAGCCGTTGAATAATGGCATTAAGAAATCATCTGATTCAGGCATGAATTCACCTGACGCCACAGTTAGAAACATGTATTTGATATGAAACTTTGCTTGTTCTGATGTTTAAGAGTGACTCAGATTTTGAAGTTGTATCTCAGTCGGTACGGAATATGAAAGCGTTGAATACAATTATCACTGAGATTGATCTCATATCCTGTTATGGAAAAATACTAAAGAAATAATGATAAAGGCCTAATATGCAGAATGGCACTGTTACATGTAAACAACATGCTTTTTTTCGAATGACTTCTCATATGAGTATAATAAGGTTGAGACCAAATCACACTGCTATTTAATTGGAAACGTCATGGTGTATGTAGTTTTAATTCTTATACATGTCTCATCATCATCCACGTTATCATCGACCATTATACGTAAGATTAATTTCAGCGGTCAACTTTAAGCTTCATCCCTCAATAATGTCACTTTACAACAGTCACAAAAAGTACTGTACTTAATCCATTTTATTTCAAAAACGGCAAATTTGAAATTTCTTCGCACTGTAAGAAAGTGCTGATGTCGAATTTAAGTGTACTCTACAAGTTGGAGAAGCCTTTATTCTTCCATTTCACTACACTAACTTCTTTTTCTGTGAGAACAGTTTCCTAAATAGTCATTGTTTTTAATATCGGTCAGCAATTAAAGAATTATATCAAACTTCTCAGTGTTTATGTTTGTGGACTGATACATTATTTAGACCTGTTTTGCAAGAGCTGACGAAAAGGCATCAAAAACAGTGCCGCAAAAGTAAAACGTATGCCATAAGAAAGAAAACCAACACTTTTATTCTCGATACCGTTGGAATTCCACTTGTGAGTAGTGCAAAATCTGTACTTTCATTCCTGACTTTGCAATTCATGAGAATGTTGGCTGTTTTTCCACTCAATAATGAGAAATAATAACAGTATCCACGACAATAATGTGGATATAGACTATATATACTTGAAGACATTAAAACCATACATATTTATATGTTTTATCACAAAATACTTTTAACTGCTATTTGGTAAAGATCACGTCAAGCTCAATTTTCTTTTGATTTTCATAATCTCTATATTTGGTTTGGGAATTAAAATGTATATCGTAAAAATGAATTACATGATTCTTAGTTATATGGACAAGTAAACCTTTAAACAGATTATTCATGAGTTATAGATTTTTTTATTTTGATTAGATAAATCTATTTTGTAGTTAATGCTTTGTTTGTTACAATAACGTAACAATAATCATGTCTCTACGGTATATTTTTCTATCTTTCTCTTCTTTTCTTTTATGCGCGTATCCATATTGATCAGGAATCCCTTGTAGGAGAATTACACCATTCCAGCTGTAACTGCTTGATCGGAAAACTTGTTATTCATTTATCAAGATGAAATTTTGTTATCACACGATATGGAATGACAAATCAAGTTAAACTTGAAAAGAGCCCAAATTAATGAATGAGCCATTACCAGCTGTTTATGAAATGCTTAAATTTATCCCCGGTCCGTTTTTCTAGCTGACGAAAACAGTTCCAATTATATGAAAATACTAATTGTGAAAATATACGAGAGTATATACTTATTATTGTCATAAAAGTTCCAAATTGTATTTATTTATTTTTTTAATTAAATACCTGGGCTCTATTAACCAGGCTTGTTAATTTAATGAAAATAAAAATACAGCCCCCCCCCCAAAAAAAAAATCGTTCTAAGGATCCTTTATACATACGAAAAGTACCCATCAAAATTTTATAATAAGCGGATAAACATAATCTTTCTTAAATGTCTTATCTACAAGCGTTTAGTTATTAATAATTCACTTTAAAACTGGCCCTTTTTGATGGTCAAAGACTTCACATTAACCCATAGTCGGCCCTAATCTGTGTCAGTGCGCGTCAAGTGTTGTTTTAACCACGAGTGTCCTTGGCACATTTTCTCACCGATAAGCCTACTACAGTAATTGCTAACCGTAAATAATATAATCCAGCGCGTGTCAGGAACTTATCAGCTAGAATGCATTTCCAAGTTTGAAGTGAGTTTCGGTTTTATGGGTTTTATTTAGTGTAAAATTGAAAAATTTAGTATCGACATATTTTATTCGGTTTTCGAGTAGAGGGCTTTCGGTTGACTGGGGGGGGGGGATTATATTAAAAAGTAAAAATGCAGAGAGAGAGAGACTTGGTACCTGCTTTAATTCGACCATGTATTTATATTATTTAACTTCGAAAACTCAAACATTGAACACTCGATTACCATGGATCACTAAAAGTCACTGATTGGTCGCGACCATACAAATACCAATTAAAACTCGAAACTTTGTCCAGTTAGCAGATTGTCAGCATTATGTTGCATGTATCGAGGTCGATAGTATATTATAATCAGCAGAATTAGGGAAATGATGAGCATTGAAACTAATATGCATGATTAACTGATAAATCATTGTTTCGAGATGATTTTTTGTCAATAACGTAATCTTGTACTGAGAATCAGGTTTGATATTGTCTTATGTACATATCTCCACATATTGCCATGAAGTTTAATCTGCGTTGGTTCTGATTTAATAAAGTCTATAACTGTCAGCTTTTGCTGCTTTAAGTTAAATACTAAAACTTATTAATATTGAATGACATTTAAAACGTGAGAAGGAAACACCCCCTCCCATATAAACTTTGTAAAAGGAGTTAAAACGTTATTTGTTTCACGATGATGAACGAATATACCTTCAAGACAAATGAAAGTCTATAACAGGATGTTTTCTTCTTTATTAGATTTATCAAAACAAAACATAAGTAGCTCTCGCAAAATTTTAGTAGCATATTTAAGGTGTTCCGCTTGAGAGAATCAGCACGCGGTGGGCGACCGGTTACTAACTTAGCAATAGTATCATTGATCTCGTGCAAATGTACAAACTCAATACCTCTATATGCAATATATGTGGGGGTTTATTTTTAGGTTTACTTTTTTTGTTTTTTTTTTCTTTCTTTTTTTAAAAGTCAGCCAACACACTACTCTTTGCCACATTACTACAATGTCTTGCTGGCTTGTCACGTTACCGACATAATTGGCCTGGGGAGAGCGTTTTCTAGTCTCTTGGCAAACATCTTTTTAAAAGGAATTAATATCTTTATTGTTTAACTTTTTGGCATACAGACCTATGACAAAGGTAGTTTGATCGACTCCAACTGAGCAAGGTAATGCATGCTCTGTCATCATCACCTTGTCAAATAGATTACACAGTACTGCTAATCTAAACATTTTTCTCCACCGGTTCTGAAACAAGATGCCTCCACACATGAGGATAGAAAGTCTATGTGCAGGCATTCCAGTACAAATAATGCACAGACAATCTGTCAGATTCTTCTGCCTCTAGTTTCAAAGAGATCAACGAAAATAACAAAACAAAATGAGTCTCACTGCAAATACCATTTGTCATTCTGAAGCAGTGGCAAAAGCAAACTTTTAACTATCACCAGTAGGTGATCATAATATTCCAGTGGTATTTAGAACCATCTAAACCTATATGTGATCATTTCTGGGATGTTCATAGGTCTTTCAAACCGATGATTTAAAGATGAGTATTCATAAAAAGAAAAGAAGATAACTGCCATAGAGCCCATATTTGATTTTGCACAGACATGACTTTAATTGGAGACCCTTTAAATGTTGACTACAAATATTTCATTCAGTGTCCCATGTAAACCTGACATTTGGTTTGAAAAGAGGACGAACGGGCATACCGACGAAGAAATGAAAAGACAAACGGAGGGATCAAAAAAGAGCGAATAGACAGATGGGTAACTGGTGAACGGATGGCTGAAGGAATTTATGGATATTCAAACTTATAGACGAATAAAAGGATGGTAGGTCGTGCCGCTTGATGGGTGAACACGTAATCAAAATGGCCCATACACGGACAAACATACTGTCAGATTAAGACGGAAAACGGACACAGAAACGCATAGACGAGTGAGCGGAGTTTTGGACAGATAATGATGTTGTCCAATGAATAATTGGACGGAAGCACAGACGGAATTTCCAATAATTGTATAGTATTCGTTCAGACAAGTGATAGACCGATTAAAACGTCTATTAGACAACAAGCACTCGAATAGATGGAATAGGGTGTGACTAATTTTGCGCCTATTCGTTCGTTTCGAAATAGGGGAAACCTGATATGCCCAAGAAATGAAATTTGTAAGAAGTTGGTTTATGAACACATTATACCAGAAATACATTTCCAATGCTCTATCGATGTAATATTTCGAACTTTACCATGTTTTAATGTTTAGTCGCCTCTTTAATTTAAACGCCCATTCTTTCTCCCCCTCGCTCTTCCCTTCTCTATCCCCCTCCTCCCCTCCCTGAGGCATTTCTACTTTCTACTTTAAAACTTTACTAGTTTTGCAGTATTGATGTAGTCGTTTCCAATGCTTTCTTTGTGTGTGTGTGTGTGAGTGTCAAAAGCGATCAATGCAAGCAGAAATACGTTATCGTAATACGCATGATCATTATTAATTATTCAGTCCAATTAAACTTAATATCAAAATACAATGGTGATATACAAATATATTTGGCGAAGATACATACAGATTAATGAACACACAAGTTACGTTCACCTACACGTGATTAGGATTTCTCTCTCTTTCAATCATTTTCATATGCAAAGGCAAATAAATTTCTGAATAAGCACTGGCCTCCTCGGAGTCCGGAACAAATGATTGATTATTATATGTAAAGGAAAATGTCCTCATTAAATGCTTATATGTTGTAAACATTTTGTAAGTGCAATATGGCAAACTATGTCCTCATTTTCTTTCAAACAAAAATTAATTATTTATCGACTCTTTGGAGGGTGAATATATGAACACATTATACCAGAAACCCATTTCCAATGCTCTATCGATGTAATATTTCGAACTTTACCATGTTTTAGTGTTTAGTCGCCTCTTTAATTTAAACGCCCATTCTTTCTCCCCCTCGCTCTTCCCTTCTCTATCCCCCTCCTCCCCTCCCTAAGTGTTATTAACATAGTACCCTTTACACAACCTTACATCAGTTACACAGTTACTAATATATATTTGGATAGTCATTAATGTCATACGAATGTTTCAGCAGTTTATAGTATAGACAAATTGATCTTTCTTTCTTTCACTTGCAGTTAAATGTGTTTGCCGAGTGAATTCTGAACGAACGTGGAAAACTGGATAGATACTTTTTTCAAAGTTCTATAGATCGGTCAATGACTTCCATATACATGTATATAGCTGTCAGTTGTAAGCAGAACGTGCAGATCGGAGGAAAGGCTGAGTTTTGAATAGGTTCGATTCAACGGCATCATTTTATATATTGCATGGTAGACGCGTTTAAATATTTTTTTTAAATGTTACAGTCTTAATATTTTTAATATCACTAGGTTGTCTATAAAATAAGAAACTTAAGTCGTGTTTACAGTTGTTATACTCACTCAAAGATTTTACTTTCATATATCTATTAAGTTTGATATAAACTTCGTAAATCTCCGCCGGGATACCGTAAGAATTAAAAAAGCGTAAAACACTTATTGTATTAATATTTCTTAACCTATTATCATTAAATAGTCATATTTTTCCCAATTTTGTTTTAGAAATTTAGAAATATATGTTGTTTATGTGATCCTAGGATGGTCTTCTGAAGAGAAATAAAGAACAATTATCTTTAATTTTAATATGGAGCGCATTTATTACCCATCTTACTTCTTTCACATTATGTCATGATTGGCCTTCACTACCACTTGACAAAGTATCGCTGTGGGCGATGCATGCGCTCAGTGTTAAATATTGTCCAAAAGGATATATTTCTGGCTAAAAATGCGTTTTTCAGCATTCCATTAACATTTCGTCACTTGGCGTCATGACGTCAGCGCGTGCCTATGACGTCAGAGGGGTACCAACTTGAAGACTTATCGGTATTGTAGTATTTTATGATAGAGATAAGACTATGGATGAAAATGTATTTTTTACCAGATTTTAGGACAGTTTAGAAGGTAAAGTGAAGCTGGTCCTTTGGTGTGAGTTTAGCATCAAGGAAAACTAGATCAAGTTTGATTTTTAAAAAAATTTGTGAAAATGTGACTAAGAAATGGCTTGTTGACTTAGAAGATTATCTTTGCGTCACAAATTTTGCTTTCATGATAGACTTACAAGATATATGTCAAGTTAAATATTCACCTTTTGTTTCCTTGAAAATTCTGGATTATGGTCCTCAACTGACCTAAGAATTTAATGTTACATCTTTAATTTTTGTTTTAATTTTACCATATTGGCATCTGCATGTTTGTTCTCTCAACATATTCCAATTTCTTTAAAAAAAAATTAAAAAATTCAATTTCTACAAACATTCCACGATTTTTATTTGATAATGTCAGTAAACATAATTTATTGTGCTTCTGCAAATCTCAGACCTGCATCTCACATGATATCGGATGAATTTTAATACATTTTCTAAGTTACACGTAGATATATAAATTAAAGGCAGAGGGTGATAAACACATAGATAATGATATATACCAATGTATGAATGTTATTATGGTTAAGAAGAGTATCAGATTCAGTTTGACTTTACTATGCCTACCGGGGGGGGGGGGGGGTTGCAAAAAAACACTCTATGTAAATTATGTTTAATAATTTAAAAGTACTCTGACAGATTCATTTTAAATTTAGGACACTTTACTATGATATATACGGAAAAAAGAGCCTAGGAAGTGTTAGGTGCTATGCACTGTTATACACATTCAATCAAAGAATGCAAAAAGAAAACATAAAAGTAATAAGAATGTAAAAAGAAATGTTTTTAAGTATTACAATGATATAGAATAAGAAATAATTACCTGTGTAAACTTATGCTTCGTAGTCTTCCGGCATCGGTTTGAAAACGAAATAACGAAAAAAGTATATATGGTGGTTGTATATATACATATGTTTATATTTTGTTACTACCAATACACTGAAAATGTAAATAACCAGTCATGCTATGTATCTGAAGCCCTAATATTGGAGGTATCTTATTACAGAACTGGCGGAGAACAATGTTTAGATTAACAGTACTGGCTAATTTATTTGACAAGGTTATGATAACAGAACATGAATCAGTTTGCTCAGTTTGAGTCGACCGAACTACCTTTGTCATAGGACTGCGTAGGAGCCAGCCTTGTATTTAGTTTCTTCCATCTCACATAATCTTAAGGCATACTTAAACTGGGCCCTGGATTTCCTCATCATACAGCATAGAAAACTATGCCTAGGCCAACCATTATCACGACATAAGATATAAAAATCACTACCTTCTTTATGCAAATCTTGTATAAAGTCATTCCATCCCTGTACCATATAATGTTTACAATTAGAACTGCGGGCAACAGTGTTACTGGCATTTGGAAGGACTTTTACAACAGCACGATACAATGTATCAATAATCTCCCGATGATCAACATAAACACAATTTACCGTGTTGCATAACACAGTTTCATATGGCTACAGTGTGCAGTGAGTAATCTGGTAATTCGTCCATGCCCTGGAGTGAAATCTGTGACCCATGGCAAGTTGATTTGTTTACAGGCCATCCTCTCAAAATAATGCTGGTTAACAAGAACTTCACAGTGAGCTAACTTTTAAAGATATTTTAGATTAACATATGATTTATTAGGATTTGGACACATTAGAACGTTCAGTATTAACAAACAAATGAAGGTGCGATCTGAATTATGAGTCGTATGGATGGACGAACTGACTGAGAGGATGGAAAGGGTAATACAAAGTGCCAAATGTGCATTCGTGATAGAAGAAAATAAAAATAGAATTAAAAATGCACTGGAAGCAAGATATATTGCTGTTGGGTTAGGAAGCGAACAATCTCCTAAAAACACACACATACAAGAGGAACATGAAAGGACAAAAATCAGTCCATATTATCTGGAACATTTATTTCTGTGAATGCAATCAAATGTACAGTCAAAAATAATTTTTAAAAAAAATCATAAACGGGATTTTTAAAAATAAGTTTCAAAAATATAAATGGTGAAATGAGTTTTTGAATACAATATAGAGAAAATTATCAGGTCATAGAAAATATTTTTTTCTTATAATATTGTCGCTTAAACAGCCTTTTGTTTACTCGTCTGCCTGTTTCTACTGTCACCCGTATTTTAATCTATGCAAACCAACCGTGTAAAATTGGCATCAATATTTTCTTTCTTTTTCACACAAGAGAAATAACTAAATAAGCTCACACTATCTGTATCTTTTATTTAATTTTTAAAAAATAATCTAACGTAAGCAATATTATCTTACTATTTTATAACTTCCTGGACATACTATTTACCTTTTCAAGGTAACTTTTTGCGCCATTCTATATTTGCACCATTTTAGCAACCGGATCAGAGACCGGGAAAATTTAAACTCGTGCAGATCTTTCAAATTAAATGTTATATATGATCGCCAAAGACTAAATCATGAAATTTACACACGCAAAGTATCCGAAGATTGGCAAATAGAGACAGTGGTCGGAAGGGGGCTTTTTGCAGCTGAAATCTTCATAGTATTTTACCTCACCTTAGTGTAACGGGTGCAATTCTTCACAAAACTTGTATTTAGATTGGGGGAGGGGGGAGGATGGAGGTTGGCAACTGACATGAAAACTGTTTTCTTTGGCAAAGTTGGGACGCCACTAAAGAACATTGACCCCGGGCGCCTCGGCACACTCGCGCTGCCACTGAATCGAAACCATTTGGCAACATAATTTATCTAAATATATGGTAGTATTTCCTAAATCTGAGTCTGTTACAAAAATGTCAGAAACACATCGACTATCCAGCCTTTTATTTTAATATCATGCATTAGTTTTAAATCTTAGATAATTTAACATTGTAGTAAATACGAGGAAAAATTACACAATCCAAACAGGATAAATTCAATAACAATAAAAAAAGATCAGCTCGTGAGTTTATGAATTATATAATATTTTTAGATTATGAGGAACATTTGTTGATGGTGAAAACACTGTACATGTGAAATATCAAAACATGTTTTGATACATGAGCCTATTTATGCACACCATCATGTACTTCTGAGTAAATGTATGGAAGTACCAGGCTGTCACCTTTATGACTGAAGTATCAATTAACAATAAACATATTACCTAGACGATGGATAATCATAATCAGATTTTTTTAAATTTTGTGAAGGGTTAATGATCTGTTCGGGATTTTAAAAATGTACCAAAATATGCTGAGTACACTAACTCCTAAATCTGAATCGTTCATGCAAGGCCTAATAATGTTTATTTTCATTTTCATTTTGTAGGATAAAGGGAGTCCTCGTTGTACGTGCTGTCACACTGTCTACAGTGTCATTTTTTTAAAAATAATAATGTTAGTTCTTAGTTCTAATTGATACTTTAGACTGTGTAAAGTATGACCCCATCATCCGCGATATCCCATTGTGCCCCGTCTACATGTTTTGTGTTAATAATTATGTTCCTCCTTTGTTTTAAGTTATATTTCAGACTATTTATGTAAATATCTCCTGATTGTCCGTGTTGTACCATTGTCCCCAGTCTTCATGTTTTAGTCTAACGGTGAGTCCTCAGTTTTAATTGATTGTTGAGACTATTTGTGTAAATATGACCTGACTGCATGTAATGAACCATTGTTTACAGTCTCCAGGTTTCTATAAAGTATTATGTGCGTCTTTCGTTTTACATGACACTACAGACCATCAGTGTAAACGTGTGCATTTAATAATCATGTAGAATTTAACAAACAAACTTTATTTTTAAATAAATATTATATAAAATTAGTACAATCCAGATAGAATAAACACAATAATAATTAACAAAAAGGAATCAGCTTGAGATACCATGAATGACATGATGCTTTCATATTTTGTGGAATAGGTTGAAAGTGAAATATTACAAAAGACGTTTTGATATATGAGCTTATTTATGCACTCCATGTATGTAAAAGTATGAAACCACCAGGCTGCCATCATGCTGATTGATTACCAACTAACAATTGACGTTTTACCTAGAGAAGGGATAATCATAATGCGATCATCATCTGTTTCTGGAAAGGGTCAAGCATTTATCCAGGATTAAACAACGAATACCTATTACATCTGTTTGAACCGACCACCTGAGTCTGAACTGTTCATGCACGGCTTCATAATGTTTGTCTTCATTTTCGTTTTGCAAGTTAATGCGAGTTTCACTTGCCCATGATGTAATATTGTCCACCGTCTCCGTATTTTTTGTCAATAGTGTGCGTTCTTAGTTTTATATTGATAGTTCAGACTAGATGTATAAACATGTCCTCATTGTCCATGATATACCAATGTCCACAGTCTCCGTGTTTTTCTACTTTTTAGGTATAGTACAGATCATCAATGTAAAAGCTTGCCTTAAATTCTTAGGTCTTTAATAAACAAACTTTATATACACAACTATTATGAAACAAGTAATGTAATCCAAATAAAGTAAACTCAATAATAATACCCCCAAAAGTCAGTTTCAGATTTCATAAATTATACGATGGTTTCAGATTTTGTGGAATAGGTGGCTTCGTCTGTAAATTGTTCTTGATAGTATCAATTTACACACAATTACAACAGCACAATGCATGTTTTGACACATGATATTATTTCCAAACTTCGTCATGTGCTTGCGACTTAACACATTTATGAACTGTATGGAATCACCAGGCTGCCATATTGCGAATAATATGGAGTAACAATTAACAAGTAACGACTGATGCATTACCTTGGGAAGGGATAATCATAATATGGTCGTCTTTTGATTCTGAAAACGGTTAAAGGTCTCTCTGGGATGAAAAACGAACCACAATTACGTCTGAGTGCACTAACCCTTAGAGTCTGAACCGCTCATGCACGGATTGTCTACAGTTTCCATCTGTTGGTCAATAGTTATGTGTGTCCTTAGTTTGAACTGATAGTACAGACTATTTGTGTAAACGTGTGCGTCCTCGCTTCCATTGCGAAATTTCATATTCCTTATAATTAATTATACAGTACCCTCATCGATACGTCACCGTTTGCTATAAATTAACTGCCAGAAACTGTATCTCTTTTCACTCCAAGATAGCTTGAACAAATGTTCTCGGTACGGGGTTCCATACCCGAGTCCTCGATTTCAACCAAATACAAGAATGTGTATGTGTGTGTGTTAACTTTTTCAATTTTCAAAAGTATTAATAAATGCATATGGTACGTTTCAGATATTAATACACAATGTTCGTGTTAGTCTGGGTTTCAGATCTTGTCAATTACACCACAATGGGCAATGCATATTTTAAGCCCTTGTTAAAATAAAGTGCAAATGAATCAACTGTATATAACACACTGGCTAGGACATTCCTAACTTTAAGAGTTGATGCGCTCGTTATATTCATTGCCGGTACACTGACATTGTGAACGCACTATATAGCTGGTATTTACTCTACTGAAGGACATTCCATCGTACTGTATAAAAATCCGACCAAGATTGGTTCGGTTTTGTTCTTTACGGCAAAGCAACACAAGTGGGTTATTTAGTACCAAGACCAATTGTGGTAAAGTGCCTGGCCCATGGACACACCAGTGAAGCCGACCCAGGCTGATTCGATGGCTTGATTCGAACCTGCAGCCTTGCGGTCGAGAGTCCTGAATGCTAACCACTGAGCCACTGCGGCTCCTAAATTTCGAGCAAGACATTCATGTATTTACAAAAAGTCACAATTATCTACATATCACTCGTGACAGTATACAAAAGCACCTTTTAAAATATACATGTAAAATGATTTTTTTATATATTTCGATCACAATAAATTTTAAAGTATCGATAATTAATACAATGTCCCTACTTACGCTTCCTACCGTAAACTTCGCCTTAATTAATTGTATGCATGTTTGTGCAGATAACAGTTTTCGTTTTAATTAGTCTCCATTCCTTCTCCAAAGAAAAAACAAAAGTTTGATAAAAAGAAAAAGATCTGAATTAAGTTTTATCAGAGATTATGACACAGCCTAACGCTTATTGGCTAATAGTGAATCGGCATAAAGAGTATATTGACTGTACAGACTCTCTGCACATAATGTTTTCTTCATTTGTTTTCTCGTTGATTTTTTTTTTTTTTTTTTTGGAATTAAAAAAGTAGAAGTTATTTTATCAAAACATGATATCATATGAGTAAGAGTTTTATATGCAACAAGAAAACGCTTTGCAAAATCGGTCCTTGCGTAACATGAAGTGCTTATCAATCATGTTATTTACACCTACGCGCTGTAGATGGTTTTATGTAAGTCACTTGAAACTTGAATCTTCAACTTTATGCCTTTGAACTAAAACTAACTATATACAGCAGAGATTTGTTTCTGTTTTACAGCCTCCGCGGTTTTGACACTGCAAAGACCTTATTTGTTTACCAACTTGTACATCAACAACAAAGCCTAGAAAATAAATGTATCTGAAAATGTAAACGAACGTATTAGACATTATTTAATTTTATATTTGCATGTATAGTGTAGTTTTCTTGCTTTCGGCTTTGTAAAAAACAAGTTTGCGAGTTTGCTCATTTTACAGAAGTGTTTATTTGATATTCTGCTAGTATAATACTCCCAACTTTAAACTGCAGATGAATAGAACAAAACATTACATAAGACTGTTGATTTAATCAAATAACTCCATGCAGGTCAGGAGGGCATTGAAATTACATTTCCATAGTTACGCACGGACGAGATGGCGAAGTAGCCTTCGGGTACAGCTCCAAAAAGGTGAAATAAAGGTCAAGTTAGCTGGATTGTCCGCATTGTATAAGGCCTACTAGTGATGAAATAAGTAATAAATTATATTAACAACAATGGAGGATTTTACACCAGTGCGTATTTCAATTTAAATCTATGAAACGAGTTGAATGATTAAAGATTCGCAAAAGATTGAAACTATTCAAATATTTCATAAATTTCATTTGAAATAATCTCAGCTGTAAGATTATATTATATGCACCACATGACAAAATATGCCGATGTTACTCGAGAAGAACCGCACAAATAGTAAAAAGAATTTATTTAGATTACATTCGGATGCCTTGGTTATTACGCCTTCACCTTACATGTTGTATGCCGTCTTTCGTTATGTCATTGGGTTTTATAAACCGTGTCAATTATTAGAAACTATGATATGGGTACATAAATCTAAGTAGGAACCGCCAATTTCTGAGCGGTTAGCGTCTCATACTCGCGACCGAAAGGCTGCGGGTTCGAGTCCTACCATCGGATTAGCCCAAATGGGCCACATTTCTAGGCACTTTACTCCAATTGCCTCAGCACTAAATAACCTACATGCGTTCCTGTTGCGTAAAACACCAAACCAAACCAACCCAAAATAAATCTAAATAACTCAGTACCCATGCGATAAATTCATAAATATATATATATACTATATCCGATTATAAACATAAATGAAGCAGCGAAATTATTTACATAGACTTTGTAATTATTCCTTTCGATGCCGGACACTTTCTTTAAAAAGCCCAGATGTTACGTCATGATGCCAAAAATTAAACAGACCACAGTTTCAAATTCATGTCTTGACGTGACGCGTACTTGTTGTTGGTGTAAATGCCATTATAGAGGAAGATGATATAGCGGTAACAGTACTATTCATTGCAAGATTTTGTTCCTGGAATCATTATAACAGTTGTTTATATCAAAATAACATATCTCGAAAACAAGACTCACCAACGTTTTTATCACTTTCTATTTGATAGAACACATTGATTGTTTCTTTCGCTATCTGTATTGAGACAAAAAAGATAGAGATTCGTTTAGTCTGCCTATGATTGAAGTGTTCTGTTCGATTTTTCATTCATCGCAATCTAAGGTTAGTTACATAAAAAAATAATAATAAAACATGCCCTCTTCCAGCAATTAGCTAATCCACCTATCAAGACCTAATGTTTCCGACTCAGTGATCTTTGACATGAATTGTCAACTGCCAGCAAAAACAACACTTGCTTTTTTTTTCGAATCAAGTTTTATAGAACTTCCTACTTTTCAAAAATTAGTGTTTCTTCACTGTGATATCAATGTTTGACAAATATGTCGATCCATCAAAGAATGCATTATTTCAAAATATCATAACGGTTCCGAAATTTTATCTCATTATATAGCTAACATCGTCAGGTATACACGTTATTTACATGTATATGTAATCTACCCCAATGTCGATTTCCACTCGCACGTGTTCAATATCGATCGTCAAGCAAAATACAATTTGAACAATGTTGTTGTTATTGTTGTTGTGGGTTTAACGCCATTTTTCAGCACATGATAGGCTATACATGGCGGCCAGTTTTATCTGGTGGAGGAAGAACCCGGGCAAACCCCGGGAAGAACCAGCGACCCACGGGAACCTACTGGCAAGCTTTCTCAAATATCCACATTGGAAGACCCCGAGATTCGAACCCACGCGGACAGAGGTGAGATGGCAGTGATCGGTAAAGGCGAGCGCCTTAGACCACTCGGCCACCGGGGGACCCCCAATTTGAACAAAATACACAGTCTGTTTCCCGCACTCTATCCCTAAATAATATGAGTCGCATTTTGTTTCCGTGGTCCCTGTCCTTCTGGTGGCTAACTTGGAAATGCAGAGTATTCTCAAGACTCATAAACTTCATGGATGAATTGATTCCTAGGATTGTATGGTCAGACTTCTGACTTTTTGAGTACTGACTAAATATGGATGTTACAAAATTTGATATACCACTCTTAATGCCACCTTTTAAAGACATTCAGGATTTTACATCCCTGAACATAAAATATTAAATATTAAATTATGTCTCAAAAAAGCTGTATCAACCATCACAGAGCGAACACCGATATGCTGCGAATAAGCAATGCATGACCCAATCTTAATGTCACAACACCAGCAGGCGACTTACGGATATCAAACGCTTGTCTTTATTTGGAAATGCAGCTGTGATTGATTCTTAATATGCAAAAGGACTTTTGTAGCTTGCGTTTCTATAGGCATACAAGAGTGAAAATAATAATACTGCCCCAAAAATATTATTGTTCTGAAATTATGCATTTAATATAAAAAGCAAGCACAACCCAATCAACCAACCAACCAAGCAACAACCCCCTCGAATTTAGACAGAGTTCTTTTATAAGACCGGCAATTAGTTAGAAAGTACATTTATTGTTTGAACCGGTCCATATATCCGTCATACACAGAGAGAATAGATCTCAATCAACAGGCAGCGTCTCGATATTTATATTAATGTTTTATGTTAATAATTTGTTTTTATTTACAGACGTCGACAACTAAATATTGCATAGATGCCCATAATAATGTGACTTCATACATTTGCGTGGGTAACAATATCCGTGCTTTTGCAAAAAAAGACTTTTACGTCAGTGTCTGAATTAATATATAAGCCTCTGATTGTGATGGGGTGCTGTTATCTTCATTATAAGATAAGTGTTCGTTGGGTCTTTATATTCGCAGTTTGTGCCGACTACGGAATCCACGAAACTGGTACCACACGAATAAAAGCCAATTAAATGCAAGTTTTCAAGGCAGGTTTTAGGGGTAAACTCTTAGCGTTACCTCATGGCCTTGTAGTTATACAACAAATTAACTTACAGACCCGTGGTTCACGGACTAATATTATAAGAGACAGGCAGACAGACAGAGATAAACAGACAGAGAGAGAGAGCGAGAGACAAGAGACAGGGAACAACTTTTTGTCTTATTATATGGTCAGGCATAACGAATTCGGGGAATTGAGTAAAAATTCTTTTGAGATGTACATACATGACACTTCATACTTTTCCCCCATGAATGTAGGATGATTTCAAAGGACCCTAATTTTTAGGTAAAATCATGACCGCAACGGGGCGTTACCAAAGTGAAAAGATGCAGGGTGAAACGGCGAACTACGCACTGTTCAATATATAAACAACACGTACAAGCTTCGAAAGATAAGATTTTGTATTTTTATAACTCTTTGACAACCAGAATTTAATTACTCTTTGCAAAACTTGAATCTACGAAGCTTTTCGTAGCCTTCAGCTGCCATGCAGAAGATAAGTTAATGCCAAAGTGATCGTGACGTATAAAATGTTGGCCATTGTGACAAGGCATAAAATACATAAAGCAATAAAGAACATTCCTATTATTATTGTCCACATTAGAAGCCAGATTTTACTGGGTGGAAATCACGGACTGTCGGGACTCCTAGAGACGGCCAGTATGACCACTGTTATAGGCATAGTTCATCTATCAGTAATTATCTTGATTAGCCACTGCAGCTGAAATGCATGCATTTCACGCTACTAATACCTAGTCATCACGTGTACAATACACATTTTAACTACTGAGAATAACCTATCACAATATGTCTGGTCATAAATATGGAAAGTTTACCATTAAATAAACATTGTTATTCCTACTTTCAACTGCACTATCGTAAAGGTACATCTGTGAGCTAAACACAAATAAGTATTATCACAGTATAAATGTCTGGTCATAAATATGGAAAGTTTAACATTGAATAAACATATTCATTCATACTAATAAATATGTATCAACGTATCAAGCATGATAGCTCTAAAATGAACAGTACACACGAAATTAACTTTAAGCACAAAATCACAGGAAGCAAGAAATGTAGGTCAAAGTGACCTCATGTTGCAATAAAGGTGAAGTATTTATCAAGATGCTTCCCTTCAGCAAATTTCATGAATCTAGGTAGGAGAGTTCGCATATTGCATGCCAAAACCCATCTGGACATAAAACAAATACAACAACTTAACCAAAGGCAGTAAAAGGGTAAATATAGGTCACATTGGCCTTCATTTATCATAAAGGTGTTGTACAAACATAAGTGCATTCAAATCAATTAACTGTGTGCGTATTATTGACACGTTTTCCTTAACCTAGTAGCGAAATGTAGCAAACATGCAATTTATACTCCTAAGTCCCACTCTTCCACAATTTTCTCCAAAAAGCCAAGAGAAATGAATACAAGGATTATATCAGAGTTCTAATTTCTCTTTTGATCTGATATTTCTATGCTTATCCATGTACTAAAATGACATTATATTTCATCATGGACTCATATTTATGCTCTCATATCGAAGTCAAGGGTTTACCTTACTTGATTCTAAAAATTGGCAGTATTTCATGTTGTATTCAGTAATTTTGTTTAGCTATTCCTCTTTGTACATAATATTAACAATATCACTATTTAAAATGTTTTATTGCTTTTTTTAAACAAAGAATATTCATTCGTAAACAAAACTGGGTAAATTGAGGGCTGGTTAGCAACGCTGTTGATTACTGTTTCCATGGCAATGTACTCCTACCTGCGATAGAATACTTGTAATGTAGGGCCAAATGTTAAACAGAGGTCAAGTCAGCAGTGAAGCTCAATTCAATCAGTTTAATGCTACCTTTGAACCATGCGTTATAAATCGATGAGTTGAAAATATTTTGTACATCGAATTCTAAAGTAATATGCTATAATCTTTCTTGCAAATGTATCTGGAGGAAACCTAAGATAACCTTCTCTCAGATCGTTGACAAATGACAAATTATACAGTCAATTGTCATTGAAGTAACATTTATTACAACGGAATATTCGCGTTCTGGAAGACAATTGATGAGAACAGACGTGTTCAATGGTACATTTGATCTTTATTACGCAATATTCAGGTTCCGACCATAACAGCAATTTCCCTGTAACAAACATGCATATATCTATATATTTTGTTTTTACAACGACATTGTCATTCCTTGTGATTTTACTTTTAGCTGGAATATGCCAGAGAATAACATATACACATGTCAGTCTTAGAAAATGAGTTTTATATGTAGGAAAATGTGTATAAGATTTAAAAAGGATTAAAATAATATCATATATGAAGTATATAATATAGAGTTCTATTTGTGACTCATTCTTCTCACTGTTACATTGGTTTGCCAACGATCAGATAAAGGACCACTTTTTCTCAGTTAAAGATATGCTCTTTAACAATACATATTCCTTACTACGATAAAATGGCTGTAGACGAGCTTCGTAGTTGTAACAAGAGTTGACTGTACTACAAAGAATATTACATTTCCACCAAGCTGTTTAGAGGATACAGTGTTATAGATAGAAAAACGGAGGTCATCCCCTACTCGTTCTTTAAAACATTGATAAAACATTTTACCAACAAAAATGATTTGGTTTGGTCTTGTGTTTTACGGCACAGCAACACAAGGAGGTTATTTATCGCCAAGGCATTTTGAGTAAAGTGTCTTGCTCAAGCTATTCAATGGTAGGGTTCTAATCTGCACACTTCGGTCACAATTTCAGCACGCCAATTAGTGAGCCCCTGCGGCCCCTGCCTCCATGAGTCGTCTCTTAAGACATGAGGGAAGGCGCATCGGGCCAACAATACAATACGTTGATTTGATTTGTCCACATAACCACTTAGGTCGTACATGCCTTACTCCAACAGACTGAAAACAATCAGCAACACCCTTCCAAAAGGTTAAAGGGACATACAGACGGAAAGAAAATCCCATATCATTATTGTACTAGTAGTAGTAGTGACTCATATTGGTGTATTGTCTGCTACTTTATTCATTTTAAACACATTATGTGGATTCGGACGATTTCTAGTCAAAACGTATCCAAGTCAAAACATACCTTGACCGAAACATAATAAAGTCAAAACGTACCTAAACCGAAACGTACCCAAGTCAAAACGTACTCATGAAGAAAAGAATCTGCCTAAGTCAAAACGTTACTATACCAACATACCCGATATCTGCGATTTATTAAAACTAAATAATAATATACATTTTTTTAGCACTTATTTTTCAATTCATCCAGCCAGAAAAAAAGCAAAGTGTACTGTCATAGACATAAAGTAAACCATGATAATTTGCGCCAGTTCTGCTTTGGCCTGATGATTTATGCAGCTGATCAGCTTGAATCATTATTGAAATGGTAGAAGCTCGGTCTTCCGAAGGTTCTTTTGTCTGAAGATTCAGACATCCGAAATATTTTTGTACGAGAACTATATTTCCCGTAAATTTTAGCCCAACGTTCCATTGCTCCGAAGTTCGCAAGTCTGGGTGTGGTAAGCGACACATTGTCTAATTAAGATAATATTTACGCCATGTTTCATCATAATCCCTATGTTGACCTTTCAACATCGTCTCTGACCTCGAGATTGGAACCATGGGCCTTGATTTGGTACACATCACATCACAAAGTGAATATACACATTTCAACAAAGTTTCATTGAAAAGTTATGTACTTGACCCGAACATCACTATATTTTTAGTACGCGACACACACTGCCTAGTAGAGATACACATGTGTTTATCGTTTCATCGAAATCGCTGAAGACATTGACAAAAATGACACCTGGGGGACAATGTGAATAAACATTACGGTCGCCATTTTGAAAATGTCGCACTTGGGGGACAACGGAAATTCTATGTTAAAATGTCTGTAGGTTTAACATTTAATGTGATTCTCTGGGGACAAGAGGTATTTTACATTAGTTTTTGAACATATCATTTTCCATTGTCCATCAAAATGGTTTTTGGTCTTGAGTACAAAAATGACCCTCTGGCGACAAGGGGAAATGGAATGTTATGTAAGACATTAAAATTGTGCTTATGTTGTGGGAAAAGTTACAGAAGCAAACAAACATTGGTAAAGCATTTTGCTAAAGACACTTTTAGGCAGCAATCCATGCACAATTAAATAGTCCTTGATGAACTCTGATATATTTTGTTTCATTTGGATTTATGGTCCCAATAAACAAACATTCGTATTGTTTACTTTGTTCGTTACGTGTGATATAGTTTGATAAATTACGCTCACGTCTGCACAAAGTTTAAAACATATTTGAGGACTGTAAATTGTCTGTGTTTTAAGCAAGATTAATCTGGTACGTCTCCAAGGTATGTATTTAACTTATGTGTTTGATTTTATGCAGGGAAACCCACTGGATGTCTGATCAAATGAGTCAGAATTCAAATAGAATGTGACACAAAGACCTTGTTGTATAAAAAACTGAGTATTACTTTGATTGAAGGATAATGAACTTCCTTTCCCCATAAACGTTCTTATTTGGGTTTGTTTAACATCTGACATCAAACAAAATTGTGTATTAGATCTCATAGCTGTGGACATTCTAAAAAAAATTTCTGAATGCATAAGTGGCTTAGGTTGTACAGAAAAAGTACAAGACGTGTTTGAACCCAATGAAATAATCTGGGCGATAAGATCCTGATACTTTTGGCTGCGCAGTTGATTTGTCACATGGCTCTTGCAGCTAATGAGATAAAGCTATACCAAAGAAACATTTGAAAATTAAACTTTAATGTGGTCTTTGCTCAACCAGTGCTCTAAACCTTATTAACAATAATAGGTACACAAAGAAAAGTTTCACGAGTGCCAGGCTCATACTTTAATTAAAATTAAACGATATATTCTGATCCTTTTGAACTATGTCATTAAATATATATAAATTCTGCCTTCAAAGAAGGAAATGAACGCCATAATAGTTAGTAAACTATTCAAATATTGAACATAAAATTGAATTGTATTCAGCTTTTTATTTAATTCATTCTTCCACTGTCCATTTTTACAAATGCAAAGCATCAAAAAAGTATAGCTGTAAACAAATAACCCGTCATAATGTACCTGTCATAACTATCATCTAAATGAAAAAAGTTCTTTTTTGCAATTTAACTTCTCCAAATGATGATGGAAAGAACAAAGAGAATGAGCTCTAAGACTGTAGCATCAGTCATTATGTCTAATCGCTACTAATACCTGGGCCATGAAAAGTGTACCCCATTTGCCAGAACAAAACATAAATACACATAAACCAAATTTAGAGAAATCTGCGCTATCTGTGTATGATTCAATAACATCACAGCTGTTCCAATTACTGTCCGGAATATAAGAAATGCTATTGAATTCGTTTACAAACACAGACATATGTTCATATCTGATGCCATGACTACGTTTATCTCAAAACGGTGGTTAGGTTTGGTAATGCCAGTGTAAGGTCAATAAGTGACACTGTAACATTTTTTTCCAAGTGATAATTTTAGCGCTACAGTGACTTCAATGTTCCGACCAATGTGTAAGCATGGGTTAACCTTGGTTATAATTATATGCAAACAGTACAAACAGGTGTACATTTTGGGAATCGATCACAAGGGATTTTTCTAACATGCAATTTCCTCATTCAATAAATAAATACATTGAATGCACAATTGTGTTTGAATTAAGTTTTTAAAAAACCAATAACAACATTTATGAGGAAAGGAAATTAATTATGCCTAAATCAAAGTAATATTCATTTTTTTTTTTTTATAAAAACAGTTTTCCCTAAACACTTTTTGTGTCACATTTTAGATGAATTCTGACTTATTTGATCAGATATCCAATGGGTATATCTGTATAAAATCGAACATACGGATTAAAAACATACCTTGGAGAAGTACCAGATTACTCTTCCTTGAAAAACAGACCAAGTACCGTTTTCAAATATCATTTAAACTTTGTGGAGACGTGAATGTAATTTATCACACTTCACATGCGGAGACATGAGTGTAATTTATCATGCTATCAAATATGAAGAACAAAGTAAACATGACGAATGTTAACATTCAAACATCTTTTTTTAAATATCGAAATCCCAAAGTTCTGAACCAAGGTACGGGACGTGCTTCATTGGAACCATAAATAAAAATTCAAAAAAATACAATGTCAACAAAACCGTGTGCATCAAGTACATTTGGATAATCAGTCTAAAGAGAAACCTTGTAACATATTTCCAGTCGATATGTAATACTAAATAATCTAGCAATAACGTAAGAATAAAGAGGACTTCTTCAGACAAATAACAGGGAAAATTCCATCCTAATCCGTTAAGAACATTTTAAGATTACTTTTAAGTTTTAAAAGATTCAGGGGAGATAACATCTTTTTGATCAGATATTTATTATTCATGAGTTGTGATCGTATCATAAAAACAATTTAAAGTTTTTGAAGTTTTAACGCAAATTTATAGTAATTTGCTTGTAATCTTGAAGTATAAAGCTATGGAAGATGTTGCGAAGCATTTGCAAGGTTATACAATTTTAGCAGCATTGAAAATTGAACTTTCCATGATTTGCATACAATTTGATTTTCATATAATCTCAGCATTATATCTGGCGGAACATATTCATATGTCAATATACACTTTTAAAACGTGCTTGTGTATTTTTACATATTGATCGGAATATTGGTGTATGTTTTAGCCTTGGATACAATTGTCGCGAAACAGAACACACAAATGTGTCTCTTTTGAACAAGAAACGTAGAATTTCTCTGAATAGAAATTTACATATAGGAATGTATTAAGGTCATACATAACAATTACATTTTACGTCAATACAAAGGGTATAGACGATGTAGATGAAAGAAACATTGCTCGACATTATTTAAAATAATACTTCAGTTAATTGTGATTAAGTTAAAAACAGACCATTTACCGTCTTCAAATTACATTTGATATATTTAGAGACGTGAATGTAATTTATCACTCTTCAATTGTTACATGAAAAACGAAGTAAACTTGACAAATGGAAACATTTTAGGGATCTTGTGTAAATATCAAATCCAAACGTTATCAACATAGGTGCAGCAAACACTTTATTGTGGCCATAAATAAAGCTAAGAAAGATCTTGAATCTATTGATTGGGAAATCACCGATTGTGAAAGCTTAAACTATGAGATCACCATTAAAGTTGTACTCAAGTTTTCTCAGTTTAAATCTAGGAGGAAGAATAATTTCGAAATTACAATAGGAATCATACCTTTACATCAAACACTTAGTGGTGAGTGGGATCATTCTGAATCAAAGCCTTCTGACCTGTATTCAGCCAAGAGCTAATAGTACACAATTTAGCAAAATAATTATTGAAGTGCCACGGAAGTCTACACTTAAAGATAAAAAGTAGAGAGTAAATCTTGACATAAACAACCGTGCACATTTCATCAAAATCCGTTAAGAACATTTTGAGATATTTAAATATTGAAATATTAAGGGGAAATAACATCCGCCCATCTAATTAATATTCATGAGTTATGACGATGTGATGGAAGAGATTTCACATATTTGTAAACTTTAACCGTCTCTATATTAATGGTAATTTTGTTCCAGTTTTCTAGACAAAACCCGCGGGAGATTTTGAAACACATTTGCATGCAGGGGAGATTATATCTGTCCACCTGTATAATATTAAACAGTTTGATCATGCCATGGAAGACATTAAAACAAAATTGTAAAGTTTGGCTGTCTTTTGTAAAACATATTAATGATAATTGTGTTGTAATTTTGACGTAAAATCTGGGAAAGATTCTGCAACACAATTGAGTCACTTGGTTTGCAAAGCTATTTAATCGAACTAAAGCTCTGTCCATTGTTTCAACATTATCGTAATGACGCCATTTCAATATTTTGTGACCAGATTATAACAGTGGGAAATAATGTATTAGCTATGTACAAGCTTGTATCCTTTACAATTTGTCCTGTTTCCTAATGCAATGAGACCTAAATCGTTACGACCATTGTGAATGAGTACCAGTTGAGGAGGCGCCTGGAATTTAACAAGTATGAATCTTATTCCTCTTCTTTATTTAGAAAGTTTAAACCCGCTGAGGTTCGGACATTTACTGATTTAGTTTCGTATGTTGCGTGTTCTGTACATGATTTGATACTACTTTGATACTACTTTGATACTACTTTGATACTACTTTGATACTACTTCTATATAAGTTCTGAATAAGCATGGCTCATTTTCAATTGATTTAATTGATCATCTGTAGAAATTTATTTAAGAATCTAATATACTTAATTAGAATTTTTCTATTATACATTTAAAACATATGAATTTCAAGCTGATTTGATATATAAATGTTTAAGATAATGCTTCCAATTTGAATTGCAGTCCTATGCTGGCATAATGTTTAAGTGTTTCAAATAACGCTTTCGTTGTGTGAGTTGGTTCTTCAATTTTTATACAAGTTTTTATGACAGCTAGAAGGCGTTTAAATTTGGCACTTTTCAGACTAGACACTTTCATTTGGTGGCATGGTTACAGTGGAGAGTAAAAGTAGTATTTTAGAGGTCAGTTGATTTATTGTGTCTCGTTAGGTTTAGTTTTACCCAAAACTGACATTGAATACAGCCAAACATGTATTGACTGCCCGGGTTCAGAAATCTATTGAATGTGATTTCAGATATCAGCATAAGTTTAGCTGCTTTGGTAGTGTTTTATTTTTAAACTTTTCGATAGCATGGTTAAACCAATTTTGTGCTATGGTTCAGCAGCCTGGGCTTACGAATATTCAGAAGTAGTAGAAAATGTACAACACAAGTTTTATAAACGGTACCTCGATCTCTCACCCCACCGAATAATGCTTAAGCAGCTGGAGAATGTGGCATATACCCACTATGTAATACACATTATACATGGTGTATACTATTTTAGCTACGTTTAATTCATGAATCAAAACAGGTATTTCTATAATTGTTATCTGATGTTAAAGCATCTTGATGAAAATAATCGTATTACATGGGCAACACACGTGAAGAAATTACTGTATTCATATCGGTTTGGTTTCTTATGGATTGAGCAAAGTGTTGGAGATATGAATTTGTTCATAAAGATATTTCAACAAAGAGTTCAAGCGTGTATGATACAAAAATGTCATAGTGAAGGTATGGGTTCAACGCGAGGAAGATACCGATATTTTCAATCTTTGTTAAATCCTGAACAGTTTTTCAGCTATAGAATTTCCATTAAAATTAGGAAATGCAATTCTTAGATTTAGTCACAAATTTTCTTAGTCTTATGTCCGCTGTTAATCCTGGTACCTTGACCAATCTAGCTACTTTTCTGTACTATGCCTTCACAAGAAAGATACAATTTATGATGTGTACTATGATCTAATAAATAGATGTAGTTATATTACCAGCTGTTTGTGTGCGGTCTGTTCCAACGTTATGTTATGCTGTTTTATCTGTCATGTAAGTATTATGGTCATATGGCTAAAATACTGAATTGATGTATTGTGTTGTTTTGTATTGTAAAAACATGAATTCCATAATCGGGTAGAACTGAACAAACAAACTTCAATTTTAATAAATATAAAAAAATGTAATATATTCCAAATAAAATAAACGCAATAATAAGAATGAAAATGAATCAGTTTGAGATATTATAAATGATATAATGGTTTCATATTTTGCGGAATTAGTTGATAGCGTAAATTTAAACACAACTTAAATATCAGAAAAGACGTTTTGATACATGAGCTTATTTACGCAATTCATGTGTGTAAAAGTATGAAACCACCAGGCAGCCACCTTGCTGTATGAAGTAGCAATTAACAATTAATGTATTACCTGGGAAGGGATAATCACAATATGATCATCCTTTGATTCTGGAAAGCGTCAAGGATCCGTCCAAGATTAAGAAAACGAACGATAACTGACCTATCGCCCGAGCAGACATAGCCACTCTCTACTCATTAGCATAACACGTCATATAAAATCTAAGTATTTTATGTTGACTCTTACCCAGTGTGAATTAGTGTTAATATGTATCATAATGTTTGTCTTCATTTACATTTTGCACGTTAATGTGTGTCCGAATTGTCCATGATGTACAATTGTCCAGTCTCCGTGTTTTTCTGAATAATTGTGTGCGACCTTAGCTTGTATTTGATAGTTCATTTTATTTGTGTAAAGATGTCCTCGTTGTCGATGATGTACCACTACCGACAGTCTCCATGTTTTTGAAAATTACGTGCATCTTTAGTAGTAAGTATACTACAGACCATCAGTGTAAAAACGTGCATTGGATACTTAAGCCGAATTTAAAAACAAAGACACTTTATATGTAATACATATTTTGAAACAAATAATACAATCCAAATAGAACTAAATAATAATAATAATAATAATAATAATAATAATAATAAACAATAACAAATCAACTTTGAGATTACATAAATTTTAAGGTTTCAGATTTTCTGGAATAGCTTGGCGTCATGTAGAAACTTTTCTTGATAGTGTCAATTTATGCACACTTAAAATGGTGCGATAGATGTTTTGTTACATGAGCTTATTTACGACCTCCATCATGTGCTTCTGTCTAAACACATTTATGAACTGTATGGAACCGCCAAGCTGCCATCATGCTGTATGAAGTAACAATGAACAATTCAAAACTGATGTAAAATGGATAATCATGATGGGGTCGTCCTTTGAGTCTGGAAAGAGTTAAAGATCTGTCAGGGACGAAACAACGAACCACAATTACTTCTGAGTGCTCTAAACTTCCGAGTCTGAACCGTTCATGCACAGCCTATTAATGTTTGTCTTCATTTGCATTTTGCAAAATAATGGGAGTCTCAACTGTTTATGACATCTCATTGTCTACAGTTTCCATGTTTTGGTCAATAGTTACGTGTGTCCTTAGTTGAATTGACACTACAAACTATTTGTGTAAACGTGTGCGTCCTCGCTTGCATTGCGAAATTGCATGTTCCTTAAAATTAATCCTACAATACCCTCCTCGATACATCAGAAGTTGCTACAGATTTACTGCCAGAAACTGTATATCTTTTCACAGCAGGATAGCTAGGACAAATATCCTCTGTACGGGGTTTCAGATCCAATTTCTCGATATGCACCAAATCAAGAATGTGTGTGTGTGTGTGTGTGTGTGTGTGTGTGTGTGGCGGTTCAGCGACTCTAGCTACCGTGAAAAAGAGCTTTGAAACCTCGAAGTATTGCTAGACCACAGTTTTGGTTCAAGCTTTCCATTTGTTTCCCGGTAGTGAATAAAAGTGCTTTAGACGAGGTCTGAGCTAGTTATTCGAATAATACCAAGTGCTGGAGTGACTAATGTTCTAGTTACTTAAGTTCTACCGTGTATACAACATTCATTACCTCATGAATAGTTTGGAATTTAGCATTTGGAAAACGAAATACTATTTACCCATCACACTTCAATCATTAGAAACGGAGACGCATTTACTTCATTAATTTATTGTTGAGAATAAAGCTTTCCCCAATTGCAGATATATTCCATTCAATAAAACCCACTTTTTACATATTCATTTCATATCTCAATACAAGAAATGGTTATATGTTGTTAAGACAGGAACAGTATCATTAGAGATAGTAATACAAGAACTGTCAAGAATAGTTAAATTTTTGTTGCAATATACACCTAATGATTTTTTCATTTCATTTTCATTGCTCCCGTAACATTGCTGGTCGTAGGGGCGCCACTGATGACTTTGCGACAATCTCTCTCCATTTTGCCCTGTTCTCCACTGCTCTTTGGGACTTTGCAAAGTTAATGCCTGTCCACTCTTTGATATTGTCTTCCCATCTCTTCTTCTGTCTGCCTCGCTTTCTCTTTCCTCTCACTGTGCCCTGTAGGATTTTCTTTGACAGGCCAGTTGAGCGTGAGACGTGACCATACCATCTTAGTTTGCGTTTCTTTACAGTGGTGAGCAGATCTTCATAAGGTCCAATTGCACCTTGGATTTTAGTGCGCACCTCCGCATTAGAGACGTGGTCTAAGTATGAGATTTTCAAAATCCTTCGATAACATCTCATCTCTAAGGCATGGATTCTTCTCTCTAATTCTGCTGTTAGGGTCCATGTATCACATGCATATAGGAATATGAACATGACGAGGGTGCGCATAAGCTTGATCTTGGACCCAAGCGTGATGTTGCTGTCTTTCCAAGTAGGTTTCAGCCTAGCCAGAGCAAACATTTGTCTGCGCAATCCTGGAGAGAACCTCAGGTTTTGAACCTTCATCAGAGGCGATGGCACCTAGGTACTTGAAGCTTGTTACTGTGCCCAGCTTCTGTCCATTCACTCTTATTTCTTTTTGGATGCCACTCGGGTTGTTTGTCATTAGGTTTGTCTTTTCAGTGTTGATCTCTATCCCATATCTTAGTGATGCTTGATTGAGACGGTTCACTAAGGTTTCCATTTCTTCTTCATCTCCTGCCAAGCCAACACTGACACTGCCCTCATGGTCTTCCAAGGCGTCGGACATGATCCTTTCCAGGTAGATGTTGAAGAGAGTGGGTGAGAGAAGTCACCCCTGTATGAATCCGACTGTGGTTCTAAACCAGTCTCCTATGTTGCCATTGACGAGAACTGTACTAGTCGCCTTGTCATACAGGGTTTCTATAGTGTGGATTAGTTTTGCGTTTATGTTGTATATCCGCATGGTGGCCCACAAGGCTGCATGCCATACCTTATCGAAAGCCTTCTTGAAGTCAGTGAAGTCAGTGAAGACATGATAGAGGTTCTGTTGATGCTGGAGATATTTTTCACAGAGGATTCTAAGATAGAAGATCTGTTCTGTAGTGCTACGTCCTGCTCTGAAACCTGTCTGTTCTTCAGCAATGATGTGCTCTGCTTGGGGTTTCAGTCTGTTGAGGATGATCTTAAGCATAACCTTGCTTGGGTGACAGATGAGACTGATTGTGGAATCCCTTTTTTAGGAAGAGTCACCATCAGAAACTGTGTCCATGGGGTGGGCCATTCTCCTGATTGCCAGATTTGGTTGCAGATTGTTGTGAGGACATCTATCATGGAAGTTCCTCCGGCTTGAACAAGTTCTGCTGGTATATTGTCTACCCCAGCTGACTTCCCCTTCTTTAGTTCCTTTACTGCAGCCTCTACTTCGTCCCTGAGGGTCGGGTGGTCAACCTCTGTTGTGGTCAGTGGTACGTTTAGAAGTCTCATGGTTGTAAAGCTCCGAACAGTATCCGTCCATCTGTTAAGAATGTATTGGTTTTCTGTCAGACTCTTACCAGCCTAGTCCTGAATCGTAGTAGATCTCCTCTGTTTCTCTGTTGTCAGGTCTTTCACCAACTGGTATGCCCTTTTACTGTCATTCTGGTTAAGGCTTTTCTCGACTTCCTTGCATTGGTCCTCTAACCAGCTTTATTTTGCTTTCTTTATACTCTTCTTAATCCTGTTGTTAATTTCATTTTATGTTTTTGGTCCTTCGTGGTCTCGTCGCTTACTCTTCAGTTTTTTCCTCACATCGCTTAGGTTGAGGATATCTGCTGTGACTCAAGGCTTCTTTATTCTACGATCCTTGCCAATGATCTCGCCGGCTGTGTCTATTACTGCCTTGTTGAAAGTGATGATCAAGGAGTCTAGATTTATTTCTTCATGTCCCAGAATTGTGAATTGTGAGTGGTGCAAATTTGCCGCCTATTGATGCTTCAAATGATGGCACTATTCATGCACTCAAAGCAAACTCGAAATATTTAAATATAAAAGAACTGCAAAAGAATCTATGACCATCTGTGAAATAAAGTCAACCGTTTTTCCGTCGCAACTGTATAATACATACCAATTTGCTCTATTTTATACATTTCTTCATGTTCTGTTATATGTGCTGTCATTTAAAAACTAAATACTTTCTCGTTAGACTGCACAACATTGAAGAAAGCTCATTTAAAACTTAAGGTCAGTACTTAAGGTCTAAACACGTTTGTCTGTAGTACTTTTGAACATGCAAATTTTAAATTTAAGGGCAGCGTCATGGGTCAAACGTAACTATAAAAAAAATATATTCGAAATTACCTAAACATTATTACCATCCCTACTCTATATTTTAATTGTTCTGCTTCGTGCGTGTCTTAATTGTTCATTCGTCGAGATTGACATGGTTTTATTTAAGCTGTTAATATCTTTCCTGCAAACACTTGTAGAGATTTTTATATACCTTTTTATTTATTTTGAGCCATACTTAAATCGTAAAAATTAAGCATAGAATTGTTAACACAATCCCACAAAGCAAGTTTAAAATATCTTTTTTTTTTCTTTTCCTTTTTTTAAAGTCACACGAACTTCTTCGATTTTGTAAAGTTATATGTTTAATCGCCGTTGGATAAAGCTTTACTATACAATCATGTTTTTGCTCGGTAGATCTGCATCACAAACAATTACAGGAGCAGAGGAACACACACACCCAACTCTCCATATCTCACAGTAATCTTCATCAGCATCAAACTCAACCCAAATTTAATTTTGTTTTTCTACCCCAATATAATGTTCGTAATGTCTAAGTTAATCGGTTCATTTTCAAATTAAAGACTGACCATTAATTTTAACAGTCTAGAAATCTTACCCCTCTGTAGCGAAAATTGCGACAAACGTGTATTATTTGTGAAGACGATAATCCTTAATTGAATTCACGATTTGGTAAACTATAACACTCTGTGTTTATTTAAGAAAATCAAGTGAAAAAGCTGTAGCAAATGTAACATCTTTAGTGAACGTGTTTTATCCCGATGTATATATAATGACTAACTTTCCTCGTGCAAAAGTAGACACGAATTAAACTGGACATTTTCCTTGTCAATACCATCAGATGTATGGCATATTTTATTGTAAGTTATTTTTTCATAAAGTCACTGATAAGTCTTGCAAAATAACTTATTTTTAAAAATAGCGTTTTCTTCTCAAATATATAGTACACCCCCCATCCACCTGTACTGAATTGTGTTTCACTAATAGCCCTTAGCATTTGTTATCCGATGGCAAACGTCAGGTGCTCAATTGTACCCTTGCGAAGCCCCTCTGGAGGTCTCCCAGTAACATTGGGTACCATTTCTACCCTGCGAATAATCAGTAAATCATCATTGAGCAAGCTACATGCAATGCTATTGTGGAAAATGTATTTATAAGAGATAAAACAGGCAATTTTATATAGCATTTTACTCCCAATATATAACTACATAGAGATAGAATTGAGCGATTGCATTGTAATTCTCGTGTCGCATAAAGACTAAACAAGATGCAACGAGTTTTACATTTTGCATCCACATGGGGCCTTACGTACACCGCATGTGGCAAACATCACGATGCAATATATAGTACACCACCACCCACCTGTACTGAATTGTGTTTCACCAATAGCCCTTAACAATGGTTATCAGATGGCAACCGTCAGGTACTCAATTGTACCCTTGGGAAGCCCCTCTGAAAGTCTCCCAGTAACATTGTGGACCATTTCTACTCTGCGAATAATGATTAAATCTTCATTGAGCAAGCTACATGCAATGCTATTCAACATGTATGGGAAAATTAATCTTACCTTACAGAATAAAGTCCGTCACGGTTCACAACCTATCAACTAAAACCTTGTTTTTCGGGTTATTCCAAGCATAGATACGATCGTTATAGCGGCCAGCAGATTATATATAAGTATAGAGTACACATTTGGCGATGTGCCAAAGCTAATTCCATTGAAAGGGTGTACTTTCGGTTCGTTACGTAATGACTCTGCGTAAGACAGTGCACACAATATGATTTTATATACAGTGAAGTTGGCGGAATGCCAAATATTGCTGTAAGATATTTTATGATAATATAGTTTTGTGTATAGTTTAAAATTGTTTAGCTACATGAATGAGAATACACATAAGATAGTAAATATTAGTACTGTTCTACAAGGAAAATGTTGCCTTTATCTCTTAATGTATATATATTGTACAGACTTTTTAACATTTTGCATTGATATTTTATTTTGTTCCAAATGTTTACATTTATTTTGAAAGGTTTATCTTCCTAAACGTTTATGCAATATATTTTGCAAATGTCGAACTTTACCTTTATTTGGCACTACATAGCCACTTCTCTGCTGAGGTGCCGTAAAACACAACTACATACATACATATCAACCAGGAAAGCAAAGCTGTTATTTCATGGTCTGACTTCTATTATCAAGTCTAGGTAGCCTTTTCTTTTCCTAGATATTAGCGATATAATATATTTTCTAGCTATTGCAAAACAAAACATCTTAACTATAAACAGCCATATTTAAAATAACTTAAACATTATTAACACCCCTTCACTATATTTTAATTGTCTGCTTCGTGCATGTGTTTAATCTTTCATTCATCGAGTTTGACGTGGTGTTTTTAATACCTTATTATATTTTCAGCAAACTGTTCTAGAGATTTTTATGTATTTTGAGTCATTCTTGATTCGTAAAATTAAGCATATAATATTTCACACAATCCTAAAAACCCAGTTGTTGTTTTTTTAAGTCACGCGAAATTCTTGATTTTGTAAAGTTATAGGTTAATTCACCGTTAGATAGAGCATTATTATACTGTCATGTTTTTCTCGGTAGACCTGCATCACAAACAATTACTGGAGCAGAGGACCACCTCCTCCCCCCCCCCCAACTCTCTATATCTCTCAGTGATCTTCATCAGTATCGAACTCGTCAACATTTCCTCTTGTTTTTGTACCCCGATACAATGTTCCTCATGTCTAAGTTAATCGGTTGGTTTATAAATTAAAGACCGACGAATACACATTTGAATGGTCTGGAAAGCTTGCCTCTATGTAGCGACAGCTTCGACAAACGTTTATTATTTGTGACGACGATATTGGTTAATTGAATTAACGATTTTGTAAACACTCCGTGTTTATAAAAATAATTCAAGTGAAAAAGCTGTAGGAAATGTAACATCTTTAGTGAATTTGTTTTATCCGGATGTTTACATAATGACTAACTTTCCTCGTGCAAAAGTAGACACGAATTAACTTGGACATTTTCCATGTCGATAATATCATTAGATTATGAAAAGTAAACCAGACATTATAACAAAGGCGGTGTCGCAGGAGTCAACCGGTATTCTATAGACGTCTCTGATAATAGAAATCAAACAGATTATGCGTCTTCGTGATTTTTTTTTAAGTTTCATCCTGCACTGTATCTGGGCATCCTGACGATCGAACTGAATTGTGTATTTCCAATAGCCCTTAATAATGGTTATTTGATGGCAAACGACAGGTGATAAGCTGTACCCTCACGAGGCCCATCTGGGAAATCTCCCAGTAACATTGTGGGCCATTTCTACCCTGCGAATAATTAGTAAATCATCAATAAAGAAGATACATGCAATGTTATTTAACAGGTATGGCAAAATTAATATTATCTTGCAGAATAAAATCCGTCACGTGTCGCAACCTATCGGCTAAAATCTAGTGTTTCGTGTTATTCCCTGCATAGCTACGACGGCTATGGCGTCCAACAGATTATATATAACACCACTGCAACATAAATTTGTCACGGAGTAGACGGATACCTCGGATATCGGTGTGCGGACGGGTTCTTCGTTGGTGTTTCGCAACTTTTGGCAAGACATTGGAAACATTCAAATGTTAAGTGACGCTAACAGAGTCAGACACAGGTTCTTGTAGAACTGGACCTTTTGCATCGATAAATAATGCTTATAAAACTTTCTTGGCAGTCCGACTATCTCGAGGAATTTTTGATCTCTGCTCATTTTCTCCGATCTAAATCTTTTTATTTTCTCTTGAATCGGGTTCAAAAAAGTAAATTCATGTTTCATCGCCTGTGACAGTCTCATTCAAACGTTTGTGGTCATTTCTTTATATTTAGCGAGTAGCTGTTTGGTAATTTCAACTTGGGTCTGTTTTTGATGAACAGTCAACAAATGCGGGACTCATATTGCACACCTTTCTGATCTTCAAATGATTCTTTAGTATATTTAAAACAGCTAACGAATTAATGCCTGTGATAATTTAAATATCTGCAACTGTCTATCTAGCATCTTCAGCAATTGACCGCTTTATACCAGCCGCTTCCCGCTCAACGGTCTTCCAGAATGTGGGTCATCTTCCATGGATTCTCGACCATATATAAAACGATGAAACAATCTTGCGATTATAGGATAGTACAGAGACTATATATATATATATATATATATATATATATATATATATATATATATATATATATATAAATATATGCATGTATATATTAATTCGTTAGTCAACCCTTCAAATGTTTATGAATCTGTTCTCTGGTGGGAGAACATAGTAATGTATGCCATACGAATGTTTCAACAGTTTGTTGTATAGACGAATGGTTTTTTTCTTTCTCTCACTTGCAGTTAAGTGTGTATGCTGAATTAATTTTGAAAGTTAAAAATTGATATATACCTTTTTCCAAACTTATATAGATCAGTCAACCATATATATATATATATATATATATATATATATATATATATATATATATATATATATATATAGCTATTGAGTGGGAGCCGAACGTGCAGATCAGATGAAAGGTTGAGTTTCAAATCGGTTCGATTAAACGGCATCGTTTTGTTTATTGTATGGTAGACACGTTTAGAAATTTTGCAAAGGTTGTAGCCTTAGTATTTTAAATAGCTCTAAGTTTTCTCTGAAACAAGAACATGAAGTCGTCTTTCTGAGCTTTTGTACTCACTCAAAGTTAAAAGCAACAGCCTTGATAATATATTTAATGAATGTTTGGTATATGGAAAGGATGTTCTCGATCTGAGTGTATTTTTATACCTATTGTTACGGAATTATATATCTTTTTTTTTAAATGGTATAGTTTATTAGTTTATGATCTCTGTTCTTGTTCTAACAGCTGTCGTCTTTCCGTGAGTACATATACGGTAATTTCAATCGATATTTCACTAAAGCCTTAATCATATTACATGTTTTAGTGCGTGAGGGTATGAACTTTTGACCTAGATTCTATGATTCATTTCTAAAGTAAATACTTTATTGACTGTTTAACACATTGGTACACTGGTGCTTTAGAGATGTCACGCATAATCTAGTTTCTGATTGGTTCGGAGAAGGTTTGTTCTAGAAGGATTAAATGGATTTTTATTTCGATTCTGCTTAGGAAGAGACTATATTATAGGATTTCTAGCAGCATTCTGGCATTCTTCATAGAGAGGTCGTAAACAAATTTGGTTCTTTTTGTGTGTGCGATATTCTACTTGTGTGATATTATCATACAGTACATTCTGGATTAGTACTGTTTCTTCAACTTTAATAATTATACAGCTCCGTGGAATTATCGGAAACATTTCTAGAACTTGTGACATTCCATTCCCAGGTATTATTTGGAATTTATAAAACTTAGATATACTGATTCTTATTAACACATAAGTACAGCAAAGGTTTCATTCGGAATCTCATTCGGAATATTTGGATTAACTTCCAGATTAGTGAACTTTAGAACAATTTAGGACTTTTAAGGATATTCTGTACTGTAAGTTATTTTTAATTCTTAAACTTTGATTGTTTGTTGAAATATTTTAATATTTTAAGGAAATTAAATATTTGTATTTTAAATCTTGAAAGCTTGTTTGAGTCTTTTCTTTTGTTACATTACCCCTATTCGTAACACTATTCATAAGAAAGGTTCTGTAAATAAGGCAGAAACTTGCAGAGGTATCACCCTTCAGAGTGCCATGGCTAAATTGTTTACTAGTATTTTAAATAATAGACTTTTTAATTTGGCGTAGGAGCATCCGGTATTTGTCAAAGCTTAGGAAAAAAATGTTCACAAATGCTCACATTTTTACATTACATGGATTGATAACTCATTATATTAATTCAGGTAAAACAATGTTTTGTGCTTTTAGTGATTTTGCCAACGCGTTTGACTCTATTATAATGGATTTTTTTTAATCTAAATTACTTAAGTTAAGAATAAGAGCTACAATATTTAATATTGTATATTCAATGTATGAAAATGTTAAATGCAGAGTGAGATTCAATAATACCTTGTCGGAAGAATTTGTGTGTGTAACTGGCGTGAGTCAAGAAGACTGCTTGTCGCCCTTTCTTACTTTCCATATTTATTAATGATTTGAAGAAGAATTTATTAACAATGGTTTTCAAGGTGCTACAACTGTTTATGATTTTATAGGCAGATGATCTGGTAACATTTTCTGAATAAAAACTGGATCTGCAAAAGGGCTAGAGCTCTCTGAGTATACATTGTGACAATCGGTGCCATAACGCTAATACCAACAAAACAAAAAATATGGTTTTCCGTGAAGGAAGAAGAATACCAGATGATAATTAATCCTTCTGTAAAGGTTTAGAGTTAGAGCTTGGTAATATTTTTTTTTCTTGGAATTGTTTTATCATTCATACTTGCTCAACAAACTTTAGGCGCAAGAGCTTTAACGGCATTATTTGTAATGGATGAATATTTATACAAGTTTCGAAATGCGCCTCCATAGGTAGAATGTGACATAGAAAGCCGTCTTGGAAAGAAATATTGAGCATTGTTAGTCTGAAATTTATTAAACAGTCTTGGTCTAGGGGAAGTGTGGATTAATTAAGATAATGGGAACATAAAGCTTCTCTTATCTTTGGACAAACAATATCCAGCTGAAGAGTTTATTTGAAATTGGCAATCTAGAATCAGAGAATCTTCAAGAGGTAGATAATATAGAAATTTGTCATTATATGTTGGCTATACGGATTATTTGCATATAAGCAACAGTAACACAATTTAGAAAATCCATTTCAAACATTAGGATGTCTGTGCATACTTTACATCTTGAATCTACCCCACTAGATCATAGGACTTGTATTTTTTTGCAATGATCTGGAAGACGAGTATCACTTTGTATTAGAATAACAATGTTATTTGCCGCTAAGAAAGATCTATATAGGAATACGCATCAGTTTGATGGGTCCGATTATTCGACTCCGGCGCAGTGCACCACATATGTTGAAACAGCAAAGGCCGTTCTGATTGTGACTTTGTCTCCTTAAATAGCCATATTTTGCCATGTGAACACAAGTAGCCCAGAAAATAGTTTTCAATGGCAACGAATAACACCCTAGGTTTCTTTCTCGACTTGACGGAAAAGGCAGAGGAAGTTCCGATTGTGGTTCCTTTATTACTTATGTTACTTTATACAATTTTAAATATACGTCATTTTCCAAAAACATAACCAGATGGGTATACACGTCATTTTTCAAAAACATAGTCATATGGGTATATTATTTCCTTACGCTAGAAAGGAGCTATTAATGGTCTAGGTATTACCCTGCTGAGCACAGCTGGAAAGATTTTCACAAGTATATTGAATGTTAGACTGATAGCACATAACACTTATTTTGCTCAAAGGATTTGACACTTACAAAATGTACTTCGATAGATGGAAATTTATCTGGAAATAACTCATAAACTTAAGGAATGATACCGATACATGGTTGAGGAATGCCTGGAAACTGTACAGTTTTCTTTGATAGGAAATGTGATAAAGATTTTGTAACAATTTTCTTATTAAGGCATTGTTTTTACTTCTGGTGGCTCTTTTTCATTTGCTCGAAACACTCTCTTTTGTCAGGTTCAGAAAGCAGTTTATAAGTTAAGTAAATATCTTTACAAATTCACTGATATTTCTGTAAGTCATGTTTAAGGCCTTATTTAAAAATCATTTAACTCCTATATTAAATTACAGAGCAAAGCTAATTCTACTGAAAGGGTAACATTACAGTTAATTAAGTAATAACTTTGCTTAAGACAAGAGGTGAATTTTACTTAACTACGGTCAATACCGCTGGGTATTGACCCGCGGCAACAACGTTAACCAATGAGACTATTTATGAAGTATATGATAAGTTAATATATTATTACGGGAGCAAGATTACACTGTATCTTTCACGAGCTGGAATAAATTAACCCGCATACATTACCACAACTGATTACATTCTCTTCCCTGTTTTGAGGAAAAGTTGTACATTTTGATACATTTTATGTACCGGTGTATGGAATACTAAAAACAGTTACAATGCTATAGATTAAGAAATATTAAAGAGAAGAAAAAACGATAGATAGATAATCCAGATGCAGTAAATAGTTCTTGCTTTAGCTATACAGAGGTTTAAACAATCAGGGGAGACAACTGTTTAAGCATCACATTAGTAAGACCGTTGGATTTCTTGAAATTTCAACAACTACGAAAACATTTCATACAAAAGAAATCATATAAAAAAACATGAAAAAAAATAACATATAAGTAACAGGGCTCTGTCAACGCACTGTGACAAATTAATATAGTATTTGCCCTGCAGTGCAAAAAAAACCGATTCTCGTACGTCACACGCATACATATTTATTTATTTATTCAAAGGCATATTTTATGGCAATAAAGGAATTGGCTTTGGAGCATACGTATTATACTGACATTGCTACATAGATATCTGGCAGTTATAACTTGTGAATCATTATATATATATATATATATATATATATATATATATATATATATATATATATATATATATAATAGCATGGCTTTTAAAGTGTTATCATAAGGCAGTTTGATATACCAATAATGTTGGTATATTAGATTGTGAAACGCCCATGGCGTATACATACGCATATAATTATGGGGTCAACAGTAGACTATTACTTTTATACTCTCTAGATCAGTGATTAATTTCCATGTATTAATCATTAATAAAATAAGAAAATAACGAGAAATTGTTTTAAAAAGTCCCGTTTTGGTATGAATTAAACATGTGAATTATATTTTATTTTAAAAATCACCCACCGCCTGACTTATTCTCTCTCCCTCCCTCTCTCTCTCTCTCTCTCTCTCTCTCTCTCTCTCTCTCTCTCTCTCTCTCTCTCTCTCTCTCTCTCTCTCTCTCTCTCTCTCATGTTGTAAGGGACTACATTGCATGGAAAACTGTGGAGTGAAAGAGAAAAAAGACTTTGAGCTCGATAAAAACTTGAACTTGATATGTGTAAACTTCCATAGGATTTTTCTTCAGTGTTACACTATACCAATGATACAAAATTGCAGTAGCTTGTGGAGAAGAGTAGACTGAACGGTAAATTCCTTGGCATATACATACTGTAATATATTGTATGCTTTATATTTTTTAACCAATAATAAGATTGTAAACAGATCATTTTTAAATATTAAAATGTATGAAGGCTTCTCGCCATGTCTCTTTCTCTCTCAGTCTCAGTCCAGTAAAAATTTACTCAAAATTGAGACTTGATCCAGGACAAATTATAACAGAAATGATTTTGAGTGTATGATGCTTGGAAACGTCTATAGATCAATATATAAAAAGTCCCCTGAAATCTAATCATGGGAAATTTATCAAATATGGCATTAAATAATTAACTAATTAACGTACGCTTTGTTTTCATGTTTAGCGATAATAACTCGAAAACTAGGACAGGTATATGGTCATATAATACACCATTTAAAAGCTAATTCTACGCTCTTTTATTTGGTATAATAACGATATGAACAAACATTAAAACACTAGTCGACATTGTATACATATCTTTACTTTCGTGCATTAATCGTTACAATGAACATATACACACTGATTAAATACTAGTTTTAGGTTAAAGCAGTTGAGTACTTTCATAATAACGTATCTAGGATCTTTTCAAATGTTCATATGCTATATTTCAGACTTCTACTTTGTCTATTGTAAATGTAATATAGAGTGAAATACAGTGGTATATCAGGCAGATCGATTTAGTCAAGAGCATCGTCTTCTTCTTCTTCCAATGTTGAATGTGGGGAGTTAAAACAAGGTGTGCCTCTACAATGTCCACATGCCGTTCAACATTCTAAAGTGGGTTTTATTTACAACTACATCTCAAGGTACTATAATCTGTTTGCCATTTGCATCGTATTATCTGCAGAAGTTATGTTGGTGCCAGAGGTAAATCAGTCACTCTCATCACGATTCCAACCCGATTCTGCTAGATCCTTATCTCTAGCACCCTACCACTTCTGAACTTTGATAGTACACTTTCAAATTTGGTACTTTGCCGCAGCAGCAGGTGGTGGTACATTATGTGGCTGAACAAAACCGCTTTCTCACAAAACTTGTCATAACGGAGACTGTCCAGTTCTTCTCCGTATTTTCCACTGAACATGCAAACAAGGGCATGTTACCCTACAGTAATGACATAGTCTACACTGGCATGTTGTACAGTAAATTTAAGAATGAGATCTTCAAACTTTACATAATTGTGTACTTTCGCTACAGCTAACTTTTATCCTATTGCAACATTTCTGGACGTTGTTTCACGTTCAAGAAGTGCATGGATTGGGAGCATCAAGGTGAACAGTTATTGTCCAAGTGTTTCCTTTATAGCTTTAATGTTCCAGACTTTTGCTTTTCTTACTGAACATTGTTTTGGTTCAGGCCTTAAGAAGATTATATGGGTGGTACCGTCAGCATGATGCAAAAGAAGTACTAGTAAATATGTGTCTTTTCCTTCACCTGGTCACTTTCTACTGCAGTCAACAATATGAAGAGGTCAGCATCGCCTTTTGCATGATAAGAACGCAGCCACTCTTTTGTAATTTATCACAAACAAAGTACATGAAGCGTTACTGGTTATTATAGCTTTTAACAAGCTCTTCTTTCTTATTTCGTTACATCATATCTGTTGAGAAATTGACTGTGGCACCAGTTTTGCCATTTGTCCTTATGTTGTGTGTCACATCTCTGACTGATGGTCCGTCAAGATACCCATCAAACACAACAGTTGAACTCCCATACTTGTCGTGCATATATTTTATATAAATGTCATCTATATCATTATATGACACTTCCCTTCACTAATATATTCGATGCAAAAGAGACCCTCCATCGAATATATAGTCAACATGTTTACCTGGGTGTCATCCTGTTCTGGTATGATATTTGTTATAACCTGGGCCAGGACAGGTTTGCCAGCTTGTGTGAGTACTTGTGATGACTCAACGAGAGCTGGAGACAAACTGTACAAATCATGTTTCGTTAGTGTTTTCAAGTCTTCTGCTGAGCCTTTGGCAACTGTAAGTAATCTTTGAAATAGAAGTTGTGGGTCAATATGTACAGATTCCAGATCAACTTTATAGCTCGCTTATTTTGCATTGTGATAACTTGGTCTTTCTTTTTAAAGACAGTCATAGACACTGATCCCTGACATCTTCTCTAGAATTGCATTCCGTTCTGTTCTTGCTTCATCAGCAATAACTGTTTTGTCCGAAACAATCCTGGTGGCAATGTCATATAGACTAGTAACCTGTGTAATTGGAGTCTTCCTCTCTAGAAGGCTTAGTAATCTCTGTGTGTCTGTTTCATCTCTTTTAAGTCTGGTTTTTGTCGTGTCTTTGTCTCGCTCACTTGTTTCATATCTTGTTCCTGTAAATACCTGCATGGAGTTATTTATTTCAGCACAAGTTGGTATAGATAATAACAAAAAAAGCCTTTGAGTTTCAATAATTTCCCTTCCTCTGGTAAGACCTCCTGTTTTTAAAACTTCGCATCAGTACCAAATCTGACGACAGACATCCCCAGAAACGGTCGCTTCTTGTAATGACATCGAAGTCCTCGTTGAAACTCCTACGAACTTCAGGGGCGTCGACCGAAAGTTTGGACATCATCTAAAGATATATTCTTGCTGACTTTTCATATAGATTATGTACAGAGGCGGCAGAATAGGGCAACATCTCTGAAAGAGAGCTTAGGTGTAGTTGCCAATTGTACATTCACTCAGCTCTAATAAAACGACGGACAATATCCAACATCCAACATATGCATGTATTCTATCATAGTTTGGCAGTGCTTTGTTGGCTGCTTTCTGCGTCTTCTAATTTAAAATGAATTCTCCGAAAACGGTCAGAAAATAGAGGATCTTTCAAGATGGTTTCATGGTTCATGATTTTGTCTTATATGTCTCCGATGTTGATCATGTCTTGGTGAACGTCATCATCTGTTTGTACAGTGCCGGTCAGATTATTTCTTTCTCTAACTTTTACCATGTCAGAGGTGGTTTCACTATCGCACTCTTCATCAGTTCCAAACACAGATTCATTGCCACTGGATAATCCATGTTAGGTAGAAGCACCTTGGAAGTATCATGAAACAGCAATATATGAAGCATGGTGTCCATAAAAAAATGTGCACGAATGCATTTTGCCATGCTTTTCCAATTAATATCAGTCCAACACAAGTACTCCACAGACATCTTCTAGAACTTCGTGCAAATCAGAGCCTGCCATGATTGTTCAATGCTTCCAAGAAAACTCATAATAATATGCAGACCATCTAACCTCAAAATAAAGTCTCTAATTCCATCTTCAGTTCCTTCTTCTAAATTGATTATCATTGCCTTCCACCAAAAGGGCTGGTCCAATGTCAGAACCGGTACAAAGCTGTATTTTCTTCCTTGATCACAACCAAACTTCATGGTTGAGTAGATACATGAGATATCATTTGGATCCATATATATGATGGGTAAAATACAACTGAAGACTTGCCAGGCTGTTCTCCCTCATGAACCGCCTGCATCATACCAGACCATAAAGACCGCGGAATTGAGAGGCCATGTGACTTTCCACAGGAGATCACACGGTGATGTGGGGCCTGTCACGTTTACATCCCTATGTACCTCGTAGATCACCTTATATGTCATACTACTGTCCTTCCTGTAGAAATTAATATTTATTCGCTCCACTGCATGTGTGTTCCTTGCAGTCACTTGTACTTCGGCGATTGATTTTTTGCTTTTTGTCTCTGGTGTTATGGCAGCAATTATACCCATTCCACGGAATGTGTTCTCACCATCAAATGTTACCAGATTATGGTCCGCATTATCGCCTATAAATTGTGCAAAACGTTCTTGAGTGTATACAAGCAGTTCAGTACCGTGAGAAACTACTGCACTACGTTCAAACCTTTAAACTTCTGTATAAGAACAGCAACATTCTTGGTCGTGCAATTGAAACAAGAGTGAAACACAATAAACCAATCATCATAATAATCATTTTAGTAACATTTTAAGATTTAAAAAAATTAAAACAATTGTCATACCTGTGACAATCGGAATGCTATGTACAGCATATAAACTGTATTGAAAGTTAATGAAATGAGCTTTAAAATGATGCATCACACAATATGTTTAGTTTTCCGAATATATTTCATAAAGTGCATTATTAATACAACTGTGACCGAAAATGTATTAATTAAGTACAGCTAATTAATCAATTTTTCAACCATTATACTGGCGGGGTGGGGGACTTTTCATATGTGAATCCATGCAGCCTTCGAACCTAAATGCAACTGGTTTCATTTGTGTTGCAATTTATCCTGGGACAAACCACTATTTGGACTGTACTATCTGTATTGGTTGCTCAATCAGTATACCTCCATTGACTCTCTCTCTCTCTCTCTCTCTCTCTCTCTCTCTCTCTCTCTCTCTCTCTCTCTCTCTCTGATGGCAAAACTTACAAAGTAATCGATCAACAGAGAGACATAGAGATGGACGATAAAATAATCTTATAGTAAGCCCTCTGCACCCCCAATCCCCTCTGTATGTTAATTGATCAGTCAGCGTGTTAGTGTTATCCTATAATGGTAAAACGGGCAGACAAACCGACCAAGAGAGAGAGAGAGAGAGAGAGAGAGAGGATAAAAGCAATGCCTTAGATCAACTGTAAATAACTTTAAATGCTTGCATTATTTCCTGTTGGTTCATCATTTCGCTTAAACTATTCCCCTTCTTGTTTCAATGTACTCGCCGGTGATCGAATGGCCGCGCTTTCACTAATGGGGACGCGAGCCATGCAATATTTTAAGTGCTCTACCTTCTGGATTTAAACCAACTTTCATGTTTAAATCCTAAGGGTCTCTTTTATTTACATAATAAATACGAATGAAAATATAAGCTACTAAATAACCAAATTAACAGTTTCCAGAAGGATTGTGAAAAGCTACAATCCTTGCATAACTACATTTTGTATCGGACACGCTGTGAAGGGATTTGAAGCGTTTACTCCCTCTGTCGATATACAGTTTTCTGTAGTCAATCTTAAACTCCGTTGTAGCATAAGTATGTGTATTTGTAAATGGTATAATAAAATGTATGTAAAGTATGTATGCTGTATCTTTGATATACAACTTGTTGTATAAATATTTCATTAAATGGAAACACGGCAAGCCTCGTTTTTTTTAATGCAAAATGTATAAAAGTCGTGGTATATCAAAGATACAGCGCACATGCTAGACATATAGTATATATATATATATATATATATATATATATATATATATATATATATATATATATATATATATATATATATATATATATTACATACAATATTCGTAATAAACCTCTTCCTTCTTTAAAAATGTTTCAGCTGTAAAATACACATCATCACAATAATCACAGGTAGGGAGAAGAAATGATGAATTACCATTCTTTTATCTTGTAAAACAGTATTGTATAAACGTATGTTCCTTATACAATGAATTGTTGAGGAGAAATGAGATTCAGCTTCTGCGGTTGGGCAAAACCTATATATCCTATTTTCTCATGAAATCTTATTTGATTTATTCCATCTACCAGATTCAATTTACAACTTCTGTGATGACACTCTTAATTTAGTTAATACAATTCTATATTTTCGGATACTAAGATCTTCTAGATATGAATGATAGTAAAACTTAGCAAAAGTTCTGAACACATATAGCTCTTGATGAATTCACCAAACTAGCATTCCAATCGTGAATACAATTATCCGACAACCTTTGTTTTGCAATATCAAGAAAATATATTGCATCGCCAACACAAGGAAAAGAAAAAGCTTCGTAAAAACCTAGACTTGATAATAGAAGTCTGACCATGAAATAACAGTTTTGCTTTCCTAGTAGATATGTACATATGTAGATGTGTTTTACGGCACCTCAGCACAGAAGTGGCTATGTAGTGCAAAATAAAAGTAAAGTTCGCAATATTCATAAAATGTATTGCACACAAGTTTAGGAAGATAAACGCTTCCAAATAAATGTAAAACCAATATTTAATTATTATAAAATATTTTACAGTAATACTTGTCATTCCGCCAACTTCACTGTATATAAAATCATTTTGTGTACACTGTCTTACGCAAAGCTATTACTTAATTATGTGTAAGAGTACCCTGTCAATCGAGATAGATTTTGCATATCCCCAAATGTGTGCTCTTTAATTATATCTAATCTTTTGGCAGCCAGAGCCATCTTAGCTATGCATAGAATAACACGATAACAAAAGGTTTTAGTGGACAGGTTGCGAGACGTGACGGACTTTTTTCTGTAAAGTAAGACCAAGTTTCCCGTACATTTTGAAAAGCACTGCATGTAGCTTGTTTAACGATGACTTACTGATTATTCGCAGGGTAGAAATCGCCCACAATGTTACTGGGAGACTTCCAGAGGCGCCTCGCGAGGGTACAATTGAGCACCTGACTTTTGTCATTAGATAACCATTCTTAAAGGCTATTGGTAATACACCAATTAGTATATGTTGGTGGGGGATGTGCTATAACTTTGGTAACGGCGATGTCGTATTTTCTTCCATACGTTCTCCTGTAACACCTAGTAGTGACTTTGTGAAAGAATAACTTACAATAAACAATGCCATACATTTGAGTTCAAAGAAGTAGTGGATTTTGTTTAAAAAGAAATTGAACATAAGTTGTTTTTTCTGCACATACTTTTTGCAAATGAAAGACACTTTAGTCAGTCCTGTAAACCTGCATATTATGATAAAAATAATGACAGAATATTACTGTCGATCATGGGGTTGTATCGACTGGAAGAAGATCAATATGGCAGCCTCAATTACATTGCGTCGTAATGTTTGCCACGTGCGGTGTGCGTTAAGGCCTCATGTGTATGCAAAATGTAACACTCGTTGCATCTTGTGTTGTCTTTATGCAACACGATAATTAAAATGCAAGCGCTCAATTATATCTCTATTTCTTTATCTATTGAGCATAAAACGCAATACAAAATTGCCCGTTTTAGCTCTTATAAATACCTATTCCACAAAACAGGTTGTACCTGCACATTTCATTAACACTTTGTTTTTTGTTTTTTTTTTGTTGTTTTTTTTTGTTTTTTTTTTTTTTCTTTTTCTTTTTCTTTAAAGTAAATATTTCCACTTATTACGTTCCATCCTATTAATCATGCTCGCATTGCCAATAGCCCTTAACTTCTATTCGGCTACGGAACGAAGGCAACGGCAAAGGTAAAAGTGTGTGAGTCTCCTTTGTGCATCAAATGCGGTCGTCAGGAAGCCCATATACAGCGCAGGATCAAACTAAACTAAACAATCATGAAGACGCAAAATCTGTTTTCATTTATATTATCAGAGACGTCTATAGAATACAAGTTGGCAACTGGGCCACCGCCTTTGTTATAGTGCCTGGTTTACTTTTCATATGCTAATGATGTTATCGACAAGGACTATGTCCAAGTTAATGCCTGTCTACCTTTGCCCTAGCAAAGTTAGTTATTATGTAAACTTCCGGAGGAAATAAGTTCGCTAAAGATGTCACATATGCTACAGCTTTTTCACTTTAATTATTTGAATAAACATTGAGTGCTATCGTTTACCAAATCATGAATTCCATTAAGCAATGTCGTCTTCTCACATAATACAAGTTTGGCACATTTATCGCTACAAAGAGGTCACGTTTTCAGACCATTTAAATTTACTGGTCAGTCTATAATTTATAACGTAAGCCTTTAACTTACACATGATGAATTTTGTATTGGGGTACAATAACGAAATTAAATTTTGAATGAGTTCCATGCTGGTGAAGATCATTGAGAGAGATATAGAGAGGGGGGATGGTGCTACTCTTCACCTGTAATTGCTAGTGATGCAGATCTACCAAGAAAAACATGACAGTACATAACGGTAACTAAATCTATAAGAATCAATAAGTTCGTGTGACTGAGAGTTTAAACGTGGTATTTTCATTGCGTGATAAATTGTATTGTTAATTTTACGTTTCAAGTCTGACTCAAAATACATAAAAAGTATATAAAAAATCTCTAGAAGAGTTTGCTGAAAATATATTAATATTTTAAATAAAACCACGTCAAACTCGATGAATGAACGACAAAGCCATTCACGAAGCAGAGCAATTAAAATATAGTGTAGGGGTGGTAATACTGTTTAGATTATTTCAAATATGGCTTTTCTATAGTTAAGTTTGACACATGATGCTGACCTTAAATTTGAAATTTGCATTTTAAAAAGTTCTGCAGTAGACAGACAAACTTTATTCAACTTGTAAATGATACCAAACATTACTCATAGGTATACAAAAACTAAGAAATGCATAAAATGGAGCAATATATATATATATATATATATATATATATATATATATATATATATATATATATACACATACATACATACATACATACATACATACATACATACATACATTCAACAGTCGCGTCAGAATGGAGATTTGAGTTAGTTCAATAACATATTTTCTCATGTTTAAACCTTAAATACTGACCTTAAATTTAAATGAGATTTCTTAAATGTTGTGCAATCTATTGAGAAAATTTGGGGCTTTTAAATGACAGCAAATATAACTTGATTTAACCGAGCATAAATAAATGTATCAAAAAGAGTAATTGGTATGTATTATACAGTTGCAACAGAACAGCGGTTCAATATATTTCAGGGATGGTTATAGATTCTTTTGCAATTCTTTATATTTAAATTGTTAGAGATTTTGTTAGTGGATCATTGGACATATAATGTAACAGTCTCTATCCTGAATCTTATGTTCCGAGTGTGACAAATTAAATAATGTATCATTGGGTATATATTGTAACAAAGGGTTTACCTATTTTTGACAGTTCTTGTATTATTATCTCTAATCATACTGTTTCTGTCTTAACAAATTATAGCCATTTCTTGTTTCGAGATATGATATTAATATGTACAGAGATGGTTTGATTGACTGGAAGATATGTGCAATTGGGGAAAGCTTTATTCTCAACAATAAACTAATAAAGGCAATTCGTCTGCTCTACTTGTGATTGAAGTGTGATGGGTAATTTTTTTTTGTTTGTTTGTTTTTTGTTTTTTTTTTTGTTTTGCCAAATGCTAAATTTCCAAACATTTCATGTTGTAATCAATGGTGTATACATAGTAGAACTTAAGTAACTAGATCAGTCACTCCAGTACTTGGTATTAAGTTACTAGAGCATCAGTCACTCCAGTACTTGGTATTACTCAAATGACTCTTCTAAAGCACTTTTATTTATTAACTACCGGGAAACAAATGAATGGAAAGCTTGAACCAGCAATTTGGTCTAGCAGTTCTTCGAGGTTTCAAAGTAAGCCAGAGTCACTCAAACGCCCCACACACGCACGCACATACACACACACATTATTGTAAAACCTACGAAACGGCGACATACGATTTTTACCATCAAAATGGGGACATCTTTATATTAACAAATTTTCTTCAGAGGATGATCGATATGCTTTGGAAATATCCATGTCACTTGCAATCGATTTGCAGTCGATTCGTGAAAATTACTGTATTATAATTTTTGCCATCAGAACGGGACATACAAATATATACAAGTGTCGGGAATTATACAATCAAATCGGGGACATTTCATAAATATGTATTTTGATTCTAAACAACTACAAAAATAATTCAATATTGCAGTAATTTCAACTCATGTACATAGTTACCTTCCATATTAACTAAATTCAAATTAATGTTGAAGTTTGTATTACGTTTAATTTATGCATAGATACAATAGTATCTACCCTATTTTGAAGAAGAGCGCAAACATACGAAAAACATATTTGCGTTAAAGAAACTAATCAAAGATTTGCATGCAAGATATTCAGTTAAAATAATTTTACTGACATGTATACATGTTTTAAATTAAAATATCCACACAAAAAAATAAGAATCATTTTGTAAGCTACGTGTGTTTTAAAATGACCAAACATGGGTTTAATATGATTTGTATGTAATCAAAAATAATATAAAATATCACAAAACAGTGATATACCAGTCTGAAAGGAGAGACTAATGAAATCCACCAAAACATTGCATGAAAAATGAACATTTATCTAAAAAATAATTAAACCGATATTCGAATTAATCTTTTAGAGTTTAAAGTTTGTATAATTTTATGTTAGCCCTGACGTACTTCAGCATGATGTTTGGACAGTTTTGCAAAAAATCAAATGAGTTTTAACATATATGAACCCTTTTAATAAGTAAAATCGTGTATTAAGATGCTGTTGCATTAAAAAAAATACACGCAGGGCATCCATGGTGTGGGGATTGCAAGTGTAAAAAAATAGAAGAATGAGGTAAGTTTATCTTTTATATAGGAATATTGTGCTACCAAATATGACTTAAGGTTGGTGCATGTATTTCCTGTAGCCTTAGAATGAATATCTCTTTCTTTCCTTCTCTCCCTCTCTCTCATCTTACCAATTAACAAAATAAAAGCAAATAAAGAAATGCTTTGATAATAAGTTTTGAATGCTAACCAATGTTTTGCATATTGGATATATTAAGAGATTCATGATTATAAATTATCAAATCTTACGTTATTATTAGTATTATCATTATTATTATTATTTAAGAGAATCGCTTCGAAAAATAGTCGGGGATAGTTAGGTGGTAGTGTGTGTATATGTGTGTGTGGCTGGGTGGGTTGGCGTAGTAGACTAAGACGAACTGTATTGTCCAATTCGGTCTACTCACTCTTCAGTATATATCTATCTTTATATATATATATATATATATATATATATATATATATATATATATATATATATATATATATATATATATATTCATATATAACAATTTCAAGTTACATGAGAGCAGTACAAATATTATCTATGTAATACAATATAAAAGATGAAAATATAATATCATGCAAATACAATTTATCTTAAAGATTTATGATACTTATTAATATTGGTCATAATATACAATTTGAGTCTCCAAATGCAGCACAAGTCGTAATAAGACAATGACTAGCTTACATACTGGATAGAGTAAGGGAGAAAGATGATATTCATGAAGGAAATAAAGATTATATCTGTGTAAACGCAGTATTATTTCTATGTCATACCTTAATGTTAAATTTCATATTCGCATCGTGTTATTGTCTAGACGAGTTATGTTCACTAGATAAAGAAGTTAATTAACGAACTAAGTGAAATAACGCTGTCGGCTAGTGTGTTAGGAGATAAGTCTATTGATAGAGCCATTAAGTCATAAAACACGATTATGCCTAGGATTTGCACAAAAGTTGGCGAAATTCTAACGACGTAGAAATCCAACCATTCCCTCCTCTCACACCCACACCCCCCAAGATCATTCTTTAAAAGAAGCATTGTCTGAACACATTTTCAGCACATTTAGTATGTTCTCTCTCTCTCAATAAGAAACCCCAGATGAAAGAGAAATATTGTCTTTATTTGCGAACAAATTAAGTTAAGAATTCGACAGATGGATTGATGCGCAAAATACGACACTTCATGTTTCTCTCCCCGACTGAATTTATTATTTACCTCCTCCAGTCCATAATTTCGGGAAAAAATAGAGAAGATGAAGATAAGAATGGGAGTGTTATATTTGTCCAATATTCGCGTTCTATATTCATTATTTTTTTGATGAGAATCACATTTATCTCAAAGGCGAACCTATGATTTTTATTCTAATGTGGTTCGAGTTAAAACTCAGGTAGATCGTTTTGCTTTTGATGGTCACATTTCTCCTTTTTTAACTGAAAAGTGTAATAATTTACTAGAAAAGGAGTTCTTATCATATGTTTGCTATATTGTTCGCAAACTCACTGACTACACGGTGCTACAAAGCAAATGCTTTCCGTATAATTATATAATGTTAATTCCATCGTAAAAGTCTAAAGTCCGATTCGCTAAAATTCAATAATTTCAATTTAATCTAAGTTTTATTTCTATTTTCAGCATCTCATACTTATTCAAAAAATATATTTTACAAACACTGGATTGGAAGGCATTGTTAACTTCAAAGAAACAAAATGCAAATTAAATAATCAAAGATAAAACATGACAACTCTGAAACAAATATAACATTTTTTGCAAATGCTTTAAGAAAGAGCCAGATATATATAATATGCATGCAAATGAGTGTTTGTTTGTTTGTTGTTTTGTTTTTTAGTTGTTGTTTTTTTTTTTTGGGGGGGGGGAATGATTGTAGCACATGTACATCATATGCTTGTGGCACTTGTGCATCATACGCTTGATTGAGAATTGCCGCCTATTCCGAAGTCATATAAACAGATACTTATGTAGTTCTGTGACAAAAGGCAGTACAGTCAACTCAAACTGAGCAGGCTGCTTCATGCTCTGTTAATATTACTATGTCAATAGATTCCGCTGATATAAACATGTTTCTCCATCAGTATTGTGACGAGATACATCCGGATTGGAGGATAGAAAGTCTATGCAGGTTTTAACAATGTTCAGGCTTTCAAAAACAGAGAGAGAGAGAAAATGAATTCATCATGACGATGGTAGTTTCGCCTGCATAATAATCATTACAAAATTTATTATTGATGGTTAATTGATTTGATTGCCTAATAATCCTATCATCATCATAGATAATAACATGTTCCTTAGCGAGGACTTTAAATTTTAAAGTATTTATTGCCCCTTAAGCTGACTATACTGTTATTCTTGCAGATAACGAGAAAGCTCTTCAGAAAACTTTGAATAAATTCTGTATATACTGCGGAGAATGGAGATTAAAGGTAACTGTTGAAAAAAAGCAACAAAAATAGTAATATCTGGTACCAAACAAATCTAAACGTTTCTCTTTTGTATTCGGAAACACGTCAGCAGCAAATAGTTGATTTTTTTTTTAGATTTAGAATTGCTTTTTAGACACAAAGATTAATTTTACTCTGTTACAAAAGAATCACTGCAACAGCTACAAGAATCATTGTTTGTGTTACATACAAGAATAAGAAATTTGCTTGTATCATTGGGTTATAGTTGAAACATTTTGAAAATATTGCTTTAATCTTATTGTTACATTGATATGAGATATGGAGTTATAGTGATAATTATGTCATGGAACATGTACACACTGATTTCTTAGGAAAAGCTATATATTTGAGAAGAAAATAAATACCAGACTATATATGTGTTACAGAGATACTGTTAGGTTTCCTACGAGTATTTTTATCAAATTTAGAGATATTTTATTTTGGGCTGGACTCGTTACTGAAAGAAATAGTACAATTTCAAAAATAGTATCTGATATTAAGTTACAGTATGTTGCTTCCTGTTATGCGGGATTTAGGACTGAATAATTTATGGTTATCTGAGTAATTCCCCTCTGTTCGTTTAACCGACAGATAAATATATACAAACTAGGTATTCTAGTGTTTTTGATTCCTCTAAATGGTGAGCGCATTGGAAATTTGAAAAATCATTTAATTTTGAACCATTTTTAACATGTATGCCACAAAGTAGAAATTAATTTTAACAAACTTCCATACAAGGAATCATAGGTTACCAAATGAAACTGGAAGGTAGCAACATATGGATACATTTGAAAGAAAATGTGTATTATGTGCGTCACAAGATATGTGATTATTTTCAATATCTTTTTCAATGTCAATATTGTGCTGAGATAAGAAAATACTATATAAGTAAAAAGTGTCTCCAAAATGTTAATACATATAAACTGAATGATCTGCAAAACAACACAAAATCATGACGCACAGAAGAACAAGTAAATTTAAAGAACTGATGTTTAAATCAGTATGTTCCCATATAAACTCAGAAAAGTTATGTCTATCACCCTTTCATTCCATTTTGTCACTTAAGTCCAAAGTACTGAATACATTATTTCTTTCCACACTTTCCTTTTCCATCCGCTATACCATCACCATTAATTATTAGTACATATATTTGTACCTAATCTGATATGTCTATTCTTAGACCTAATTTGGTCAATAAAGTTTAGATCTGTTCTGTAATAAGTCCTCTATTGTGTTTATATTTTATTTGTGTAACTGATTTTAGATTTTGTGAAAGGTACTACAATAGCAGGAATTCATTGTTTAATATATATGAGAGAGAGAGAGAACAAAAAGAGGGAAACCCAAACTCAGAGTACATGGACGCTACTTCTGTGTCAATTCTTCTGTGTATATATTTGTGTATCACCATTGTATTTAATATCATGATTAATTTGACTGAATAGCAAAAGTGCTTGTTTTATTTTCTCAGTATATCAAATATTAAACACGAGAATCTAAATCGATATATTGCATTGCTTAGTCTTTATTTGTTCAGTAAAATATTTTGGATTTGTATCGCAGTCCATAGTATTTGTTTAGATTAACAACGCAACTTAACTGCTCCCTTGTTCAAAAAAGTTGAAAGATAATCGATGCTTTTTGCAATGATATTTGCACAGATATGGTAATTAATCTTAGTCAGTCAGAATAGCTTTCTCATGCAAAGGCAAATACATTTCTAAATAAACCCCGGGCTCCTTGGCGTTAGGATCAAAGGATTCCTTATTATACTATACGTGAAGGAAAATGTGCTCAGTCAACTCGTATCTCTTGTCAAAATGTTGTAAGTGAAATAACACAGAGTAAATCCTCGTCTATTTGTATATCTGTCTATCTGTCTGGATGTCTGGATGTATGTGAGAATGTGCAATAATAATAAAAATACAAATAATATGTAATACACTGTATTATTCATTGAAGAGCTGTGGAAGTCTGACATGAAATTAGTGTTCTAGAAAATAGACAATTAGTTTAAAAGTGCATTTATCACTATGTTCACACGCCGTTCTAAACATAACTGTAGAAGACCACAAAAGAGCATGAAAAATTACCCAGAAAAGATACTGACTAAAATCAGAAAAGGTGGTATGTATGTATGGTTGCGCTCTACAGTTCCGTATTTGCATAGGGTTAGATTTTTAAAGAAAACATTTTTCCAGGTTTTCCTCACCGGTTATCCTGGCTATTTAAAAAAGACCTTGTATATCTTAGGTATTTATTAAAAGAATTTTTAATTCTCTTTATTTTGATGTATGATTGATGGGTGCAATTTGGGTTATAGAGTATACAGCTTGGTCTTACTTCAGATGTGTATCTATCAAAAAACTGCTAACTCCGCTTGGTCATTTTCACTTCCTGGACTTCAAAGATAAATTGTAAAAACCAGCTGATAATTTGTTTTTACTTTTTATATATTTTGTAAATCATTCATTGTACTTTCAGAAGATGGTATTGCCTACTCTGGCAAAAATAGTTTCCCCTATTTTAATAACTGCTAAAAAAAAGTGTACTTTGGACTAATTCAGGATGATTTTTCGAGCACATGGGAGAAGCCACGTTTTTGTCAGCTGTGTGCTTATATGATGTACAATTTCCACAAGTACAATATGTAAAGACATTTCAGCTACAGTACATGAAAATAGCATAGAGGTATGCCAACATTCTCTTCATTGTGCGTGTTGCAAATTCAAACAACTTCACCTTACACCTGTCACTCTCTCAGAAGTACATAATATCTGTAGAGCGCCTCCTATATACGTAGATTCGAAAGGAAATTCGCTAATTGTAGTATGTGAAAGTAAGAAGTAAATAAAACAGAGGTGTTTGATGCTAAATCGCAGTCCTTACCGAATCGTTTCGAAAATATGCTCATTATTGAACCTAAACTTTCCATTGAATTCTAGATGAATTTCGATGTTTTTGTTGTAGAAGTAAACAAAATTGAGACTTTTGACAAAATATGCCTCCTACATCATGCATTTTTTTGCGTTTTAAGCCTACGTCTTTTTTCAAAGTAAAATAATATTTATTTATTTATTTACAATAATTAACTTTGTTGGTCTATTTGGTCCCGATGAAATTGATACAAGAGTAACTACAAAGATAAACAAAACCCATATTAGTGATTCCTTGTGTACTTGTATTAAGTGACGTAGTATATATTTGTGTACTTGTATTAAGTGATGTAGTATATATTTGTGTATTTCAATACTTTCATTCTATCAACACTTTAGTTGTAGTTAGTATTTATATTGTACATATTTAATTAACCTTATTTGTAAAACTAGGTTGTTCGTTCTTTCTTTCTTTCGTTACTATTTTCTAATCTTTTCAGTTTTCTACGTGAGTTTATTTTATGTTAATGTAGGTTGATTGTTCTATTGTCATTCATTGACTCGAGCCTTATTGTATTACTAGAGAAAAAACATCAAGAACTGTAATAACTTGTGTCTAATCCCAAATTGTCTCGTTTCTTATTACAATAAAATGCATTTAAGATAATGTAACAATTATGTTTTACTGCCTAGATGCAATCAAGGAAATAAAATGCGAGTCTGTACTTCCTAGATGCAATCATTGTGCATTACGCCATGCCTAGACTGGGAAAAAAAGTATTTGCTTGGGATTTCCAAGGGCAACATGTATATTCGGGATTAACTGCAGACGCACGAAGTCCCAGGTGTTGTGCACATCAAATGTTTGGCTCTAAAGCAAACTCATTATGTGATAACGATAAAGGTTGGTCATTATATTTTCGGTTTATCAATTTTACACAATTCTTTCATTGGTATTTTTAAAAACTATTCAACATTTCCTCACCCCCGGCCCGCGATAGACTGAACAGGTTAATTGTATTTGTAGAGAAACAAAAACGTATTGTTTTCATTTTACATGCAAATATAATTTTGTATCATTAATACAACTCTTGTTTATTTCATGCTGATCACACACGTCAATCACCCTCCTTCTACATCCACACGTGTCCAACTGGCCATAACTATATGGTTGTTAGGTTTTTTCGAATGAATTTAATAAAAATTAAATTTTAGAAAAGAATTGTTGCAAGTGCGTGGATATAGATTTAGGAATAAATTAATTAATCTATCTACGGATAGGTGGGATGGATAAGTGAACCTATTTTATCTATCTATCTATCTTTCTATCTATCTATCAATTACGTTATGACAAATATTACGTCAGATAAATTACCTTGCTTAAAATCGTCCTTGAGAAATGGGTTACAAATTTCGGAGGAACTGTTTTCGTTGCTGAACGTTACAATATTGCCAGATTCAATTTGACTTTCCCATTACTTTACGAAACAGTAAATCTGCAACTATCGTAGACTCGTTTGTTGTTGATCTCTAGCACTTTAGTCCTTTATTTACAATATCTTCTTTGTTTTATACTTTTCATTCTCCTTGGCCTTATCATCATCATCGTTATCATTATCATCATCATCGTCTTATTATCTATATCCCTATCATATGAAAATACCTCAGTATTAGTTAACATTTATAAACTTTTATTTGTTATTTTTTTTTTATTTAAATATAGAATGATTAAAAGCAGACATTGCAGCTCAAAAATAACCCCAAAAATAATAAAATGTTCAATACTCATAGATGCAATTTGAAATGTCACATGAAATCAAAGTAACACATTATTTTAAAAAGTAAAATAAGTGATGGAACTTTGATCTTAAGCGAGTATATGTATATTTCTGTCCGTAACTTGAAAGATCAAATAAACATAGAAATCATGTAAAACTGATGAATGCATTTTTTAATGTGATCAGAAATTAAAGTGATACACTCATGAGAAAATAAATATATATATTTTATGGGAAAATTTAAAATCAGTATTTCATCAAAAATGGATCAAGTTGTGAAATTCTAGATCAAGAACTACAATATAGTGTTAATACAAGTAAGACATGTAATAAACAAGTACACACTTATCTTTCACAAATTACCTAATCGATTTTAAGTTGTAAGAATAATTGCACAGACAATATAAAATAGAAATCTAGAATGGAGATTATTAAATTTTGATAAATAATATTTGTTACTTAATAAGACATTAATTCAACTATAAAGTACAGGCAGCACGACACAATGCTTTGGAAAGATATAAAAACTGAAAGAGATCCTTCTTTTTGAAACATTGAACAAAACTGAATGTTAAAAAAAACCTACTATTTACTGGTAAAAATTTTGATAGCGAATAGATTTGTAACTTAAATTCAAATAATAACAGTATTTTTAATAAATATAATGGGAATTTTAAAATCTTAAGTAGCGCTTTCACTCAGGATAGGGCAATTTAAATAAAACTTGTGGCAGAATTGCTTCTGCATCGGTTAACAATTTCTTAATATACATGTTCTCCTTAAAGCGTATAATATTGTCATGATTTTCCATAATAGTTTTCTAATAAATACTACAAGATTTGGGTCTAATTCGCCTTTATATGGATTCAATACGATTTTTAAATACTCGAACCATTCCATATTTGATACCTTTTTTTTTTTGGCATTTCAAGGGAGGTACTCTTAGAGTTTACAATATCCCAAAAAAGTTTTGACTCATCACATGAAATCTCTTATTTGTTATACAGAGCTTTGATCCAACGTTTATTTTTATTTATGCAGACTTTTCTATATGTATTTCTGAATTCCAGAAATGTTTGATACAATTACCTTATACCTGTTTACCAAACTGGTTATAGACAGTGTATTTCATCTTTTTTAAATCCATGCATTCCAAATCGTACCAGGATGCTTTAGGAGTATTTGATTATCTGCAATCTGCTTTAAAACTATCTGCTGCATTATATAACATTTTTGGAGCATGTCAAAAGCCTGTTCTATATCCTTTGTGACAGTGTTTAAATAATTATTAAAAATGGTGAGATCCTGGCTATTTATATATATATATATATATATATATATATATATATATATATATATATATATATATATATATATATATATATATATATACATATACATATATATTCATGGTTTTAAATCAGCTATAAAGACTTTTCAAGATCAAATAAGTTAATATTTTGAATCTATGCTTGGAGTGAGACAAGGTTGTATATTGCGTCTTCTCCTTTTCTCCTTGTTTTTAAATGATTTATTACTAATAATAAATAAAAATGATGAAACTGGAATCTTTGGTAACAATGAATTACAAAATATGATTCTGTTACTTTATGGTGAAGACTTGTATATTTTTGCTGATACTGTTTTAAAATTACAAAGAAAGATAGACACACTGGAGCTCTTGTGTGTAAAAAGGGTTTTTACTATAAACATGGATGAGACAAATATCATTGTTTTTAGAAACGTTGGTAGATTTAACAAGTTTCAAAAGTGGACTTATCGTAATGAGAATATCAAAATTTTAACTTATTACAACTATTTAAGAGTAATGTTTTCTAGCAGATTGAATTGGTCAAAAGCAATTGAAAAATTTGTTATACAAGCTAATAAAGGTCTAATTCCAGTCAAGCAATTAAAAAGAAAACTCGGATCTCCAACACCGAACATTGTGTTCAAATTATTTGATGTTCGTATTAAGCCCATTTTCCTCTATTCATCAGATATTTGGGGATATAAGAATATAAATTTGTAGAGAAATTCCAAAAACAGTTCTGTAAATTTTACTTGTCTCTTGGAAGACAATCTTCAAACATGGGAGCTCTTGGTGAATGTAGACGTTATAATATGTATATTGACTATTATATTAGATGTATACAATATTGGTGTAAATTGATGAATATGCCTAGCTATATATATCCCAGAAAATGCTAAATGCTGTTAAAAGCCACTGGATGATAGCGAAATAATAACTTGGGCAACTTATATTAGACAGCTACTTTGTAAATATGGGTTTGGTTTTGTGTGGATATTACAGGATATTGGCGATGTTGATTTATTTATTGTGCAATTTAGACAACGGCTAATGGATTGTAACTTGCAAGAATGGCACTAAGAAGTAAATGGATCAACCCCTTTAAAAATTATAGGAATTATAAAAGTCTTATAGAATGTGAAAAATACTTATATGTTGTTGAAAATAACGAAACAAAACGGTTATACACTCTCTTTAGATTAGGAGAACTTCCTATTCATATAGTTACAGGTAGACAACAAATTTCGATAGGTACGCGTAGATTATGTTATGTATGTGACAGTGGGGAAACTGCAGATGAATTTTTATTTTTATTCAAATGCCCAAAATACTGAGATTTACAATTTAAGTTTCTTCCAAAGTACTATTACGAATACCCATCTTATGAAATATTTTGCAACTTAATTTGTAATAAATCTGATGAGGTAATCAGAAAGATAGCACAGTTTATATATTTTGCCTTCAAGCTAAGAAAAAAATAATTTACAAATTGTTTAATTATGTATATTCTGTCATATGTATGTGATAATATGACTTACCACCATACTGTAGTCTTAGAAAATACCAATGTGTGTCCACCCAAATTATATATTTTCTTCATTGTATAATTTTGTACTTAGGCCAATGGCCTTATACAAAAACAAAAGTAAGTTCTTCTTCAACGAATATAATATGTATAGATATGAGTCTGTCAAAGGATGCGGGACTTGCACTTTATTCTCAGTTTCTCAGTTAATCATTGTTTGTGTTTTTGAACTATAATGTATATATATATATATATATATATGTATGTATGTATGTATATTGATTGTAAAAGGCTCTGTCCATAAGTAAAAGCTCAATTAAATAAATGAAGAATGATATGCTTAAATTTCCAATTTAAAATTTCCTTTGAAACTAAAGTATACGTATATAAAATGGACATTTCTATCGCGTTTAAATAATTGTATTCTTATAAACCATCATGTGCATCAAATTATTACGTAAGATACGACCATATATCATGTGTGACTTGTACGTTTATATCATCAATATTTTCATAATCGACTGTAGTAGTGCCGTTTATGTAGTTGGTGAATTAATTTTGATTGATAGATTCCGTTTAAAAAGTACAACATTAAATTTGTATAAAAAGTTAAATAAATCATCAGAAAAATTATATTAAATGATCTTGAAATACTTAAAATGCATATCATGTACCAATACCCATTTTCTTTGGTCTCGATTGGATAGTGTTTTATGGCAGAGCAATGTGTCTTCGCTTTAGCCTTTCGGTCATGACTCTTGCACGATAACCACTGAGCCACCGTGGCTCCCTCAAAACTGAGAGGGTTGGGTAGAGAGAGGATAAATTTTTATATATATATATATATATATATATATATATATATATATATATATATATATATCCTTGTATACAAGTTATTAAATGGACGATTCAAACTCTTTCTCCATTAAATATATAAAAAACTTCATTAAATTAAATTATGCGTTTGAAATAAAAAAGAAAACGAGAAAAGTCAAATATGAGGTCCAAACTGGGCCTCGTTTACAGCACCGAATTATGAAGTAAACATTTCGTTACCATTCAAGTAATGTATCATGAAACGTATTGGGTCCATTGCATACTAAAATGATACAAAGATTATAATGCGTTTAGAATATTGGTTTGATGTTTTGGTGTTTGGTTTGGTGTTTTACAGCACAACAACACAAACAGGTTATTTAGTGCTGAGGCATTCGGAGTAATGTGCCTTGCCCAAGGAAACCGCACAGTAGTTAACCCAGGCTGCTTCACTGGTAGGATTCAAACCTGCACCCTTTCGGTTGCGAGAATGGTTTGCTAACCACTGAGCCACCGTGGCTAAACTCTGAGAATAAAACATAATTTTATGCAAACGATATTAATAATCAATTAAGGATTAATGATACTAATCAATTTATATATTGTTGAGTAGCTCAAGAACAGACCAGGGACTAATTCAAATTTCATTAAACCGGACACTGTTATATCCAAATTTACAGATGTGGCCAGTATAAACAGGTTTGAATAGTACTAAAATGGCCGTGTTGAGACCATCCTGTGTGGCCAGTTTACAGAGCGGCCGGTTACAGAGGTATTAGAGAGGGACCGGTTTATAAAAGTTTAATTGCGTAGTTAGTATTTAAATGACTTAGTAAAGTAGAGAATTTAAAAAAGGGTAGAATGCCAGTCTGAATCGTAAATATGCTGTCAGTTTAATAGCATACATTCACTATATATATATGAAAATAGACATTGAATAAGAACTCAATTTAATATTTTGATCAGTTTAGGAAAATCTCAGAACTTGTACATCTAACAGACAGCAATCGAGACAGAGAGAGGGACGGAGATGGAGAGACAGAGAGAAACAGACAGACAGACAAGTAGACATCGAGTTTACTTAATGGCAATTTATATCCCTTATAGTTCATTATGTCGGATTAAGGACATTGAAGAACCTATAATTGTCCCTGTGCACGCCAGTTTCTGGTTACAAAATTCACTTTTTTCATTCACTTACCTTTATAGTTCAGTTCATCAAGAAAACATTTTATAACTACATCCACACCCTCTAGTTTCGTCTTTTGAACAGCAGTTATAAACGCATATCTAAAATACATGAAGAGAGACGGTCAATAAATGCGCCCACCCGACTAATCCACTCAAGACTCAAGTTCTGATTTGAACACAGGTACTATAGATTTCCTTCGGCCGCTCGGTTGAAGCAGCAATAAACCAGTTTAAGGTATAACAGGTAGGCGTTTTGTTCCTGATTATTGTCCCAGTTAGTCATGTTATATTTGCTGAAATGCCATGACCGCTTCGATAGTTGAAGTTCTATCCATTCAGAATATCTGCACCTGCGTCAAAATGAGGCCTTTTAATTTTGGTCTCTCGGTTCGTACATGGATGAAAAAAGAGGATACGGCGATCGGTTTTGCGAAGAAACTCTCACATCATGCTTTAAAATCATACGAATATGTAATAGATATAAACTTTCACTTTCACTTTTTCGTCGTGGAAAAAAAAACACGTGGTAATGTATAATTGTAGGTACGTAGATTGAGCAGAAATAACTGGATGTATATATCATAAGATATTATACAATCGCATGTTTGTTCAAAAGGCAATTTTTGTTGAAAGTTAATTTAATTTTTATTCTCTTTATCTTCCTTTTTTGTCAAACAAGATATAAATGTCTTAGATATCTATACAACTGGAAATATTTCGGTATATTAAAAAGATGGACCACAGAACTTTTAAGAAAAGACAACGTAAGTGTAATACCTGCACATAGAATATTTTGAAAAGTCGAGAAAACACGCAATCAGCGCAAAGTTTTAGACTGTGCAGTTTATTGCATTTTTTTGTACCAGATTATTGTGTGATTGTTTTGTCTTGTATTGCCCAGAGACACGCAATAGCTAGGATAACGCTCATTTTGATTAAATCAGTACTTGTCAAGTAAGAAAATATTACAGGCACCTATATGAGGTAATGTTCTGTTAACATTTTGATTTGCCAATCAAATTACAGCTTTCATAATGCTGAGAGAAAATAACGTGATTCGATGCAAAGGACGCAATCGGAATACTCAACCTCTGCAGCGTATGTACTTTGTGCCGTGAAGATGCGAAATAGTAAAGAAAAATCGCTACATTTGATTGCTAGATCGAATACGTATATTATATTCTGTTTAATTAAAACATAGTTCAACACTCTAATGAACAATGTCCAATAAATCTTTCATTTTGCACAAATTAACGAATTATATGTAGTTTTATTAACATCTGTGTCTAAATCATCTATATATTTAATAATAACATAGTTGATAAAAAATCTTAAGTTTCCTAAATGACAACATATATTTGTCGCACTGATTTTAATAATCAAACACACCAGGATCCATCTTCGTTAATATTTATAGCTCGAAGTAAATAATACATATTTTCCTCTTCTTTATTTTTATTTTTTTTTTTTTCTTTTTTCTTTTGGTTATTTTTTGCTTTAATTTTTTTTTATTTTTTTATTTTTTTATTCATCCAAATATCTTTCTAACCAAACAATGTAAAAATAATATAAATGATGATGTTATTAATTAATGTTATAACAGTTATTATAATAATACTGGTACCTTTATGACATCATCCCAGTAACACTCTCCGAAATCAGTAAAAGAATGAAGTCGACCAACAAGTCGAGTTCCTGTTTTTAGCGTGATGTCATTGGTGCATCTCCACATTCAGCAATTATCACTGATTATCTCAACCGATAACAATTTCTCTTATTGTCAACTTACTTTCAAGACATCAATTGTAAATAGAAGAATAAAATAAACATCATGTGTTGCAGATTAAATAACACACCAAATGTTCTACATTAAACCAAATGAAGTCAGGTCCTCTAAATTAGGGGATATTAGTTGCTTGTCAGCTGTGTTGAAAGTTTAATGTTAAGTTTTTCATTTGATCTCATATTCTTATATTATTATGCACATTTCTTTCTCCTCTTGTTTTTGTTATTTCATTTGTTTGTGCATTCATATACTTCGTAATTCTCATATTTTACGCTTTTCTTGTATTTTCTTGTACTTTAATTTATTCATTCATTCATTCTTTAATTCATTCATTCTTATACCTAACTATCTCGATGAACAATTGGCTAGCGAAGATGATATAGCTTATGCATGAGAGTTAGATTCATAAAATGTACAATATGCAATTATAATAACCAGTCACATGGTATAAATGAACGATTAGAATTGGTTACACTATTGTGTGTGTAAAAAAAATAGTATTTGCTTTAATTTTGTCCCTTTTACTTACGATATGAGGTAATCGAACAATATTTTTCCATATATGTAGTATGCGTCATCGTAGCGTTAGTCTGCATCCATACATCTAGGCATACCCAGTACTTCCGTTATGCATCTATGTTATCATTCTGCACCATCACCGCTAAGTAAGCGCCTCTAATTTCTGGCGATTTACTATCCAATTTTTGGATATTATCACTACGCTAAGGTCAGTCTAATATATGTCTTGATTGTAAGTTAAACTAAGTAAGATTCTTCGTAAAAATGTGATGGCGTGTGTTTTCGCAAAACGTAAAATTGTCCATGTTTATTGGAGAAAGTTTGTTGTCAAATCTTCTGTTTCGGAGATGCGTAGTTTTGCATCAGTCTCAGAGGTAAGTAAATCTTGCATGTAGTCCGCAATCCCATAATGCCTAAATAAAAGTGATCAGTTTAGGAAAACACCGGAACTTATGAAGTTTGTCTATGTTATGCTATGTTGCTCTGACTGAAGTTCCGCTCTGCAGTTTCTGACTTTGCACAGATTTTATTTTCAGAGAAAAGTTCCCAGGTTTTTCTCACAGGTTATATTGGTTGTTTAAAAAAGGACATTGTATATCTTAGGTATTGTTAAAATAACTTTTAATTCCCTTTATGTTGGTGTATGATTCATGGATTTAGTTGGGGTTATAGAGTATACAGCTTGGCCTTACTTCAAATGAGCATCTCTTAAAATACGGCTAGCTCCTCTTGGTCATTTTCACTTCCTGGACTTCAGAGTTAATTTGAAAGAAACTATCCGATAACATTTTTTTCAAATTAAAAAAGTATATATTTTATAATTCATTTATTGCACTTTCAGAAGTTAGCATTGTCTACTCTGGCAAAATTAATTTCTCCTATTTTAATAACTGCTAAAATTAGCGTACTTCGGTCTAGCTCAAGGTCATTTCTCGAGCACATGAGAGCAGTCATTTCGATCACCCGTCTGCTTTAGGCAGCGTGTTGTTACCCTAATGCCAGGGGCCGGGGTGGCCGAGTGGTCTAAGGCGCTTGCCTTTACAGACCACTGACATCTTACCCTGTCCACGTGGGTCCGAATCTGGGCTCGGCCAACTTGGGTATGTGATAAAGCTTGCCAGTAGCTTCCCGTGGGTCGGTGGTTCTTCCCGGGATCTTCCTGGGTTCTTCCTCCACCAAACATACTGGCCGTGATGTGCTGAAAAATGAAGTTAAACCCACAACAACCAACCAACCCTAGTACTACATGTAAAGAAATTCAGTCATATTACATGAAAGTTGCATAGAGGTATGTCAACATTCTTTCCATTGTGTTGTTGCAGATACACACAACTTCACCTTTTACCAGTCCTTCTTTCAGACGTACGCAATAACTGTAGGGCGGAACCTGAATGCATGTAAAATAGTTTTCATTTGTGACGTCAAAATCCCACATGGCATACATAGAGCTTTAGATACATAAGGAAAAGCTTAGCAACGGTAGTCGATGTTAAATTAATTTTAAAAGGAAAAAAAAAGAAAGAAATCACTATATTTAAAGTTCATTAATATTAGAAGCAAAATCCTTTCATAGCAATGAAACAAGACCTTTGACAGCAAAAGAAAGTTATTCCTCTTGTATGAGAAGAATGCCCAAGTAGAGTAAACCTTGCTGGAGTAAATTTATACGGAATTACTTTTAAAAGCCAACATTGCGAAAGTGTTGAAATAGTCTCCTCCTCCTGTGTTTAGGCTCTTGTCAGTCGGAACACGCTCGGGCCTTTCAGACAATGATCAGAAAAGCACCTCAAAAATACTACAGTAGCCGCCATTGCATGCACACCTTGTCTACTAAATGACGTCAAATGCACATCACACACCATTATATCGTTGCTCGATTGATGTGATTTATTCTTGGCCGAAACATTACCAACTTTTTTTAACTAAACTAGTACAACTAATTCCATAAATGTATCGTATTGCTTTTGACATTGTTCTGCTTTGCCTCATTCATTTTCCGGAGATCTATATTTTAAACTGTATCACCCCATTAAAGTATTTCCATCACTGATAACTGCGTTACACTTCCGGTGCTCGTGAGACCGCATATAGCCTAACTATCATCCTCCATCATGAGGATTCGCCGTACATTTATTTCCCATGATGTACCGCGCTGATGTGAAGCTACCGAATCAAATTAGTGTAGTTTCACATCTAGCTGTCAAAGAAAGGAAGTCACTGACCAACCAATCGGGAGATACACGTTCACTAGTTACCGGTCTATGACATTAACGTGCCAATTTAGGCCGGATACCAGCGAAAGTATTTCAGAGATGGAATTTAATAGAAAATCCAAGAGGTATTCCCACTGGTCTGTCGTGGACTGGGTCACCCTGACCGCTTCTGTTTTCATTGCAATGTGAGCCTTTTCGATAACTGCTTTTTCTTTCCTTCGAGAGGGAAATTCTTCAGCGCCGATTATCACTTCCGGGGACTATGCAATCAAGAATGGTGTTAGTGGATAAAGGAATTTTACAATTTATAAAACGGGTATCCAACTGGAAGAATATTTAATCAAATTCCCTAAAATGTGTACTTACCTATCTTGAAATTTAGGATGTCAAACCATAAATTACATGTTGAAACTGGTCGATGTAATAAAATTCCATATGAAGAAAGAAAGTGTATCGAATGACAAAATAATGATTTGGGTGATGAATTCCATTACCTCTTTGAATGTGAATTCTTTTGGGAGGCTAGACTGAATTTGATAAGGAAATATTAACATTTAATGACAAAAAAAGAATAAAATACTAGTGAATAATTTAAGCATATTTGTTAGCAAAATTATAAACGAATCAACTGATATAGAGGACTGGATAGCAACCTATGCTGACTGTACATTCCAACCGTTAGCGACTCTTTTAAATATTAAGTGAAACATATCAAAAGCATTTTCATTTAAATCATCGATCACTTTGCTTTAGATACTCCTCGGACTTGTAATATTTAGATAATCCATGTTCTCTCTCTCTCTCTCTCGCTCTCTCTCTCTGATTTTCTATCTCTTAGCGTTTTCTCGCCTCTCCCTCTTATTTATATTACACCATGATGGCTTCTTATATAATAGAACTTTGTACTTGACTCACACTCCTTATATGTATGGCCTGTGTATGATCTTGTTTTCAATAAAGTCTTGTTCTGTTCTTTTCTGCTCGGTAGCTTTGCAATTTTCTTTTATACTTTAATCAAATTAGTGCTTAGCGACAAGTGAACTGGAGAAATATGATGACACAGCTACAAAAATCCACCGATATCATAATTTCTCCACGTGCATGCTTTGATCTTTGCCCGAAGACTAATTATCATAACAAGCGTTCTGACCGACAATTACCTTGCGATAGAAGCTCTTGCAATTCGATTGATGCAGAGTAGGGGTCGTCTTATAAGCGCTGGATACAGTTGATAATTCTAGTGGCAATATCGGAAACTAGAGAATTTCCCTAAGGAATTGAAACACAAGGGAAATTTCCAAGAGTCAAAATTTGAAGATTAAGAGTCTGAATCTTAAACCCTGAGCGTCGCAAGAACGACACAGAAAAAAGCAAATACTCTTTTCAAACTCATTTTCATTTATTGTCAGTCTCTGAAGCATCATAGAGTCTTGTTTAATACACAAACAACACACTGACGACAAGTCGAGTTATTCCAAATTAAATTATTTAAAGGGGGTCTCAATATCAAAGGAAATTTCAGCGGACAATATGTTTTTTACATTATTCAAGGTATCTTTTGTAAACATAGAAAAGAAAATCTAAAACCAGCCATACGTATTCACAGCTTACGGAGAAATAGTACTTCAGGTTTCACAACTGTTTAATATAACAATGTGACAGATTGCTGGTATTTGGATCAATAGTCCCAGAAAGTTGACGTGCCAAGTGGGGTATGCGCACTGAGTGGACAGCAAAAGTTCCAATTCAAGGGGAGTAACTTAGTTTCCGAAAAGGCCTATACCAATCTTGGCCAGGAGAAAAAAAAAGAAGAAGAATAAAAACGACGTTGCGACAGATGATTATGGTAAATTAAATTTAAAAAAAATGAACACAAAGCGTTTCAATTTACATCATCATGGTAACTGAAAAGTAAAGTTTTATTAGTCAGGCAGAAAGTTATAAGATGAATATAGTTGAAAAATTTGCCTGACATAATGTTTTACATAGGCACTTTATGGCGGCATAATCTCGATGATTACAACAATGTATGTGATGGATTAAAAACAAAAAACAAAAAAACAAAAACGCAAAAGGGTGAAATGTTAACTGTATGTTCCCCAGACTGTTCTCTGCAAGTTATCTATGCTGATACACGTTGGGCAGGCCGAGACTAACAGCTGATAGAATCAACTGGGCAAGTAAAATGAAACATCTGTTATTTAAATATTGATAAGACTACGTTTTGGGTTGTTCAGCATGTAGGTGATGCAGATTGATTTGTGTTAGACTTTATAGCACGTATCAAGGATAATATGCTTGAGGAGATGTCAAACAACTTGTCCGAATCTAGTAAGGCTTCCTATTATATATTAAATAAAGCACGAATGAGAGGGCATTCTCCTCAATAATGTCCACGGCTTAAACCGAAGCCCCTTATCGGGAGAATGCCCTCTCACGAATGAATGCTTTATCTTACATACAATTTACCTCATAAAATAGTTTGTTTTTAAATCGCCCCTTAATTTTGATAATGCCCTGGTATGTGAATCACGTGCAGGTACAGATTCTGCAATTTAGAAAGTGCTTGATAAGGTGTCAACTATTAGTCCTAACTCTCTTGATGTCTTGCGTATTCGTCAGTAACTATGGATAAGCAAGGCTGCACTGATTTGTTTCGTTTGTAAGATACTAGAAATGACGAGTTTGTTGCTACCAGGCATCAGAAGATGACCTTTTCTTTAGACAGTTTATAAAATATACAGATGGCGATGATGAAATAATAGGTTTTTAACAGGAGCTGATAGTAATAAAGGAAACGAGGCGATAATTGGGTTAAATTGGTCAATACGAGGTTATACCTGACGCTGAACCCGTTGTTGCTTCTCAAGAAATGAAAAATAAACTTCTTAAACAGGTGTCCGGATTATTAAAAAAGGAAGAATTAAAACCCACCACTTCTGAAAAGAAAGCGCGTGACCGATGCGAAAATTCCAACAACGGCCGATCTAAAAAAAATACCTTTACTGATGATGAAATTAGTTTAATTAGTTCGAAACGAATTCCGCAAAACGCAAGGAGTAAGTATTCATGGATTGTCAGGCTCTATGGAAAATGGGGGTGGGGGTTGGGCATCGAAAAATGAACAGGATAACACACCATTCCGAGAATTTAGTATACCTTAACAAGCCCTGGATGCAAATAAATAAAGATGATCTAAATTGCAATCTCACAAGTTTTGTAGCTGAGGTTAAGAAAAAAACCCATGGTTCTGATATTCCCGGTAAGACTTAGAGAGAGGTTATAATATCAGGTCAAAATTACATGGAAATAAATGGTCGTATAGTTAAACTTTTGATGGATCCGGAATTTAAGACAATTCAAGACAATTTGAATTTCAGAATGAAAGAAGGAACTACCCTTGGTATCACCACTGAAAAGAAATAATCTCGGTTATGACTAAAGAACAGGAAATATATTGACAGTGGAACTCTGAGGTGGCCACTATCCACGTGTAGTATTGGATACTCAAATATTATTTTTTGGTTTAAAGTTTGCACTTCCACGTGCTGAAAAGCTCAGGAAACTGATTCATGTTAACTCTCAAATTTAGTTCAAAACAACACGCAATGTAGAAAAATACTTCGAGCACTGTGAATAGGGTCCCAATAAAAATAGCGGCGGACTGAACTGCAGACTAGACGGGAAAGAGACTCAAGATAACCGTGACATATATCTCGTGAGGTTGTATACAATTGGAACATCCTAGGACTTTTCCGTCAAGTCGGGAAAGAAACATGGGATGTAATTTGCTGCCATTGAGAACTATATTCGGAACTACTTTTACTCACGCGGCACAGTATGGCGGAGGTAGGAGACAAAGTCACTATCAGAACATCGTCGGCCGTTTCTGTCGCAACATATGTGGTGCACTCCGTCGGATGCGAATCACCAAACCCATCAAATTTATGTGTATTTCTACATCCACATCCGAGGTTATTTCTCAATTTGGCAGAAATGGCTGAGCGGTGTTCCGATCGAGGTTGCACGAGCTGCACAACGCAAAATGGTAAGAATATAGGCATTTACAATAAGCAATTATAAAATACCCAAAGACGTAGGATTGCAAATGCTTGGTAATAAAATTCAACTCATGGTTTTGCTTTTGATTACTCATACATGTTCGTTAGTCATCCAAGTTCAAATTTTGCTTCTTATTTTCTGAGAAGAATCTTTTTTGAAAATATACGCTCCAAATATCTCGACCAAGAATAAATCCTATCGGTCGTTTTATTTCGTGTGTTCGCCTTTCTGTCCTTCAGCATTTCTCTCGATCGATCAAAGTAAAACAGTGTAAATATTTCCTTTTTATTATACACCTGTTTGTCGTTAGAATTTGTGTGATGATTGATTCGTTAAGAGGTAAATAGATAGAATTTAATATTGTTTCCTTCCAGCTGGCCTAACAACAACAGCGACCCCCACCCCCCCCCCCCCCCCCCCCCCCAAAAAAAAAAAAAAAAACACAGCCCCCAACCCCGGCGGTTTATTAGCAGTGAACCAAACATGATTGATTAATCACGTGCCAGTCTCCCGAGGTTCTGTACAAAGGATTTTCATGGAAACAAGCTTGTCCACTGATTCGAAACCATTGGAAGCCACGTCGGATGCATTGAAGTGGATTATGGGTATCGTACAGCAACATAATAGTCTCATGTCCAACATATTTGCTTTCCTTCTAAAACATTAGTAGAGAAACATATCGCATGTTGTTTTTTTTTTTGGGGGGGGGGGCGGGAGGCTTAACTTCAATGCAAGTGGTTTATGTAAAGTAAATAAATAAAGTGTAAAATACTGATTTCATCATAACCACCACCACCATTAAAAGTATAAAATCCAAAACTTGACGACGAAAGCAACTGTGCCACGAAAACTCCTTCAAGGCGTACTATGAAATCCTTATCTGAAATGGACGTAGACAAACCAGTACAATTTTTTCCTTCATATTCCTAAGAGTGTTTGATTGTGTTTTCAGTGTAGAACAACGATGCGAAATATTTATTTAATCACAAGACTGCTGACTTTCATCACATGACCTTCTTCTGCGATTATAGTGCACATAAACTTGCAAAAGCTCCATCAATGATTTCCATCTTAAGTATTTTTTTCACAATAATTAAGATGAGCATTATTTTGCAACACATTTACATCCTAAAATGTGCAGCGGTTGAAGTTAGTGTCCCCGCAAACAGGACGTTTTGTTTTGATCGACCTAGCAACAGATACAGATTCTGAAATCCGCATCGAGTTTTAAAAAAAAAGCCGTTGCTGTAATTGGAACTTTGTAAAAATTCATTTTTTGTATATTTTTTATGAACGGAAAATACATTCTAAATCAAAGTTGAATCGAAGACTATATGATTGTTTTTATTTTTATTTTTATTTTTCTTATTTTTTTTTTTTTTTGGGGGGGGGGGGGTCTGTATCGACTAATCGTAACGATAAGAGTGGACTTTATATTCGAACCTGTTGACATTGGTATCTTTGTACAAGTTATTTTCAGTATACAATTCGGAGGTAGTTTATTGCCCTTATCTCGACTGTCTAGACCACTATTATTTGAAGGATGATATGTGTTTCAACGTCATTGAAAATTTACACTGAATGTTTCAGTGTAAACCTTATTTTTTACGCTTTATTTTAAGGTGTTGAAATTTTCAATCAGTGTTTTACTATTTTTATAGATGCTTCAGTATACACAATACTCCATTTTGACTGCGTCCCTCATTTTTCGTTCAGGATGTGAAACACATAATCCATCTGTATGTTCGGGATAAGAATCTTGAGTCAGACGCGAGGCTTTGCCGAGTATCTGACGCAAATATCTGACCCTCGAGTGGAACTTTCCTGTCCTACACCGTACATATAAAAGATTCTATTAATCTTGCATGTTCAATTATTAGTAATTAATGAGACCTGATGTACGATGCAAAGCGCGGACGTAGATGCGTGCATGCAGTTCAATCATTCACAAAACTGCGAGGTAAACTGCATGGTTTATCAGTCCATAACAAAACCAAAATTATACACCAGCAAGAAGGAGACTTTTGCTCTGCACTATGGTACCCTGCTATGACAGTTTCCTCTAAAATAGTGATGCCTTTTAATTTGCATACTGCACGATAAGAAATTAATACAATGTGATGTAATATGCAACGGTAAGGTGTATTGGACACTCTATTCTTTTAAGAGCGCGCTTCACAAATTTCTTCTTTCTGATTATGCCAAATCTCAAACCAATTGAGATACCTAACTTGGATACCCCCACCACCTTTCTATCTCATAATATGTATATGTATATATTACGTATGCTTTAATCTAGTGTATGCATTTATATATGTATGTATGTATGTATGTATGTATGTATGTATGTATGTATGTATGTATGTATGTATGTATGTATGTATGTATGTAAATATGTATGCATGTATGCTTGTGATTACCTGTAAGTGTGTCAAACTCTGTAGTAAAAAGAGTTATATTTGAACACATACGTTGCATTTAGTTTTAATATTGTATTATTGAGTACTACATGTAAGATTGGTTTATTGATTCAGAACATATGTATTATCCTCAGAAAATAGAGTTATTAGTAGTAATATTATTAGTAACAGTAGTATTAGACTCAGGACTGAGATGGTAATTTTTAAAAACCAAGAATATTTGTTTTTTATGCACCACAGTGCATTTGATTTGCTTGCTGGCATGATGCAAAACAATAAATATTTCTTTCCTCGTAACTGGTCCATATATATATATATATATATATATATATATATATATATATATATATATATATATATATATATATGGAGAAAGAGAGAGAGAGAGAGAGAGAGAGAGAGAGAGAGATTATGACAAACACAGAATAGAAATAAATGCATATATTTGATTGTTTTTCCATAATCATTTCAGTCAAACATTCCCTCCACCACCCCACCACTCCTGCCTCCGCCGCAAAAAAAATGCAGTTTAACTACTATCATATGATTTTCTATCAAACAAGCATTTAGGGACTTAATAGACTTATGTGACCTCTGTCCTACTAAGTTGGGTTATTTATACCAAATGCTTTGTGTTTTGATACTAAACGAAAAAAGAATGTCTGTTTACATTATGTAAATCGCATGACGTTTGATTTTCACGAAGATATTGGAAAATTAAAGGTAATTATTGTACGGATCTACATGGTGTATTTAAAACCCATTAAAAATATTAGAATAAAATAAAATCGGCAACGCTATTTAGACACATACGAGTCAAATGAAGAACATAATGAATAACAGTTCTTAACAACACGTTCAAAAATGTCAAGATATGAAAAGAGTGCGTTTTTAATAATAATAATGGCACTGTCATTATTATAACTAAATGTGTTCTGATTATTATAACTATGTGTACTAATTATTATAACTACATGTGTTTTGATTATGATAACTATGTGTAATGATTATTATAACTATATGTATACTGTTTATTATAACAATATGTATATTGATTATTTTAACTTTATGCAAACTGATTATTATAACTATATGTATATTGATTATTTTAACTTTATGCAAACTGATTATTCTAACTATATGTATACTGATTATTATAACTATATGTATATTGATTATTTTAACTATATGCAAACTGATTATTATAACTATATGTATACTGATTATTATAACTATATGTATATTGATTATTTTAACTATATGCAAACTGATTATTATAACTATGTGTGCTAATTATTATAACTACATGTATATGTAAACTGATTATTATAACTATATGTGTTTTGATTATGATAACTATGTGTAATGATTATTAGAACTATACGTGTACTGATTATTATAACTATGTGTACTGATTATTATAACTATATGCATACTGATTATTATAACTATGTGTACTGATTATTATAACTATATGTAAAGTAATTCATATAACTATATGCATACTGATTACTATAACTATATGTATATTGATTATTTTAACTATATGTAAACTGATTATCATAACTATACGTGTACTGATTATTATAACTATGTGTACTGATTATTATGACTATATGTAAAGTAATTATTATAACTATATGTGGCCCCCTCACCCGCCCCCCTACATAACACCCCCCCCCATCCCCCCCCCCCAAAAAAAAAAAAACGAAAGAGTTAGCGCGAAACAGACTGAAACGTTCCCTTGCGTAAGTTTTCTTTACAGGTTAGATAGTTAAAATTATGCCCTGGAAACGCTTACAATGCAGGAGCTTCCGGTGGGTTCCTACAACAGACCCCTTGCCTACTTGTTTACGCCTCATCCCCAAACGATATTTCTGGATCCGCTCCTGGAGTCCACATTCCGTATTGTCACCAGGCATTTGTTTGAATCAGTCTGCCTGTTTAGTAGGTACAGGTGATACACAAAGAATAGTGGAGACTTAAAATAATGACTTAGAGAAGTATAGTCATATAATATGTATCTTGCAATTATATACGAGCCTATCATTAATATTAATGTAAAAAATAATGGGATTATTGTCAACGTTAGTCAATCATGAGATAAGGAAACTTTAGAAACTAACTAGATAAATTAAGGGCCATTGTAAGAATATAAAGACCAATCTTTACGGAAATAATAAAATACCTACCTACCTACCTACCTACCTATCTACCTACTTACCTACCTACCAACCTACCTACGTACAAATAAAAATAAACATATTTTTAAAAATCAGACGAAAAAAGAAAGGGTGCTTGTGAATAGTCAAAGATGACCAAGGGTTGACTGGTGAATTGACCAGTTCATGGTGTCTAAACATTGCAACAAATTTAATGCACCGGAACCTTTGAGAATTTCACGTCTTAGCATGTAATGGCGGGTCTCTATTCCCTACCCCCTCCTCTGGGTCAGAAAATAAAGACATTGAATGCCTGAGTGCATGGCATATTATAAATATATAGTAGCTGATGCGTAAGATCAAAGACATTTCTATTCGAGGACAAAATATCAATTGAAGATTTTGCTTTGGATCATACCTTCAAGCTCCTTTTCTTTCTGAGTGCACTTTGATTAGACGTACGATTTGAATTGCAAAATCTAAAATCACATCTGACCAAGCACACTGATCGACAGTTACGTGTCAAAAACAAATGCACTAATAAAACACCAACGGAAGGTTGTAAAACAGACTGATATTTTACTTAAGAATGGAAATGAAAAGTCCTGCGTACATTACGCATGGTATGTGACATGACTTAATAAATACTCTACAGCAAAACCTTTGTCTTCACATACACATAAAACATACGTGACAGGTAACTCATATAATTTGCTGGTTCTACTAAATTAAGGGAAAGTTTATTATAATGCTTGCATAATGTCATAAATAGGAATACTTCCTTTCCGAATATGTACGTTTCACTGCTGTCTCACAGGCAATTTCAATATACCGAGAGAACATGTACAAACGACTCTAGTGCGTGTTTGGAAACTTTGGCCATAAGAGATAAGATACAAGGTTGATTGTATGTATGTATGTATGTGTATATATATATATATATATATATATATATATATATATATATATATATATATATATATATATATATATATGCATAAAGATCATCATTGGTTGTTTCTGCAACAAAGACGAACTACGATCTTGAGATTAATGCCAAATATTAGAGCATACCATGCAAAATGAAACTAAATATGTGTTTGTAAAACGTGTATACCTCACTGTGTGTAAAACATGTATACCTCACTGTCTGTGTAAAACATGTATACCTCACTGTGTGTGTAAAACATGTATATCTCACTGTCTGTGTAAAACATGTATACCTCACCGTGTATGTAAAACATGTATACCTCACTTTGTGTGTAAAACATGTATACCTCACTGCAGACAAACATGTCCTAAGTCCAGAAAATCCAAACATATGATAAAGCTAACAAAAATCATTTAAATTAGAGAAACAATCTAATCAGTTCATCTCTATATACTCTCCTACAACCGTCATCTGACAAGGTTCAGTAGTTTCTGGGTAGTTGTGTAAACAAGGTTTCATCCAAAGTACAAAAAACTTGTAAAAATCTAAAAATAAATCCAATAATGTGAAAATCTAATCGGGTTATCTACACACAGATATAAGCATCCCTAGGAAACTACAATTGTCCAGATCAAATGGATGTTTGTGTATATGTGTGTGTTTGTGCGTCTGTGTGTTTGTTTTGCATAACTGTGGTAAAACAAGGTTTACACTAAAAAGTCTAAATCCAAAAAGGCATTTAAACGCATAAAATAAACAAATATCATTACAATAAGGTGACATTCTAATCATGTCATCTCAATCTTGATATAACCATGCCTATGAATTTTCATTAGCCATTTTTTTGCCTATTTTTGTTTATTTTTTTTTATTATTTTTTTCTTAATCGTGCTAACATGGTTTGCACCAAAAAGTCTGAGTCCAAAATGTAGAAAATAACATGTAAAATAAATTCCCAAGATCATTTAAAAAGCGTGAAAATCTAATCAACTCACCTATCTACATAGAGATAGAAACATGCCTACCAAGTTTCATATTTCTTCGTTCAGTGACTTTTGATTAATTGTGCTATCAAACTTCCAGACACGGACGTTCTGACGTACAGACGGACGAACGGATATGACCAAATCAAGATGCCCCCGCCGCAAGCAGTAAGGGCGTAAAAAGACAAGTATTTGTGTATACTCACAGACAGTTCACAGACGCACCTCTCAATACGTGCGTAGCTATCAACTAGTTAACTATAATGAGGTGATATAAAACTAATGCCAGCAGATATACTGACGCACTAATACCCATGACTTCTGTGTTCGATATTAAGAAGAAAAAATAATACGTTTATGGTCTGTGTAGTCGTTGCATGTGAGAGTCATGGGCATTATAGATCACTCGCCAATAATTTCTGCTGATTTTAAGAGAAAGACTGGTCCCTTATCTAATTTGTAATAGAGAAAGTCATCCTACTTTACAGTCGTGAAGGAGTATGTATGTATGTATGTATGTATGTATGTATGTATGTATGTATGTATGTATGTATGTATGTATGTTCCGACTAAAATGAACATAAATCATGAAGAAAAGAGCGACGGCCCTAACGATGACGTAGACGACAACAATGGCAACAACAGTAGGAACAACAACAACAATATTAACTAATAATAATGATTTTTTTATGGTGGCCTTTAGATACGTGAGTAACAGTGTTCAAGAACAGTCATGCCTAAAATATTGCGCAACTTATACACAGTTTATCAAATGATCCTATCAAGTTAAATCAGCACAGCAATGTATAATATTTCACACTTTATGCACAGCTTATCAGATGATTTGATAATTTGAAAACAGCGTAGCTGGATAACGAATCGATCGTAGCATGAGTCATATATCTAATGACTGGGGGTTCTCCAATAACATGATTTCTATTTCGTAAAGAAAATTTAAAAAATTATTGAGTATAAGAAAAAACAGCTTTAAATTTTCCGGGCATATGAAGACTGTTCTTTATACACGCATCGTCCTGTTGAATCCAGAGATAGCACTTAACTCTATGTTTGGTATATATTTGTAACTTACAGTAATATCTTCCATATTAGGCCGACAAATCTGCTTCCCCCCCCCCAACTTGTAATGATATTGATTGACGATTTGTGGGATGATCACGCCTATTCTTTAAAATGTGCAATGTCCTGCAGACACTTTTGTCCGCACACATCGGTGTGCATTTTATCCACTTACCTGTATTTCTCACTGCTCTTGAATTACGCTCGGCTGAAGGGTCTTTTCGACAATATGTACAGAATATTTCCGAATTAAATCCTATGTTTGACAAGTTGTAAATGCACGTGGAATAACACAACCCTACCTACTGTGGACATTTCGAATTCAGTGGCTATGTTGCGCGACAATTTGTAATAGGCCTTTGTCTATGAATGCCTATTTGCTGCGCTCTTTCTCGAGAAATCGCAACACCATGCAAAGCGATATAAATACCAGATCCTCCGGGTTAGTTCGTGAGTATGTTGACGACGGAGAAAGTTAAGAAGAATAATTTGCTTTTTTACATTTAGTAAGATCAATTATGAAAATAATGTCTGCTATTCCTACTGTATATGAAGCCCTATCAATGCATTCTTAAGTAAGACAATAATGATCAAAACTTTTGAAACTTTTCTATTAGTTAAATTATGAAATAAATTTGTTTCAAATTCATTTTGATTTTAGCAAATAAATAGTGACAATGTTGTGCATATTATTTGGATTACTATTATAAAGATGTAAGTAGTAATGCGGGATGATATGGGATAGAGGGCGCGCTATGGTGATCTAAGGAAATTAACATTAAATATGACCCTATGGGAATCTTTCGGAATTTAGCATTAAGTATCACCCTATGGGACTGAATGGGAATTTAACAATAAGTATGGCCCTATGGGAATCTATGGGAATTTAACATTAAATATGACCCTATGTCCTATGGGTTCTATGGAAGATGTAACGTTGAAAGCGTCTATAGGAAAATAAATAACATGATCTTATGGACCTTATTTGGATTTAACATGGTGGAACTCCATGAGTCAACATCTACCTTGACTGACCAAGACTAATCCTAATTCACCAACACCTACACCTACAAACTACAAAACTACAAACAGACTTGAAGGGGGGGGGGGGAGAGGTAAAGTATGAGGTACAATCATGGAGAGTATCACTTATTGACCATGCACACCCACCTTCACTATGCAACACGTTTCTTTACAAACCAAACAGAGGAGGGAAGGTATGGATAGGTAATGCTCACTCAAACACTTGTGGACAATCCAACATATCATGTCAGAACAATACCATAACACATAATATGACCTTTATTTGCTGAGCCACTATGACATACCAAGAAACAGGCTTATTTAACTTTTCACAAAATAATACCCTCCTCCCTTCCAGTTGAAAGAGGATAAATTAATAACAACAATAAACCCAAGATCACTGGCAAATCTTTTTTTAAACCAAACACCTTACCACATATTAACTGAATCAATACGACATATGCACAAACAGCCTTATTTCCATTTTCAAAAATTAGCACCGTCCAGGGCGTTACAAATCCACTTGCACGACGCTCAGGACAAGCTAAAATTCGGCTCGGACATATTCAATTTCGCAAAGTACTTGCCCGCGGGCAAGTTAAAAAATTTAAGAGAGGCAGAGCGAGCGAGAAAAGAGATCGTGTTCAGTTCGTAATGTTTTATGTTCTACATGTTTTATACTCTGCGATCTCGCCTCGGTACATATATCAGCATCTTTATTTAGCATGTATATGTACCGCATTCTTCTATTACATAACTCCACACAGGTTCTTTCAACTTTCTATCCTTTATTTTATACCATATACCGTCAAAGTCCGTATTTTCCATTTTGAAGTCAATGTCAAGGTCAGTCTCGCATTATTTCGCGTAGAAACTGTTCATTGTTTTCAACATATTTTATTGTCATTTTATTAAACAATATATGATTGGACACGAGTTGTCTAACTCATCTAGGTCATTTTCCAAAACATACAAAAATGACCCAAAGATGACATTAATTTTTCAAGTATTCAAGTACAGACGAAAAACAGAGTAAACAAATTCGTATATTAAAGGACACAAAACATTTCAAAGGAAAAGAGAATAAACATATAGGTATGTAGTTAATTAAATAAGCAATTAATGCGAGAGAAAGTGACGACTTTGCACTGTTTACAGTCACTTTTGTCCATTTCGTGTATTTACAAATTTTTTGCTTTAAAACGTCCAGAGTTGTGGATATATTTCTGAACATTTAGGAGTATGACGGAATTTGTTTCTTTTCTTAGTTCGAAGTTATTTTTCAATACTAAATCCAGAGTTACACAATGTGTGTGTTAAAAGATAGATCGAAAGATCTTTGGGTATTAAATAAGAGGCGTTAAAAAAAGAAAGAAACAGTGCTTAGCATCTTCATTGCCATAATCACATTAAACACATGGGAGAGTTAACTAAATTCACTCTGTAAAGATCGGATTTGAAGGTACTACATGAGTGTTTAAGTTTAGTATGTAGGATAGTAAGGTGACGTTGGCCAATATCATAATACGGTGGTGGCTCGTTAGTTGAATTAGATAAATGCTTTTCAAGGATAGAAAGATTAGGATTGTTTATGTATAATGATGTCATCAATAATAGTTTGATTTATAACTTCAAAATGCGGTAACTGTTTAGCATTACTAATTATTTCTTTGACAGTTATGTTTTGAAATACGGCTTCATTGGGTGATAGCATCAATCCCTTTAGACCTTTAATACATTCCATATATTATTATTATTTGTTTTTAAATGCCGAAATTGCTAAAAATGATAATAATTATATGCATGAATCATGCAATAACTCGGAATGGGCTTCATAACTGTGAAATAAGGCTCCACGTGTCAATAATAACTGTCTATATATGCCTTTCTTACCTTCATATTATCATTTTTAGGCCCAAATGATTTAAAGTAACTAATGAGCTTCAGAAATTTAAAAAGAAACAAAGAAACTCGCACACACACACAGACAGACACTATTTCTGGAAAATATTCTTTCTAGGCCTAAATTTCCAAAAAGTAGCATGCAGACATCATGCAACAATTTAAAGCACGCTGAGGATATTGACATTGTGTAACAGGCCAGATTTTTCCTTTGAAAAGGACAAACTTTCGCCCTAGACTCGCCCCCAAAATAGGAAAAAATTATAAATATTGGCATGCGTCTAATTTTAATAATTTATATCATGCAAGGCAGAATGTATGCGTGTACATCGATGAAAACCTCTCAAGACGTTTTCTGATCAAGTTTGACTTCAAAATACGCCGGAAACTTTACCATGCAATAATTTGGAATTCCAAGTTGTTTAGCGCAATTTCTCAAGAAAAGGCTTATTCCAAGTTGTCGTCCAAAATAGGCACTGAATTCGAAATGTCCACAGTAGGTAGGGTTGTGTTATTCCACGTGCATTTACAACTTTTGAAACATAGGATTTAATTCGGAAATATTCTGTACATATTGCCGATAGGACCCTTCAGCCGACCGTAACTCAAGAACAGCGAGAAATACCGGTAAGTGTCTATAATGCACACCGATGTGTGCGGACAAAAGTGTCTGCAGGACATTGTACATTTTAAAGAATAGGCGCGATCATCCCCTAAACCGTCAATCAATATTAATACAGGTTCGTGGGCTGATTTATCGGCCTACTTCTATATGGCTTTGATTTCTGTAAGAGGAATCTGGAGTGACTGTGTATTTAGAGAAGTCGCCTAGCGAGTGTGTCTGCTCCTTAGTTGGGGTCGAATCACACACACACGGCACAGTTACAAAATAAACGTTTCCAGATAATCAAGCTCTTCCGCAGGGGAAGAAATAACTTGCAGAAAACAAAACAAACACGTAACACAAGAGCTGAGAAAAGACCTGAACTATTCACATATCTGAATGACAGTGGAAACGAGTTAAATAATGAAATTAAATCCAATGATAAACAGTATCAAAATGTGCAAGCTACGTGCCTATTTTGTGTTGGGATCAGAATAGTCAAAGATTATTAAAAATAATCCAAGGTGCGATGACAAGCGATTTGGTTCTCGGTATTGATAATGCGTATTTACGCGGATCTCACCACCTTGCACGTAAAATGTCGTTCCTCATTCTCGTACCATATTCAGCATACTTCTCTTATCTTAGATACACTTTTAAAGATACGCTGCTGCTGTTGATCTTATCTTGGATACACTTTTACAGATACGCTGCTGCTATTGATCTTATCTTGGATACACTTTTAAAGATACGCTTCAGCTGTTGATCATCTAAAACTACAAGGAAAGCATGACAGTATAATTCATTTGTACGATTACTTTACTTCAAAACGACAAGAAAATGACAAAGTGTCGAATGATATTTGGATAACCCCACCACCTTCCTATCTCCCAAATCTACACGTATATCTTACGTATGTTTTAATGTATGTATGTATATATGTATGTATGTATGTATGTATGTATGTATGTATGTATGTATGTATGTATGTATGTATGTATGCGTGTATGTATGTATGTATGTATGTATGTATGTATGTATGTATGTATGTATGTATGTATGTATGTATGACTGACTTTCTTTATTTCCTCTTCCAAAGAGATTACATTCAGTTATTTTCATTATTACACAATAATAATAGGAACATACATTGATATTATCGGATATGCAACACACTAAACAAGTAATATATTTTTAAAAATTCAATGATTGTCAATAGTCCTTTCCATTATCTTCTGCCTCAATGCTTTTAATAACATAGCCATCAGGGACAGCAAAGGAAATCTCCCATGAATATGAGTTATATAATCTTAACCGTGCTTTTTAAGAGCATTATACATTTTAGACATGTGTATAAGGTACAATATATAGGCAATATTTGTAATATACCGCATAGTTGAGTTGAAATAAAATTATTACAAGCTTGAAGAGTATATGAAACATAAAGCTATTATTATACATGTAATAGGTGTAAATAAAACAGGGAGAAGGAACAGATGTTCAGGTGTACAGTGTCTGTCTGTCTGTCTGTCTGCCTGCCTATCTGTCTGTCTGTAAGCATGTATGTATGTATGCACGAAGTATGCATATACATGGGTAGGCCAAAATTATCTTAGAAAAGAAAAAAGAACAAAGAACAAAAAATAACATGCTAACGAACATGTAGACAATTTGAAATAATTGAAATTATTTACAATTGGCTGGAGCGGTTTAAATGAATTAACACATTGAATCACCAGTTGAACACTATGAGTCTAACAGTTGTGAATTATGTATATGGTAGTCAGAAATGAAATGGGTCCATTGCCCTAATATACCGAACAAGCATACTATCAGAAATTATGTCCAAGTTCATTTGTTCTTCTGTACATTGAGTCTAATCCTTCTGCCACCAAACACATGAATACATGCCATGTTTGATCATCCATAGAATCAAAGGTTTCAACTCTCTTGCCCAAAAGGATATCAAGTAGCATGTTATTGTCCTGCGAAAAGAGCCAGTGTGAGTCTAGTATGTCTATTGCATCGATTATTTTTTCGAACATGGTATTACGTTCATTGTTTAGGACTTGGCAGTAAAGTAACATATGCTTAGCTCTGTCTGCAGTCAATTTTTCGCAGAGTTTACAGTTATACTCCTCCTCAGACGAAATTGAACACATTGTTAAATATGCGATGTTAGCAAAAGACCAGGTTTTATCAGGAAAACATTTTCCAAGCTTCCAGACAGAAAGTGGTTGAAGAACAGTATGGACACTTGCATAATGAAAAAGTTCCGGTCTTGATTCAAGTTTCGACCTCCAAACCCTTTCTTTGAAACAATGAACTGTCGTTTCAATATTCCTCTTCCAGACTGGTTTCGGGGCAGAATATAGGGTGTTCACGTATAGGTTGAAGAAACCGCCAAGCTGGTATTTCCCAAGAACATAATTTTCCATGCTAATGAACCGTTAGCTCTGCAGATTTTATTGAAGAAACCTAATTTGATTTTATCTATATATCCCTCAACTGTCCACAGCCCAAGACTACTAATTGTTGTCTCTTTGGGTGAGCGCTGATCGAGCCCTATAATTCTTCTTGCAGCTTTTCTTTGGCAGACTTCTAGGTCATATACCTGCGACTGGCTCAAGTTTGACCATAATTCACATCTGTAGGACATTGCTGGTAGTACTATTTTAGACCAGATTTTAGAACTATTAATTGGGTTCATACCGTCCTTTCCAATGCCAATTCCAACAACGGAATAAAATACTGATCTTCCCTTTTCACAAGCACTTTTCACTGTAGCAGTATTAGAAAGGTCAGAGGAGAGAGTAACCCCAGCATATATTCTAGAAGAAACTATAGGAATCAGCTTATCTCCGAACATGAATGTATTTTCTTGCATGAATTTATTCTTTGAAAATATGACCATATTGATTTTATCAGCATTGTACAGGAGTCTCCACTTCGATGCATAGTCATGGAGGCTGCGAAGAAAAATACACATACCATTCGATGATGAGGATAGCAGGGTCGTGTCATCAGCTAGTAGAACACATGGAATGCTTAAAGTGCCAACTTGTATTCCAGATTTTGTTGACTCCAATGACGAAATTAGATCATTTATCATGACTAGGAATAACCATGCTGATAGCGTCCTTCCTTGTCCTACTCCTTGGTTGACTGCGTATGATTTCGACTGTTGGCCGTTGAGCAGAACAAGGGCCCTAACATCTTGAAAAGAATTACGGATCAATCTCCACAGTTTACCTTTAACTCCGAGACAGAAAAGCTTATAAAAAAGGCCATCCTGCCATACCGTATTAAAGACCTTTGCATTGTCCAGGAATGAAGCATATACTTTTGAGTGACCTTCAAAATAGTGGGCTACTCCTTCTTTTATAATAAAAACTGCAGTAATTCCACTGCATTCGTTTCGGAATCCCTGTTGCAATTGGTGAGGGAAATTGATACACTTTTAAAGATACGCTGCAGCTGTTGATCATCTAAAACTACACGGAAAGCATGACAGTATAATTCATTTGTACGATTACTTTACTTCAAAACGACAAGAAAATGACAAAGTGTCGAATGATATTTGGATAACCCCACCACCTTCCTATCTCCCAAATCTACACGTATATCTTACGTACGTTTTAATGTATGTATGTATGTATGTATGTATGTATGTATGTATGTATGTATGTATGTATGTATGTATGTATGTATGTATGTATGTATGTATGCATGCGTGTATGTATGTATGTGTGTATGTATATTTTATGATTACATGTGAATGTGTCTGACACTGTAGTAAGTAGTTATATTTGTACATATACGTTGCATTTATAGTTGTAATATTCTATTATTGAGGACTCCACGTAAAATTGGTTGATTGATTCAGAACCAAATGTTTTATTATATTTTCTTCTTTGATAATATTTGTAAACAATGGTTAAAATATAGTTCTGTTATTTATTTCTTAAGATTCATTATTATTTTCATATTTGTATGTAATTATAAGAATTGCACTTCATATTTTACTGGATTCATGAAGTCACTAATCACGAGTTGCTTTGAACATCGGCATCGGTGTAGGTATACACCTATGCAAGACATTTAAGTGAACATTCTGGAGTATATTTAAGTTAAAATTGTGGACTACTCATCCGTCATAGCTTTGCATTTCTCTTCTAATGGATACGTCAGTACTTATCCGATAGATGTAAATTCGGGTTAGGGTATGATTTTTTGTGCACAATTAAAAATATAATATAACTGTACGTCTCATGACTGGGTATAGTATTCTGTTTCTCAGTGATAGGCACACCGAACCTCCGCAAATTATCATTCCAGTCAACGTCAGGCTAATAGGGACAACTTCAATCGTGTCTTTCAATAATGTGCTAAAAGTGCCGTTAAAACCACCACCAACAACAACAACAACATCAACTAATTTCAAATACGTCAGGAACAGGTTGTATATACTGTGTTCATTTACTGTGTGAAAACAAATCACCATTACGCGCCATGTTTGCAAAGCTTATAACAGCCATCTAACTTTCAGGATCACATTTTTCTGTAATAAAACTTGGACATTTAATTCAATGTAAAAATGTATTTCAAACTTGATCCCATTGTAGAACTGTCAGCTTCTTGTCGTCATTGGCGTACAGGCGAGAATATGAAGGAAGAAGATGATGGGCAAAATATTCCTCTATCTTAGGTCGCATTTATTTTTAGTACAAAATGTTTGAAATTCGTTACTAAATAATCGTAAGGACACCCTTTTCAGCGAAAGAAGTTTAAAAAACACCCAAAACAGTAACCAACTGAAATTCGTATCAATGATATATTATTTATATTTTGCCCGAGCTAAATGTTCACAGTGAAACAAAAATTACTTACTAAATTTGAGAAGGAGGTTTCACCTCCCAGTTAAGACATCTGATTGTACCGAAGAAAGTATACGTTTTCGAAACCCAAAGGCAGTTTCAGTGGATACTTTAAATTATACCAACGAAGTTGATAAAATCTGTTCGTGTTTGCGAAGTTATTGTATTTCCGGAATGGTTGGAACGATAAGATCTAATGTACGTCATGTATGTGGTGTCAATCAGCTCTCCCCAATTCTGCTGCGTTTTCCAATATCGACGACCCAGGTCATAATGTAGTACCTAGTGGTTGGTTTTAATCTCTGTATTGTGCTTTTGGATACCTTTTCATTTAAATTGACTATATTCATTACAAGAGATGTGATGAAGGTAAGCACTTATGTGTTATCACTATCTTAAATTTGTAAAGTGCTTTTTCCAAAGCAAATCTGGACAAGAGTCTTCAAAGGGACTTACGCTCTACTGGCCGAACAAAATGTACAGCAATCCACAATAAGTCCGTTTCTTCTGTCCTTTGAATATGTTCCACTGTTAAGTATTGAAACCATGTCAGATATTCTTGAGGAAATTCAAATTACCAAATTTGGCAACACAAGTATTTTTTATGTTTGAGTTAACATGTTCACAGGATAAATGCAATCAAAAATCTTTGTCATGACCTTTGATCTTCAACCTGATATAATGGATAAAAGACAAACGAACTTGGATCAGATAATGTAAAGATATATCCACATACTAAGTTTGGTTAAATTCACAATCAATATTTGTTTTCGAAAAATACAACGTTATTGAACTGATATCATTCAAGATGTTTGCCTGATATATCCACAATCTCATTTAGTAATAAAACAAATCATTACCCCAGCCAACCCCTTGGATGTTATAAAACTATTGATTGTCATGGCTATGATATCAAAATAATCTAAAATACAAAAAGTAGAAGTGTGCTGTGTATTGTTATGGATTCATATTACAGCTTAATATCCAATTAAAACAAATAAATGGCAACTGCATTAAGGGAAAAAGTCTTGGCCACTTTAATTTATAGTTACTGTAAATTTGATCTAATTTAAGTGTGTCTAGAAATAATATTTATGATCTGGAACATTTTGTTGCACACACGGATTAAAGATACGGTACCGGAAATCAGAATAAATGTATTAGGGAAAGGGAGAAACTAAAGAAACGTTAAACCGTCTCTTTCGATTTTGCATGACACAAACTAAAATTTCTAGTGTGAATTGTTAAAAATGTTTAATGTATGTTTGTTAGTGTCTTTCATTAGGGTTAGGTAGAGTATTTACGCTGTTCTGGTGATCAATAATGTGAGTATTTTCCAGAAATTTATTTGGCATTCCGAGAAGGTAATGTCAGGTGTTTCGTATGTACATGTGATAAAGAATTTCCAAATTTTAATTAATGATATTATGGTTATTTGTCTCTCATACACCGTGATAAGTAATTAAAATTTTAAGTTTTGAAAGGTGGTCAGTTTTCTATGGATGAAGAGTTTATAAAATTTCCGGAAATTAGTGATCGATACAATGGCTGTTTTTGGTGTATACGTTTTTCATATGGGTAATCACTTTATAATAAATAAATAATGAACAAAAGTTATGTTTAACAACAGTTTCTTTTTTAAACATGGAAGTATATCCATTTGTATGCAAGGATTAATGTTTCTATTCTCTTGTATTTTGTTTTACAAAACGATTATGTTAGACAATACCTTTACAGCCTTCAAGTATAAAAACAAGTAAACAATACTTTCAGATATAATACATGGCGAATGAAGAACACTATCTGAAGTATTTGTACTATGATCCAGTAGTCCTGTGGCATATTATAACATCAGACATATATGGCAGCAAACAAAAAGGATAAGAAGATCAAATACAGCGAACTGAAATAATAATTTACTCCATTGTATATCTACACATTATCCAAACAATCGAGCTAAAGATTTCTAAACAAAAGGGTTTGAGTAAATGACATTGATTCTCAATGGTAGTCAGACATTGTAGGCATTTAATCATATAAAAAGGATAATAACGGATGTAAATACATTTTGACTGTGATATAAATTTTACCAAATATGCATGGGCTATGAAAGTAAAGTAGAAATATTGGGATGATATACACAGATATCAGCATAAGTTTAGCTGCTTTGGTAGTTTTTATCTTTTTAAACTTTTCGATAGCATCGTTGAACCAATTTTGTGCTATGTTTCAGCAGCCTGGGCTTACGAATAGAAAATGAACAACACAAGTTTTATAAACGGTACCTCGATCTCTCACCCTCACGTAATAATGCTTAAGCATCTGGAGAATGTGGCATATACCCACTATGTAATACATATTATATATGGTGTATACTATTTTGGCTACGTTTATTTCATGGATCAAAACTGGTATTTCTATAATTGTTATCTGATTTTAAAGCATCTTGATAAAAATAATCGTATTACATGCGCAAACCACGTGAAGAAATTACTGTATTCATATCGGTTTGGTTTCTTATGGATTGAGCAAAGTGTTGGAGATATTAATTAGTTCATAAAGATATTTCAACAAAGAGTTGAAGCTTGTATGATACAAAAATGGCATAGTGAAGTTATGGGTTCAACGCGAGGAAGTTACAGATGTTTTGAATCTTTGTTAAATCCTGAACAGTTTTTTTAGCTATAGAATTTCCATTAAAATTTGGAAATGCAATTCTTAGATTTTGATGTTCTAGTCATAATTTAGCGATATAAACCGGTCGACATTATGGTTTAGATATATCTGATACAATCTCCCCATATTATGAAAAAAAATGGTTTAAGACTTGTAGGAGATGAACATCATTTTCTTGTAGTATGTAACACATACGATAATAACAGAGAAACGTAATTACATCAGTGATGAGTTAATAACGAATAATTCAACAAATTTCTTAGTCTTATGTCCGCTGTTAATCCTGGTACCTTGACCAATCTAGCTACTTTTCTGTACTATGCCTTCACAAGAAAGATACAATTTATGATGTGTACTATGATCTAATAAATAGATGTAGTTATATTACCACCTGTTTGTGTGCGGTCGGTTCCAACGTTATGTTATGCTGTTTTATCCGTCTTGTAAGTATTATGGTCATATGGCTAAAATACTGAATTGATGTATTGTGTTGTTTTGTATTGTAAAAACGTGAATTCAATAATCGGATCGAACTGAACAAACAAACTTCAATTTTAATAAATATAAAAAATGTAATACAATCCAAATAAAATAAACGCAATAATAAGAACGAAGAGGAATCAGTTTGAGATATCATAAATGATATAATGGTTTCATATTTTGCGGAATTGGTTGATGGTGTAAATTTAAACACAACTAAAATATCAGAAAAGACGTATTGATACATGAGCTTATGTACGCACTTCATGTCTGTAAAAGTATGGAACCACTAGGCAGCCACATTGATGTATGAAGTAGCAATTAATAATTGATGTTAAGGGAAGGGATAATCATAATATGATCTTCCTTCGATTCTGGAAAGGGTCAAGGATCCGTCCAAGATTAAAAAAAACGAACGATAACTGACCTATCGCCATACCATTCATAGCCACGCCCTACTCATTAGCATAGCACATCATATAAAATCAAAGTATTTTATGCTGACTCTTACCCATTGTAAATAAGTGTTAATATTTTAGTGTCTACTTAAAATGTCATGAAAAATGGTTGAAACACGTTTAAGTTATGACGAATTGAACTTGTACATGATATATAGTGGCAATCGGATAGGTGACGGATATTAGGCCTAAAAGTACACAAGCTGTCCATGTGCTTGTAAATCACGTGATGCTCACTGCTTTGACAGTGACAGTACTGGTCGGTGATCCATAGGTATCGACACGTGTTAGGGTTTGAGTGACATACGGCGATATGTTTTCTGAGTGCGTAAACCCTCCGAGTCGCAACTGTTCATGCACGGCCTCCTAATTTTTGTCTTCATTTTCATTTTCCACGTTATTGGGAGTCCGAATTGTCCATGATGTACAATTGTCCACAGTCTCCGTGTTATTGTGAATAATTGTGTGCGTCCTTAGCTTGTATTGATAGTTCATTTTATTTGTGTAAAGATGTCCTCGTTGTTGATGATGTACCACTACCCACAGTCTCCATGTTTTTGAAAATTATTATGTGCATCTTTCGTTTTAAGTATACTACATACCATCAATTTAAAAGCGTGCAATATATACTTAAGTCAAATTTAACAAAGAAACTTTATATGTAATACATATTTTGAAACAAATAATACAATCCATATAGAACCCAATAATAATAATAATAATAATAATAATAATATTAATAATAATGAAACAATAACAAATCAGCTTGAGATTTTATAAATTATATGGTTTCAGATTTTCTGGAATAGCTTGGAGTCATGTAGAAACTTTTCTTGTAAGTGTCAATTTATGCACACTTAAAGGAGCACAATAGATGTTTTGGTATATGAGCTTATTTGCGAACTCTATCATGTGCTTCTGACTAAACACATTTATGAACTGTATGGAATCGCCAAGCTGCCATCTTGCTGTATGAAGTACCAACAAACAACTCAAAACTGATGTAAAAGGGATAATCATGATGCGGTCGTCCTTTGAGTCTGGAAAGGGTTAAGGATCTGTCTGGGACGAAAAAACGAACAACAATTACGTCTGAGTGCACTAAACTTCCGAGTCTGAACCGTTCATGCACAGCCTATTAATGTTTGTCTTCATTTTTATTTTGCAAAATAATGGGAGTCTCAGCTGTTCATGACGTCTTATTGTCTACAGTTTCTATGCTTTAGTCAATAGTTATGTGTGTCCTAAGTTGAATTGACAGTACAGATTATTTGTGTAAACATGTGCGTCCTCGCTTGCATTGCGAAATTGCATGTTCCTTCAAATCAATCCTAAAATACCGTCCTCGATACACCAGAGGTTGCTACAAATTTACTGCCAGAAACTGTATATCGTTTCACAGCAGGATAGCTAGGACAAATATCCTCTGTACGGGGTTTCAGATCCAAGTCCTCGATATGCACCAAATACAAGAATGGGGGGGGGGGTTATTAAGTGGCTCTAGCTACCGTGTAAAAGAACTTTGAAACCTCGAAGTGTTGCTAGACCAAAGTTTTGGTTCAAGCTTTCAATTTATTTCCCGATAATAATTAAAAGTGCACCTCGATACAATGTTCGTCATGTCAAAGTTAATCGGTTCATTTTTAAATTTAAGACTGACCATTAATTTAAATGGTCAGGAAATCTTATTCCTCTGTAGCGATAACTGCGACAAACGTGTATTATTTGTGAAGACAATACTCCTTAATTCAATTCACGATTTGGTAAACTATAACACTCTGTGTTTATTAAAATAATTCAAGTGAAAAAGCTGTAGCAAATGTAACATCTTTAGTGAACTTGTTTTATGCGAATGTGTACATAATGATTAACTTTCCTCGTGCAAAAGTAGACACGAATTAACTTGTACATTTTCTATGTTGATACCATCATTAGCTTATGAAAAATAAACCAAACACTATAACAAAGGCGGTGGCGCAGTTGTCAACCTCTATTCTATAGACGTCTCTGATGATATAAATCCAACAGATTATGCGCCTCCATGATTTTTTAGTTTGATCCTGCGTTGTATCTGGGCTTCCTGACGACCGAATTTTATGCACAAAGCAGATTCACACTTTTACATTTCCCCTTACGTTCCTTCTGTAACCGAATTGAAGTTAAGGGCTATTGGTAATGCGAACAGGATTCATAGGATGGGTGGGTGTTGTACAGCGAAAAATCACACATTGAATGTAATAAGTAGAAATCCTGCATTATTTACTTTTTTAAAAAAACAAATTGCCAATGGAATGTGCAAGTACAACCTGTTTTGTGGAAAATGTATAAAAATAGCGTTTTCTTCTCAAATATATAGTACACCCCCCATCCACCTGTACTGAATTGTGTTTCACTAATAGCCCTTAGCATTTATTATCCGATGGCAAACGTCAGGTGCTCAATTGTACCCTTGCGAAGCCCCTCTGGAGGTCTCCCAGTAACATTGGGTACCATTTCTACCCTGCGAATAATCAGTAAATCATCATTGAGCAAGCTACATGCAATGCTATTGTGGAAAATGTATTTATAAGAGATAAAACAGGCAATTTTGTATTGCAATTTACTCCCAATATATAACTACATAGAGATAGAATTGAGCGATTGCATTGTAATTCTCGTGTCGCATAAAGACTAAACAAGATGCAACGAGTTTTACATTTTGCATGCACATGGGGCCTTACGTACACCGCATGTGGCAAACATCACGATGCCATATATAGTACACCACCACCCACCTGTACTGAATTGTGTTTCACCAATAGCCCTTAACAATGGTTGTCAGATCGCAACCGTCAGGTACTCAATTGTACCCTTGGGAAGCCCCTCTGAAAGTCTCCCAGTAACATTGTGGACCATTTCTACTCTGCGAATAATGATTAAATCTTCATTGAGCAAGCTACATGCAATGCTATTCAACATGTATGGGAAAATTAATCTTACCTTACAGAATAAAGTCCGTCACGTTTCACAACCTATCAACTAAAACCTTGTTTTTCGGGTTATTCCAAGCATAGATACGATCGTTATACCGGCCAGCAGATTATATATATAAGTATAGAGTACACATTTGGTGATGTTCCAGAGCTAATTCCATTGAAAGGGTGTACTTTCGGTTCGTTACGTAATAACTCTGCGTAAGACAGTGCACACAATATGATTTTATATACAGTGAAGTTGGCGGAATGCCAAATATTGCTGTAAGATATTTTATGATAATATAGTTTTGTGTATAGTTTAAAATTGTTTAGCTACATGAATGAGAATACACATAAGATAGTAAATATTAGTACTGTTCTACAAGGAAAATGTTGCCTTTATCTCTTAATGTATATATATTGTACAGACTTTTTAACATTTTGCATTGATATTTTATTTTGTTCCAAATGTTTACATTTATTTTGAAAGGTTTATCTTCCTAAACGTTTCTGCAATATATTTTGCAAATGTCGAACTTTACCTTTATTTGGCACTACATAGCCACTTCTCTGCTGAGGTGCCGTGAAACACAACTACATACATACATATCAACCAGGAAAGCAAAGCTGTTATTTCATGGTCTGACTTCTATTATCAAGTCTAGGTAGCCTTTTCTTTTCCTAGATATTAGCGATATAATATATTTTCTAGCTATTGCAAAACAAAACATCTTAACTATAAACAGCCATATTTAAAATAACCTAAACATTATTAACACCCCTTCACTATATTTTAATTGTCTGCTTCGTGCATGTTTTTAATCTTTCATTCATCGAGTTTGGCGTGGTGTTTTTAATACCTTATTATATTTTCAGCAAACTGTTCTAGAGATTTTTATATATTTTGAGTCATTCTTGATTCGTAAAATTAAGCATATAATATTTCACACAATCCTAAAAACCCAGTTGTTGTTTTTTTTAAGTCATGCGAAATTCTTGATTTTGTAAAGTTCTAGGTTAATTCACCGTTAGATAGAGCATTATTATACTGTCATGTTTTTCTCGGTAGACCTGCATCACAAACAATTACTGGAGCAGAGGACCACCTCCTCCCCCCCCCCCCAACTCTCTATATCTCTCAGTGATCTTCATCAGTATCGAACTCGTCAACATTTCCTCTTGTTTTTGTACCCCGATACAATGTTCCTCATGTCTAAGTTAATCGGTTGGTTTATAAATTAAAGACCGACGAATACACATTTGAATGGTCTGGAAAGCTTGCCTCTATGTAGCGACAGCTTCGACAAACGTTTATTATTTGTGACGACGATATTGGTTAATTGAATTAACGATTTTGTAAACACTCCGTGTTTATTAAAATAATTCAAGTGAAAAAGCTGTAGGAAATGTAACAGCTTTAGTGAATTTGTTTTATCCGGATGTTTACATAATGACTAACTTTCCTCGTGCAAAAGTAGACACGAATTAACTTGGACATTTTCCATGTCGATAATATCATTAGCTTATGAAAAGTAAACCAGACATTATAACAAAGGCGGTGTCGCAGGAGTCAACCGGTATTCTATAGACGTCTCTGATAATAGAAATCAAACAGATTATGCGTCTTCGTGATTTTTTTCAGTTCCATCTTGCGCTGTATCTGGGCTTCCTGACGATCGAACTGAATTGTGTATTTCCAATAGCCCTTAATAATGGTTATCTGATGGCAAACGTCGGGTGATAAGCTGTACCCTCACGAGGCCCATCTGGGAAATCTCCCAGTAACATTGTGGGCCATTTCTACCCTGCGAATAATTAGTAAATCATCAATAAAGAAGATACATGCAATGTTATTTAACATGTATGGCAAAATTAATATTATCTTGCAGAATAAAATCCGTCACGTGTCGCAACCTATCGGCTAAAATCTAGTGTTTCGTGTTATTCCCTGCATAGCTACGACGGCCATGGCGTCCAACAGATTATATATAATACCACTGCAACATAAATTTGTCACGGAGTAGACGGATACCTCGGATATCGGTGTGCGGACGGGTTCTTCGTTGGTGTTTCGCAACTTTTGGCAAGACATTGGAAACATGCAAATGTTAAGTGACGCTAACAGAGTCAGACACAGGTTCCTGTAGAACTGGACCTTTTGCATCGTTAAATTATGCTTATAAAAATTTCTTGGCAGTCCGACTATCTCGAGGAATTTTTGATCTCTGCTCATTTTCTCCGATCTAAATGTTTTTATTTTCTCTTGAATCGGGTTAAAAAAAAAAAGTAAATTCATGTTTCATCGCCTGTGACAGTCTCATTCAAATGTTTGTGGTCATTTCTTTATATTTAGCGAGTAGCTGTTTGGTAATTTCAACTTGGGTCTGTTTTTGATGAACAGTCAACAAATGCGGGACCCATATTGCACACACCTTTCTGATCTTCAAATGATTCTTTAGTATATTTAAAACAGCTAACGAATTAATGCCTGTGATAATTTAAATATCTGCAACTGTCTATCTAGCATCTTCAGCAATTGACCGCTTGATACCAGCCACTTCCCGCTCAACGGTCTTCCAGAATGTGGGTCATCTTCCATGGATTCTCGACTATATATAAAGCGATGAAACAATCTTGCGATTATAGGATAGTACAGAGACTATATATATATATATATATATATATATATATATATATATATATATATATATATATATATATATATATATGCATGTATATATTAATTCGTTAGTCAACCCTTCAAATGTTTATGAATCTGTTCTCTGGATGGATTTGCATAGTAATGTAAGCCATACGAATGTTTCAACAGTTTGTTGTATAGACGAATGGTTCTTTCTTTCTCTCACTTGCAGTTAAATGTGTATGCTGAATTAATTTTGAAAGTTAAAAATTGATATATACCTTTTTCCAAACTTATATAGATCAGTCAACCATATATATATATATATATATATATATATATATATATATATATATATATATATATATATATATATATATATATATATATATATATATATATAGCAATTGAGTGGGAGCCGAACGTGCAGATCAGATGAAAGGCTGAGTTTCAAATCGGTTCGATTAAACGGCATCGTTTTGTTTATTGTATGCTAGACACGTTTAGAAATTTTGAAAACGTTGTAGCCTTAGTATTTTAAATAGCTCTAAGTTTTCTCTGAAATAAGAACATGAAGTCGTCTTTCTGAGCTTTTGTACTCACTCAAAGTTAAAAGCAACAGCCTTGATAATATATTTAATGAATGTTTGGTATATGGAAAGGATGTTCTCGATCTGAGGGTATTTTTATACCTATTGTTACGGAATTATATATCTTTTTTTTTTTAAATGGTATAGTTTATTAGTTTATGATCTCTGTTCTTGTTCTAACAGCTGTCGTCTTTCCGTTAGTACATATACGGTAATTTCAATCGATATTTCACTAAAGCCTTAATCATATGTCGTGTTTTTAGTGCGTGAGGGTATGAACTTTTGACCTAGATTCTATGATTCATTTCTAAAGTAAATACTTTATTGACTGTTTAACACATTGGTACACTGGTGCTTTAGAGATATCACGCATAATCTAGTTTCTGATTGGTTCGGAGAAGGTTGGTTCTAGAAGGATTAAATGGGTTTTTATTTCGATTCTGCTTAGTAAGAGACTATATTATAGGATTTCTAGCAGCATTCTGGCATTCTTCATAGAGAGGTCATAAACAAATTTGGTTCTTTTTGTGTGTGGGATATTCTACTTTTGTGATATTATCATACAGTACATTCTGGATTAGTACTGTTTCTTCAACTTTAATAATCATACAGCTCCGTGGAATTATCGGAAACATTTCTAGAACTTGTGATATTCCATTCCCAGGGATTATTTGGAATTTATAAAACTTAGATATACTGATTCTTATTAACACATAAGTACAGCAAAGGTTTCATTCGGAATCTCATTCGGAATATTTGGATTAACTTCCAGATTAGTGAACTTTAGAACAATTTAGGACTTTTAAGGATATTCTGTACTGTAAGTTATTTTTAATTCTTTCACTTTGATTGTTTGTTGAAATATTTTAATATTTTAAGGAAATGAAATATTTGTATTTTAAATCTTGAAAGCTTGTTTGAGTCTTTTCTTTTGTTACATTACCTCTGTTCGTAACACTATTCATAAGAAAGGTTCTGTAAATAAGGCAGAAACTTGCGGAGGTATCACCCTTCAGAGTGCCATGGCTAAATTGTTTACTAGTATTTTAAATACTAGACTTGTTAATTTGGCGTAGGAGTATCCGGTATTTGTCAAAGCTTAGGAAAAATATGTTCACAACTGCTCACATTTTTACATTACATGGATTGATAACTCATTATATTAATTCAGGTAAAACAATGTTTTGTGCTTTTATTGATTTTGCCAATGCGTTTGACTCTATTATAATGGAATTTTTTTATATCTAAATTACTTAAGTTAAGAATAAGAGCTACAATATTTAATATTGTACATTCAATGTATGAAAATGTTAAATGCAGAGTGAGATTTAATAATACCTTGTCGGAAGAATTTGTATGTGTAACTGGCGTGAGTCAAGAAGACTGCTTGTCGCCCTTTCTTACTTTCCATGTTTATTAATGATTTGAAGAAGAATTTATTAACATTGGTTTTCAAGGTGCTACAACTGTTTATGATTTTATACGCAGATGATCTGGTAACATTTTCTGAATAAAAACTGGATCTGCAAAAGGGCTAGAGCTCTCTGAGTATACATTGTGACAATCGGTGCCATAACGCTAATACCAACAAAACAAAAATTATGGTTTTCCGTGAATGAAGAAGAATAGCAGATGATACTTAATCCTTCTGTAAAGGTTTAGAGTTAGAGCTTGGTAATATTTTTTTTTCTTGGAATTGTTTTATCATTCATACTTGCTCAACAAACTTTAGGCGCAAGAGCTTTAACGGCATTATTTGTAATGGATGAATATTTATACAAGTTTCGAAATGCGCCTCCATAGGTAGAATGTGACATAGAAAGCCGTCTTGGAAAGAAATATTGAGCATTGTTAGTCTGAAATTTATTAAACAGTGTTGGTCTAGGGGAAGTGTGGATTAATTAAGATAATGGGAACATAAAGCTTCTCTTATCTTTGGACAAACAATATCCAGCTGAAGAGTTTATTTGAAATTGGCAATCTAGAATCAGAGAATCTTCAAGAGGTAGATAATATAGAAATTTGTCATTATATGCTGGCTATACGGATTATTTGCATATAAGCAACAGTAACACAATTTAGAAAATCCATTTCAAACATTAGGATGTCTGTGCATACTTTACATCTTGAATCTACTCACTAGATCATAGGACTTGTATTTTTTTTTTGCAATGTTCTGGAAGACGAGTATCACTTTGTATTAGAATGACAATGTTACTTGCCGCTAAGAAAGATCTATATAGGAATACGCATCAGTTTGATGGGTCCGGTTATTCGACTCCGGCGCAGTGCACCACATATGTTGAAACAGCAAAGGCCGTTCTGATTGTGACTTTGTCTCCTTAAATAGCCATATTTTGCCATGTGAACACAAGTAGCCCAGAAAATAGTTTTCAATGGCAACGAATAACACCCTAGGTTTCTTTCTCGACTTGACGGAAAAGGCAGAGGAAGTTCCGATTGTGGTTCCTTTATTACTTAAGTTACTTTATACAATTTTAAATATACGTCATTTTCCAAAAACATAACCAGATGGGTAAACACGTCATTTTTCAAAAACATAGTCATATGGGTATATTATTTCCTTACGTTAGAAAGGAGCTATTAATGGTCTAGGTATTACCCTGCTGAGCACAGCTGGAAAGATTTTCACAAGTATATTGAATGTTAGACTGATAGCACATAACACTTATTTTGCTCAAAGGATTTGACACTTACAAAATGTACTTCGATAGATGGAAATGTATCTGGAAATAACTCATAAATTTAAGGAATGATACTGATACATGGTTGAGGAATGCCTGGAAACTGTACAGTTTTCTTTGATAGGAAATGTGATAAAGATTTTGTAACAATTTTCTTATTAAGGCATTGTTTTTACTTCTGGTGGCTCTTTTTCATGAGCTCGAAACACTCTCTTTTGTCAGGTTCAGAAAGCAGTTTATAAGTTAAGTAAATATCTTTACAAATTCACTGATATTTATGTAAGTCACGTTTAAGGCCTTATTTAAAAATCATTTAACTCCTATATTAAATTACAGAGCAAAGCTAATTCTACTGAAAGGGGTAACATTACAGTTAATTAAGTAATAACTTTGCTTAAGACAAGAGGTGAATTTTACTTAACTACGGTCAATACCGCTGGGTATTGACCCGCGGCAACAACGTTAACCAATGAGACTATTTATGAAGTATATGATAAGTTAATATATTATTACGGGAGCAAGATTACACTGTATCTTTCACGAGCTGGAATAAATTAACCCGCATACATTACCACAACTGATTACATTCTCTTCCCTGTTTTGAGGAAAAGTTGTACATTTTGATACATTTTATGTACTGGTGTATGGAATACTAAAAACAGTTACAATGCTATAGATTAAGAAATATTAAAGAGAAGAAAAAACGATAGATAGATAATCCATATGCAGTAAATAGTTCTTGATTTAGCTATACAGAGGTTTAAACAATCAGGGGAGACAACTGTTTAAGCATCACATTAGTAAGACCGTTGGATTTCTTGACCTTTCAACAACTACGAAAACATTTCATACAAAAGAAATCATATAAAAAACAAGAAACAAAATAACATATAAGTAACAGGGCTCTGTTAACGCACCGTGACAAATTAATATAGTATTTGCCCTGCAGTGCAAAAAAAACCGATTCTCGTACGTCACACGCATACTTTTTTATTTATTTATTCAAAGACATATTTTATGGCAATAAAGGAATTGGCTTTGGATCATACGTATAATACTGACATTGCTACATAGATATCTGGCAGTTATAACTTGTGAATCATTATATATATATATATATATATATATATATATATATATATATATATATATATATATATATATATATATATATTACAGCGTTTCTTTTAAAGTGTTATCATACGGCAGTTTGATATACCAATAATGTTGGTATATTAGATTGTGAAACGCCCATGGCGTATACATACGCATATAATTATGGTGTCAACAGTAGACTATTGCTTTTATACTCTCTAGATCAGTGATTAATTTCCATGTATTAATCATTAATAAAATAAGAAAATAACGAGAAATTGTTTTTAAAAATCCCCGTTTTGGTATGAATTAAACATGTTAATTATATTTTATTTTAAAAATCACCCACCGCTTGACTTATTCTCTCTCCCTCACTCTCTCTCTCTCTCTCTCTCTCTCTCTCTCTCTCTCTCTCATGTTGTAAGGGACTACATTGCATGGAAAAATGTGGAGTGAAAGAGAAAAAAGACTTTGAGCTCGATAAAAACTTGAACTTGATATGTGTAAACTTCCATAGGATTTTTCTTCAGTGTTACACTATACCAATGATACAAAGTTGCAGTAGCTTGTGGAGAAGAGTAGACCGAACGGTAAATTCCTTGGCATATACATACTGTAATATATTGTATGCTTTATATTTTTTAACCAATAATAAGATTGTAAACAGATCATTTTTAAATATTAAAATGTATGAAGGCTTCTCGCCATCTCTCTTTCTCTCTCAGTCTCAGTCCAGTAAAAATTTACTCAAAATTGAGACTTGATCCAGGACAAATTATAACAGAAATGATTTTGAGTGTATAATGCTTGGAAACGTCTATAGATCAATATATAAAAAGTCCCCTGAAATCTAATCATGGGAAATTTATCAAATATGGCATTAAATAATTAACTAATTAACGTACGCTTTGTTTCATGTTTAGCGATAATAACTCGAAAACTAGGACAGTTATATGGTCATATAATACACCATTTAAAAGCTATTTTTACACTCTTTTGTTTGGTATAATAACGATATGAACAAACATTAAAACACTAGTCGACATTGTATACATATCTTTACTTTCGTGCATTAATCGTTACAATGAACATATACACACTGATTAAATACTAGTTTCAGGTTAAAGCAGTTCAGTACTTTCATAATAACGTATCTAGGATCTTTTCAAATGTTTATATGCTATATTTCAGACTTCTACTTTGTCTATTGTAAATGTAATATAGAGTGAAATACAGTGGTATATCAGGCAGATCGATTTAGTCAAGAGCATAGTCTTCTTCTTATTCCAATGTTGAATGTGGGGAGTTAAAACAAGGTGTGCCTCTACAATGTCCACAAGCCGTTCAACATTCTAAAGTGGGTTTTATTTACAACTACATCTCAAGGTACTATAATCTGTTTGCCATTTGCATCGTATTATCTGCAGAAGTTATGTTGGTGCCAGAGGTAAATCAGTCACTCTCATCACGTTTCCAACCCGATTCTGCTAGATCCTTATCTCTAGCACCCTACCACTTCTGAACTTTGATAGTACACTTTCAAATTTGGTACTTTGCCGCAGCAGCAGGTGGTGGTACATTATGTGGCTGAACAAAACCGCTTTCTCACAAAACTTGTCATAACGGAGACTGTCCAGTTCTTCTCCGTATTTTCCACTGAACATGCAAACAACGGCATGTTACCCTGCAGTAATGACATAGTCTACACTGGCATGTTGTACAGTAAATTTAAGAATGAGATCTTCAAACTTTACATAATTGTGTTGTTACGACTCTATGGTCTAAGAAAAATGTAACAGAAAGAAAGTGAAACTAACAAATCAAGTAAAAATCAACAAGCAATTTATTACTAGATAATTAAAATGAAAAATCAAAAAGTCACTTACAGTAATGTGTTTTGAAATCCTAATAATCCAATAAGAATGATTGTTCTAATAACAAGTCTTAAATATAGAATGTTCCGAATTCACGGCTGTGTCCTTGAATGTTATGATGTGCTAATGGTCTCCAAAGTCCTGATGTACTAGAAATCTTGATGTGCTGATGTCAAAATGAAGTATTCCAAAATAACTGAATAAGTTCAGTTAAATTCCAAAATCATCAATTAAAAATCCAAAATCCAAAAGTTTATGAGCACTGTTATAATCCAATGAATATTTAAAATAATTCCTCTCTTAGAATTTGGAATGAATTTTCACAACTGTAATAGCTCTTTACAAGACTGATGGTAATGTCAAAACTGAAAAAATGTCCACCAAACATGATATATATAAAGATTGGTCACATGACAGAATGTTCTAGATTGGTCACATGACAGAATGTTCTAGAATGTGTGTCATCTTAATGGAATTTTTACTTGTAAACAAAAATCAACCTTGACTTTCAAATTGAGAAAACATATTGATCAAAACAACCTAATTCAAGGACACTAGTTATACATGTTTTTCCTAATAAACATAAAGATTTAAGCAAATATTAAAATGAAGAAACATTTATAATTTCCTAAAATATGTATAATATTATATAAACATCATACATAACAGTGTACTTTCGCTACAGCTAACTTTTATCCTATTGCAATATTTCTGGACGTTGTTTCATATTCAAGAAGTGCATGGATTGGGAGTATCAAGGTGAACAGTTATTGTCCAAGTGTTTCCTTTATAGCTTTAATGTTCCAGACGTTTGCTTTTCTTATTGAACATTGTTTTGGTTCAGGCCTTAAGAAGATTATATGGGTGGTACCGTCAGCATGATGCAAAAGAAGTACTAGTAAATATGTGTCTTTTCCTTCACCTGGGCACTTTCTACTGCAGTCAACAATATGAAGAGGTCAGCATTGCCTTTTGCATGATAAGAACGCAGCCACTCTTTTGTAATTTATCACAAAGAAAGTACATGAAGCGTTACTGGTTATTATAGCTTTTAACAAGCTCTTCTTTCTTATTTCGTTACATATATCTGTTGAGAAATTGACTGTGGCACCAGTTTTGCCATTTGTCCTTATGTTGTGTGTCACATCTCTGACCGATGGTCCGTCAAGATACCCATCAAACACAACAGTTGAACTCCCATACTTGTCGTGCATATATTTTATATAAATGTCATCTATATCATTATATGACACTTCCCTTCACTAATATATTCGATGCAAAAGAGACCCTCCATCGAATATATAGTCAACATGTTTACCTGGGTGTCATCCTGTTCTGGTATGATAGTTGTTATAACCTGGGCCAGGACAGGTTTGCCAGCTTGTGTGAGTACTTGTGATGACTCAAAGAGAGCTGGAGACAAACTGTACAAATCATGTTTCGTTAGTGTTTTCAAGTCTTCTGCTGAGCCTTTGGCAACTGTAAGTAATCTTTGAAATAGACGTTGTGGGTCTATATGTACAGATTCCAGATCAACTTTATAGCTCGCTTATTTTGCATTGTGATAACTTGGTCTTTCTTTTTAAAGACAGTCATAGACACTGATCCCTGACATCTTCTCTAGAACTGCATTCCGTTCTGTTCTTGCTTCATCAGCAATAACTGTTTTGTCCGAAACAATCCCGGTGGCAATGTCATATAGACTAGTAACCTGTGTAATTGGAGTCTTCCTCTCTAGAAAGCTTAGTAATCTCTGTGTGTCTGTTTCATCTCTTTTAAGTCTGGTTTTTGTCGTGTCTTTGTCTCGCTCACTTGTTTCATATCTTGTTCCTGTAAATACCTGCATGGAGTTATTTATTTCAGCACAAGTTGGTATAGATAATAACAAAAAAAGCCTTTGAGTTTCAATCATTTCCCTTCCTCTGGTAAGACCTCCTGTTTTTAAAACTTCGCATCAGTACCAATCTGACGACAGACATCCCCAGAAACGGTCGCTTCTTGTAATGACATCGAAGTCCTCGTTGAAACTCCTACGAACTTCAGGGGCGTCGACCGAAAGTTTGGACATCATCTAAAGATATATTCTTGCTGACTTTTCATATAGATTATGTACGGAGGCGGCAGAATAGGGCAGCATCTCTGAAAGAGAGCTTAGGTGTAGTTGCCAATTGTACATTCACTCAGCTCTAATAAAACGACGGACAATATCCAACATCCAACATATGCATGTATTCTATCATAGTTTGGCAGTGCTTTGGTGGCTGCGTTCTGCGTCTTCTAATTTAAAATGAATTCTCCGAAAACGGTCAGAAAATAGAGGATCTTTCAAGATGGTTTCATGGTTCATGATTTTGTCTTATATGTCACCAATGTTGATCATGTCTTGGTGAACATCATCATCTGTTTGTACAGTGCCGGTCAGATTATTTCTTTCTCTAACTTTTACCATGTCAGAGGTGGTTTCACTATCGCACTCTTCATCAGTTCCAAACACAGATTCATTGCCACTTGATAATCCATGTTAGGTAGAAGCACCTTGGAAGTATCATGAACCAGCAATATATGAAGCATGGTGTCTATAAAAAAATGTGCACGAATACATTTTGCCATGCTTTTCCAATTAATATCTGTCCAACTACAGTACTCCACAGACATCTTCTAGAACTTCGTGCAAATCAGAGCCTGCCATGATTGTTCAATGCTTCCAAGAAAACTCATAATAATATGCAGACCAACTAACCTCAAAATAAAGTCTCTAATTCCATCTTCAGTTCCTTCATCTAAATTGATTATCATTGCCTTCCACCAAAAGGGCTGGTCCAATGTCAGAACCGGAACAAAGTTGTATTTTCTTCCTTGATCACAACCAAACTTCATGGTTAAGTAGATACATGAGATATCATTTGGATCCATATATATGATGGGTAAAATACAACTGATGACTTGCCAGGCTGTTCTCCCTCATGAACCGCCTGCATCATACCAGACCATAAAGACCGCGGAATTGAGAGGCCATGTGATTTTCCACAGGAGATCACACGGTGATGTGGGGCCTGTCACGTTTACATCCCTATGTACCTCGTAGATCACCTTATATGTCATACTACTGTCCTTCCTGTAGAAATTAATATTTATTCGCTCCACTGCATGTGTGTTCCTTGCAGTCACTTGTACTTCGGCGATTGATTTTTTGCTTTTTGTCTCTGGTGTTATGGCAGCAATTATACCCATTCCACGGAATGTGTTCTCACCATCAAATGTTATCAGATTATGATCCGCATTATCGCCTATAAATTGTGCAAAACGCCCTTGAGTGTATACAAGCAGTTCCGTACCGTGAGAAACTACTGCACTACGTTCAAACCTTTAAACTTCTGTATAAGAACAGCAACATTCTTGGTCGTGGCATTGAAACAAGAGTGAAACACAATAAACCAATCATCATAATAATCATTTTAGTAGCATTTTAAGATTTAAAACAATTAAAACAATTGTCATACGTGTGACAATCGGAATGCTATGTACAGCATATAAACTGTATTGAAAGTTAATGAAATGAGCTTTAAAATGATGCATCACACAATATGTTATGTTTTCCGAATATATTTCATACAGTGCATTATTAATACAACTGTGACCGAAAATGTATTAATTAAGTACAGCTTATTAATCAATTTTTCCACCATTATACTGGCGGGAGCGGGGGGGGGGGACTTTTCATATATGAATCCATGCAGCCTTCGAACCTAAATGCAACTGGTTTCATTTGTGTTGCAATTTATCCTGGGTCAAACCACTATTTGGACTGTACTATCTGTGCTGGTTGCTCAATCAGTATACCTCCATTGACCCCGATCACTCATTCTCTCTCTCTCTCTCTCTCTCTCTCTCTCTCTCTGATGGCAAAACTTATAAAGTAATCGATCAACAGAGAGACATAGAGATGGACGATAAAATAATCTTATAGTAAGCCCTCTGCACCCCCAATCCCCTCTCTATGTTAATTGATCAGTCAGCGTGTCAGTGTTATCCTATAATGGTAAAACGGGCAGACAAACCGACCAAGAGAGAGAGAGAGAGAGAGAGGATAAAAGCAATGCCTTAGATCAACTGTAAATAACTTTAAATCCTTGCATTATTTCCTGTTGGTTCATCATTTCGCTTAAACTATTCCCCTTCTTGTTTCGATGTACTCGCCGGTGATCGAATGGCCGCGCTTTCACTAATGGGGACGCGAGCCATGCAATATTTGAAGTGCTCTACCTTCTGGATTTAAACCAACTTTCATGTTTAAATCCTAAGGGTCTCTTTTATTTACATAATAAATACGAATGAAAATATAAGCTACTAAATAAGCAAATTAACAGTTTCCAGAAGGATTGTGAAAAGCTACAATCCTTGCATAACTACATTTTGTATCGGACAGGCTGTGAAGGGATTTGAAGAGTTTACTCCCTCCGTCGATACACAGTTTTCTGTAGTCAATCTTAAACTCCGTTGTAGCATAAGTATGTGTATTTGTAAATGGTATAAATAAAATGTATGTAAAGTATGTATGCTGTGTCTTTAATATACAACTTGTTGTATAAATATTTCATTAAATGGAAACACGGCAAGCCTCGTTTTCTTTTAATGCAAAATGTATAAAAGTCGTGGTATATCAAAGATATAGCGCACATGCTAGACATATAGTATATATAGTATATATATATATATATATATATATATATATATATATATATATATATATATTACATACAATATTCGTAATAAACCTCTTCCTTCTTTAAAAATATTTCAGCTGTAAAATACACATCATCACAATAATCACAGGTAGGGAGAAGAAATGATGAATTGCCATTCTTGTATCTTGTAAAACAGTATTGTATAAACGTATGTTCCAAATACAATGGATTGTTGAGGAGAAAATGAGATTCAGCTTCTGCGGTTGGGCAAAACCTATATATCCTATTTTCTCATGAAATCTTATTTGATTTATTCCATCTACCAGATTCAATTTACAACTTCTGTGATGACACTCTTAATTTAGTTAATACAATTCTATATTTTCGGATACTAAGATCTTCTAGATATGAATGATAGTAAAACTTAGCAAAAGTTCTGAACACAAATAGCTCTTGATGAATTCACCAAACTAGCATTCCAATCGTGAATACAATTATCCGACAACCTTTGTTTTGCAATAGCAAGAAAATATATTGCATCGCCAACACAAGGAAAAGAAAAAGCTTCGTAAAAACCTAGACTTGATAATAGAAGTCTGACCATGAAATAACAGTTTTGCTTTCCTAGTAGATATGTACATATGTAGATGTGTTTTACGGCACCTCAGCACAGAAGTGGCTATGTAGTGCAAAATAAAAGTAAAGTTCGCAATATTCATAAAATGTATTGCACACAAGTTTAGGAAGATAAACGCTTCCAAATAAATGTAAAACCAATATTTAATTATTATAAAATATTTTACAGTAATACTTGTCATTCCGCCAACTTCACTGTATATAAAATCATTTTGTGTACACTGTCTTACGCAAAGCTATTACTTAATTATGTGTAAGAGTACCCTGTCAATCGAGATAGATTTTTCATATCCCCAAATGTGTGCTCTTTAATTATATCTAATCTTTTGGCAGCCAGAGCCATCTTAGCTATGCATAGAATCACACGATAACAAAAGGTTTCAGTGGACAGGTTGCGAGACGTGACGGACTTTATTCTGTAAAGTAAGACCAAGTTTGCCGTACATTTTGAAAAGTACTGCATGTAGCTTGTTTAACGATGTCTTACTGATTATTCGCAGGGTAGAAATCGCCCACAATGTTACTGGGAGACTTCCAGAGGCGCCTCGCGAGGGTACAATTGAGCACCTGACTTTTGTCATCAGATAACCATTGTTAAAGGCTATTGGTAATACACCATTTAGTATATGTTGGTGGGGGTTGTACTATGTTTTTGAGGAAACGGCTATGACTTTGGTAACAGCGATGTCGTATTTTCTTCAATACGTTCTCCTGTAACACCTAGTAGTGACTTTGTGAAAGAATAACTTACAATAAACAATGCCATACATTTGAGTTCAAAGAAGTAGTGGATTTTTTGTTTAAAAAGAAATTGAACATAAGTTGTTTTTCTTCACATACTTTTTGCAAATGAAAGACACTTTAGTCAGTCCTGTAAACCTGCATATTATGAGAAACATAATGACAGAATATTACTGTCGGTCATGTGGTTGTATTGACTGGAAGAAGATCAATATGGCAGCCTCAATTACATTGCGTCGTAATGTTTGCCACATGCGTTGTGCGTTAAGGCCTCATGTGTATACAAAATGTAACACTCGTTTTTGCATCTTGTATTGTCTTTATGCAACACGATAATTAAAATGCAAGCGCTCAATTATATCTCTATTTCTTTATCTATTGACCATAAAACGCAATACAAAATTGACCGTTTTAGCTCTTATAAATACCTATTCCACAAAACAGGTTGTACCTGCACATTTCATTAACAGCTTTTTTTTTGGTTTTTTTTTTTTTTCCTTTTTTTTTTTCTTTAAAGTAAATATTTCCACTTATTACGTTCCATCCTATTAATCATGCTCGCATTGCTAATAGCCCTTAACTTCTATTCGGCTACAGAACGAAGGCAACGGCAAAGGTAAAAGTGTGTGAGTCTCCTTTGTGCATCAAATGCGGTCGTCAGGAAGCCCATATACAGCGCAGGATCAAACTAAACTAAACAATCATGAAGACGCAAAATCTGTTTTCATTTATATTATCAGAGACGTCTATAGAATACAGGTTGGCAACTGGGCCACCGCCTTTGTTATAGTGCCTGGTTTACTTTTCATGTGCTAATGATGTTATCGACAAGGACTATGTCCAAGTTAATGCCTGTCTACTTTTGCTCTAGCAAAGTTAGTCATTATGTAAACATCCGGAGGAAATAAGTTCGCTAAAGATGTCACATATGCTACAGCTTTTTCACTTGAATTATTTGAATAAACATTGAGTGCTATCGTTTACCAAATCATGAATTCCATTAAGCAATGTCGTCTTCACACATAATACAAGTTTGGCACATTTATCGCTACAAAGAGGTCACGTTTTCAGACCATTTAAATTTACTGGTCAGTCTATAATTTATAAAGTAAGCCTTTAACTTAAAGCTAATACCAACAAAACAAAAATTATGGTTTTCCGTAAGGGAGGAAGAATAGCAGATAATTTATCCTTCTGTAAAGGTGTATAGTTAGGGGTTGGTAATAAATTTGTATTTCTTGGAATTGTTTTAACCATTCAAACTTGCTCAACAAACATTACGCGCAAGAGCTTCAAAGGCATTATTTGTAATGGATGAATATTTATACAAGTATCGAAATGCGCCTCCAAAGGTAAAATGTAAAATTTTTTACACATTAAATTATATAAAACTATATGCTCCTATACACTATATGTAATAAATAAAATGCAACATATATCTTCCTCCAAATTCAATTATAATATTCGAATTTTGGACCGACTTTAAAAAGACATTGTTTACATAAGTATAATCTTTACATACGTTTAAGTATGTGAAGTATACTTTCCATGATCGCAGTAGCTATTTGTGATACTGTAACTGTTACACACAGCCCAAAGCACTTCACATTTACCCGTAACATGACCTTCATGATGACCTTCGGATTAAAATACTGGCGTAGTGAAATAGATAATGGGAAAAAAGCTGAAATGATGAAATAATAAATGAATGAATGAGAAACTGTTAAATACACTTCTCGTTACTCATTAGAAACAGCACTCTGGATCCTCCACGAACAGTTGCTAGAAGAGTGGAGACAAAGTAAAAGGATAAGTATCATTCAATATCGCTATATCAGCTGGAATGATGGCCAGGAAAGGGACACGATTATCATTATTGTTGTAAACTGTAGATCTTACCAGCCTTTGAATCTTAAAGATTGTTCTAGATCTAAATACAAACAGTTGATGTATTATATTGCTATCATATTGTTTTAATACAGATCTACAATTTTACTACTGTAATTTTAGATCCTGCAAAATAGAAAGATTTTATTTTTCCTACCTCGGGATCCACTATTTGAGGATTAGTTTAATGCGTAATGCTGGCGTGAGGAAAGAAAAGAATTTTAAACAATAAATATTGAAGCACGAATAGAAGAAAGTGTTGTTGTCATTGTTGAGTCGGCTGAATAAATGACTTTTGGATGCAGTGAGTTCCAGTGCAAATCAAAACCAACTGTAGTATATCATCCACAGACTGGCTAATTTTGAAAGTTATTGACGGATAGTTCAACTGAAACAGTCAGAAGTCAATGACTCAAAATGACTAATTAATAGAGCTTTACTATCAGAAGAAATTTCTGAAATCAGTAGTGTTGCGCCCATTTATAACAATCTTATGTCTCTATTGTCCAGCCGAACTGGTTCCTCGCATGACGAATTTGTTGTTATAATGTGTTGTTTTACACAGGAAAAATAAATTATTCGTACCTTTACAAGTTAAAGATTTCAACACGGAACTGAGAGAAAAATACCATTATTCTCTCTGTATGCCTATGATTAAAAATTATAGAATAGTTATTTTTTGGTTAAGTCGTGAGATACCTTTGCTTTAGAGTAACACTTATATGGACTCAAGGTTCAAAGTCTGCAAAACCTTATGTTGTTGTTGATGAGAGAGAGAGAGCTAACACAGAGAAATTTACAAAATTATGCATACTGAAAGTTCCAAACTTGCCCATGCTTACAAGTTTGCATACCAATTTTTGTAATGAATCTTAGTTTTTCGCTGACAGCTGCATTCCGTTTTCGTGAGCCCGCAGAAAACTATGATCCTACATCTTAGTGAAAGTACGGAATGTCCAAACTTTTTTCCCACGATACCCCGCGCAAATATGACGCTAAGACTGCAGCTCAGGGGAAGCTTCCAAACTAAACGTTATGGGAATGATGTCACTGTGGTGCAAATGGTCTTACTGACCTACTAATCGGAAGACATTACTTTACTAGTTCCTAACCTATGAGATTGGCTTACCAATTTAGGCCAGGTGCCAGTTAATCATAGTTTCCATATTAAACTACGTAAATATATGTAAAAATGCATGCACGGGATTTATTTCCGACATTTTTTAGAATTATTGTATAGGATGTTTATGTCAATCTTCAAACTTATGAAACATATATATATTGTAAGATTTAAAATCCCTTTAATTAACCCCAATTTGCATTTTAAAATTCATTAGTCTTGTCCACGACTGTAAATTTTAAAACTATGATCGTTCATGTAATACCTCTTGTTCACTGACTTGTTTCTTTCTATCCAAGGGAAACAAACCTGGAGGTTTTAGCTAGTATATTAAAGGCAGTTATCGATTAGCGATCACCGCAATTAATTAAAAGATGAAGCAAATATTGTCACCACACAATGTTTATTAGACAAAAAACATTCTTCTCAAACCTTAACTGATGGGAGTAAAATGGCCGTTGTCGGGGGGGGGGGGGGATACGCTGACTGGCTACTGATACAGTATCCTGGTCCGCCAGTGCCAACACATTGATCGAAGCTGACATGCAAGCCTCTCCTGGCATACTCACAGAAAGAGGGCAAGACACAAGGTCCCAAATCTGAGATCCTCCAACTAACGGCTTCCCGGACATGAGGTGGGCTGGACACTCGCTATCAGTAACGAAGTTCGAGTGGGTCCCTTCGACATACGCTTGAGTGGACCACCCAATAACCAATATATGCTCCCTACTGAAATGTAGGCAGGACCGAACACAATAGCCAGGTGGACCATGGACCTGTACCAGTCCACAAAGGTCCTGCCACAGGAAAAGTCTTGATTGCTCATCCCACTCATAAGTAAATTACATTAATGTAGTATGCCTACAAGTAACCATCATCGTCGATGAATTAAATAGTAGCATTTATACTGAGAGCAAAACATGTTATAAATGCAACTATGTAATGTAAGTCAGCTTCTTGACTATACAATAACTAGTATAGAAAGGTTGTCTATCTCACCCAATCTACTAACAGGCAGTATTTGACCACTGAAGTGTCAACCCCTATTTTCATGTGATTCTTGGCACTATTCGGAATGGCAATATATCAAATGACTCTAAACCTTGAACCCATCCAGCCTCCATATATTGATTTTGACCAGACTGAATCCTGATTTCTGGTATACTCCACTGAGTGGTACTAGCTATTTATTCTCAATATACCTATTTATTCCAAATAAAATCTTTGACCAGATTGAATCCAGATATTGACGTTTTCAACCCAGTGATACTAGTCATTTTACCTCATTATACCTATATGTTCCAAATATACTTAAGCACAGTAGTGTGACAGTTGTCCCCATACTATACAAAATGTGCAAATTATGATGGCAAACACAGAAATACATGTCACAATAATTCGATTGCTAATGTAGCAAAAATGCCCCAGTATCTGCTAAGAAGCTAATCCATATATATATATATATATATATATATATATATATATATATATATATATATATATATATACCTATACAGATACTGTAAAATTTTCCGACTCCGAAAATCACTTTTTTCAATAAAGCTAACTCCTTAACCTTACCAAACTCATAATACAAATTTATTTCTGAATAGACAATATAGATTCTGATAACTTCAAATCTGAAAGGAAATCGATGAAGAATATGTTCCCTTAACGTTTATTTGCAACTTATTTGTATCTTGTATAATAAATTTGCTCGTTCAGTGGATTACAGAGCTCCATCGTGAATTACATGTTTTTCTGGGTGGTCACAAAATAGTCCTTCCTTCCATGGGTGACTGATGTGATGATGATGGGTTTATATTACACGCGTTGGTAACTCCTTCAAAATTGGATCTGCAATTTTTTGTTTTAACACGGCATATTATGCGTAAAGTTTCTTATAAATGTGTGCAATTGCTGATGAGCAAACTCTCTACTGAAATATTATAGTTGAGTCAATTATATAAAGACAGTTGAACGTGCTTGAATTTGGTGCACAAAAAGGCATGGATAATGCTGAGGTGACCAGTTAATTGCATTAAATGTAATCATAGCTCTAATTAAGCAGCATATTTGTTTATATTAAGGAAATAAATTAACTAAAAGTGTATAAAGGATTGTTTAATGTGTTCAAAGAATGCAAAGCGGTTTAATCTAAAGCATTTAGTTCGAAGTTATTACCGTATTCTCCTGCCGTAACTATGGTCAATTTGTTATTATGGGGCATTCAACGAATGTAAATGTTGTAATATGGGCAAGTTCCAGATGTTGCGTGTATATCTGAAAGGATAATATTCGATAAAGTTAAAAGCATTCCCCAATCAGCTATATAATCCACCGCTGCCTGAGTTAGTCTTGGTCACTAGGCTGCTTGATGCATTTACAAAAGCATTATAAACGGCTTGATGAATAAAAGAAATAGAACTGCTTATGACGAACTGGTTTTATTAAAAGTAAACATTGTTGAAAATTCGGTATTTACCGAAGTTTTTTCTATTTAATCACTCTTGTAAGAAACACTTCTTTGCTTTCCTTTCCGCAATCGACGACCTTTCCAAGGCACAAAATGTCGCCATTTTTGCAAGCTCTTCACCGGTGAAAGTAGTAGTAGTCCGTAAATGAGCATGTCGCTTGTCATATTTGTTACTGTGTACCTGAACTATTTCCCAATGTTCTACACAAATAAAAGCTTTCAAATTGTTAAATTTTATGAAATTATGTTACAAAAGCCTGATTAGGAACTAATAATGTCCACTTATACTAAAAATGAAGAAAATTTAAAGTTACAGATGTCGCTATAGTTTCAATAATGTATGTGACTTTTTTAAAATTATTTTGCTGTCGTTCCTTTTTTTTTCAATATGGACTGTATAATGCAAAATGAATTTCTTCAGAATTAACTATCTTGAAACATTTCCTCTTTATTACTCTTAGCTGATTAAATTAAACTGAACAATGGCTTCCTCCCCGATATAGGTGATTAAAACTGCAATAGTATATATCTTTTGCTTGTCACAAAATAAGAATTTAACTGGCGTAACGGTATTTTCTCTGCAATGTTTAAAGTGACGGGATTTTGTCGAGACCAATGAAGAGTTCATATAACAATGTACAACAAAAGCTTCGATTTATATCTGTTAGCAATGTTTTTGAATCTACATGGGCTCGCTTTAATGACAAACATTTCAAGTTCGTAACAAGATAACATTATTAAATCAAACGTTTGCCAAAGAGGCTCTTTACATCAAACGTCGTTACTATAGGAACGATACAGAGAAAACAATTCAAAAATTATCAAACGTTTAAAGGCTGAAAGAAACTTTGCAGATATTACATTGAAAGATTGCCAAAACAGTCAAATTTTCATAACATACTTCAAAATAGACATTTTTTTTTAATAAAAAATCGGTCGAGATAAACAAGAATTTAAATATTTTCAAAACATTGTATTTACAATGTTAAAAGATTTAGATGTTATTGGAGTTACAATAACTAAAAGGTGAGAAAAGTCATGCTTCATTCAGCTCTCTATTCTTTCGGACGTTAGAAATTTCAGTTGAGTATTTTATCTCTACATTTGAAATATATTCAAAGGAATATTCTTCTATAAAGCAATAAATTACAAATTATAGCTTTTGAAAGATAAGAATATGAATGACAGGACATTGTTGAACATTTGTTGATGTCAATTATATATGTGTAAGGCGTTTTAGTTTCTTTTTGAGTATTTTCAACGTAACAAATATGATCCCTGTGGCGTGGGAGTGGTGGTGGTTTTGGTTATCGTTATCTAGAGGATGATCGACCTCGGTGTTATTGCCCGGATCGAGTAAAGAATAATATAAATTGTGAAACTTATAGATGAAATGAATAGAGATCTGAGCAGATATATAGAACAGACTAAAACGAGCCCCCGTATATGAAATATAACAATTTAATCAATTACATAAACAACTGTGATAATGCATTACATTAGGAAGATACACTTCTTTTTGCAATAAATCATTCACCGAATTTTAAACACAAATATACTTATATAAATAGCCGATCTGTTTAAAAGATAGAATTAATTCATCATAGAATCGAGTGAACAATCGAAGTCATTGCTTTGTACAGCTTCATAACCTGTTTCCTCCGGTTCACCGTGCTGTTCAACTGGTTCCTTCGCTTTCTTCTCACTCTGACTATCTTCTTGCCTCTGTCGGCCCTCAAACTTTGTGTGGGTAGGTTGATACGTAGGTTTGTAGATACGTAGGTACGTAGATAAGTCAGTGGATTACGTCAGTGGAGCTATTTCCCCTTGTGCTTTCAAAATAAACAGAGAAGCAACCTAAGTCTTCTGTCCGATATCCTACTGGGAATAGATCATTACTCCACTCTCGTTATGTCAGATATCATCCTATCGGAAGTCAAACAGATACCAAAGGCTATCTGGTCAAGCCAAACACGGCAAGCCATAAACAAACAAACCTAGTTTCATAAGATTAATCTATTTCCTAACGGCTATTTCATCGCTGACTCACATTAACATCACACGAGACATAACAGTTCCGTTCTCGATTATACAAATGAATGAATGAAATTCATTACATGGCTTAACTACATTAATTTCAGTCGATACGCACTTAAGTTTTTATCATACATGAAATCATCTAAGATAGGTGAATTCACACGGATTCTCATACTCTTATCAACTAAAGTAATGCATGAAATTCTTAAAATACATGATTCCTATAACACTCAAGACAACAAATTCAAACAATCTGTCAAACTTATATATAAGATCATTGTACGAATTCAGATAATAAACTCAAACACAGTTATACTCATAGCAAGAAAATTGATGTACGAATTTATACAAATAAATTCATGCAAATATAAGTAAATAAATTCAGTCAAATAATTATATTGGTATCAACGAATTACAGGAGATTGATGCAAATACCTTGTGCTTTCAAGCCTTGCTCGCTTCTACCGCCAGAATTGTGTCCGTCAGCTTTCCAGACATCCGGTCCCTTAGATAATTGTTTTACGAGATAATTTCTTGCAAATTCAATCTCGGGGCCAAAAATATCTTCCTCTTGCAGGAGTTTAGACTGACTAAATTTTGCGATGTCGCATATTAAAACTATGAAATTTCGTGTGGGAAACACGCCCCTTATTTAGCGTAGCCAATCAGGATTAAATATATCTACCACCCTTTTTATAAATAGGCGCCAAAATTTGCGGTCATCCTGACCCTCTAGATTTCCAAATAACTGATTCTGGACAATCTCAACTCTGACATTTTCGATACAAAGATTGAGTTAACCTTTTCCCTTCCAGTTTCTCGGACTGTTAAATAAACGAATGCTTAATTAAAAATCGGTTCCTCTCACAACACAGACCTCAAAATCCTCGCAGCATAGCGATTAAATACGCACCCTTTCCTCATAAATCTAATTAATTGTTCTCTGTCCAAGTTAATGTTCTCTTTATAGATCGACAGAAATTTGCACCCTTACAATCCCAGCTATTGATTTTGTTACGTTTTATAAGGTACTCACCTAATCGCGATTATTATAATAACAACAACAATAGTAGCATCAACGGCAATAAAAAAAAATGTTACCCAATGGGTATAAGCTAGTGAGGCATATGTATATCCATTTTATTGCTTTTGTCAAAATTTGCAATTTATACATAACGATAATTTTGCATCACAAAATATTTATGGAGATATTACAAGTATGAAGATAATAAAATTCCTCGTAAAATACATAACAAGATTTGTCATGGTATACTATGTGTGTTATTATTCAATTCCTTGCTAGGCACTAAATTACAACCAAAGGTAGATTTAAACTCCAACAAGTGGAATGATTCAGTGCCTTATCTATAAAGAAGCGAGGTGATGTTTTAATTGAATTTGATTAATTCTAACAATAAAATAAACGTGAGATATATTGACTTTAATCTTAACGCTGCATTAAAAAATACAAAAAATAGTGTCATTTTCAAATTTTAACCTATCAACAGTCAGTCATTATCGTCCATAACGGGGGAAATTTCATCGAGAAATTGTGACTATTCATTTTTTAATTGGTAATTAAAATTTATATTTGAGTTTCAGATAGCGTCTGTGTTGTACCTGGTGACATTAAGTGCATTTGTTGCATTGACTCTGTTTCCTAGTAATTGCGTGGCTTTCATAGCTTTTAGCACGATACTGCTTTTTACTGAATTGCAAGTGCCATGACATGTTCTTTTTAACATGGCAATAAAAAATATTAAATTATGCACTAATTTTGGTGATATAATAAACAAGCACCTAAATGGTGAGTTCAAAGCGAATAATTTTGGAGGAAAAAAATCGTTCCATTTGACCATATGGACCGTAACGAATTGTTCAAGCCCATAGACTCTGAATATTTTTCAAACAAATCATATGTTTTGACATAGTAGGACCTAACGGTAGTTTTCGATTGCTAAACTCTTGGAGAATTTACAAAATAGGCTCAATATAGATGGTTTGAAGTTGCAGTTGAAAACAAATAAAATGTACGCATTTATTTCTTATAAGGAAGAAACATAAAAAGAATAACTTGACCTTGAGATTAACTTTTATGTTCACGGCCACTGTATTTGAGAAGTTTTACAGTTTTTAGATATAAACTTTTTAAAATTAATAATATATGTTATGCATCTCAAACATTGTTTAAGATATAGCTTGGTCCAATTGGCTCGTTAACGTCCGTAGCAGAAATATCCTGTACACTTTTGGGTTATATGGGTAAAATATTATATTTCAAAGCTGGACATGTTAGAGAAACTGCTAAAGATGTCAAAATATATATGATAAGAGCTTCAATTTTTAACATTTTATTCAGTGGAATTGGCACTTTTAAACCCTGTCTTATGAGAAATATACAGCGCTCTGTTCCTCAGCCAATTACTGTTTACAATGCATGAAATTATCTTAACAAGGTTTGCCAGGCTTGATTTGGAAAAGACAGTACAGTATAGTTCTAAGGTCAAATGTCGTAGATGTATAAGAATGGGAGGGGTGTATGTCCTTAATATATGGCAGTGCTTTAACAGATTTATTTTCTCTCCCGTTCAAATGTTTGGAAAATTGGTGCTGATTCACAATGAAATCTCAGATTTGTAACAGACTGAACTTTTGAATAAACTCATATTATCGAAACCATATATTATATTTGCTTTAATGATAAATGAATAAAAAGGATTATATAAATTATTTAAAGAAGATCATGGTATCCAGTGTTCAAATTTTGATAATTTCTTGCTTCATTAGATGCGAACAAAACGGCCATCATTTACCGATATATTTAAATGGACTCTGCAGTTCAAATTAAAGGTATTCTTTTTCAAAACATTTTGTTTCTTCTGGTGAGTTACAAATGTTACGACTCTATGGTCTAAGAAAAATGTAACAGAAAGAGAGTGAAACCAACAAATCAAGTAAAAATCAACAAGCAATTTATTACTAGATAATTAAAATGAAAAATCAAAAAAGTCACATACAGTAATGTGTTTTAAAATCCTAATAATCCAATAAGAATGATTGTTCTAATCACAAGTCCTAAATATAGAATGTTCCGAATTCACGGCTGTGTCCTTGAATGTTATGATGTGCTAATGGTCTCCAAAGTCCTGATGTACTAGAAATCTTGATGTGCTGATGTCAAAATGAAGTATTCCAAAATATCTGAATAAGTTCACTTAAATTCCAAAATCATCAATTAAAAATCCAAAATCCAAAAGTTTATGAGCACTGTTATAATCCAATGAATATTTTAAAAAATTCCTCTCTTAGAATTTGGAATGAATTTTCACAACTGTAATAGCTCTTTACAAGACTGATGGTAATGTCAAAACTGAATCAATGTCCACTAAACATGGCATATATAAAGATTGGTCACATGACAGAATGTTCCAGAATATGAGTCATCTTAATGGAATTTTACTTGTAAACAAAATTCAACCTTGACCTTCAAATTGAGAAAACATATTGATCAAAACAACCTAATTCAAGGACACTAGTTAAACATGTTTTTCCTGATAAACATTAAGATTTAAGCAAATATTAAAGTGAAGAAACATTTATAATTTCCTAAAATATTTATAATATTATATAAACATCATACATAACACCTCCCCTCATAAAGAAAAAGAAAGATTTATGTAATAAAGCTTTCTTTTGAATATACATCTAATACTATAATAACCAAAATTACATAAGAACATGTTTTAGGATACTGGACTTAATTACATCAAGCAATATTACATTTCTAGGCACGTGAGAGTGCATCTGCAATCACATTGTCTTTTCCCCTGATGTGTCTGATGTCAATGTTATATTCCTGCAATATCAAACTCCATCTCAACAATCTCCGATTTTTATCTTTCATTTTGTTGATGAAAGTAAGGGGATTGTGATCACTGTACACAATAATTGGAGAAAGAGCTGAGGTAACATACACTTCAAAATGCTGTAAAGCCAATATCAAAGCCAAACATTCCTTCTCAATTGTGGAATAATTTTTCTGGTGCTTGTTTAGTTTTTTAGAAAAATAACACACAGGGTGATCCACACCACTTTTGTCTTCCTGAATCAATACTCCACTAACCCCTACATCACTTGCATCAACAGATAATTTAAATGATTGGCTAAAATTTGGTGCAGAAAGAACTGGTGCATTCTTAAGCATGGCCTTTGACTTGTCAAAAGATTCCTGACACTTGTCAGACCAATGAAATTTGGTTTTCTTACTCAATAAACTTGTCAAAGGTTCAGCAATTATGGAAAAATTGGAACAAAATTTCCGATAATATCCAGCCATACCTAGAAATCGCATCAGTTGCTTTTTACAAATTGGAACTTGAAATTCAGAGATAGCTTTGACCTTAGATTCTATAGGTTTAACTTGACCTTGTCCCACAATATGTCCTAAAAATGTGACACAAGCATGGCAAAACTCACTTTTGCTCAAATTAATTGTCAGATTCGCATCGCTGAGTCGATCGAAGAATTTTCGAATGGTTTCCAAATGATCTTCCCAGGTGTTGTTGTAGATAATGACGTCATCGATATAAGCGTCACAATTATCAAGACCAAATGTTATCATGTTCATCAGACGTTGAAACGTTGCAGGCGAATTTTTCATTCCAAACGGCATGACTTTATATTGATAAAGTCCATCTGGAGTTACAAATGTTGAAATTTCCTTTTCCCCTTTCCGTCAGTGGAATTTGCCAGAATCCTTTTAAAAGGTCAAACTTGGTGACATATTCCGCATTTTCAATTTTATCAATGCAATCCTCCATTCTTGGGATTGGAAATGAATCAGTTTTGGTGACACTGTTGACTTTTCTATAGTCAGTACACATACGGAATGTATTATCTGGCTTGGGAACAAGAATACATGGTGAACTCCAGTTACTTTTACTTGGTTCTATGAAATCATTCGCCAGTAAATACTGAATTTCTTTCTTCAGATAGTTCTGTTTGAGAGGATTCATCCTATAAGGATGCTGTTTCACAGGCGCAGAATCTACAATGTCAACGTCATGATAAATTTTACTTGTTCGTGTTGGAACATCAGGAAACAAGTGCTCATAGTCATGTAATAGCTGTTTTAGTTCACTTCTTTCCTGTTGTTGTAGATGTGAAAGTTTCTGGTCTAGGTTGTTCAATATTTCTGAATTCCGAAGATTGGTTATACCAGAGTCACTATAGTCTGATTGTATTCCATCGTTGATATCTTCACTGTGTGGGACAGGTACAACTAAATTAACTGAATAATTAGCTGAGCTATCTCTGTCAAAATATTCCTTTAACATATTTATATGACAACGTTGTTTCTGTTTCCGTCTCCCAGGAGTGTTAATGATATAATTTAAGTCATTTACTTTCTTTTCAACGGTATAAGGACCATAAAATTTAGCCTGAAGAGGATTCTGAGGTATGGGAAAGAGAGCCAGAACTTTGTCACCAGGTTTAAAACTCCTTTCCTGTGTATTTCTGTCATACATTAATTTCATTTTTGACTGGGTTCTGTGAAGATTAGTTCTTGCTACTTCACAGGCCTTTGACAACTTGTATTTGAAATCAGAAACATAATCAAGAAGATTAATCTTTGAATCTTCATTTGAAAGAAGTTTCTCTTTCAATAATTTCAGTGGTCCACGGAGAGTATGACCAAAAACTAGTTCAAAGGGACTAAAACCCAACGACTCTTGAACTGATTCCCTAACAGCAAACAACAACAAGTGAACACCCTCATCCCAATCCTTTTCTGTATCAAAGCAATATGATCGAATCATATTCTTCAAAGTTTGATGAAATCTTTCCAAAGCACCTTGACTTTCAGGGTGATAGGCAGAAGATTTAAACTGTTGGATGCCTAATTCATGCATAACTTGTTGGAAAATTCCAGACATAAAATTTGACCCTTGATCTGACTGGACAGATTTGGGAAGGCCAACAAGTGTAAAAAACTTCACCAAAGCTTTCACAATAGTTTTAGTTTTTATATTTCTCAGAGGAATTGCCTCTGGAAATCTTGTAGATGCACACATGATGGTCAACAAGTATTGGTTGCCTGACTTGGTTTTAGGTAAAGGACCAACACAGTCTACTATTATTCTACTAAATGGTTCATCAAATGCAGGAATAGGTTGCAGATGAGCCTTAGGTATCTTCTGATTGGGTTTTCCTACCATTTGACAAGTGTGACAAGATCTGCAGTATTTAGAAACATCACTTTTGAGTTTCGGCCAATAAAAATTATTCAAGATCTTGTGATAAGTCTTACGGACTCCTAAATGACCAGCCAAAGGAGTTTCATGGGCTAAATTAAGCATTTCCTGTCGATATGACTTAGGAACAACAATTTGATAGCTCACTGACCACTCGTCACCAGCGGGTACATCAGGTGGTCTCCATTTCCTCATAAGGACCCCATTTTTCACAAAGTAACACACTGGAACTTGTGTGGCTTCAGTTTCACTAATAGCCCTCTGAAACAAACAAGATATCTCGGGATCTTGCTCCTGTTCAACGACAAGGGATTGTCGTATGTCATCCTGATTAGAACAAAGAGAATGAGTTGCCAAAAGAGGATCACTGTGATCAATACCATTTGATTGATCAATACCTGAGGAAAAAGTGACCTCATCAAAAGACTGGCCAATACATGTGTCAGCTAAAGGAATAATATCCTGATCAACATCACTCTCAAGAGCTCTTTTTGCCATAGCTCTAGTAACTGCACAAGCAGGGTACAAATCAGGGATTTCAGTTTCGACAGGATCAACTTTCTGATCCAAACAAGGCTTGTCAGTTACAAGTGGATTAACCACAACCTTATCTCCAGCTAGGTCATTGCCTAGTAATAAATGAACACCCTCTATGGGTAAAGAAGTCACTGCCCCAACAGTCACAGGTCCAGAAACTAAGTCTGATGCCAAATTTACACAATGGAGAGGAACATTTACAAAGCTGCACTCTACTCCCTGAACAAGAACACTTTCACTTGAAGAAGACTCCTCAGACAAAGACAAAGTACCTGATAATAAAAGACTCTGAGAAGCTCCAGTGTCCCTTAATATTTTAATTGGGATAGGTTTGGAAGAATCACCAATAAGTGATATAGAACCTTCTGACATGAATGGTTCATAAGCCTCCAAAATAGAATCAGACTGGGGTTTGTTTGACCCAACAAATGTATTGCTTTCAATACAAGACCGTGACCTTGACCTCGTAGAAATAAGAGCATTTGGAAAAGCTCTGTCTTTTCTCTGTTGCTTATTTTTCAACTTGAAGCAATCAGAAATAACGTGCCCTTTCTTTTTACAATAAGTGCACGTAGGAAGAGATAAGGATTTCTGATCAGTCTTATCAGATGTTTGATTCCTAACAGTTGTGCTGTTGTAAAATTTGGAAGTACTCGAATGAGATTGAAATGTTTTTTTAACAGAAAACTGCTGAGAGGACGACTTATTACCAAATGAAATTTTGTGAGTCAAGGAATAATCATCAGCCATACGAGCAGCATTTTCCAAAGTTTCCACATTCCGCTCGTCAAGATAGGTTTTAACATCAATATGGATGCACCTCTTGAACTCTTCAATTAATACGAGCTGTCTGAGGTTATCATAAGCTTGATCAACTTTCTTGGCTGAGCACCACCTATCAAATAGTTGTTCTTTATCCCTTGCAAATTCGACATGAGTTTGTCCAGTTTCTTTTCTACAATTCCTAAACCTTTGTCGATATGCCTCTGGTACCAACTCATAAGCTTTCAAGATGTACTCCTTAACCACATCATAATCAGTGCTTTGTTGTACTGACAGTGAAATGTAGACTTCACGAGCTTTGCCAATAAGTACACTTTGTAATAACAAAGTCCAATGCTCTCTGGGCCATTTCAAGTTTTCAGCTATTTTCTCGAAATGAAGAAAGTATTTATCTACTTCTTTTTCCTGAAAAGGGGGTACTAACCTAATATATCTAGTAACATCAAAACCTGAACTTGTGTTTAAAGGAGTGGAGTGTGCTCTGTTTGCCAGTTCTAATTCTCTTAATTTAAATTGCATTTCCCTTTCTTCTCTTTGCATCTGCATTTGTATTTGCCTCTCTTCCTTCTGCATTTGTATCTGCCTCTCTTCCTTCTGCATTTGTAGCTGCCTCTCTTCTTTCTCTCTCTCCATCTGCCTCTCTTCTTTCTCTCTCTCCATCTGTATCCGCCTATCTTCTTTCTCTCTCTCCATCTGTATCTGCCTCTCTTCTTTCTCTCTCTCTCTCTCTGAATCTGAAGCTTTGCCAACTCTAAATCCATTTGGTTCTTTAACTCTAATTCCTTTAATTTCCTGTCAGAACCAGATACAGGCTTTCTCTTCAAACTTAAAGCACTATTTTCAAAAATTCATTTTCCTACTAAATACTGAATTAAAATAATCTTTATCTCCTGTTTTGTCAATGATACTTTTGCCTCAGATAGACTGTATTTTCTGGCAAGCTCGAGCAACTCATCCTTTCTCATGCACTCTAACCCCTCCTGGGTAGGTTTTGAAATGAAATTCTGAACATTGGATGCCATTGTAAATGCTTGTTGGTTTCACACAAAACAAATTTCTCTATTAAAAATCTTTGCCAAAGACAAAAAAAAAATTACAAGACAAAATCAATATGAATTTCAAAAATAACTTTAATGTCTCTAATATGCTTTAAAGAAATTCAGATCCCGGACGAGCCCCCGATTTCTGTTACGACTCTATGGTCTAAGAAAAATGTAACAGAAAGAAAGTGAAACCAACAAATCAAGTAAAAATCAACAAGCAATTTATTACTAGATAATTAAAATGAAAAATCAAAAAGACACTTACAGTAATGTGTTTTGAAATCCTAATAATCCAATAAGAATGATTGTTCTAATCACAAGTCCTAAATATAGAATGTTCCGAATTCACGGCTGTGTCCTTGAATGTTATGATGTGCTAATGGTCTCCAAAGTCCTGATGTACTAGTAATCTTGATGTGCTGATGTCAAAATGAAGTATTCCAAAATCTCTGAATAAGTTCACTTAAATTCCAAAATCATCAATTAAAAATCCAAAATCCAAAAGTTTATGAGCACTGTTATAATCCAATGAATATTTAAAAAAAATTCCTCTCTTAGAATTTGGAATGAATTTTCACAACTGTAATAGCTCTTTACAAGACTGATGGTAATGTCAAAACTGAATAAATGTCCACCAAACATGGCATATATAAAGATTGGTCACATGACAGAATGTTCTAGAATATGAGTCATCTTAATGGAATTTTTACTTGTAAACAAAAATCAACCTTGACCTTCAAATTGAGAAAACATATTGATCAAAACAACCTAATTCAAGGACACTAGTTAAACATGTTTTTCCTGATAAACATTAAGATTTAAGCAAATATTAAAGTGAAGAAACATTTATAATTTCCCAAAATACCTACAACATTATATAAACATCATACATAACAGTATGTATGTATGTATGTATGTATGTATGTATGTATATATGGGTTTAACGGCTTACAAGCACAATTCTGAGCATAAAGTTCCGAGAAAGTGCTAAGTAGCAAAAATGTCAAAGTCAAACTCCTTGACAGAATCTCCAACAAACGCCTGTGACCAAAATTAAACGTGTACCATGACACAACATATAAAAGGCAAATATATTGCAAAAACTCCGCCAAAAGGCATACAGAACAAAGACAAAGGCAAAAAAGGGTAAAATCCCTAAAATATATGGACAATTGTGTTTTCTGTATAATCCGCATTATATTAAAAAGTCAAAGACTTTCTCAGATGGTACATCACCACAGAACGCATCCCCAAGCAAAGAGGATGCATTTTTTCGCCACCTCTTTCGACAGACAGCAGTGCGGAGTGGGTCTATTCTACATCCACGAGCCCGCATGGGGATAGAAGACAAATAAATCATACACACACTGTCCGCTTTCCAAAACGGTGGCAAAATGATTTAGACTGGGCTCCAACTCCAGAGACTGGCGTTTAAATTCTGGGCCACGAATAACTGCATATGGAGCGATGCAAATATAGGTTGTATTAAATGTGACCAGCCTTTAAAAAAATCAAGTCGACACAGCAACAATCAAAGATTAAGAATAACAACTCCAGGTTCTGATATATATATATATATATATATATATATATATATATATATATATATATATATATACGTATGTGTGTGTGTGTGTGTGTGTGTGTGTGTGTGTATACCTGCATAGCCACAGCTTAAAATATACAATGGCGTGCTTGAATGTTTTGCACTCCTAGAGGTGACGAATTATTTATTTAAAAAAATCAAGGAAATTACACGCCCACCTCAATACCCGTTTTTCAATTAGATCAGGGAATCATAAATATTCTATTGCAATGTCATATTGGCAGGTCACTTTAGTCCTTAACAAGCTGAACTCACTTATCTCCTTTTTGCACCAAATTACTTGCTTGCCTTTACGTCATCCATGAGTCGTTGAATCTTTAGAATAACAGATATAACAACTGCATACTTCAATAAAAAAAGTAAACGAACCGGGTTAAAAAAATGTCGCACAATTCCTCTAAATAAATGCGGGATTAAAGTGGTGGGATATTGATATGCTATAATATAATAGAACACATATGATTTCGGCTAAAGCAAACACCATTGAATGCTCTAATGCTGGGTGATTGAGTTCTTTATTCGAATTGCATCCGTCATAGACAGGGATAGTTTTTTAACAAATATAAAGAATGCCAAATAGTTTCTCAATCGTACGGATCTGGTTTGACACATTCAGGCATATATATTTCAGGTAATTACACTAGTGCAAAAATGTCAAATGACTTTTAATACGCATTTAGTGTCGTTCAGTTAAGTTCAAGAAATAAACGAATGCCCCTTTCATTTCTCATTTTTTTTTTTACAAATAATATGGATTCTATTCGTTAAACCTTCATGTAAGAGGACACTTGATAAATCGGAGTAATTTTAAATTAGTATAAATTCATACATACAAACATACATACATTTGCATGCAATAATAAGGTATTAAATAAGTAAAACAATTAAACAAAATATGCACATACATGTGGATTTGAAACACCCATCATCAAAAAGCACATACAAATAAAAATATATTTGCTGAAATAAAACAAAATCAGATGTACAAGATACAAATCATTATGGGTTATCACATCAAGAGTCGGGTACATGAATCAAATGTTTGGATGGAGAATGCTGGGGGGTACTGATACGAGAGAGAGAGAGAGAGAGAGAGAGAGAATGTTTTCCAAAACAAAAACATCACAATGAAAGTCGCTGAACACATCAACAAATACGGGCAATCACTATAGAAATCGCATATTTATTTCAACCCTGGAGTGGACAAACTGAGTGCGTGCAGAAAGGCAAACTGAGAAGCAAAAGTAAACACGCAAATAAGTCAAGTTGTACCCAATACTCAGGTAGCTCACCGTCAAAGTCAAGGTATACCCAGTACTCAGGTAGCTCACCGTCAAAGTCAAGGTATACCCAGTACTCAGGTAGCTCACCGTCAAAGTCAAGGTATACCCAGTACTTAGGTAGTTCACCGTCAAAGTCAAGATGTACCCAGTACTCAGGTAGATCACCGTCGAATTAACAGTCAGTAGCATACCCGGGCTTCTACCCGCATGGAAAATTTCTGCAACAGTTTGAGGTCAAATCATGTCTTCAGGGGCTTATTCTATCAAACCGGAAAAATGTGGAAGCTGACGTTAACAGGCTTATACTGGGTTACGCCATGGACAGTCATCCGAAACCTCTCATCGTAAGTATATATGATGGTGATGCTGATTGATGTTGTTATTGGTATTGGTTTTATTGTTATTATTAGTTACTCATTCATAATGCTGTGACTTAAATGCAGATATCGTGGTAAAATTAGGACATGTATTTCAGTTTGTGTTATGTATGATGTTTATATAATATTATAAATATTTTAGGAAATTATAAATGTTTCTTCACTTTAATATTTGCTTAAATCTTAATGTTTATCGGGAAAAACATGTTTAACTAGTGTCCTTGAATTAGGTTGTTTTGATCAATATGTTTTCTCAATTTGAAGGTCAAGGTTGAATTTTGTTTACAAGTAAAATTCCATTAAGATGACTCATATTCTAGAACATTCTGTCATGTGACCAATCTTTATATATGCCATGTTTGGTGGACATTTATTCAGTTTTGACATTACCATCAGTCTTGTAAAGAGCTATTACAGTTGTGAAAATTCATTCCAAATTATAAGAGAGGAATTATTTTAAATATTCATTGGATTATAACAGTGCTCATAAACTTTTGGATTTTGGATTTTTAATTGATGATTTTGGAATTTAAGTGAACTTATTCAGATGTTTTGGAATACTTCATTTTGACATCAGCACATCAAGATTACTAGTACATCAGGACTTTGGAGACCATTAGCACATCATAACATTCAAGGACACAGCCGTGAATTCGGAACATTCTATATTTAGGACTTGTGATTAGAACAATCATTCTTATTGGATTATTAGGATTTTAAAACACATTACTGTAAGTGACTTTTTTTGATTTTTCATTTTAATTATTTAGTAATAAATTGCTTGTTGATTTTTACTTGATTTGTTGGTTTCACTTTCTTTCTGTTACATTTTTCTTAGACCATAGAGTCGTAACAGAAATTGGGGGCTCGTCTTCTGGGATCTAAATTTCATTAAAGCATATTAGAGATATTAAATTTATCTTTGAAATTCATATTGATTTTGTCTCGGAGAATTTTTTTTGGTCTTTGGCAAAGATTTTTAATAGAGAAATTTTTTTTGTGTGAAACCAACAAGCATTTACAATGGCATCTAATGTTCAGAATTTCATTTCAAAACCTACCCAGGAGGGGTTAGAGTGCATGAGAAAGGATGAGTTGCTCGAGCTTGCCAGAAAATACAGTCTATCTGAGGCAAAAGTATCATTGACAAAACAGGAGATAAAGATTATTTTAATTCAGTATTTAGTAGGAAAGGGAATTTTTGAAAATAGTGCTTTAAGTTTGAAGAGAAAGCCTGTATCTGGTTCTGACAGGAAATTAAGGGAATTAGAGTTAAAGAACCAGATGGATTTAGAGTTGGCAAAGCTTCAGATTCAGAGAGAGAGAGAGAGAAAGAAGAGAGGCAGATACAGATGGAGAGAGAGAAAGAAGATAGGCGGATACAGATGGAGAGAGAGAAAGAAGAGAGGCAGATGGAGAGAGAGAAAGAAGAGAGGCAGCTACAAATGCAGAAGGAAGAGAGGCAGATACAAATGCAGAAGGAAGAGAGGCAAATACAAATGCAGATGCAAAGAGAAGAAAGGGAAATGCAATTTAAATTAAGAGAATTAGAACTGGCAAACAGAGCACACTCCACTCCTTTAAACACAAGTTCAGGTTTTGATGTTACTAGATATATTAGGTTAGTACCCCCTTTTCAGGAAAAAGAAGTAGATAAATACTTTCTTCATTTCGAGAAAATAGCTGAAAACTTGAAATGGCCCAGAGAGCATTGGACTTTGTTATTACAAAGTGTACTTATTGGCAAAGCTCGTGAAGTCTACATTTCACTGTCAGTACAACAAAGCACTGATTATGATGTGGTTAAGGAGTACATCTTGAAAGCTTATGAGTTGGTACCAGAGGCATATCGACAAAGGTTTAGGAATTGTAGAAAAGAAACTGGACAAACTCATGTCGAATTTGCAAGGGATAAAGAACAACTATTTGATAGGTGGTGCTCAGCCAAGAAAGTTGATCAAGCTTATGATAACCTCAGACAGCTCGTATTAATTGAAGAGTTCAAGAGGTGCATCCATATTGATGTTAAAACCTATCTTGACGAGCGGAATGTGGAAACTTTGGAAAATGCTGCTCGTATGGCTGATGATTATTCCTTGACTCACAAAATTTCATTTGGTAATAAGTCGTCCTCTCAGCAGTTTTCTGTTAAAAAAACATTTCAATCTCATTCGAGTACTTCCAAATTTCACAACAGCACAACTGTTAGGAATCAAACATCTGATAAGACTGATCAGAAATCCTTATCTCTTCCTACGTGCACTTATTGTAAAAAGAAAGGGCACGTTATTTCTGATTGCTTCAAGTTGAAAAATAAGCAACAGAGAAAAGACAGAGCTTTTCCAAATGCTCTTATTTCTACGAGGTCAAGGTCACGGTCTTGTATTGAAAGCAATACATTTGTTGGGTCAAACAAACCCCAGTCTGATTCTATTTTGGAGGCTTATGAACCATTCATGTCAGAAGGTTCTATATCACTTATTGGTGATTCTTCCAAACCTATCCCAATTAAAATATTAAGGGACACTGGAGCTTCTCAGAGTCTTTTATTATCAGGTACTTTGCCTTTGTCTGAGGAGTCTTCTTCAAGTGAAAGTGTTCTTGTTCAGGGAGTAGAGTGCAGCTTTGTAAATGTTCCTCTCCATTGTGTAAATTTGGCATCAGACTTAGTTTCTGGACCTGTGACTGTTGGGGCAGTGACTTCTTTACCCATAGAGGGTGTTCATTTATTACTAGGCAATGACCTAGCTGGAGATAAGGTTGTGGTTAATCCACTTGTAACTGACAAGCCTTGTTTGGATCAGAAAGTTGATACTGTCTAAACTGAAATCCCTGATTTGTACCCTGCTTGTGCAGTTACTAGAGCTATGGCAAAAAGAGCTCTTGAGAGTGATGTTGATCAGGATATTATTCCTTTAGCTGACACATGTATTGGTCAGTCTTTTGATGAGGTCACTTTTTCCTCAGGTATTGATCAATCAAATGGTATTGATCACAGTGATCCTCTTTTGGCAACTCATTCTCTTTGTTCTAATCAGGATGACAAACGACAATCCCTTGTCGTTGAACAGGAGCAAGATCCCGAGATATCTTGTTTGTTTCAGAGGGCTATTAGTGAAACTGAAGCCACACAAGTTCCAGTGTGTTACTTTGTGAAAAATGGGGTCCTTATGAGGAAATGGAGACCACCTGATGTACCCGCTGGTGACGAGTGGTCAGTGAGCTATCAAATTGTTGTTCCTAAGTCATATCGACAGGAAATTCTTAATTTAGCCCATGAAACTCCTTTGGCTGGTCATTTAGGAGTCCGTAAGACTTATCACAAGATCTTGAATAATTTTTATTGGCCGAAACTCAAAAGTGATGTTTCTAAATACTGCAGATCTTGTCACACTTGTCAAATGGTAGGAAAACCCAATCAGAAGATACCTAAGGCTCATCTGCAACCTATTCCTGCATTTGATGAACCATTTAGTAGAATAATAGTAGACTGTGTTGGTCCTTTACCTAAAACCAAGTCAGGCAACCAATACTTGTTGACCATCATGTGTGCATCTACAAGATTTCCAGAGGCAATTCCTCTGAGAAATATAAAAACTAAAACTATTGTGAAAGCTTTGGTGAAGTTTTTTACACTTGTTGGCCTTCCCAAATCTGTCCAGTCAGATCAAGGGTCAAATTTTATGTCTGGAATTTTCCAACAAGTTATGCATGAATTAGGCATCCAACAGTTTAAATCTTCTGCCTATCACCCTGAAAGTCAAGGTGCTTTGGAAAGATTTCATCAAACTTTGAAGAATATGATTCGATCATATTGCTTTGATACAGAAAAGGATTGAGATGAGGGTGTTCATTTGTTGTTGTTTGCTGTTAGGGAATCAGTTCAAGAGTCGTTGGGTTTTAGTCCCTTTGAACTAGTTTTTGGTCATACTGTCCGTGGACCATTGAAATTATTGAAAGAGAACCTTCTTTCAAATGAAGATTCGAAGATTAATCTTCTTGATTATGTTTCTGATTTCAAATACAAGTTGTCAAAGGCCTGTGAAGTAGCAAGAATTAATCTTCACACTACTCAGTCAAAAATGAAATTAAGGTATGACAGAAATACACAGGAAAGGAGTTTTAAACCTGGTGACAAAGTTCTGGCTCTCTTTCCCATACCTCAGAATCCTCTTCAGGCTAAATTTTATGGTCCTTATACCGTTGAAAAGAAAGTAAATGACTTAAATTATATGAGTAACACTCCTGGGAGACGGAAACAGAAACAACTTTGTCATATAAATATGTTAAAGGAATATTTTGACAAAGACAGCTCAGCTAATTTTTCTGTTAATTTAGTTGTACCTGTCCCACACAGTGAAGATATCAACGATGGAATACAATCAGACTATAGTGACTCTGGTATAACCAATCTTCGGAATTCAGAAATATTGAACAACCTAGACCAGAAACTTTCACATCTACAACAACAGGAAAGAAATGAACTAAAACAGCTATTACATGAATATGAGCACTTGTTTCCTGATGTTCCAACACGAACAAGTAAAATTTATCATGACGTTGACATTGTAGATTCTGCGCCTGTGAAACAGCATCCTTATAGGATGAATCCTCTCAAACAGAACTATCTGAAGAAAGAAATTCAGTATTTACTGGCGAATGATTTCATAGAACCAAGTAAAAGTAACTGGAGTTCACCATGTATTCTTGTTCCCAAGCCAGATAATACATTCCGTATGTGTACTGACTATAGAAAAGTCAACAGTGTCACCAAAACTGATTCATTTCCAATCCCAAGAATGGACGATTGCATTGATAAAATTGGAAATGCGGAATATGTCACCAAGTTTGACCTTTTAAAGGATTCTGGCAAATTCCACTGACGGAAAGGGCAAAATAAATTTCAGCATTTGCAACTCCAGATGGACTTTATCAATATAAAGTCATGCCGTTTGGAATGAAAAATTCGCCTGCAACGTTTCAACGTCTGATGAACATGATAACATTTGGTCTTGATAATTGTGACGCTTATATCGATGACGTCATTATCTACAACAACACCTGGGAAGATCATTTGGAAACCATTCGAAAATTCTTCGATCGACTCAGCGATGCGAATCTGACAATTAATTTGAGCAAAAGTGAGTTTTGCCATGCTTGTGTCACATTTTTAGGACATATTGTGGGACAAGGTCAAGTTAAACCTATAGAATCTAAGGTCAAAGCTATCTCTGAATTTCAAGTTCCAATTTGTAAAAAGCAACTGATGCGATTTCTAGGTATGGCTGGATATTATCGGAAATTTTGTTCCAATTTTTCCATAATTGCTGAACCTTTGACAAGTTTATTGAGTAAGAAAACCAAATTTCATTGGTCTGACAAGTGTCAGGAATCTTTTGACAAGTTAAAAGCCATGCTTAAGAATGCACCAGTTCTTTCTGCACCAAATTTTAGCCAATCATTTAAATTATCTGTTGATGCAAGTGATGTAGGGGTTGGTGGAGTATTGATTCAGGAAGACAAAAGTGGTGTGGATCACCCTGTGTGTTATTTTTCTAAAAAACTAAACAAGCACCAGAAAAATTATTCCACAATTGAGAAGGAATGTTTGGCTTTGATATTGGCTTTACAGCATTTTGAAGTGTATGTTACCTCAGCTCTTTCTCCAATTATTGTGTACAGTGATCACAATCCCATTACTTTCATCAACAAAATGAAAGATAAAAATCGGAGATTGTTGAGATGGAGTTTGATATTGCAGGAATATAACATTGACATCAAACACATCAGGAGAAAAGACAATGTGATTGCAGATGCACTCTCACGTGCCTAGAAATGTAATATTGCTTGATGTAATTAAGTCCAGTATCATAAAACATGTTCTTATGTAATTTTGGTTATTATAGTATTAGATGTATATTCAAAAGAAAGCTTTATTACATAAATCTTTCTTTTTCTTTATGAGGGGAGGTGTTATGTATGATGTGTATATAATGTTGTAAGTATTTTGGGAAATTATAAATGTTTCTTCACTTTAATATTTGCTTAAATCTTAATGTTTATCAGGAAAAACATGTTTAACTAGTGTCCTTGAATTAGGTTGTTTTGATCAATATGTTTTCTCAATTTGAAGGTCAAGGTTGATTTTTGTTTACAAGTAAAAATTCCATTAAGATGACTCATATTCTAGAACATTCTGTCATGTGACCAATCTTTATATATGCCATGTTTAGTGGACATTTATTCAGTTTTGACATTACCATCAGTCTTGTAAAGAGCTATTACAGTTGTGAAAATTCATTCCAAATTCTAAGAGAGGAATTATTTTAAATATTCATTGGATTATAACAGTGCTCATAAACTTTTGGATTTTGGATTTTTAATTGATGATTTTGGAATTTATGTGAACTTATTCAGAGATTTTGGAATACTTCATTTTGACATCAGCACATCAAGATTACTAGTACATCAGGACTTTGGAGACCATTAGCACATCATAACATTCAAGGACACAGCCGTGAATTCGGAACATTCTATATTTAGGACTTGTGATTAGAACAATCATTCTTATTGGATTATTAGGATTTCAAAACACATTACTGTAAGTGACTTTTTGATTTTTCATTTTAATTATCTAGTAATAAATTGCTTGTTGATTTTTACTTGATTTGTTGGTTTCACTTTCTTTCTGTTACATTTTTCTTAGACCATAGAGTCGTAACACATACATACATACATACATACATACATACATACATACATACATACATACATACATACATACATACATACATACATACATACATGCAGACGGACGGACGGACGGACAGACAGACATAGTCTATGTCTGTCCGTCAGTGCTTGCCTATGTGCAAAGTGCTGTCTATGTGGCCCCAGGTGCTGCCTGGAGTTTGAGTTATTCGTAATTGCTTGTCGCGTGAAATGGATTAGATCTTTATAAACATTCATAAATATGTCATGAAATGTTAAACTGACAGTCCACTGTGGTAGAGCTGTGTAGGATGTAACGGACAGTCCACTGTGGTAGAGCTTTGTAAAATGTAACGGACAGTCCACTATGGTACAGCTATGTAGGATGTAACGGACAGTCCACTGTGGTTGGGCTAAGTAGGATGTAACGGAGAGTCCAATCTGATAGAGCCATGTAGGATGTAAAGCTAAATCAGATAGTTTTAGGCATAAAATAAATAAAGATGTGTATGACACGTGCACTTATATTTACTGCCTTCTTTTAGAATTGACCGATTTCAAATTTGGCACTGTTAAGAAGCATTTATTCACTAGCTATATATACAATCAATCGAATTTCAGGGATAAGCTAATATCTCGTTGTGCAAGAAAACATGATATGTAATACCAAAATCGATTTTGATACAAAAGCGATTCAAATATGTATCAAAGGTATTTTATGTTCCTGACTGCTAAGTACAGGCTCCTTAAATTTTACAAACTTAGACTCTTTTTCTCCAAAAATCAATTTGGTTATTTGTATCCCTTGCCAAATACATATTGCCCTTTCAAGTGATATCGTTGGAGTCACTGATTACTCATTTTAAATAATAGTGTTATCAAAGTTTGGTATCTTCTTCACCATATTTATATTAACCATTTCTGCAACTGCAAATCGATGAGTCTTCATAGCTGCAAGACTTAAATTGTTATTATATTTTATTTTATATTGACCTTAATTTTGAAAAGTGCTTTTGATGCTTAAAAAAGACATGCTTTTTGTTGCCATATAAAAACACAAGAAAGACGTATATGATTGTAATAATAATCTATCAATCAAAATATACTAATAAGCATTTGCTATAATCACTTTCATATCTGCCTTTAAATGCTATTTCTAAGGCTAGTGAAAGTTGTTCACCATCAAAATCTTTGAATACTACAAGCAATAAGTTCATTTTTTACAGAAAGGATAGCCAATTAGGAATTTCGTTCAAAGAAGACATTGTGGAAAACCTTCCTGTCTTTATTTTGGTCTTTGTAAACTTAAATTTTCAGCTATGTAACCCAACATCTCTATAGTATTTCCTTCAAATATCGGCAAGCCCTTTCCAGAGTTTGGTGCCGTTATGTAGTGTATAATTTAAGTTCTTCGACACACTAGGCTAGGTCAAGATATGTTCACTAGAACTAAACTTACTGGTTTCTTCCTGACTTACTGTGAAATTGATCTTTGACCTTTCGATCTAAAAATCAATAGTTTTCCTTCCTATCCCAAGGGTAAAACTAACACAAAGTTTGGTCAATGATCTACGTCTATAACCTAAGTAGTTGTGAGGGAACCACTTTTCTTCTTTAGTCACTGCGACTTTGACCTTTGACCTTTTAACCCCAGAATGAATAAGAGTATGCCCATAACCAAAGTGCAAGTCACCCGAAAAAGCTTGATCATGGGATATATTATAAAACTATAATTCTGTAGAAACTATTTTCTTGTTCACTCACAGTGATCTTCGGCCTTCTGACTCGAAGGACAACATATTTCATCGCCCAAAGTGCAAGCCATCCACAAAGTTTCGTAAAGGTAGGTGATATAGAACTGAAGTTATTGCGCAGAAGCCATATTTCTTCTTTGAGCAACCGTTACCTTTACATTTGATCTTATGACCCTAAAATCAATAACTTCTTTATCACCACATGTGCAAGCCATGCACAAAGCTTGTAATGTAAGTGATCTAGAAATAAGGTAGTTGTGCAGAAAACAATTTTCTTCATTCAGTCAATGTGACCTTGAACTGTGATTTTGTCAATCCAAAAATCAAAAGACCTCTTCCACACTCCAACTACAAACCATCAAAAAGTTTGGTCAAGTTCAATTATCTAGAACGAATGTTATTGTACGTAAACTAGACTGGACGGATGGATAGATGGACAAACAACACCATACCATTATACGTTTTGCCTTACAGCGAGCGTACAGAAGATATAAAGACATTTTTGTTCATGAGGTAAAAATATTCTTTTTATATCTGAAAAATCTTACTTATGACTCATTCATATTTCATGAGTATACGGGGTCCCCGGGTGGCCGTGTGGTTTAAGGCGCTCTTTACAGATGACTCACATTTCACCTCTGTCCGCGTGTGTTCGAGCCTCCGCTCTGCCAACGTACGTATGTGAAAAAGTGTGCCAGTAGCTTCCGGTAGGTCGCTATTTCTTCCCAGGTTCTTCCTCCACCAACTATACTGGCAGTCATGTATAACCTTTCATGTGCTGACAATGGCGTGAAACAACACAAAAACCAAAACCATTAGTGTACCATTATTTATGTTTTATTATTTGGCAGCTATCTGGAAACTACATTTTCTCATGCAACTACCGCATAGCGAATTTTCAAAAAAAGGGAGTACTGCTTTTTCGTCAAGATTGGTCTAATAAGAAAGATTTGTGCTTGATGTTCTCTCAGAGAGGTGTCAAATGTTTCAATGAAAACTGATCAATTGCAACAAATTGTAACCAATATATTTGCCCTATCTGCACCATCCATTTATCACTCCATTCAGAAAGTTAAGATGTGTCTTATCTAAACACTTCTTTATAACCAATGTTTGCTGTGCGATCCTCGGCCTCTTTATTCTTGCGGCACAGATTTATCAAAGGCAGTAAGTCTTTGTCACGCCAGCGTTAAATCAGCAGGATCTCTTGTTATCATCACTCATCATGAATATTCTAGACCGGTCAATTAACCATATTTATATTCCTTGTGGTGTTTGAAAATCAATTTCTAAAAGGCATTAATGGAGTCTTTACACCTGAAATTCATACAAGAAGCTAGTACAACGTTGGAATCAAAATGAGCATCACATCGATTTCGAATTTACTTCCCCATCCCGTTACCTGCCGTGGTTTCAATGCTCTTTCTGGGCCAGATTTGTGTTGACTTTGTTCATTTGCTATTAATTAAGAATACAGCAGACACATAAATGACACCTCCTTTGTCATGGATACACTTTATTCGTTACGGTCAAATGTTTGAATAGTCTGAAAAGTATTCGCATTGTGTAACACAACAAGCAAAGTGAAACTGCGCGAGTTAAGAATTCGCCGTATATCATCCTCAGGTTGATACGGCCTGATAAATAATAATTTCTAGATCGTAGTTAATCCTCAGATTGAATGAAATTTAAATTATCCATGATCTTAATACGCTCTCATAAACTCAGGATCAACATTTATCAGCTTGGGGAACGCTGTGAGATTAGTCAAACGACTGGATATCATCCCAGGGGATAGCAAAGACATCACATTTGAAGTAAAATCCATTTGCTTGCTTATAAATGATTTAATTAGACTAGATGGAATTCACTATAAAGGTAAATACATATAATCCCGGCAAAATTACAAAATTGGAAATGGTACCCAGTTCTTAAATTATTGGAATGAAAGGACTATATAAATCACCGCAAGGGACCTTCGTGACACATTTCCAGCTAAGGATGTAGTCAATGTGTATATAAATGAATTAAGGACTTTACCAAGAAATACAAAGTCAGACAGCTGTACGTGATTCTACTTTCTGATCATAGGTAATGACAAAAAGTGACTGGCTTTTATGAACGGAACGACAAACATACGAGTCCTACAACTCGCGGAAATTGATGGAACATGTATTTCATTAATGATGCACCACTACAATCCATGATCAAGTTTTGGAAAATATAGCTGAAATCTTATTATAATGAAATAGTTTTACTGTTTCAAATAGTGTTATATAAACTGTTTTGTTGACGTAGGTATTGGGCCTCTCTGGTGTTTTACCCTCGTATAAGCCACGACAGCCAAGTTTCTTTTCGTTGCGTTAGAGGGCATGCTCTTAAATAGCCACAAGACTCAGATTATGTTTAAAACGTTGTGACACACAATGAGGGCTTTGACTTCACGGACAATATTATTGTTATTAACAATCAAGTAATATGTTTTACAAGCCGACTAATGCTTTTTTAAACTCTAATGAAAGGATATGATATTCATTTTTGATGCGATAATGCCAGAACATTCATTGGCATCATGGATCTGGAATTAAATTGTAAGTATCGCCTACATTTTTCAGATGGGAACTAACTATCTAACACCTTTCTTTGTATGATAGCAAGATAAAAAAAAAAATAGTTGTCATTTACATTTCCATTTCACTATATACATCTGCATCGAGATCAATACAAGTCTTAGTGTATTCACCTAAGCCGATAAAAGTGTCACTTCACTGTAATAGGGATTTATATTATGAATACAAGTGATACATACATGTTGACTTTGATCTTAAATATGTTGACTCTTATCTCTAGTATACTTTATTGCGGATAATTCACGTTTAAAAGCTGGGTGTTTGATTTGATATCTTGACATCATCAGTACTTAAGTGTCTTTAGACGTGCAGTGTATGCCAAGTTATATTATTAAATTCTATCAGCACCATTTTCCCTGCATTATTTCATAAAAGTAGGAATATGGTTCGATGACTAGCTATTACTTTATTTAGGGTTATTTTCTCTAAATGGTGCCCTTAGCTAAGTTCCTGTTCATTTGGACCTTTGACTTAAATTTTGGAAGCCGCGGTGGCGCAATGGTTAGCGTTCTGAACCGGCGACCAGACAGGAGCGGGTTCGAATTGTGCCCAGATCTGGCCAGGTCGGTCGTCTTGGTGTGTTTCTGGGCAAGGCATTTTACTCCAATTGACTCTGCATGATATGATGATTTATGTTTTGATGTATCAACAATCTTAAAATATCGAGATACACAATTCAATATATTGATTAAGCAAGCAAATTAATGTTCATGGTGATGGCGTCGGTATTATTTTTCTACCATATTTATATTTATCAATGTCCAATCCGTTTCGTTTTATTTCCGAAATAATAATAATAATAATAATAATAATAATAATAATATTATTATTATTATTATTATTATTATTATTATTATTATTATTATTAATACGAGGACGAATGAATGTCCATATTCCTTGCCTTTCAATGCAACAGCTTAACTTAAGGGGGGGGGGGGGGTCTTTCTTTCTTTTTTTTTTTTTTTAGTTCTTAAAGGCTCTATCACAGATGATTTACATGCCTTATACTTCTGAATTTGTTCTTGCTTTTTCAGGTTTTTCCACCCAGAATGATGTCACGAGTCTAGTATGTACACTGACCCAATGGAATAGTACTCTTTTTCAGAGACGAATTCGAGGCTACACAAAAAAACACTTTGTTCACTCATTTGAGATTTCGGGCACTCGCGCCAACTACAAATGACCTACTGACTTCAAAAGTACCGGCCTATATGAAGCATATCAATAATAGTTGCTGCTGATTGTGAATTTACACTTTTGTCTATTAACAATAAATATATTCAGTTCAAAAACACAATTTATAATTCGGTACTATAAAAGCCTGATTGAGGATGGAACTGGATTATATGCAACCCATAGATTACGACAGATATGCTGTAGTCGGAACACCATATGTAAGTAAATACGTGGTTTAATTCTTTTTATTTTGATTCTGATTGGTTGATAAGATTTTAGTGATGGCAGTAAGGCTTATAGATTAGGTTATACCCTACTTTGATGATTCAAGTTACACTTTGTTTTTCATCTAACAACACCATTCTACCACTGACGGCTATTGAAAGGCTGTTCCAATTGTGAGTTTATATACAAGTCCAGTCTCCATTGCAGCTTCATTTTTAGGGCATTGATAACATTCAGTTTGTTCTTGAAGACTGTCGATTTAGTGGTGATTTTTCGAGGGGCACAGTTGTCAAGCCCTAAATTACTACAATCATGTATGTATCTTCTATTTATTACAGATGTGATTAAAATAATACATTGTCTATTGTAGTTTGTATAGCTGTCTTAGCTACATCAACATGAGGCGACCATTACGGGATATTATCCACTTAGCTCCTTTTTCTAAACGTAGATCTGTCTAGCTTTACAACAAATTTGAAAGAAAAGTGAATCGCATTGCATTTTCAATGGAAAAGAATATACAATGCCTCTTTCTTGCATATCATGAGCCAAAAGAAAGAAATCGGACTCATTTGGTTCTACAAATTTCAGTAACAGGCATCTCTCTCTCTCTCTCTCTCTCTCTCTCTCTCTCTCTCTCTCTCTCTCTCTCCAAATATTTAGCCTTTCATGCCTTTAGAACATGGAATATTACATTGATCATGAAGCACAGTATACGTAAAGTTTCAATATTTTATCGAGTTGAGTGGTAAAGCAGACGCAATGATTCTTTAACCCGTTAATTATTTTTACTCAGTCAACACACTCGTGATAAAGATGAACCTTGTTCACCTGCCCCACCTACATTTGCTCTCTCTCTCTCTCTCTCTCTCTCTCTCTCTCTCTCTCTCTCTCTCTCTCTCTCTCTCTCTCTCTCTCAGAATTCTATTTCACAAGCTTAAGGAACCTTATGTTAATTTTGAAACTTTTAATATGAATACTTTGAATAGCATATGAAAAGGAAAAGTAGAGGCAATTTTACAGCCTTTTCTTCTGGCTGACTCAGTCCTAATGACGGCCAGCCATCCTTATTTATATATAAGAAAACATATATACTATGTTGTCAGAGTGCTTTTCCGTATTGACTTCATATGAACAAAATCGATATAACATACATGAGATTGTATTTTGGATTAACATAAGCATTTGCAAGTTAAATGTTTGGCTTACATGCACTTTGCAACTTTTTGTTGATATGCACAAGAGATACAAATACTATCGATCGTGCAGGTTTTCATGTAGACTGTATAACTCCGGTAAAAGGTAATTCAATACAATATTATGAGGCATTGGATTAAAACCTGACACATTGTCAGTAACACATACTGTAGTAGCAAGTCAAAATCAGCAAAGTAAAACCAATTATAGGATGTAATGTTACTTGTCTTTTGGCGAGAGCTCCAGAAGTCCCTTTTTCCCGGTGAGAGCTCCAGAAGTCCATTTTTCCCGGTGAGAGCGTCAGAAGTCCATTTTTCACGGTGTAATTGCCTGGTGAATCCAAATATCTGTTTAGGTTTTCAATAACTTGTGGAAGCGATATCGATAATAAACACCTTAAAATAATTATTGAAAATCAATACCACACAATTAATGTGTCTTGATCCATTGTTGAAAGAGAACAGTTATGTGACTATTTATTTTCATGAGCCTTAAAAACCAATCAAAAAAAATTGTAAACTCGGCATAATGTACATTAGTTATCAGTGTATTGAACACATCTAAATTATCAGTTATTGAATCTCTACTGTGTTGCACATTGTCATTGATGCCTTATGATACCATGCGGTGCCTTAGTCAGCTTTGTATTCAAAATATCATCATGTATGCTTCGTATAATTCAGTGTATTGTAAATCTAATTCCTATCAGAGATTCACACCAAGATAGGTTGCAGTCTTTTGAATAGGCGCCAACTGCATCATTGTTGTGTATTTAGGATGTATTATCAAGCATTATGTGTACCTTTAACTAATCTCTATAAACAAGTTAACACAAACCTCCAGTATATATGTAAAATATTGGAATCTAAATATTTAAAATCTCTATGAAATAAATCAAATAATTCTTCATTAAGTACTGTACTCTTGTTTGGACATAAAGAAAAAACTGTGAAAAATTAAAAACTAAAGTAAATAATACAGGTAGAAGACAAATTAACCCCATTTCCTTCCCCCAAAAATACGCAGACACAAATAGACAGAGAGAAATACGTAGGGATTCAGAGCACTAACCTAGTTCCAGGTCTATACCCAAATAAGACACAAAGGATTGTCATTGCAAAAGAGCCTCAAAAAGGTACATTTTATTCTGCGTATGAAAACTACTCTATTTCAAATACCATCCAAGATGTCAGAATTCTCAACATATAATTATATCTCCGTCCCTACCTCTCTCTCTCTCTCTCTCTCTCTCTCTCTCTCTCTCTCTCTCTCTCTCTCTCTCTCTCTCAAGTTTGAAACTGATATTCTCTCTGTTTTATCTATCTTGAAATAAAGCTTAAAATTAATATTTTAACTTATCTTAAATAGAGGTATTTTTTAGGTTTTTTATTTTTTGTAGGACGTTTTTTTAACTTCAGTACTTCTCAGATAAAAAGAAGAAACTTGGTACTTTACGTTTATATTAAATTATAAATTATTAACGGTGAGTCCAAGGCCCCCAGCCTTGCCACGGTATTGTGTCAGTGGTCTTTTTTTTTTTCTTCCCCCTTTTCTTTCTTTTTAAAGTTTGAAATTCATACTTTAAACTAGTACATTTGTGGGTCTTTTTTTTTGCTCATTATTTTATAAGACGTTCCTATAGCTTTTGTTCTTCACAGAGAGAGGTGGTACATTTGTGATTAAAGCAGGTCAAATTTTAATTTCTACTGTATATCTTTATGAGACACTTTCTCAAGAAACTAATTAAAATATAACGACTTAGTGGGGGATGATATAAAACTACAATAGAGGGTGACTCCTGCATACTAAGATACTTGAAAAATGGAAATAAATCGATTACTATTTTGATACAATGGATCAAATTCACTGAAAGAGTCGAGGCCAAAAGACACGCTTCAAGACGTTCCTGTTGACAATATCCGTCATTGAAGATATAAATAAAATTTTAAGGCACATTAAGCGTTGTAGATCTAATCTTTAACAAGGCGTATAGTACAGCACCCCACTGTTATCAATAGCTATTTTGTCCACACCATGTACCCGTTTTCCTATCTATACTGCGATTTATACCTTTTCCATATCAAATCGCTTGTTGACTTGTGGCGGGCTGATGGAAAATAAAAGTTTATTGTGTTGGATAAATATCCTAAGATTGCGAATAGACAGAATAAACATTGTCCATAATCATTCAAATCGTACTTGTATACATTGCATAAAGAAGCTGAGGTAGGTATATTTTACGGCTATAATTTTTCCTCTGGCACTCACAAGTGTATCTTATCGAGACACGTTGAATAGAAGGAAATTCTGCAAACACGCGATGTACAATGTACATACACCTAATTTACGTGTGTACGGTAAAATCTACAACCTAAGCATGGAGTTCTGTGCGAAGAGCCCGTTAGATTGCAAAAGCGGTAGTAAACGAGTTTCTGGACGCGAGATGTGCAGGAAAAGCCGAGTAATGTGGCTCTTTACCGATTATTTCCTAAAGTTCAGTTGATTCTGAAATTCAACCTCTCATTCTAGAGGCAAGTGAATGTGTGGTTTTTCAAACCGGGATTTTTGTATGATAATTATTTGTGGGTTTTGTTTTTATATTATGTTTTTTTTTTGTGGGTTTTTTTGGTGACCAGAAATAAGGTCTTTATCTGACCGTTGTACCCGTGATTGTGCCATATTTCGACGCATCTGTACGAGGAATTAGCTGCGTGATGAAGGACAATAAATGTGTAATATTTATATTAACTGCAGAATTAGCTGAGGAATTAACTGCGTGATTAAGGACAATAAATGTGTAATATTTATATTAGCTGCAGAATTAGCTGAGGAATTAACTGCGTGATTAAGGACAATAAATGTGTAATATTTATATTAGACCTCGAAATCCGTGACTGGACGGGTTTAGTAGCCGCTCTTTATGATATAAGAAATGAACGTGAACTGTATAGCCTCTAATGTTCTTGGGGCATTAGAGTACCCTTCCATGGAAATTTCATTATAATGATATGGTTCAGGCCATAGCTTCAAAGCCTCGTATTAGTACCCGTTTGTGAAACAGTAACACGACTGTTCGTAATAGTCAACTTTTGCTGATTTTGTTATCCTGTTGAATTTCACAGGAAATGGATATGCTGTAACTCAATTTTGACCCCCTAATAGTACATTCAAACTCCTGGAAAGAAGAAAAGATGTAAATTCACGCTCCATCAGCATACGACATGCCTCTTTGTTCCTAGCCATATGTAAAAGTAAGACGGGAGACTTACACAAAGCCTGGATAATTTCTTTCTATACAAGATCGCCCTTGAAGCGTATGTTGTTTGCATTTCACTTCTACCAAATTAGGATCTCGAAAATGAAGTATCTTAAGTTAACGGAAGACCAGTCTTGATATTTGTGTGGGACTCTTTCAGATTTGTCTGCTTATAAACATCATTGACTAGTACTGACGTCAGCCTGGGAGCGTTTTGTATTCTCTCTTTGAAGCCGTTCTCTCTTGTTCCGATATTTTCAAGACATTTCAAAAGGGATCACAATAATTCAAGATTGAAATGAATTAATGCCAATTTGATAATGTTGACTGGTTGTGTACTGAAAAATTGAAATTAAGTACTTTTTAATGGCTAGATAATTAAGTTGACCCCGTTTCTCACCCAGCACCATATGAAATAAGAAAATTCACGAAACACATTCTATCACCGTTACAGCCTGGCTTTTTGTTCTTGGTTTTGCTAAACTATACTCCGTATGGATTAGTTCTCAGTAGCCTTTATACATTTTTAATAAGCAATTTATTCCTGCAACTAAGTCAGCTGTGGCGCTTTAATAAATGAGGGAAAGTTAAGAACTTGTGAATTTTCCTTGACCAGTGTGAAGGAATAAGTCATGTTTTCGGGGATTGTGACCACGGATATTCAAGGATTCATTGAGGTAATGTATACTCGTGTATCACAGGGGGGAGGGGCAGGCAGGGATACTTGTATTCTATGGCTCTGTTAATGCATTATAGAAACTGTTCCTATCCAATATAGTGAATGCATAGCTAAGTATATTTCATACAGCATATGATAAACGAACTGAACGTTAGAAGCAGCTAGCCATATAACTCAACAAGCTGATACAAATCGAGATCTCTAGCAAAATGGAGAACTGGCAGACATCGATACGAGGTCATTTTGTGCTGACCTTGTGATTTACGAATCAAGTTACAACTTTCACAGTTATGAAAGTGAAAAACGTAATTTGGAAAAATAGTGTTTTTAATAATTCTCCATAACACAAAATGCAACGCTTTTTCTGATAGGTTACAAAAAAAAAGTGGTCATAAAGGTCACAAGAATATAAACCTTTATCTGTGCCTATCAGATTGGTTTATCAGTCAGATCTACTTATCAGTCAAATCTAATTATCAGTCAGATCTACTTATGAATCAAATCTACTTATCAGTCAAATCTATTTATCAGTCAGATCTACTTATAAGTCTGATCTACTTATCAGTAAAATCTACTTATTAGTAAAATCTACTTGTCAGTCAGATCTACTTATTATAACTATCTACTTATCAGTCAGATCTACTTATTATAACTATCTACTTATAAGTCAGATCTACTTATCAGTCAAATGTACTTATCAGTCAAATCTACGTATTAGTGAGATCTATTTATCAGTCAGATCTACGTATTATAACTTGATATCGATTTTAATCAGATTGATAATTTAATTCCAGTAAAAATAATCATGATGACAACCACCACTACAACCTTTTTCAATAATATCATCATCAATATATTATTATTATTATTATTATTATTATTATTATTATTATTATTATTATTATTATATCTATAATCTTACATCACTTACCTTGGTCATAATCTAAACACATATTTGGCAAAAACAACATATTGTGACAAATATATTCTGGCATGAAGAAAACGGAATATTGAGACTGGATTATAAAGAAGCCTTCGTCTCCGAAATTTCATCTTATTAATTTTTTTTTTCAGCATATTTTTGTTGCACAGAAACTTTCACTTTCTTATTTCCCCTGATTCACACGAGAAGACATGAAAACTCGGTATATTGTATTTTAGGGGACATTGTTCCAGTCAATCCCGTTGTGTGAACTAGCGAAATGAATTAAACAGAGCTGGGGGTTAATACTAGCGTATTTTATCAATAAAACTCTTAGTCGGCAACTTTTACGTCAAAGATTTGTATTTCATATCATTTATAAAGGATCTAACAATACCTCTGTAAAATGTAATCACGAGGCGATGACGTTTCTATTTTTGCAAAAGACACTTGACACTTCAAACAAGCAACTTGAATTTCAAGTACCCTCGGGTTTTATGTATTTGTAGATACTGTTCCAAGCCAATATAATTATGAATATTTAAGTATGCTTCTTATGTTGTATTGAAATGGCAAATGGGATTGCAAATGGCGGTAATATTACGCTAGTGCCAGTCGGATAGGGTAATGAGTGAATCAAACTGAATTGAATAAGAGAATATTGGGATTGAATACGCAAGGCCACGACCTTGTTAATAATTTGCGTTAAGATGTAGAATGCTATTCCATTTAAATGAAAAATACGTGAGAATATACATTTGTCCTCACAAGACCTTTTCACGTGATATTGGCGTTTATGTTCAACAGACTAAATGCACAGCGAGGAGCAACGGACAAAACTTGATTCTATGTACATTTACCTGTAGTTTGTATGGGAGATTATATGTAATCTACCTGTAGTTTGTATGGGAGTTGTTATATGGTATGAGCTACATATTGTCTAATCGTTCAATTGGTACGATACTAAAACATACTTCTACCTTAAGAGACGTGCGAATTAGCGGCCGGTTGTCTTATTTTCTTCATTTTTCAGTCTTCTTTCCATCTGTTTTCTTCCTTCTCACTTCCTTTCCACATTCTCTCTCTCTCTCTCTCTCTCTCTCTCTCTCTCTCTCTCTCTCTCTCTCTCTCTCTCTCATAAAGACAGAATAAACTTGTATTTGAAGATTTGTGTCATCAGTAGTTTACTTGCTTTGGTGATTGAACTACTAGTACTATGCTGTTGTTTTCACTTGGCGGGGGGTGGGGGGAGTCTAATTCCACTGATACACTTTCAAATTAAATACTATGATACAACGTCATTTAAATATCACGAAATTGGAATAATTATAAATGCTAATCTTTTAGTATATACCTGAAATATTTAAGGTAAATAATATTAAAGATAGATATGATCTTAAAGAAGGCTGTCAATAAATAAAGAAGGCTGTCAAATAAATAAAAAAGGCTGTCAAATAAATAAAGAAGGTTGTCAGATAAATAAAGAAGGTTGTCAAATAAATAAAAACTTCCCCGCTGGGGTCCTTCTATTTAAGTTGATGTTTCTTCTAACTACTTATACGCCGGGAATTTCCGCTCTCTGATGCATGTATATGGATAAAAATGAACAGAGTTCGGATACGATAATATCTAAATCAATTCAAGAATAAACCAACTTAATATATTATTGCCAAGGTATCGAATCTGTCAAGGTAAGTAATGATAATTAAAAGAAAACCTTTCTGAATTGAAAATACAGCCTTTAACAGAAGACAGTAACATATATATTTGCAGTTCTGGCGCAGTCTTTTTTTATGTGTGTTTATTACCATCTCAATTAGAAGGGACACGAGAACATTTCAAACTAAAATAAAACATTTTTGGCGTAGTCAGACACAGGTTGTTTGTTTTGTGTGAGATCAACACTAGCGCATGCGCAGCGAAACGGCGAAAGCGGAGTTGACTTTTTTGGATAAATATTGTCTGAATGGCGACAACGGTTTAGTGCCAGTGGTGTACAAAAGGTAAATGGCGCCCGGGGCGACGATGATGGCCGTAAAGAGCAAGAATACGAGGCCCGAATTTGTATCAGCTGTTTTGACGCCCCAATACCTCTGGCGCCCGGGGCAACCGCCTCTCCCCCCCCCCCCCCTTAGTACGCTACAGTTTAGTGCTCACAGGATGATAATTTGAAAATGTTTACACATAGTAAATAATGGCACAAAGCTACCTTGTATCAATTCAACAGCTGTCAGAGAGGTGATATAAACATTTCACGAGTTTAACATGAAAGCAATAGAGAAAGTATCTAGAGATAATACATATTTATATACAAGTTTGGAGGGGATTCAAGTTTGGTCAAAGCAAATTGTGCTAAAGAATAACATTCAACCGGAATAAAAGTGTTAATTTTTTATTTCAAACATCATATGAAACAACAAAGAAACGTGTATATACAAAATCTGCAGAGACTACTAAGTTTGCCAAATGTAAACGAAAGGTTAGCTCTAAAGTACAAAAATAGTAAACCAGATATAAAAGCATTTCTTAGCATTGCATTTGTTATAGCTGTCCTAACCCTATGTAACTGAAAGCTTAACTTAACTGTGGTGTCTATATGTTTATTTCCAATCTACTTCTAGACAAAATCGTTTGAGACTGATAATCCAAATTCTCAGGATAATTTAGCATGTATCGTTCGTTTCATATCTACATAAGCTCTTTTATTGCCTCTGTGTAATCTGTGACATTTTTCCATGTATATCTCTGTTCTATATAGCTGTATATTCTCTCTGTATGCCCTCCACCTCATTCTCGTATTAGATAGTTGTTAGATCTCTGTTTGATTCTAAATGTTCGAATGTCTTGTATCTGTTACCGTTGTATGTTCTATACATGCTTGTTTTAAATGAGCACAATTCATGGCAGTGCAACTCGTCGCCGAAGTCGAGATTCTACTTCCGAGCAATACACATCTTAATTTGAAACTTTTTTATTCGTCCTTACATTGTCCTGGTAGGCAGGAAATATCGCAACATATATATATATATATATATATATATATATATATATATATATATATATATATATATATATATATATACATATATATATATATATATTTCTTTTTTTCTGTTTTAGTTTTACAGTCTTGATATGGTCCAGTAGAAATTGTTTTACATACCGTTTGCAAATAAGACATTCTTGCCGGCAAAGGAAAATAAAGTGCCCAACTTTAGAAGTGGCAACAAGGAATGGAATTACCGTGTATTACTTTGTTTCTCCAAAACTTCTTCATGGCTTTGAAACAGTTGTTAAAACTTTCTTTGTATTTTCACAATCTTATATCCAACCCTTACTTGTGTTGCGTGTATTTTAGAGCTGTTTTGTTTTTATCTTCTCAGATTTTGTTCTGTAAAATGTTGTTTTATGTTTTGCAACCGAAAATCTTCAGACTCCGTTTGTCACTTATCATAAGATTGTATACATGCTATTGGGAGGGTTTATCTCCTCAAAATCGAATAATGTTAAAAAAAATTATCCTCCTTTGTGCTAAAGGTTGCTGTTTTTGCAAAGGCCGTATCTATTAAACCTTGTTCTTTAGAGTTAAAATATTTTGTAAACAGATTAAAGACTTCCATTTTGCACTACAAGTGTTGTACCAATATTGCGGAATATTTTATTCTGTGCTCACTGCAATATATTCTCCTGCTCTGTTATATTTATATGCTTTATTGGCAACGAGTTAAAGCTGAAAGCAGATAAAGAGCAGTTAAGAATGATACCTTCGTCTTAAATTAATGGCAAGTTATACTCTATGTATGTTATCTACTTTATGTTCTTTATTCGCAATTAGGTTTGCCCTAAAAACCGATTTGTACTTTTTTTTTTTGGGGGGGGGGGGACTGTTGAAAATAAACCAAGAGTTAGATATAGAGATTACTACACGTAAATGTTCCGCAAATGGTACTTTCTAGAAATGTCCATCTTTAATTATTGTTATGTTAGCACTTAAATGTTCAAGTGCATTGGGGCAGTTGTTATGTGTCCCTTCCAATATTGTTCATCCGTTTTCCTTTGCCAAAGGGTTGTTAAAAGTCCTTGCTAATCTTGTGTCCGGAGAATCTAAAAGGTCCAGATTGTGTGTGCCTATATTTTTTTTTTTTAACTGAGACCGTCTATACCTAACACGTCTTGTCGTTATCTATTATGTAGTTTAGTTCTGTTTGTAATCTATATATCTTACAGTCTCTGCTCTTTTATAATACCTCAGATATCTCGTGTTATGTTTAAATCTAGGATGTAAATATTTTCCCTAGCTAACACTCTTTGAATTACATCTAGGTTTTCCAAAATAGATCTAGTTTTACGTCTGCCAAATCTACCTTATATGGGTCAATATCAATCTCTTATGTATCTAATAGGTTAATTCTACTAAGAACTGCTGTGGCAGTTTTATGTATGTGGGATTCTAGACTAATTAAAAAGTGTCGGAATCTTAATCCTTACACGTGCCGCTGAAACCTAAATTCGTTAAAAAGCCCTAATAGCAGAGTTAGTTGCTACGTCAGTGTTATTTTGTTTTAACTGTTACCTGCTGTCTTCTAATATCGCATTGGTCCTTCCAAAATAATGAACGAACAAATAACATTATGTGATTACAAAAGCGCTCTGTCAAATGCTCAAGGCCATATCTGTATGTTCCCTCTGTGTAATTTACGTTGACAATGTTAAGAGGTTGTTATCCCTAGAACTTGTTAACAGTAACTGCAAATCGTAACCAAAAGATATTGTTATTCATTTACCTATTTCATTTCTTCTTTGTTAATTGTACTTTGCACTGACTTCGTCATTTCGATTGTCTATACATCCCTTTTTAATCTCGTATTTATTTGAATATATATTTTGGTATGGTTTAAATATTAAATTCTGTCTCATCAAGGACGATAACAAATAATATACTAATTTACATATATAACTAACAGTATTTTTTTAATTAAAAAACCAGATAGATCCAATATCGGACGACGGGTAACCTTCCCCCCCCCCCCCCGCCCCCCCCACGGGAGCTACATGTTTAAAATTACCATTTTGTTTCCACCGCCATTGTTGCTTCCCGCATGAACAACCCCACATTCATTTCGCTGCGCTATGTTTTGTTTTGTTTTTTTTTTTGTGTTTTTGTTCTTTTTGGGGTGGGTGGGTGGGGAGAGGCGGGTACAACTAAAGACCTTCATTACTGACAATACCGCCAACACCTTTCAGGTGATAAGTTGTCTATTTCATCATAAAGAATGCTATGACTCTATTTATATTTTTTGTATTTGTGGTATGATTTAGTGCGTAAATATATCTGAAGAGATTTTCATCTGATGCCCAGCTTTGAAAAGAGAGTGGGAATTTAGAATTGGGACCATCTTGTTCTAGAGAAGATCAATAACAACATATTTAAATATTTATAGTCAAACTATGCTATGTGAAGGTCATAAGAGTCTTTTAAGTACTATTTTAGCACATAGTCGTCTCGAAACGAAAAGGTGAACTGGAGCTTTAGAAAAATCAAAGTGAAAAGAAATGGATTGAATATTATCAGAGCTTGTGAAAAAAACGTGTTTCCACGAGTCGCGATTTTTTTTTTTTTTTAAATTTTAATTGTCTTTCACAAAATAAGGAAAGGTTTTAAATTAGTGCCTAATACATTGATCTATTTACCCAGTTTGCTAATGAACTTGACATATATAGCAATGCAGAATGCAGTCTGCATGCCTTTCACAGTTATTCCTTTATTGTTCAAAGAACCCATCCACACCCCTTCCTCTTGGGTTGGGGCTGATCCGAGTATTACAACCGTTTTCTACACCTCAAAACCATTTACCCATCATGTTTTGGTCTCGAACTAAAACATTGTTCCGGAAGATGAACTACATTATGCAGCCGGTAACACACACTCGCACGCACGGACGCATGTGAGGCAAAACATATTCATGATATTGTTCTGTATTAATATAGCGATGTAGTTCTCGTAACATGGACTCTAATTAGGATTAAAGAGACACTTGATTTCATAAATGTTTATTTTACTGTAAGACCAAGCAACTTTCCTATGGCTTTGGATTTAAAAGTCACATCAGAACATTAGCATATTTAAGCGCACATAATGATTACAGAAAATTAAAATATTTGCATGAACTTAATTGCAAACTGCCCAAGCTAGAATTACTCTGATAAATCTTGCTCTGGGACCTAACATACTACAAAAAAATATATCTTGATGTGACTGTTTTCAATCTGAGCTGTCGTGTGTTTTTTGGGTTTTTTTTGTTTTTGTTTTTTTCTAATATCGACCGGCACATGGGTTATGGGCTAATTCATTATATATATATATATATATATATATATATATATATATATATATATATATAGAGAGAGAGAGAGAGAGAGAGAGAGAGAGAGAGAGAGAGAGAGAGAGAGAGAGAGAGAGAGAGAGAGAGAGAGAGAGAGATGTGTATATTTGCGTGGGATGTCGCCCTTCAATCCGTCCTTTATGGTCCCGTTTTCACTTGGAACATTCTTTGAGCAATAAGATTTTTTGAGCATTTAGTAGATGTTATGAATTTCGCGTTATACACTATATACCATGATATAATATTTAAAGACTTTAGTAGTCGTTGTTGTCTTCGTGGTTACTTTTATCTTTATTATCGTTCTTTCCAATCGATTCAACAATATTTGTTTCTTTAGTCCTGAAGACGTAGAACACTTTTTTTTTACTGTCATCTATGGTGGTGGTAGTGGTGGTGATAGTAGCACTAGTACTACAGTAGTGGTGTCATTGTTTGTGATGGCGACTATTTTAGTGGTGATTGTGGTAATAATGTTGCTGAAATTAGTTGTGATAAAGCGGTAATATTTGAGTTATGCTGGTGAATTTTCCTCTTGCTCGTGCTGATGAAAATTGAAGATAAAAATAAATGATAATATCTTCTTTTGTAGACATCTTTGCAAAAACAACTGTAATCTATCCTTGGAGAAGAGTTACTTACATTTCCATCAAAAGAATATATAATCCATATAATTATACAGTTATAGAGAGTGCATATATAATCCATATAATTATACAGTTATAGAGAGTGCATATATAATCTATATAATTATACAGTTATAGAGAGTGCATATATAATCCATATAATTATACAGTTATAGAGAGTGCATATATAATCCATATAATTATACAGTTATAGAGAATGCATATATAATCCATATAATTATACAGTTATAGAGAGTGCATATATAATCTATATAATTATACAGTTATAGAGAGTGCATATATAATCCATATAATTATACAGTTATAGAGAGTGCATATATAATCTATATAATTATACAGTTATAGAGAGTGCATATATAATCTATATAATTATACAGTTATAGAGAGTGCATATATAATCTATATAATTATACAGTTATAGAGAGTGCATATATAATCCATATAATTATACAGTTATAGAGAGTGCATATATAATCTATATAATTATACAGTTATAGAGAGTGCATATATAATCTATATAATTATACAGTTATAGAGAGTGCATATATAATCCATATAATTATACAATTATAGCGAGTGCAGCTCCAGCGGCGAAGTTCTACTTGAAGCAGTTCTTATAATAATACGTGCAAATTATCCCTATTTTCCACAGTGTATGCTCTGGAATTTTTTTGCTAACTTGGAATTAGTTGAGTAATCGGAGCTGAGCTGAGCGTTGAAAAATGACGAAGAGCTGTAGTCAAATGAATGATACTAATTGGGTGTGACCCCAGTAATTCGCATCTCTGCATACTTTTTTCATACTCTGCGGATTGATATATTTGTATCCATTATATCAAAATATGGAATAAAATGATATGCTCACAAGGTTCATTTATTGGCAAAGGTCATTCAAAAATACCAAAATTTGACTGCGAAATACATTGAGGATATTTTCTTTTCCTGCGTAAATACCGGATATATTTCGTCGTGTGGTACAAAAACAAGATGAAATATATCGGTATTTACGCATGAAAATACACTTTTCTTTTAACTATATACCAAGCTGTCTCCTGAATCGAAGCTTAGAAGATTAAACTCACCCTTACGTCCACCACCCCCACCACCCTTTTCGTAAATTCACATCACTTTCATTGGCTGATCATATAAATATCTGCGACTTTAGAGAGCGGTAGGATTGGAATGACCTAATCTCTTGCACTAAATTACATTTTTGACATTTTGTACTTTTTTTTACTCTGACCACATAGCAAGTTCGTTTCGTGCTTGTTGTCAAGGTAGTAAGGGAAAATAGCTTCATAGAGACGCGAACGGCGTCGAATTAAAATTTCTTCAGCAGAAAACTATTTCAATGTCTGAAAGGTAATATAATTTCCATTTATTTGTTCTAGCTCATAAATTGCTCGTCTTTCTTGCTGCAAGTATAACTTCTGTAGGCACACACAATCAAGCGTCGCATGGCATGATGGGAAATCTTGTATTTTCACATGTGAAAATATAAGGATATATATTTCACAGGTGAAAATATAGGAATGAAATTATACAAAAATTATTTCACCAATAATTTTCTATATTTCACACTTAAGTATATAATAAATGAGAATCGATGGGAAATGCAAAATCTGACTAATGTTTTTGATTTTGAACTTGGGATTGATCAAAATCCCTTCCATAGAATATTAAAAAATAAAAGATAAACACTGACATATAGTCTATAATAATAATTTTGCCTTCTATTGATGCGAAACAAAGTCCTTGACTATGGGCAAGTTTTCTTGCTATGATCGTTTAAACACAGGTGAGAGGTGCAATTACTGACTGTTTAAAGTGTGACGTCATGGTACACATATATGTTGTTACCCAGTAATAAATGTGCAGTTTGAAACGCAGCACTTTGGAAGGAATTTGTGTGCAAGTTGGAAAAGGCACTTGACACAAATACCTACATTTTTGGGCAATTTCGAAACCGTAGTTCTCAGCAATATCAATATATTGCATTCACGTGTGTCGGAGTATTAATGGTATACCTTTACCGTACCAATGCCAAATACTAACACAAATTTGGTACCAAAAAAAATGCATCGTCACATAAAGAAGTGATGACTAACCTTCAGACACGAGAGTAGTCGATAAGTAACAAAAGATGTTGATATAAGTATTATAGTGTTAGACACCTATTAACTTTTCTAATCAAAAAGCTGGCATGAATTGATTGAAGCTGCTCTCAGAGTGGCTGATATTTATTTATACATGTTCATTAATATTACCCGTTTTTGACATCAGAGAAGTCAGCACAGAAAATACAGTTTATTTGTTTCTTCTCTTTTTTTCGTAGCGCTACTTTGTCTAATACAAATTGGTCATGAAGTTTAGCATACAATCTCATTACTTGCCCATTTAATTTACATGACTGATCTAGCGTTCGATAATAATATTCGATCCGTACTTTGTATCACACACTTAGACTGGAACTATTTTGGTGTTTTCATTGACGTCCGTCTTTTGATCTTCTTAGTTGCACGAATCGAACTTGTATAAATTCCAATGCAGTTTATGTATTTTTGTCTCTGTCCTTTAAGAGTTTCTCTTAAATTGGGTACACATTATTAGTTTGATGTGATTTGAGATAACGGGCTTGTTTTTGTGTTCTCTTGACCTATTATTTATTAAAACGAGAGGGGGTGGGGAAGCACTATACTTTTAAAACAACATCATAAAAAACAACTTTAACACATGGTAAATAATGAAGCAAAGTCTACCCATTTGCGAATCGGTCCGACTGCGACTCACAAAACTTAGTGTGGTATATCTCCTTTGTTTTTTCTGTGTGTGTGTGTGTGTGTGTGTGTGTGTGTGTGTGTGTGTGTGTTTTATAGGATAGTTCGTAAATAATTATCCGGACAGAGACAAATTACCTTCTTGCAGCTAATAGCAGGTACAATATTCGGATTGAAATACCCCTTTCTCTGTCAAAATTGTATGCAAAGAATATGAAATTTTAAAACTTTCAGCAAACAAGTATGACCGTTTTAGAACAAAATGATATGGGATTGAGTCATATGATTGCCGATTTCTGTTAATGAATACATGTTTGGTTAACTGCCTTTTGGACGGACTTACATATACGGTAATTACTTTGGATAGATAATATTATGACCTGTCATTGGGACGGACTGACAAATACGGTAATTACTTTGGACGGATAATATTATCACCATACGGCTCCTGCATTTGGATGCACTGAATTCATTTTTATAAAGATACTTTTATATTTGAAAGGAAAAAATAGATTTTACAGGTGGTGACCAGACAACTAAAAGACTACTGATGAAAATGCAGACGGGTGATCATTGATGGACGAACAGACCGGTACTCACTAGTAGACAGACAACTGATAATGAGTTGACAAACCAGTGATCAGTGATTGAGAGAGAGAGAGAGAGAGAGAGAGAGAGAGAGAGAGAGATGATATGATTAAATAGGGTACCTATCCAGCAGATATTCAAGAGTTTATAAAATCTTCAGTTTATTATGTTAGAAGAGTCAGATTCTAGAAGTCCTTCATAAAACTTTGTTCATCATATCGATTAATAGTTGTTGTAAGTAATAAGTAATAGATGTTACTAACTTGAAATATATAAGTTTGTTTCAATGATCAAGACATTTTCAGGAGGATTTGGAGCTGAACTACGCCTTATAACCAGCCAAGACTCGTGCCCGACGTGTTTAGAGTTTCAACAGAATGTTATTTAGCCTCTTACTTGTCGGTTGTATTTACAGACTGCAATAAGTGATATATTTGTAAGATCTAGCGCTGCAAAGCAAACCTAGCTAACTTTCTAAAATATTTTTTAATAAATTCTAGTTTCGCCATAGGGTATTACATGCAAGAGTGCCTTGATCTGTTGTATTTCATTTTAATATTTTTGATGCTGCAGTACCTTGGTATGTCGCTCTTTTCGTTGATATCATTTTATGCGCAGAGTATTCAACGCCTATATACATGGTTTACCTTATACCTCCATAGACGCTATTTAATTTTTAGCGTACTGTGTCTTTCTGTAGTCATTAGTTAGTAACTTTTTATGAAAGAATGTAAATTACTGTCGTCTCAGTTTCCGAGATCTAATCAATTGCATAATAAAACCGGCCCTATAGAATAGTAGTCAGATAGTTTCCAACTGAATGACAACGAACTTAAATATTTACATTGAAAGAACCGAAACTAAAACGATCAAAAAAAATAAGAATGCGCGATAGATACAGTTAAGGGTATACTTGACCTTCAGCATTTGATAGCAAGGACGTCTAACAAAACAGCTATGTCCTTCGATAGTTCTTAAGTTGATATTTGATACAAAATGTGACTGATTATGTGGCTGATTATGTATGAACGTTCCAAAGTACTTTTTTTTCGTTCACTAAAGTTTGTTTCATCCTGTATATTTTCTTTTCACTTAAAGCTGTCATTTCCTTGATCATTGACTATGAGCTTTCGACAATCCGAAAGATAGAAATGATTAGAAAAAATAGAATCAAATTACTACCCATATTTTGAAACTCCCCGTATTCTTCACCTGTGAAGCCAGCGGAATCGATGCAATTTGTAGTTGATCCATTTACGTCTAATGAATGCAAATATTTGGTGTTTGTTGGGATATCCGTTCTTTCCAATTTATGATCCAAGGTTGTTGACCAAAGGACGATATCACTATCAAATCAATATATGGTTTATACACATTAGGTGTCAGGTCGAATCTCGAAGAAATATTAGTACGATTTTTTGAAGATATAACTGATTATTAAATATTAATTTGTATGAAGAAATCGAAAGAAAAAAAATAGCAAAGACCCAGCCCGTTCTGCACAAAAGATTCAAAATAGATAAAAAAAAAATTTAAAAAAATCTAACTACATCTCTATCATATAGCAATTTGCACTTTACTAAATTTTCTGGCATACCGACTAATACATGCACCAACGTATTTATAGGCAGGTCGTTTATATAGTTCCGACTTTAAACACATAATTTTCAGAGTTGCCAAGCAATAAAATAAAATAATATCAATGGAAACATTTTAAACAAAGAATTTATGCTTGCTAAAGTAAAAGGATGTTTATACTAAATATTATATTGAGCGTTTTGGATGGAAAATGTAAAAGTGTACAATGAAGCATCAGTGCATACATTTTAGATGGAAAATGTAAAAGTGTACAATGAAGCATCAGTGCATACAATTTAGATGGAAAATGTAAAAGTGTACAATGAAGCATCAGTGCATACATTTTAGATGGAAAATGTAAAAGTGTACAATGAAGCATCAGTGCATACATTTTAGATGGAAAATGTAAGGTCCTAGAAAGTGTACAATGAAGCATCAGTGCATACATTTTAGATGGAAAATCTAAGGTCCTAACAAGTGTACAATGAAGCATCAGTGCATACATTTTAGATGGAAAATGTAAGGTCTTAAAGAGTGTACAATGAAGTATCAGTGCATACATTTTAGATGGAAAATGTAAGGTCTTAAAGAGTGTACAATGAAGTATCAGTGCATACATTTTAGATGGAAAATGTAAGGTCTTAAAGAGTGTACAATGAAGTATCAGTGCATACATTTTAGATGGAAAATGTAAGGTCTTAAAGAGTGTACAATGAAGTATCAGTGCATACATTTTAGATGGAAAATGTAAGGTCCTAAAGAGTGTACAATGAAGCATCAGTCCATACATTTTAGATGGAAAATGTAAGGTCTTAAAGAGTGTACAATGAAGCATCAGTGCATACATTTTAGATGGAAAATGTAAGGTCTTAAAGAGTGTACAATGAAGTATCAGTGCATACATTTTAGATGGAAAATGTAAGGTCTTAAAGAGTGTACAATGAAGTATCAGTGCATACATTTTAGATGGAAAATGTAAGGTCTTAAAGAGTGTACAATGAAGTATCAGTGCATACATTTTAGATGGAAAATGTAAGGTCTTAAAGAGTGTACAATGAAGTATCAGTGCATACATTTTAGATGGAAAATGTAAGGTCCTAAAGACTGTACAATGAAGCATCAGTCCATACATTTTAGATGGAAAATGTAAGGTCTTAAAGAGTGTACAATGAAGTATCAGTGCATACATTTTAGATGGTAAATGTAAGGTCTTAAAGAGTGTACAATGAAGCATCAGTGCATGCATTTTAGATGGAAAATGTAAGGTCCTAGAAAGTGTACAATGAAGCATCAGTGCATACGTTTTAGATGGAAAATGTAAGGTCTTAAAGAGTGTACAATGAAGTATCAGTGCATACATTTTAGATGGAAAATGTAAGGTCCTAACAAGTGTACAATGAAGTATCAGTCCATACATTTTAGATGGAAAATGTAAAGTCTTAAAGAGTGTACAATGAAGCATCAGTGCATGCATTTTAGATGGAAAATGTAAGGTCCTAGAAAGTGTGCAATGAAGCATCAGTGCATGCATTTTAGATGGAAAATGTAAGGTCCTAGAAAGTGTACAATGAAGTATCAGTGCATACAATTTAGATAGAAAATGTAAGGTCCTAACAAGTGTACAATGAAGTATCAGTGCATACATTTTAGATGGAAAATGTAAGGTCCTAACAAGTGTACAATGTAGCATCAGTGCATACATTTTAGATGGAAAATGTAAGGTCCTAACAAGTGTACAATGCAGCATCAGTGCATACATTTTAGATGGAAAATGTAAGGTCCTAGAAAGTGTACAATGAAGTATCAGTGCATGCATTTTAGATGGAAAATGTAAGGTCCTAACAAGTGTACAATGAAGTATCAGTCCATGCATTTTAGATGGAAAATGTAAGGTCCTAACAAGTGTACAATGAAGCATCAGTGCATGCATTTTAGATGGAAAATGTAAGGTCCTAACAAGTGTACAATGAAGCATCAGTGCATGCATTTTAGATGGAAAATGTAAAGTCCTAGAAAGTGTACAATGAAGTATCAGTGCATGCATTTTAGATGGAAAATGTAAGGCCCTAACAAGTGTACAATGAAGCATCAGTGCATGCATTTTAGATGGAAAATGTAAGGTCCTAGAAAGTGTACAATGAAGTATCAGTGCATGCATTTTAGATGGAAAATGTAAGGTCCTAACAAGTGTACAGTGCAGCATCAGTGCATGCATTTTAGATGGAAAATGTAAGGTCCTAGAAAGTGTACAATGAAGTATCAGTGCATGCATTTTAGATGGAAAATGTAAGGTCCTAACAAGTGTACAATGCAGCATCAGTGCATGCATTTTAGATGGAAAATGTAAGGTCCTAGAAAGTGTACAATGAAGTATCAGTGCATATATTTTAGATGGAAAATGTAAGGTCCCAACAAGTGTACAATGAAGCATCAGTGCATGCATTTTAGATGGAAAATGTAAGGTCCTAGAAAGTGTACAATGAAGTATCAGTGCATACATTTTAGATGGAAAATGTAAGGTCCTAACAAGTGTACAATGAAGCATCAGTGCATACATTTTAGATGGAAAATGTAAGGTCCTAGAAAGTGTACAATGAAGTATCAGTGCATACATGTTAGATGGAAAATGTAAGGTCCTAACAACTGTACAATGTAGCATCAGTGCATACATTTTAGATGGAAAATGTAAGGTCCTAACAAGTGTACAATGTAGCATCAGTGCATACATTTTAGATGGAAAATGTAAGGTCCTAGAAAGTGTACAATGAAGCATCAGTGCATGCATTTTAGATGGAAAATGTAAGGTCCTAACAAGTGTACGATGAAGCATCAGTGCATGCATTTTAGATGGAAAATGTAAGGTCCTAGAAAGTGTACAATGAAGTATCAGTGCATATATTTTAGATGGAAAATGTAAGGTCCTAAAGAGTATACAATGAAGCATCAGTGCATACATTTTAGATGGAAAATGTAAGGTCCAAAAAAGTGTACAGTGTAGCCTCAGTGTATACATTTATTATCTTAGTTCTTCTCAAAGGCTACTATCAAGTTGCAGGGGTAAGATTCAGTTCCAGTCAGATTGAATTTCCCAGGAAATAGGTGCCCATAATCTTCTGGGACAACCGTCCATAGAATTACAATTGACATTGGTAGTAATTTGTTAGATCTTATGAAACAGGACGATAGAAATACGATATGTGAGTTTGTATGAATAATATCAAGTCCTTATATTTCTTGTAGGCCCAGACGCGTGACCAAGAGGACGCCGCAAGTGACGAAAAAGATGGCTTCCTCGGTAAAATGGCGGCATTTGACCGTCTTCTGCAACACACAATGTCGCGCTTTTCCAAAGAGAGGCTGTATGCAATGCTTAGGATCGTGACCTGTTGGATTCTTGCAGAGGAAATAAAAAAGTTAGAGAGTCTAAAGAAAGAGAATACAATAGGAATTAAACTTAAGTCTATGGACCAGCTAAAGGATATAGTAACTTCTCTGAAAGACAAAGGGAAAGCTAGTGGTCTAAGAACAGAGGAAGAACAGGCTGTCCGATATTTCGAGACATTCTTTAATGATTTCTTCTATTTGAAAGATTTAAAGAAATATTTTGACGATGAGCTCATGTATACTTTGCAGAGATATTATTATGACCAGAATGCAGATAATGAAAGAGAACCTGAAGTAAAGAAAACATCACGTGGCAAAGCAGACGAAAATGATAGTGGTCATGGATCACATGATGATATCAAAAGATTACCACAACATGGACCAGCGAAAAAGAGAAAAGGATCGATCAAAGCACAGACCAGTGAAAACTCCAAAGCGAAAAAGTTTGAAGAAGTTAAGGGTGACCTCATGGAAATATGCAAAAAATGGGATGGTTTACTGAAAGATGGTGATTTAAATCTGAATGACTTCGATCCTGACAGTTATCACGAATTGCTACAGTTTGTTGATTATTCCCAATTTGAGCCAATTCTTCGTCTAATACCGGACTTATTTGCTAAGTGCTACAAGTCAATTGATCTTGCCAAACAATGGATGAAAATAGCAAACGCTGTGAGGAAAGATATTCCTTCAAAAAGTAAAACACGTCAACCGGCTACGAAAGAGACGACCCCTGTGACTCCACCAGATGACGAGGAACAGCAAAGAGCAGCTTCAAAAGAGTTCATTCGTCAAATTATAGAACTTAAACACCGACTTAGTGACATGGATTTATCTTTAAGTAAGGACGAACACAAAATGCAGGAATATACAACAGAATTAGAGGGTCTACAAAAAAGAGAAAATCGCTTTGACGAAGTGACCTCGACATTTCAGACAATGGACTCGCTTGTCTCAGATGCAGGGGACCAATACAGAAAGGCAAAAGGAGATAAGAGTGATGTTGTAAAAAAGATAAAACAGTTTCCAAGAGACAGTGATAATTATGCAGAAATGTATGAAGAGTTGAAAAAGATGGACGAAGAGGTAACACGTACTTACAGTCGTTTGAAACTAATGGAATTCCAGAAATCACTAGTGCAAGAGGACTATTTGGTTGAAATGGAAGTCCGCCCAAGTTTCATTTACTTTGTTGGTGATATAAAGGATAAAATTCACGAACTTCAATTTATCATCGAGGCAAAGAAGGAAGAAAAGCGAAGAATAGAAAAGAACATGGCCTTGCTTAAAACGAATACAGAGCGCATGCGTAAGGTCATGAGTGCATATCTCGGGAGTGCAGCTTCCTCCACCAGTGGTCTTGGAGAATCTAGACAAAGCACGTGGGATTCTTTCATTCCTGACGGTGAACAAGCATACAACCTGGAAGACATCTCAGAAATTCTTATAGAAGATGGAAACGAGGCTGACATTGATTCTCCTGGTCCCCATGAAGTCATTGTTCCCCATGGCGTCAGCCCTAACCAAGAGGTGAAAACAAGCACACCGAAGAGTAGATCTTCCTCAGAAACAAATTCGCCTACTTCGCAAAATCCCACCAGTGAGGTTAAAACTAGCAAAACAAAGATGGGGTCTTCATCTTTAACAAATTCTTCTACGCAAACACCGATTAAACAGAGTGTCAAGAAAAATGCTCGTGTTGTTAGAGAGGTTAAAAAGGGGAAAAGCCCTTTCCTACAAGCAAGTGCTGGTTGGAAAACAAAATCTTGATAAATATTGACATATATGTATATGAAAAAGGTCAAAGTTGTCTTATCCTTTAATTTCAAACAAGAGGTATCCTAACGTGAAGGTGAGACTCACTTTCGATCAAAATTGTAAATTCTTACAACTAACCATCATGGTATCTTAATTCACACTGATGTTAAATGTAGGTTTTGTTGTATATTCTGCATCAGTATTCAAAGATGTATTTAAAGTTTTTTTAATATTCATTTGTGTTCTTAAGGCGTATATATATATATATATATATATATATATATCGGCAATTTGTGGTATGGATCGCTGATACAGGTGTTTTTAAATGAAAACTGCTGAAACCTATTTAGCATAATGTCTCTCTTCCTGAACTCACATATAGACTTTGTTGCCGAAAGCGCTGGCTAATGTCTGTGTCTCGTAAAATACCGCCATATCTTGTCCTAAGACAGATATGAGTCTTTTCTGATCACACTTGATGTACACAACTAAGTATGGAAATTGATGAAAATCATTGATATTGGTGTTTAACTCAAAAATCAAAATGCATACCGTTGCTATTGGTGTTTAACTCAAACATCTAAATGCATACCATTGCTATTGGTGTTTAACTCAAACATCAAAATGCATACCGTTGCTATTGGTGTGTAACTCAAACATCAAAATGCATACCGTTGCTATTGGTGTTTAACTCAAACATCTAAATGCATACCATTGCTATTGGAGTTTAACTCAAACATCAAAATGCATACCGTTGCTATTGGAGTTTAACTCAAATATCAAAATGTATACCATTACTATTGGTGTTTAACTCAAAAATCAAAATGCATACCGTTGCTATTGGTGTTTAACTCAAACATCTAAATGCATACCGTTGCTATTGGTGTTTAACTCAAACATCTAAATGCATACCGTTGCTATTGGTGTGTAACTCAAACATCAAAATGCATACCGTTGCTATTGGTGTGTAACTCAAACATCTAAATGCATACCGTTGCTATTGGTGTTTAACTCAAACATCTAAATGCATACCGTTGCTATTGGTGTTTAACTCAAACATCTAAATGCATACCGTTGCTATTGGTGTGTAACTCAAACATCTAAATGCATACCGTTGCTATTGGTGTTTAACTCAAACATCTAAATGCATACCGTTGCTATTGGTGTTTAACTCAAACATCTAAATGCATACCGTTGCTATTGGTGTGTAACTCAAACATCAAAATGCATACCGTTGCTATTGGTGTGTAACTCAAACATCTAAATGTATACCGTTGCTATTGGTGTTTAACTCAAACATCTAAATGTATACCATTGCTATTGGTGTTTAACTCAAACATCTAAATGCATACCGTTGCTATTGGTGTGTAACTCAAACATCAAAATGCATACCATTGCTATTGGTGTTTAACTCAAACATCAAAATGCATACCGTTGCTATTGGTGTGTAACTCAAACATCAAAATGCATACCGTTGCTATTGGTGTGTAACTCAAACATCTAAATGCATACCGTTGCTATTGGTGTTTAACTCAAACATCTAAATGCATACCGTTGCTATTGGTGTGTAACTCAAACATCTAAATGTATACCATTGCTATTGGTGTGTAACTCAAACATCTAAATGCTTACCATTGCTATTGGTGTTTAACTGTATTGGGATTCATTGCAAGCGTGTTTCAATTTTATGGAGCTGTCGAAGCCAAATGATGGCCATATACTCTGTTTTACCCTCTGTCCGATACCATATTTTTATTTTCTGCTAGTTCGCGCATCCATCTGCGGTGTATGTGTGTATATGTAGTGGGAGTCGCTTTGAACGGGTTCCATTTTATTCCCTTTTCGCATTTTATGCAGCTATAGAACATATTGAAAATATTTGCAAGTGATATTTGCTTGCATTGAAGGCGAGGAAACTTTTCATGTCTATGTCATAGAATTGCTGCTTACTGCAAGAGTTAGTTCCCTTATATCACTGGAAATATTGCGATTTCCAATATGTTAAAACAATAAAAAAGTTTCAAATATTTTACATTTGTGCATGTCTATGCACGTAAGCTAAGAAAAGACCACAAAAGTAATCATGACCGGTGATAACATGTTATTCTACTCTATGCATTTATTACACAAATAAAGTTGTAACCCATGTAATCTTTGCTTTTGTTCGCAACCTATTTAAAATTCTCTGTTGGAATACTAGTAACTGATTTATGAAGCATTATTACGTTGCAATATTAAAAGGGCGGGATACAATTTGCTGGTGAACCACAGTGAGTAAATAATACCTTCATAAAGCTGTATCAGTTATCGTATACCTAAGAAAAATGAGGTTGTAGATGACGCATCCAGATAAAAACACACTAGCGAATTTGAACGTATAAACGTGTAAACTAACCACTGTCAGTCAAACGATTCTGTGTTAACTCATAAAATTATTCTTATATAATATGCACCTCACCATAATTTTTCCAAAATAGTTGAAGTTATTCTTTTTAATATTGTCCTACTACATGTACCGCTGTTGTTGTTTTTTTTAAATTTTTTTAAGACGTTAGCGTACATTGCCACACATACTGAAGTGAGTGTAATAAAAACATATAGTGATACAATATGACTTGTCTGCCAATGAGATTAAATTACCCACGGAACGGTATTGCCGACTCTTTCAGTTAAAACAATAGTTGCACTACAGGCAGTATCTCGTTTGCGAACGGCACGACAATGTTCCGCTATCTGCTAATACAGGCGGGATGAGAGTAATACTGAACAAGATGAATGCGCCAATACAGGTTGTTGTTTGTTGTTGTTGTTGTTGTTGTTGTTGTTTGTTTTGTTTTTTGGAGGGGAGTATTTGTTTTGTGTTGTTTTTTGGGGGGTGGGGGAGCGGAAAGGTTGGTTTTAACGGCATTTGAAACGCATTGTTATTGACTATATCATGCCAAGGAAATGCCTTTCCCAATGTCACACCGAGGCATCCGACTCGTAAAGAGAAATAGAAATAGATCCAAATACTTAATGTAACGACTGAATCTTGAAAAGTGGGTCACAGTGACCTATTTATTCCTGAATACTACTGCTCAAGATGAATACAGCTACCAGGTTTCATGACTGTATATACAATTGTCTAGACGAATTGGAGCTAAATGTAAACACTAAATGTAATTATTGGGGTTTGAAAATTAAATCATTTGTGATTTTTTTTTTTTAAAAGATGAACAGCATTGCTCACGATGAATAAAACCATCAGATTTCATCACCGATTCTTCCCCACCTCTTTTTCCACCTGTTCCACATTTTACTCTTCACGTGTATTTTACTTTCCTTGTCTTTCTTTTTTTTTATTTTTCTTTTTTTAATTATGATAACAAGACATACACGCTGCTGTAACCTTCTCAACTTTCGATTTTTGTCTTCTTTCCTTTTCTTTTCTTTTTTCTTCTTTTCTTCCTTAGATCTTCTTTTTTTTCAGTATTTGGTAGGATTGAGTCATGTCTGCAAAGTTCACAACATTTCTGATGATGTAAAACAGTACATATACTCAGGTATTAAGATTAGAAAGCAATGTGACATGGCAGGGGAGTTAACTCGTACCTGAACTATTATAGTAGTGCAGGGGTATATGAGTACACGATCATTCGTCTCCTCAAACAAGTCAAAGATGCTCCATGTACATTGTATTGATTTTCAGATATTAAGATTGTTTGTATCTGATAAAATAATTTTCTGTGATGGGAAAATATATGTCTAATATTAGAAAATAATTTAATTATATCATGAAATTATTTTTTTAATGTTACAAAATATCTCTGTTTGGTAATGTTAAAAAGGAATTTAGTAATATTCAAAATGAATTTTCTATCATTAAAAAAGCTTAAATTCAGGAAACAGCAGAAGAGAGCCGAGGTGTAAAGAAAGGGGTGTTTAAACGGTCATATCTCTGCTACCTGATATCCAATCTGAATGATTTTTTTTTTGTTCTTATTCTTACGACGAGGAATTTTTCTTTCATGAAAGCGATTGAAAAATTACGTTGGACGCAAACATTTACTCAAAACTGAATCACTATGATAATAGTTAAACCAAAGCAAAGCTGTCGAAATGTGCAGGAATACTTCAGAACAGGAAAGGAGTCAAGCACGAAAAATTCATGCAAGTAACATGTACAGCTTTAGAAACATTTTGTCCGAAAGTTTCAAGTAAACTCTCATTCTTTGTGTATTGAGTTTTATAAAATCAATGTAAGACTCCATCTGAATAGCAACGTTTTGAACAATTACCATTTTTTTATCACCACTTGGCCACTGTTTTCCCAAGATCAGGCTACCTGGAATTGACCTATGTTTTCCAAATGTTGTTGTTGTCGTTGTTGTGGGTTTAACGCCATTTTTCAGCACATGAAAGGCTACACATGGCAGCAAGTATATTTGGTGGAGGAAGAACCCGGGAAAAACCCGGGAAGAACCACCTACCCACGGCAAGCTACTGGCAAGCTTTCTCGCATGCCCACGTTAGCCGAGCCCGAGACTCGAACCCACGCAGACAGAGGTGAGATGTGTGAGTGATCTGTAAAGGCGAGCGCCTTAGACCACTCGGCCACCCGGGGCCCCTTTTCGAAATGTCAGATAGTGTTGGCTGACTGCCCTTCATAATGATGCTGTTGACTGTTGTTGGCTTGCTCATCATGTTATTGATGTTAGCAGCCCAAAATATTAGCCGTGCCCACATTTATGCCGAACGCAGTAAAATTCTGATACAGTAATACCTGCAATGTATGAATGGCAACATAGTAAATAGTAAATGAAATAAATGTGCGTTGTACACTCCTTTTTTTTTTTTTTTCTTCTTTTTTTTAAAATAAAAAGTACGGTAAGACACAAGAGCTTGTCAGGAAAACTCGTACAATCAGTCTTAACTGAAAGTTAAAGTTTGTTAAAATACCGATTAAGTGTACGTGAACTTTATTCTTTGTTAACGAATCTATTAGCCGAATTAAAATTTCTCGTTCAATTTTGAGAAATAAATTTGTCATAAGAACAAATTTCCCATTGCTGTCCAAGCATTTACGTTTTTCTTGTTTTTTGACCTCCTGTAATTAACAGTTTCCATGAATTATGAATTAGATATTTCTATTGTGTCGAACAATGTCTATGGCTATACATTATATCCATGGAATGTGCTTAGGGATTTGTATTTGATGTAATGTTGTAATGTTGTAACTCTTCTAACTGAATGCACCTTTTTGGAAAGATCAACTTGGTGTAAAAAAAATTAGCATTATTGTATCACTCGAATTCATGAAAAATCTATTTGTTTTTCAATCTGGCAGTAGATCTTTCAATATCCTACCTTTTGTGGACATTTCAGACGTCATGGCGCCCAATGTTTGGAGATTCTTCTAATCAAAGATTTAAACCATGATCTTAGTAATAAATTACAAAATGTATGCTCTACTTTTTTTAAACGAATTGATATTGCATGAAGCACGAACAAAATTATATTGCATGAAGCACACGAAAAAATTAATTACTTGTACATATGTTGAAATCGATTTTCGAATCCAGACATTATGGCTGAAAGAAAAAATAATATTCATAAGATTACATGCACATTGATACCCCCCACCTCCATATATATATATATATATATATATATATATATATATATATAGAGAGAGAGAGAGAGAGAGAGAGAGAGAGAGAGAGAGAGAGAGGGGATATTTTCTTTACCTATGTTAATACAGGATTTATTTCATCGTGTGGTACAAAAAAAAGACGTGATATTTTAACTCGTGGCAAAGCCACGAGTTAAAATATATAGTTATTGGTACCACAAGATGAAATATATCAGGTATTAACGCAGAAAAAGAAAATTGTCTTTTTATTATAAATTAAACTTGCTCTATAATCGAATCTTAGAAGATTAAACTCACTCTTCAGCACAACACCCCACCCCCTTTTCGTAAATTCACCTCACTTTCATGGGCTGATCATATAAATATCAATGCCTTAAGAGAGCGGTAGGATTGTGATGATCAAATCTGTTGTAGTAAATTACACGTTTGACATTCTGTAAACTGTCCGATCATATCTGACCACAAAGTAAGTCCGATTCAGCAATGCATCACAGCGGGTTTATCATTGTTGTCAAGGGAGTAACAGGAAATAACTTCATAGAGACGCGAACGGCGTCGAGTCAAATTTCTTCGGCAAAAATTAATTTCCATGTCTGAAATGTAATGAACTTTCTATTTATTTGTTCTAGCTCACAAAGTGCTCGTTTTTCTTGCTGCAGGTGTAACTTCTGTAGGCACACACAATCAAGCGTCGCATGGCATGATGGGAAATCTTATATTTTCACAGGTGATAATGTAAGGATATATTTTTCACATGTCCCCTGGAATTTGTAATGTAAGTTGTGGAGAAAATAGTGTAACTAGGTCAAATTTGTAGAAAATGTATTTTACTATCGTAATTTTGTTCATGTCGTATCTACCGAAAAAACATTAGAGCATAAACATTATAATGTATACATTTTTGTTCAGTAACCTGAGGCGCTGACAATAGTGGGTCACTGGGGCAGTACAATCCAATGCTTAGTCATGTCGCCATTTTTAAATGTGGTTATGATAGAGTTTCTATTATTAAAGAAATGTGTAGGATGTTGGACTTTGAACCTTGCTTAAGCCAATGTCCTTCAACTCTCCCCTTGTCGCAAACTTTGCCATAGTTAACAAATTTGCACATAGAACTTTGAAACAAAGTTTTGCACCGCAGCTGTTATTGTCCGTATCACTTAAAAATTGCTCTCAACAGTTTTATTCTGTAAACATCCAGTGTATTGCAAAGGTTAGTATATAAATTGTAAGAATTCAATTAATATAGGGCACAGTGACCTAGATACAGATTACGCTGGATATCTTAAAAATGAAAATAGTGTAATATAAAATAATAGTGCCTCGAAAATTGTATTGACGAGTATGAGAATTACATGGAATTGTGCAACAGACACACACTAAGAACACCGAAATGTAAAAAAAAACCAAAATGTAATGACCAATTCACGGTAATAGATTATCTTTAATTTTTGTTTTATGTACCCTGAAGAATATTCTTAGAATATGAAACTGAAACTTTTCATAATATGCGTTTATAAATTTCTTGACAGTTCAGATGATACATTTACAGTAGAGCTTCTCCTGAATAGATTTTTCCACATAATTGTAACTATATATATATATATATATATATATATATATATATATATATATATATATATATATATATATATATATTACTTTTAATATAATTGGAGACAATTAGGCGTCAGTGTAGTGTCAAACAATGGTATCTCAATTATACCCTTAGTTCTCATTCATCTACTCTTGTTTATGCAACATTTTATGTTTACTTGCTATCTCATTCTCTCTCTTGTTGCCAATAACGTGAACTTTTTGTCACCTCACTTTATTAGGTCAGAGAGATATGTTGACAATGCCTCCAAGTATCAGCTCCAGGAATCAGGCCAGTGTATTATTTACAAAGGAACCCGAAACGTTTGTGACTTCTGAGCCAATGTTATCATATTGGAAATGAGATTTGTGTGGTGTCATTCCAGAACTGATCAGAGCACCTGCATGTACCACAAAAACAATAACAGGTAATCTTGATACACTTATGTGTTGTTTTCACCGTCATTGCTTCAAGGGACTGATCATGTAAAAATGAACCGTATCCTTACAAAGATTCCGCTGCAATCAATAAAATCTGTATCTGTCTGTGCTGATAACGCTTATTAGGGTTTCTATGATGGACCATCCTAGAGAGGATAATTGGTTTTCTGATGAATATTTTGTTTTCATCCATCAATTACAGTTAAAGTTGTGTACATATTTTGTCTGTCGTGACATCTGGGCTTGACAGTGAGCTGGAGATTGATACCACAGAGCTGGTGCAGTACACGTACGATGTCAAAGAGATGTTGTTTGTCTGACGAGAATCACATCGATTTGGTAAGAAACAGAACCTGTTGACAGTTTTTCACTGCGCATGTCCTACGCCATATTGAGTTGTGAGTTAACAGGTATTACATTACCAATTGTTTTTCCATAGAGCTCCAATGTTAACGTTTGGTGAAATAAGTATAATTTCTACCTTACTTCAGCAAGCATGTGACATACTCTAGAGAGAGTTATCTCAGATTGTCAATTTGAAGAGGACAGAACTATGTGCTCCACAGTGCTTAAGAGACATAACTCTGCTTGAACTAGACAGGAGTAAGAGCTATCATATCACAAGAGGTAAATTTCAATTGATGTGCATCACATTTTGTTTTAAAATTATATAAATACAAAACATGGTCTAGATATGAATTCACATAATTTTACATGTTGCCAAGAGACTCAAAATGTTTGTAAGCCTGACAGAAACTACATAATGCACCAACCACAACTAGATCTGTTGTTTGTTTCTGTATCCAATGTTCCCAACACATTTCGCTCCGCTGCCCTCCACCCCCGCCCCCACCTCGACCCCCCACCCCCAATTGGTACCGTTAAACGAAATAGCCGACACCACGTCTTGTCTACTTGCAATTGACACTGCATTATTCCCGAAAGATTTGGTTCATTCTTCTGAGCATACGTAGTGCGGAACTGTAGACTGGTCTAAATGATAATAGTGGAGCTATATATCAGATATATAACGTTAGTTGACTCGCAATGCAGAGGAATCTCTGCGAAAATAAAATGTCCTGACAATTATATCACCTTAATTTCATAGAAATCTGTGTCTGAGACGGTTTGTAATCTTTATTTGCGTAGATTACATAGTAAATCAAATACATGTTTAATCTCTCTTTTCCCGAATAAAGTCATACATGCATTTGGTATTTTACGGGGCCTTTTCAAAATCATTCAGAACACGTCCACAGAAGTCCAAGTTTAGGCGTGCTGTATTTCCGGTGTTTGCTCAAACCATGTGGTCACCTCACTACGATTTGGCCTTTTCTAAGTTTTTTAGATAATTTATCAACGGATTGCCATATGACCATTACAAACCCTGATAATATTTAAGTAACCCCAAAATGCATTTCAAATGCATATATTTTGCATTAACGTTCTTTAAATCCACTATTTCATCGTTTGCTGTTCATCATCTAATCTTTAAGTCATGAGTTGTTGTTTTTTTTGGAAAATGCATCTGCAAACGTTTCTGATAGACTACACAATCGATATAACGTCCACAAAAACCCTAATTTTTTATGGTTTATCGTTCATCGTTTAATTTTCCTTTCATTTACCGTTCGTACTTATTTTTTTCTATTTAAATGTTTCAGAGTCTGTATCTACTTTAAACGAAGGTCCCTTAGAATATATTCGCCGCGAAATATTTTTGATTAGTTAGCAATTTGACGATTTAGCAGACGACAAAATCCAAACGTACGAGATGTCTCTATTGTTATTTCTGCTTTGTAATTGTCTGCTGACTGGTTCTGTTTCCTTTTATAAGACTGGTCTCTGCAGAAAGGGTCAGAAACCAACTGATTAAAGCTAATAACCAGTCAGCATATCGAAATAACAAGATAGTATCAGGCACGTTGGATTTTCGCCTGCTGAAACTAAAATCAGTAATAAACCAGAAATTTTCCTTGGTGAATATAATAAGCGCAACATTTGCTTAAGGTAGGTAGTCATGTTTCTATTTTTAGGTCTATAGGTCTGTAAAGGTTATAAAAAAGAAAAGGTTAGAAAGGTTGCAACATCGTCAAGTGAGAAAAACTTTAAATCTGGTCGTCAAACAATCAATTCTTTTTGAATATACATCGGCTCATATCATACTGACACCATGCTCTACAGACCTTTCCGACGTGTCAGTCTAACTTTCTTAGCATATCCTTATCTACCTACATGTATACAATCGCAAGACAATAGGCTGAGGTCTGGCGCGAGTAATTTTACACGCAGAGCATAATTGGTCTATAGAGACATGTGTTGGATGACAATTACTGGGGATAAATCTATTTATATACACTTAAGTACATGAATGCAAATGTTAATCAGCACCTAAAGATGTCAGACTTTGTAAAAATATAGGATACATTTTCTGAAGAGATATGAATAATGTCGAGAAGGAATGTTCTGTATTTCCTTTACACCGATAGTTTTTCAATATCCCACACGACGTTCTTTGCCACAAGACAATGCTAAAATTCTATAATAAACTACGGAAATCTTACGAGCTATGCTAAAATGTAGAGAACATATGGTGATAAGTCAGGGATTTAAAATCAGCTAGTCCATGTACAAAACTCTAGCTTCACTCTTGTATGTTTTTTCTTACATTATATTGGTATGATTTATCAGTACGCAATACTAAGCCATAAATTGGTATTTCACACCACATATCACAAAACAGGCCGCAAGCACCTAACACTCACAATTATTTATATATCTAATTACTAAACACTTATAGGTGAGAATATCCCAAGAATTCCTTATACTCAAAAACCTGACAGGTGTCATTTTACGAAACTACACATGCTACCATGAAGTCCCGTCAATTCGGGTCAGTATCACGTCAGTACATAAACGATTAATTACTCTGATTCCCCATAATCCCAACAACAACAAAATCATTAAATTTTATACAAATAAAAATAAAAGCTCTAAACGGAAATGTAAATATAAAAAGAGCATAGCCTAGGTTTGTTACAATATAATAAGTCCGATGTTTGATAGTATCAGATGTTTTTAGCTCCAATTTTGAAGCCACCTTTCTTTATTTCAGGTAATTAGTGTGTAAAGTGTTAAAATTTAGTGCAAACAAAAAATATTTTCTTCTGCCGATGAACGTGAGCGGATTTTAAATTTAAAAATGGAACTATGTATTTGTTGCACACTGTTTAGTACACAGAATGAAACAATTAACAGTTTCCATTATCACAGTAGATTATGTAATTTAATTTCGGACTGCAACATTTACACTACCTAATATGATGACATCTGTGCATCTGAAAAAAAAAGAAGACATACAAGAAATTTCTGTTTCTCACATTATATAACGGAAAGAAATTATTTGCACACAATTCTCTTATCGGATAAATACATTAAGAACCTACGTACGTAGACTCTAATACTTAGGATAATCGGTGCATACGTGTGTGAACTTTTACGTGAATGCTGATATTTGGGTCAAGATAGATGATAAATAATGGTGTATGGCTCATGTAGAATTTTGACAAAGCAAAACAAAAAACAAGCAATAACTCTAATAACACAAGTCTAAGAATAAGGCAAAAGTTGTTACTCGCAGTATCGGAGTTGGTGATGTTCCTCACAGTATCGGAGTTGGTGATGTTCCTCACAGTACCGGATTTGGTGATGTTCCTCAAAGTATCGGAGTTGGTGATATTTCTCATAGTACCGGATTAGATCGCTAATGACTGATGTCATTATAGGATAGAACAATTTGAAAATTTCTACTTATTACTGTAACACGCCAGTTGTCTTACAGCATCTTACGATATTTATTGCCCCTTTTTTGCAAGTATCTCAAGACAACAGTAGTTGTCAACTGAAAGATTCTTAAATGTGTAAATACCACAAATAATTTTCCTCTAATCAGCTAAAGACCATACATTGACGAGACTCTAATGTCACACTCGCATGGTTTTCCTCGCTTCACATTCGTATGACTTATCATACGCTTTTCCAAGCCGCGATTCGGTATTTTATGCCACGTACTTCGAAACATAGCCAAAACACCTAGTACACATAACTATTCATGTCTCAAATGACCAAACACTTATACGTTAGATTATCTTGAGAATTCCTTATGTTAAGAAATTAGGAACGGTACATTTTTCGAAACTAATCCATGCTACCATAAAGTCTCGTGAATACTGTACATTATGACGTCAGCTCCTAATAATTGGCCAATCAGTCGTTTTGAGAAATATCTTCTCAACACCCACTCCAAATAGTCAAATAAATAATCACTAAAATCTATCAAAGTTATAAACGGAGACGTAAATACAAGTAGCATATACTCCATGTTTGTTACAGTACATTTTCTGTTGATGCGTTTGGGAGGAAATTATTTGATTTGGATTATTGTATCGAAAATATTAATGCAAAATATGACAATCTTAGTGGAAGACGAGATCACTGTCAATCTACACTACACTTTTGTGATAAAACAGACAGACTAATAAACGAGGTAGAGATATTCGCCTTGCCACCATTTTTTTAAACTGTGTATTCCATACATGTTTTTAGCATTTTTGTTTGCAGTTCTTTTCAAGTAAACTAATTATAGCTTATTACAGGGCTATACTTCACTGTTTTTACACGTCCCATAACTACTAAGATTTCTTGGACGAATGACAATTAAAGGTCTATTTGCACTTCTGACAATTTCTCCCTTTTCCTCCAATTTTTAACACTGAAACCTTTTTTATACTCCGTTTTATTTCTCCAGCTGTCAAGATTATGGAGATTAAAGACCATCGACTGTAAAATATGAATAAAATTGGAAATAGCACACTGATACTGAGTTGTGTCATTACAAAAATGTAATACAATAGCACTTACTCTTCTCAAATTAAATAAATATATAAAAATGTCTGGAATTAGAGATTTCAAATTCTACCAAAAAATATAATCTAGAAAACCGCATTTATCACTCCTACGTCACAATAATGAATTATCAGGTTAAGAAGTGTTACGCAGAAATCGGTATGTCGCCTGTGTACAACGTTAATACAACGTACATATTGCTTTGTATGCAGGGGAAACAAAGATTTTTGCATATCTGTGTCAAACGTTAGACATAGAAAATATTCTGCTAAAGGTTCAGTTGAATACAGCAACTGTTGTAGAATATATGTGTGACTTTCAAAACTCCTTTAACAAGGCACATCCACCATGTTGACGCCGTCGCCACCGAAAAGAGATACATATAGCTCGTCATTCACTGAAAAGAGATACATATAGCTCGTCATTCACCGAAAAGAGATACATATGGCTCGTCATTCACCGAAAAGAGATACATATAGCTCGTCATTCACTGAAAAGAGATACATATAGCTCGTCATTCACCGAAAAGAGATACATATGGCTCGTCATTCACCGAAAAGAGATACATATAGCTCGTCATTCACCGAAAAGAGATACATATAGCTCGTCATTCACCGAAAAGAGATACGTATAGCTCGTCATTCACCGAAAAGAGATACATATGGCTCGTCATTCACCGGCGAAATAAAAGTATATGCAGTTTGTTATTTCTGTTCATTGAGGGTTAGTAGTTTTGTCCAAGTACTCCGGTTTTCTTGCCAATCATAGCTTCGTGTCTACTCTTTATTTAGGAATATATATGAATTGGGTTGCGAAGACATTTCAGACTTTTATGAATGCATTATATGTACTCTTGTATGAATTAATACTCTATGTTGATGGTAAGAATTATGTTTTGCAACATAATAATAATAATAATAATAATAATAATAATAATAATAATAATAATAATAATGATAATAATATTAAAAGTAGTGGCAATAGCATTAGTATTATTATGAAATATGTAAAACCTTGGAAACGAGCGCATCTACAGTAATGTAGACTCACGATTAGCTCTGCCACCAGGAGACAGAAGGGTTATTACTGTGCTATACCCCCTAAATCCTTCCTTTCGGGCGCGGTTTTCTGAGGGGCAAAAGGATGCAGAAAATATCTGAGCTAGTTACGTTGAGAAAATTAAAGCGAATGGTGCGCAACGCTAGTGAAATTTCACAGAATAAATCATTATCCTGCACGTTGATGCATATTGTACATCGTAGCACATTCGAATTAACGGCAAGAAGAAAAGCGTCAGTGCGCATTATCCATTTAGAAAATGTAGGTTTCAGGTTTTTTATTTTGGACCCGACCTAATATTCTCTCTCTCTCTCTCTCTCTCTCTCACACACACACACACACACACACACACACACACACACACACACACACACACACACACACATGCATAATGCTTTCTGACATTTAAAGTTTTGGGGTTTTTTTTAGTTCTTTAGTAATGGAAGCCTAAATGTATGACGGATCGGCATCATTTGTGCAAACTTGAAGACCTTATGCCATGATGCTTTCTGTGAAATTTGGTCAACTTCTGTTGACCGGTGCTTGAGAGGAAGACATTAAAAGTTTTTCTTGTTTGTAACAATGACCATATTGAATACTTGTTCAGCGTCCTTTATTCATGTTGCCATCTGTAAACTTTAGTTTAATTATATTGAGTATTTTTTTTAAGAAAACAACGTCATTGTGACATTTTTCTTAATTTTTTAAGAATGCGGCTAAATTTCATGGCAGGTTTGCATCATTTGTTAAAGATTTAAAGGTCTTCTTGCCAGGATGCAATTAAACAAGTTTTGAGAAGAAGATGTTTAACTTTTTTTCTATTTTCAGGAAATGCGGACATATTTGGATTGTTTGTACCAGCGTAATAGGTTTTCACGCCAGATGCTTTCTTTCAAAACTGGCAAAATTCTGTTCAGCAGTTTTTTAGAAGAAGCTGTTTTAAGGTTTTCTTATTTTTAGTAACAGCGGGTATATTTGAAGGCGGATAAGCATTATATTATTATAAATTTAAAACATTTATGCCTGGGTTACTGGGTGCTGTCTATTAGATTTCGTTAAAATCTATCCAACGGTTTTTGAGAAGAAGTCATTGCGAAGTTTTTCTGTTTTTAGTAAAAACGGCCATACTTGATGACAGTTCGGCTTAACTGAAACAAGTTTAAAAGTCCTTTATGTCAGAATGGCTCCCGTTATATGTATATGTGTATATATATATATATATATATATATATATATATATATATATATATATATATATATATATATTCTTTCTGTAAAACGTTTTTTTTTTTAAAATAAGATGTTTAAAGGCTTTTTAGTTTTAGTAACTGCGGGCATATTTGTTGGCTGATAGGCATCATCTGTACAAACCTGAAAGACCTTCAAGTCAGAATGCTGTCTCTTAACTTTTTTAAAATTCGGTTCAGCTCTAAGTCAGAAGTAGCTGTTAAAAGATTTTCCTTTATCAGTAATGGCGGCCATATTTGATGGCAGGTCCGCATCATTTGTACAAACTTGAAAAACCTTTTTGATAGAATGCTCTCTGCCACGTTTGGATGAAATCAGTCCAGTGGGGTTTTATGATTTTCTTAAAAATAGCAATTGTTGACGCACGACGTACGAATCGAGATGCACGACGCTGAGCGCATATCCGTACGATAAGATAACTTGACCTTGTGACCAGATAAGTTAGAAATCTAAGGGAGTTACCTGTAATTGTTTGGTGTTTTTTTTTTTGTTTTTTTTTTTGTTGTAATAATGGGTCTGTTAAAAAAGCTCATCACTTCTTTTGCTCACATCAGCATTAAAAAATGGCAAAATCTTTTTGTTTGATGGGTAGGTAGATTGATTGATTGAATGATACCGTTTGCTTCCAAAATCAGAACAAAACCTTTGGATAAATAGTTGGAAATGTTGATTAAATTTGATTGAAAGCATTTGACTTTCATCTACAGTATAAAAGCATGATTACATTTTACAACAATTTAATGAAACATTATTGGAAGGATCTTATTCAAGATAAAGTAGTGCTTATCATTTTATTACATAGTGATATACATATTTTACTTTTACATAGTGGTATAGTTTTATACATGGACAAATCATCTTGTTACGGAATTATGTATCATCTTTCAAATTATAATATAATTTCATTTGGTTTATGACCTTTGTATTATAATTTATAATTTTTTCAGTTGCCAACGCTATTATTGAGTACGTATATCTTGTGTTAGGAATGTCGGTTAAACTTGACACACTACGTCACGTGAGTAGCGAGTGGTGAAATGTATTACTCGTGACCTGGTTCCCATGATTCAGTTAGAGTCAATACCTTGTTTACCTGAAGTGAGAATTTAGAATCGCAATTCGGATTTGTTTATTTGAAAATGCGTAGATTTAATCGCTGCGTGGATCGTTCTTTGCAGTTACGGCAGATCGTAAAGTCGTAAGAGGAAATTTATTTATTGTTCGTGATAAATCAGGTTATGAACTTTAAGCTCTAAACAGTACATTTGGGATTATGTACTATTATTCAAAGATCTGAACATTATTCAACTGCCTCGGAATTATCGGAAACATTTTCAGAACTTTTGTGATATTCTACGTTCACAGGAATTTACCTGGAATTGATAACATATGGATTTAGAACTGTTATTCTTGTTGACACATAAGCACATTAGTGTCCTCATTCGGAATACCTTTGGACAGTTTTCGGATTAGTAAATTCAATAGAACGATTTAGGATTATTTAAGGAATTTCTACACTGTAAGTTATTTTAAATTCTTTCACTTTGTTTGTTTTAAAGATTTTATATTTTAGGAAATTAATTTGTATTTTGGAAAGCGTGAAAGCTTGTTTTGAGTAATTCTTTCTTTTGTAACATATTCAAACCCCTAGTCGTAACAATCTAGAGCCAAGAAAAGCATTCACACTATTTTTATGAAATTTCTAATATATCCACAAACATGTTGAAAATCTTTGTGATTGTAGATCATCTGATAATTTATCAAAATAATGTTTGATATTAATTACGTTTTAGAAAGCGTGACTATAAATAAAATATCTTATTATTAATCCTCCAAGCAATTTGAGATGTGTACGTCAAATTGCTTTTAAATTTTGTTCTAGATTTTAAAAAAAAGTAAATTATGCGTGATTTGCCTATGTAAACTTTATTCACATTGAAATCGCAAATCAGTGTATGTCTCTTTACTTATTGGTTAAATAATTGTTTCACTTGAACATTTAATGTACCTTGTAAAGATCTGCAGTTATATGAATGCCCCGTATTTTTTTAATCGCTGCATATATTTTTTTTAAAAAAAGAATGTTTTTACTTGTGGTTTGAGATCTTAATTGTATTCTTGGATACTTCATAGGTGTAACTTTGTACCCCACAACTGATTGCCTTCACCAGAAAGTGGTCGATGCGAAACCATACAATAAAGTTCGTTTTGATCATTTATTCGCCATCTCAACATTAGTTTTCAGTGTATCTATGAAACAACATTAATTCCTTCTGTAAATCCTTCGTTGCTTACAACGAAATATCGTGGTAAATTGTTTAAAAAAATTCATATTGGTTACGAAGTTTAAAATTTGCTGAATTTTTGTTATGGCCCCTATCAGTTTAAATTACGATAGAAATTAGGGCAAACTTACGACATGTGCTCTGTCTTGTCCATACATTGGAACTGGTGCTAAGATAACTGCATGATCTTGTTCCAGAATGCGCGAGGACAAAAAATGGGGTCCAATATTGCATGAGGTCGTGGAGATCTTTTTTCTCGTGCGGACACATACGCGACTTTGTCTTGCAAAGTAAGTATTTTGCATTGCATAGATTAATATTTTTTCTATAATTATGTAACACGCACAGGGGTTCCTCTACCGAGTGAATCAAACACATGCGTGAGGTCGGGCTGGAAGTGCCTTGTTTTCCCCTATTTCCAAGGACTTCCCGACAACATTCGTTGTCAACAGGAAGTTTTCGTAACGCGCCCAGACTATGATAGCTTCAATTTTTCTCTAATCAATCAATAAATGACCACAATATCACAACTACAACTTCACATTTGCATGGCTTTTCTTCACATTTGCATGGCTTTTCCTTGTTAGCATTTCCGTGGCATGAAGCATACATAACACAATTCAAACACCCAATGCAGGGAAATACTAAAACCGCATCAATAGAATCTTGTCTCTATTTTTATTTTTAGGTACAGATAGGATAAGCTCTAAATATAATTCTTTACTAACATTTCACTTTTCATTATTAACCAATGATGGACCACCAAACCCGTATATATTCTCTATTGTATCTGAACCCATTTCTAGACTGGTTCACAGTTGTTCTTACGAAACAAGTTCATGTCAATGCCAAATCTCTTAACAACTCTAAGTATGACGTCTGTTCCTAGAAATTGGCTAATTACTCGGGCTGGGAAATATTTTCCCAACACCGACTTCCCATAATCAAACAACTAATCACTAAAATCTAACGAACCTATAAATGGAGACGTAAATACAAATGGAACATACCCAAATTTATTACAATGATTTCCACTAGCAATTTATTAAAACAAACTTTAGTCTTCGTCTTCTTTGATTTTCTTGTTCTGATTTTTTTTTTTCTCTGCAGAAATCCTCAGCAGAATTGAATCACAAGAAAAGAGGAAAAAGAAAAACCCAGAAAGGAATGTATTTTGACTGGTCCATTATGCAGATGTCACGCATTACCATAAGCGTCGATCGAGCTGCGCTCGCTAATTTTATTACAATTAGTAGTAGCAGCAGTAGTTGTAGTACGGCTAGTCTTATAGTCAATTAAATGTTCTCGTAGACTGATTCATGGTGTACATGTATGTATTTTAATTGTCATTAACGTATATAGCAGCATATTTAAACTTATCGTTTCCGAAAGGCTCAGATCCCCCCCCCCCCCTCCAGCATAACTTCCCCCATCGCTTTCCAAATCAAATCTGCTTTTCCTGGTTTTAGCCTCCTGAAATCAAATATTCTATGGATTTTCAGTTTGTATTGCGATTGTATTAAACATGGTCTCAAGAAAATAATTCTGTTCTAATCGAATGAACCTTTTGTTAAATATAATTTGGGTTTACAAGATTATAATTACTGCATCGCTTGAATACATTCAGAAATTAATTTGTTCTTTAAAAGAAAGTAAATCTTTCAATATTCTACCCTTCACAGATAGCTTAGACGTCTTGGCGGCCAATGTTTAAGGATATGATCTTGTAAAGTATTTTAAATAGGAATTTTGCAGTCTTATGTTATAAATAACCAAATTTGTTCTCAAGTGTATGTTGACTAATTCTATTCGTTTGCATGAAATACCATGGAAATTGTGTTACTTTCACATATGTAGGATCAAATATTTTTAGTCCAGACTATGGTTGTATGACATTGGACGACTTTGGTATTAACGGGCTAGGCCTGTAATACTCATCGATCAAAGGATTGGCTATGGAAGATTTTATGTTGTAACGGTGATCGCTGGTTGCATTTCAGAGTGTTTAACTTTTTCTTTGCCAAAAAAAAAAAAAAAAAAATTTCACACTAATAAGAATCACAGCGATAAAAACAAAATAAGGAAAATAATGGGTTTATGTGCATTGTGTTGCAACAGGCTCTGAAAAATATGTATCCTAAGATATGAAAAATTACATCCAAAAGTAACAAGAATTATGCCCTGTGACAACATATCATTAAAATGCCATTGTTTTATTTTTATTTTTACATACGGGTATTTTGGGACTGTTTTTATTTCTTGAAGTAAAAGAGTACTTCGTTGTTGGACTGTCTTTCTTATCGGTAAAGAAAAAGTTGACCATAACAGTAGAAAATTATGTTATAATAGAAGAATGGTGTACCCGGTTTTCACGAAGTAAACGAAGTAATGTACACGATAAAAATCTATTTTTATCTTTGATATCCCCTTTCAGCTTCCTGTGCATGTATAGTGGAGAGGGCCGGGGATCAGCGGAAAGGTAGAAAGCAACAGTCTAAAAGGAAACTAATAATAATTTGATTTAAATAGATTGATCGTATTTGATCGATAGACATCTTTCTTAAATACATATGGATTTTATAATATTTGCATTGTTATTAATGTTAGCAGCTAAAATTAGGAGCGACATTTCAAGAGCACAGCTCTATAAATTTGTATGAATTTACTTTGCACCTTTTCGTGGTGTGAGCGTGCGTGTGTGTGTGTGTGTGTGTGTGTGTGTGTGTGTGTGTGTGTGTGTGCTTCTTATTTCTGTTTGATTCAAAAATGTTATAAACATGGTGAAATGATGATTACGTTAAATGTAAAAAGGCCAAATATTAGGTTTAAAGAAGGTAGAGCTTAGATATACGTAGGGATTTACCGTCTAAATATACAGCTTGACTACGAGTAACATGGTCACTTGAAACCTCTAAGTGAAATTTGGTGGGACTAGCAGGTAAACCTCGAGAGAGTGTATTTTGATGCTTTCACGTTAATTTCTGTGCTAATAAAAGACTATTTACTGTTGTTTCCGATGAGATGAAACAACAGTTTTAATGCAGAGTAATGCATTCTCCTAGGAGTCTAGCTGTTTTTGATGCGTCATTTCATGGCAGTAGATTTGCTGTGTAAGGGGATCATGGGGATGAAAAGTACCCCAGACACTCTTTATTGCTTGTATCTCAGTTTACATGACACTATTGTATGTATGGTCATGCAATTTCATGTGCGCATTTACATTTATTAACACACACAAAATAGTTCTTGCTAAACTGGCTATGCCAAGCAGGGGAGACATATCATTCAACAGAATTTCTTGTTGGTTCATCCATAGCACAGGCCTTCAAATTTGTATCCAATTATAAGGGTGAAAGAAGAGAACAATATTTCAATTCTGATTGATTTCATAAATGGGAAATACAGCAAAAACGGTTTCATGCAATAATTCACTCGCGTCCATTTCTAAAGTATCAATTTTATTCTTGCATTTTATTTTGATTGTAACTATAATGTTAAGCAGGAAGACATTGTATCATTTACGGCAGGTCGTAAATTTACGACAATTTCATAAGATTATGTGTTCATAAGGTTTCTTATTTCCCATCATTTACAATATTGTTATTCCTTTAATATGTTAATATTTATATATTTAACTACATACAGCTGTTGTTATTACATCATAATGTCTCCTGTCCCTTGAGTTGCCCTACGCGACTTTAATGCTTTAACTAATGATGTTATAACGTTGATATAACAATAAATCGATTACGACCGCTCGAGCTTCGAGGTAACCATGACTCTGCAAGTAGTGGACATCATTAAACAACAAAAATGGGGCTTCAGCTCCCATATCTCTGCTGGCGTAACGAAAATATCAAGAATTTGGAAGGAACGCCAACTAAAATGAAGTCTAGTCTATGAAAGATATAACTTCCTATGGCTTATGTACACATTTAATGTAAGGAGGTAAATTGCTTGAAAACAATATATAGAAAGGGAAATGATCACATATGATAAGGAGGTAAATTGCTTGAAAGCAATATATAGAAAGGGAAATGGTCACATATGATAAGGAGGTAAATTGCTTGAAAGCAATATATAGAAAGGGAAATGGTCACATATGGTAAGGAGGTAAATTGCTTGAAAGCAATATATAGAATGGGAAATGGTCACATATGACAAGGAGGTAAATTGCTTGAAAGCAATATATAGAAAGGGAAATGGTCACATATGATAAGGAGGTAAATTGCTTGAAAGCAATATATAGAAAGGGAAATGGTCACATATGGTAAGGAGGTAAATTGCTTGAAAGCAATATATAGAATGGGAAATGGTCACATATGACAAGGAGGTAAATTGCTTGAAAGCAATATATAGAAAGGGAAATGGTCACATATGATAAGGAGGTAAATTGCTTGAAAGCAATATATAGAAAGGGAAATGGTCACATATGGTAAGGAGGTAAATTGCTTGAAAGCAATATATAGAAAGGGAAATGGTCACATATGACAAGGAGGTAAATTGCTTGAAAACAATATATAGAAAGGGAAATGGTCACATATGACAAGGAGGTAAATTGCTTGAAAGCAATATATAGAAAGGGAAATGGTCACATATGGTAAGGAGGTAAATTGCTTGAAAGCAATATATAGAAAGGGAAATGGTCACATATGATAAGGAGGTAAATTGCTCGAAAGCAATATATAGAAAGGGAAATGGTCACATATGGTAAGGAGGTAAATTGCTTGAAAGCAATATATAGAAAGGGAAATGGTCACATATGACAAGGAGGTAAATTGCTTGAAAACAATATATAGAAAGGGAAATGGTCACATATGACAAGGAGGTAAATTGCTTGAAAGCAATATATAGAAAGGGAAATGGTCACATATGGTAAGGAGGTAAATTGCTTGAAAGCAATATATAGAAAGGGAAATGGTCACATATGATAAGGAGGTAAATTGCTCGAAAGCAATATATAGAAAGGAAAATGGTCACATATGGTAAGGAGGTAAATTGCTTGAAAGCAATATATAGAAAGGGAAATGGTCACATATGATAAGGAGAACGTGTAATTGGACAAGGTATTCGCAGGTCTGTAAGAAGAATAAGGACAAATGGAGAAAGTCATGATACAAAATATTATTCTCTAGTGAGCTGATGTTAATCATGTAGTTAGATAGAAGAAATGTACCTTGCGGACAAGCAAACTCTCTACCATACAACTCTGCCCTGATCAATGAAACCTTATCTCTCTACAATAGTTTGGATTAATAAGGTTTCTGTGATAAAAAAATCGCAGAGAGAAAAGCTCTAATTAATAATGTCATTTGTCCGTAAATTACGGTATTTATACTAAGTCCAATATCTGAATATCAAACAATGTTTGTGGATACTGACTGCAGGCAGGGACTTAACATACAGTACCAAAGAGAAATGAGTTGTTGGTCCCGAAGATGGAGGTGAGCAAGATTTAGATTGAATACTGAAGAAAACAAAATTGCCCAATATAAATATTGCATTTCCAATTTCGGTTCACATTAATTTGTTTTGTTTTTTTAAATATTTAATACTTAAATAATTTAGGTCTGAAAATAATATATTTTATCCACAGAAGGTGTTATTTCTACTAAAAGATTCTGTATTTGTATAGAAACTATACTTTAATTAAAGATTGGGGATTCTTTATTTTTGGGACCTTGTTTTCTGCTGGCGCCACTTATCGGATTCAAGAGAAGTGACTGAGATCGGTCACACATTGCTGCTGCATATTTCGCTAGGCAAACAACTGGTATACACGTACTGTCTCGTAATGGCCACGAAAAAACTAGCAGTTTATTTCTTTCTGTAAGGGAACAGTCATTGATAATATGATTTGCTTGCAAAAACAAAGATTGTTGATAAATACAGAACATGTAAAGGATTTCAATAATGACCTTTGAATAAAAAACGTAAAAGGAGAATTTTCTTCTTTTCTTCTTCTGCTTCTTCTTATATATATATATATATATATATATATATATATATATATATATATATATATATATATATATATACATACATACATACATACATACATACATACATACATACAATGCCTTTTATCTATATAATATAGTGAAATGTGGATAAGTAACACATCCGCATTGCTTCTCTCTTAGGCCTGATGCTCCGTCTTTCATGTCGTTAAGAGGCAACTAGCGGAGGCAACCTTTTTGACCTGTGATGCGTCCGGTGTGTTCCAACCAAATGTTTCAATGCTTTTGTACAATGGTTTCATGAAGCCAACCTTAATTTAACATTGATTTACCTGAAAGCATGTCGCTCTATGCCTTATATATGCAATACACAATTTTGAAATAGACTAAAGCTTTGCTAGATCAAATACAAACTTTATGAACAGCATAGCACATAGTACATACAAATGCTACAAGTTACTTGATCTGAAAAAATTGCAGATTTTTAATGTCAGATTTGGCGATATCTAAACAATCCGAATGTAATATTTTATTGAAAATATTTTGCCTAGGGTATTGTAAACAAATGTGTTTAAACATATAACTGGAATTCCTGTCGATTGTAAAAAATGAAATTCCTGTCGATTGTAAAAAAAATGGAATTCCTCTCGATTGTAAAAATGGCACAGATGTTTATGTATATACAAAACTGTTCACAGAAAACTTTTTTTTCTGCAGTTAATATCAAGTAAAGTAATGCTTAACTCACTATTTCGCGTAGAGTGCAACTAGAATGTATGCATACTGAATGAAAAGGACAAGTTCTCAATATAACCATTTTCTGCTGTTGGTATAAAAAAAATTCACAAAAATAGTTTCTTTGCAATTAATTACAAGCAGCAAAGAAGTCATATATGCCTTTGATGTCATGCTCACGTCATCTTTATATGACCAAAATCGTAGGCTCAGTTTTTGCGAAGATTTCGTAAATATACTAAATCTTATTTTGAAATTTTAGAAGTTGTTTAGCTCAGAAAAAAATAAACCACAATTGTTACAGGTCATGTGCCGAGAATGTTTATATATATATATATATATATATATATATATATATATATATATATATATATATATATATATATATATATATATATATATATAGAGAGAGAGAGAGAGAGAGAGAGAGAGAGAGAGAGAGAGAGAGAGAGAGAGCGAATTATAAGTATATACCAAACAGAGTGGAAAGTGCTATCCCTGGATTGTACAGGATAATCGTTGATAACATTAGCATTAATTTTTAAATACAAATGAACAATATTATCATACAGATTAGAGAATTTTAATTCGTACTCTACGGAGATTCGAACCTGGATCCGCGGGTTACGGCACCCATCGCCTTGCCTGTAAGTACCAAACCCAATACCATCTCGACCATGCACACATCACCATAAAATGATGCAACAAAGTCGGCGGTATAGGCATTCATGCGTAGCAGACATACCCGCATGTCGACCCAGTAATTAATCCTCATCTAAGCACACAGTCCATCTGGATTTTTACTATATAAATCAAGGTATATAGATTTTATAATAGAGAATTGCAAATATACACCAAACAGAGCAGAAAGTGCTATCCATGGATCCTTCATGAAAACCCTTGATAAAATTAGCAGAGTTTTTAAATACGAATACATAATATTATCATACAGATTAGAGAATTTAATTTCGTACTCTACGGAGATTAGAACTCGGATCCGTGGGTTATGGCACCCATCGCCTTGCCTGTACGCACCAACCTCTTTACCAACGCGACCAAATAAAAATTCTCTAACCTGTGTGATAATAATATTTATTCGTATTTAAAAATTCTGCTAATATTATCAAGCATTATCCTGTTGTGTACGTAGTTTTTAAAATTTATATTGACTTTAATGTCGCTGATGTAATTATGTCTTACATTAACGCCTCTATCGTTTCCTTTTTACTCAATATTGACATTTGTGCCACAAACACACGCTCTCTCTCTGTCTCTCATTCACACACACATGCATAGACACACAGACACGCACACACACACCTCTGTGTATGTTTCAGAAATACCAGCCATTTTTCGGGCTGATAGCACGGTATAAGAATAAGCTAAAATTGTGTGATCTTAGATCTAATTTTATGGTATTCGAAATCAAAACTATATTTAAGCCAGAATTCTGGTGATATCCTGATTAGATGACCTAAATGCAACACAGTGCAAATTATAGAGGTTCTTGATACACTGATGAGTTTATAGCTGTAGTTGTGAGGAAATTCTTTGCTATATAACTAAGCCCTGATTAATGAAACCTTATCTTATTAGAATAGTCAATCTTTATAAGGTATCTATGATGAATAATCAAAGAGATAAAATCTTCTTTTTAATTAATACTCTAACCTGCCCGTACATTGTAGTGTTTGTGTTTGTGTTTGTGTTTTGTTTAACGTTTGCTTCAATTTTGTGTCATTAATTCAATACCTCAATGTGACACACACACACACACACACACACATATATATATATATATATATATATATATATATATATATATATATATATATTTAATAGGCAATTAATGTAATTGATATATTGCATCAAAGGAATGAGTTATAGAGACGAAGAAGCTCAAATTTGTAATATTGTCATTCTGTCTTTAGAAATTAAAATGTGTTTCTCAGTCGTTGATGATCAATCGTTCAGAATTCCATTTCCTATTTTGGCCTCAGACTGTTTTTCTAAGGTTATATGGAACTATAATAACAGCATTCGACTGAAGCATATATTGGTAAATTGTTTACTACATGCATTCTGAAGATGACTACATCTTTTACGTCAACAAGACGAATTTTATACTTGTACTGTTTGGTTATGAATGCGAGAAATATAGCAAATTAGTGGAATACACAAACATTCTCTCTCTCTCTCTCTCTCTCTCTCTCCTCCACACCTCCCGTTCTGATATGTAGAAGAGTGCTGAAAAATCATGTTTCATACAATAACAAAGATTGCGTAAATATGCATTATATCAGAAAAAAGGCTGCTATTTACAATAGACTAAACTCTCTTTGGAGGAAAAAGTGATCGATAATAAGAGCAGCGGCAAGGTAACTGGTGTGGGAAATATAGAATCTCTAAAGTTTCTCAAGAAAACCATAATACATTTTTACTGAAAAATAAAAGAAAAAAATCTTAATATTTTTCTTTTATCCTTCTTCTTCTACAGCTTTCTGCGTCGATATAATGTAATATAGTGACCATAGATTTTTTTTCTGGTATCATTGTCCGCCAAATCCCAACTGGGTCGTTAAAGCCCGACTCCGAATGTTGCTACCGATCGGTTAAAAAATCGGAGATCGCAGGCGTTTCAATCACTTCGAGATCGACTAAGACGATTAGTGACTCGAGCACTGCGGATAGAACCAAAATCTTCCATTGACAGAAATAATACCAGCCCCGGTTGGCAAAATCATCAATGAAGCTGCCCAACAATGTCTAGCAGATTCAATGCTTGCAAATGCAGTCATGGGAAGCTGATTACAGTTGTGGACTTGACCTGGACGCGGACGTGAGTGGCAAAGCCACCTACGCCGTCGCAAAGGCATTCGACGAACCCGATAATGTATAAGTGTAAACAATGGAACAATTTAAAGAAGTATTCGATCCTACATTTGACATAGACGTGCCTTTGACTGTAGATCGAAGTAAAAAAGATGTTCAGTATTATTCGTACCCGGCTAGGGTCCCTAATAAAAAAGGTCGAATAGAATTATAAGTTAATGACACGTCTCGGTATTTTCTCCCGTGTGTAGCTTTCTTGGAAATTGATGGACAAATTGTGCAAAACGACATCCACGACAGAGAATACGATCACGGTACCAAGATTGGATTTGTTAACAATGGCATCATATCGTTGTTTAGCAGAGCACTTTATTCCAACTATGGAAAGGAAATCGAAGCATATTTGAATAATGTTGACATTGCTACGACGATTATCAGAGTCGCCAGCGAGAGCGATTATTACGCCAGATCCGCTGGCCTGTCAATGATGTTTCACAAGGACGCAAATGAACATGCTGATCATATCCAGTATTTTCAGCATCAACTTACAACGGCTGCTTTCGTGGACTCAAAACCAGCTGCTATGCCTAGCAGACCTGGTGTTGGCGGCGCCGCTATAGGAAGTGTAAACCTGACTTATAATCTTGGATTCGCAGCACGTCGAGATCAACTTCTTGAACCCTCATTGAGGTTTTCGTGCGCGATTCCTCTCAGTCATATATTTGGGTTTTGCAGAGATGTTCCAAAGGCTATTTTTGGAGCCAAACACACAGTCGCGTTATATCGAAAACCAAACAACAATGATGCAATTTGGCGTGCTGTTGGTGTCGCTGATGGTAAAGTTATATTATCAAACTTAACATTGTGTGGATGAGAGTGATAATTCCTTCAATGGCTGCAGAAACACGTTTGTTATCGTTTATAAATTCTGGAGGCACGTCACCGCTGTCATTTTACACGCTCACCACAGACTCGATAGAAAGCAGTGTTCATCAGTTTTCATGGCAAATAACTGCCCAGCAAGGTATCAACGCACTAAGACATGTCTTCGTAGTATTTCAAGACTTAATTCGGCTGCGTCAGGCACAGTTCTGAGGTAAAATGGTATTTGACAATTTAGGAGCGTCTAATGTTTGTCTGCAATTAAACGGCCATCAGGAACCCACCGAAGAAATTATTCATTGACACAGGTCTGCAGATTTCCCCAAAAGACTTCACTGAGTTGTATCCGATTTATTTCTTTAACCTCGAGCATCTGGATATGGTTAAGCAGTCTGTGGTTGACATGCACTTTCATGTATGTATTATTCGTCCAAATGTTGGCAACAATTACAGATGCATTTCTGTGATTCTTTCTGATTAGCTGCTGATGTTGGTTGGCGTAGAGGGCTGAATGAGGGTTATTGACGCACCAGTGGAAAATTAGCAAAGTGTTTCTAAACTAGTAATTGAACCCGTTACGTTTGTAAATAATAATGTCCTACCACGAAGTTAAGGTTGGTCTGACCCCAAAACAGCTTGCGAAAATCAAAAGCGCAATACGAAACAATTGTGGGGTCACATTGAGGCTTTCTCCGATAAAGTTAACTGGAAATGTTCCTGTGTGGTTGACCCAAACACAACTTAATCAGCTTAATGCGGCCAAACGAACGAACACATCGGTGACATTAACGTTACCAAAGTCAGAGGTGGCACAAATGCAAAAGACCGGTAGAATATTTCCATTCATTGGGCGATTCCAGCGTTGTCAGCGGCTGCGGCTCCAGCGGTTGCAAAAGTGGCGGCGCTCAGATCTGTCAGAACCGCATCCGGGATGGCGCTGAAATAGGCGGTTGTGGGAAAAATCTATGTAATAAAAGGAAAAGGTCTTCGATTACTCGAAACAATTCGCAGAATACCCCCTGGCAGAGGTCTTCGACTACCCGGTACAACTCGCAGAAGGCCTCGCCTTAGACCAACTTAGATTTACTCGCGATGGTAAAATCAGTCAAACATTTCGAGGTGACTTTATGTGAAATGAACTTGATTTTCCGCAAGAGGGAAACCGGCATTATCAAAATAGATTTAACAACATGACCTGGTACTCACTGAGTCGCATACTTGATAATTCCTCGACACCTTTTATATTTTGACTCGTACGGGCTTGTGCCACAAAGTTGTTGATTATTTAACCCGAGGTAGACAAAGTTGTCTACCACTCTTTTATTCAACGCCGCCGTTGCAAACTCGTCTGGACTGATCAATATGCGGTCATCTTGTTGTTGAAGCGTTGCATGCACTCGCGTGAAGCGAATCTTTGTCAACACAGACCCAGCAAGCGCTTGTTGATTTTACATTAAACTACACTTGATAGTATACAAAATGTCTATTAACATTTACGGACGCTACTCAACCAGACGCAGGGCCGATGTGGATCTGAGCAGGTTTGCCACCAAAGCGAATTTGACTGAGTTTACCAGTCGGGTTTGTTGTTGACGTCGACCCGTTGTGACTTTCCAAGATCAAACTGGAAAACTTAAAACGTCCAACGTTGATATTCAAAATATCGTTTTGAAAACAGATTTGCCTGAGTTTATCAGTCGGGGTGACATCAACACGGGCGAGCCTGTGATTATCCAAAATCAAACTGGAAAACTTATAACGTCAAACGTGGACATTAACGACGTTATTGCAAGGCTGCGAGGAGCTGTCGTGCAAAACCTGGCCGTGATCAGTGAAAACTGGGGAATCATAGACTCTGGTACATCGACTGCGTTTATCAAAAACGACATTGATGATTACGCTGCTACAACGAAACAATACATGAATGAACAGATCGCAGACGTTCACCCGCCACCACACGTAGTAACTTCTTCATTGTTAGGATACGTAGGAATATTGACCAGCGAAGGAAAGGAGGAAACAACTGCTGCCACCACAACAAGTGGTCGACTTATTTTCACTAACGTGGATGGCTTTGTTAAACCTAAATCTCACATCTTACAGGTGCGTGACTCTGGATCGTATTTATACATTTTATATGGTTTTTATGGCAGGTGGGGTTCAATAGCAATATTGAAAAATAATATCTAGTCTGACTCAATATTAATACGCGACATCAAAGACGAGAAGGTTACAAAATCTTTTACATATACGATGTCGGTGTCGTTGGTCGCCGGAGATAAAATTCAGTTTGAAGGACTGAACATCATTCCATTCGTGTACTTAACCGTCTTTGGCGTTTTTGTTTAAAATTAGATTTATCGTTACATATAAGCGATGGATTCAGACCGCGGTGATGAGGTTGAGGAATTTACCAAGGGGGTGTTAGATAAGCTGACCAGTGATGCTAACATTGATAGCAATTTCGTTCCACTTGTCGACGAGTATCTGCTTCAAAATGGTGTTACCAGACCCTCGTATACGCTCAAATATAATTTACGCAAGGGTAAGACAGAAATCAACAGTTGGGACCACCTGCCTGATGTACCAATACCAACTCGAAGCCAGCTTGGAATTATTGCAATAGCACGCGAAAACATTCAGTCGTTGACTACAACATCAGGTGTAAAAACATCCAGGGATTGTTTCTATAGTAATATTCATCGCTGAATCCACCCCGATTAAATTCCCCTTTGAGTATGTTAAACCGACATTGACTCAACTGAGAAGAGAAATATCTCGACTGCTATTTAACAAGGACGCACTTGTCCGTGTATCAGTTCTCGGGCCAAAACGAGAACCATTGTAGGCACAAAGCACAGGCGTAATCGGTGTGTTTCTATATGAACGTATTATCCGGCCTCAGGGTGGTACCAAACAACAGGAACGCACAATAGCCGGAGACTTAAATATTCCGGAAGATATTTTGTATGATTGCATGACGATTGTTCCGGCGAAGAAAGGTAATTGGTTGGAAGTGCGTGTGCGTCTTGCACCTGAACAAGGCCAGCCTGTCGAAGCAATTAGTCTCCACTATGATAATATTAATAGAAGAATTATAATGGACTCTCAAACCTACCGACGTGAAAAAATAATCGAAGCGGAACTGCAACTGCGAGATGAAGTCGTCAAGAGAACCGCGTTGCTGGTGAAATACAAGCGTATTTAACGTTGTAGATGCTATTTGATGGATTGCCGCTACGACCACTGTTGGTCTTTGTGTTTCGGGAATAACAATGACGGCAACTATTATAGGTGCACCAATTGGGATTGTTGTTGGAGACACATAGACAGTAACCGGTGTCGCACGCGGTTCTAGTAAAATAATTTCGGTACGGTTGCATTCGCGAATACGTGTCTATTCGGAACTTCTCGCGACTGCACAAAGTAGTCACAAAGTAGTCTCAATACGATTGCAAAACTGTACTCGGTGGCTATCGAAGATAAAATCATTATCGCGTCCGAGTTTCAGACCGTGTTGGCGGAAACGGAAAACCACAGGCAACTCCGAGCACAGATACGCAACCGCACTAGCGACCAAACAGGTATTGGTAAGTAAACCTCAATACACATCACAGCGCACACAGGGGACAATTCCTGTCGAGACTTTGATAAAATAAATCGTAGTGATTACTCGCTACGATTATATTTGTTATAAACCCACATCGTATGCACTCGCGTGTAACAATAAATCTAAAAATACTAAAGTCATGGGGTATAAAAGGGCTGACTTGTCGCCGGCTCTCCGGTCTAAAACCCGCGAAGTACCTCTACTTATATATATATATATATATATATATATATATATATATATATATATATATATATATATATATATAACTGTGGACAGAACAAGTTACTTGCAATGAATATCAATCAACGTAAAATTTGTGTTTTTATATCATAGACACGTCGTTTACATGTTACCAAACGTCATGTCTTAATATCTGCAATGATTTCATAAATATAATAAATCTTATATTGGAACTTTAGATAAAAGAAAACAATGAGGTTAAATAAACAATTAATAATTCGCTGCAAATGAGGCAATGTCTCTTCGATAACGCCAGCCTAATTTTTACAAATGGCTCACAGCATCCCTGAAGGTACAGGAATTTTTCGCTTTGATTCTAATAGCATATCACGTGGCTATTGGAACTTCTTTGCTTTGTACTAGTTTGTTTCGGTTGATGTTTCGTGAAAGAGATATTACTCACTCGGGATTTTTTAAGTCGCAAGGGAGACTTACAAAACATTAAATAAGATTTGTGGTAAGAGGATTTGAATGTCAAAATGTATTGAAATACGAGTGGGTTGTGATAAAACAAAAAGAAAAAAGGCACACTCAGAAGTTATCGCTCTAATACTTGACTACTAATGATGTTTTGTGTATGTCTAACGTTCTCGCTACATTTCAAAGTACAAATACTTTTAAAGCAGAAGGAAGACGGCATTATTTTTCTATGCTACATGTAAATAACTTGGATTTCTAGAACGTACAACCCTTCAGGAAATATTTGCTTTTCCTATAATTGTTCACTTTTCTCTTGTTTATTAATGCGTTTTTATTATTGAGCTGTCTATCTCGAACTGTCGAATGTTATAAAGATTGACGTCAGTTTAATTAAATGAAAAACACTAATAAGGTATCAGTAAGTACCCTGGTATTCAGATTGATGATCACGAAGTTTGCGTACATATGTCATCGGATTTTTCATGTTTGGAGTGCTATAGACTGGCTGTGATCCAAAGATTTTAGCAACTCCGTTCCAACAGTGTGGCACTGGATTGATACTAGACATACAAATACAATTCGTGTTGATTTCAGGCGGATTACGTACATCACTAGTTTCATTTAAGTATGTTGAAACCTGTCTAGGGGATGCTTCCGTACCAAGGACATCTGATCATATACGCAATACGTGCATTCATATCCCTTACGTTAAATATTTCACCTCTGTTTAAAAAACATCTATCCACAAAGGACAGCATTTTCTAGTCTCTTAACCGTCGTTTACAGATGGGCTGCCCTGTGCATTGGTTCTATATACATTAACAGGTATATACAAGCCGTTTAAGTGAGAGTAAATGGCAGAAGTTATTTAAAACTTTACAAACTGCGCTTCCTGTTGTGACATTAAAATATCAGTACTCCTTAACTGTAACAATTTAAAGAATAAATACCGTCTATACTCGCTTATAAGTCGGATCCAACTGCAAAATGCACAGACCCAGATCTTCCGTCGCACAGTGCGATGACATATCTGGGTCTAAGAATAACCAGTATAATAAACAATATAGATCCTAATCTGCTAGTGCATTATGCGACGGCGATCAGTGTCTATGTTGTTTGTAGTTGGACCTGGCTTATAAGCGAGTATACAATGCATTATTGTATTTATCAATGAAGGAAAATGATATTGTACTACTATTTACAGCGTGTTATGCACTTACAGATTCTAGCTTTTACAATAAGACTGAAGAACAGTATTTTAAACCTAAAATCCGATTTTCTTTTTTCTAGTACTGTAAAAGATATATATAATCCACACCAAGCAAGAATTTTTAGTTTTTTTCTACTCAAATTTACCATCTTTACTAAGAAAAAAAATTCTTCACTTTTTCTGCTTTTCATACCCTTACAGTGGATTCTGGAGAAAACAAATTCCAAGAAGAAAGCAAATCGCAAAAAATGCCAAACATATATTGGAATATGACATAGATATTAATAAAATGTTCATAAAAATGCAAAGACACTTTAAGTGTGCAAGGATGTATTTGATCAATCAAATGATCCAACGAATACAAAGTTATATTGTAATCTGGCAAAATATAGTTGAATAAATGCGATGGGCTTATTTACATAACTTGTAGTAATTTACATAACGTGTAAGTAATTTCTCAAAACATCGTAGAATACGCCCAGGAAAGCCGAGGCCATTGCTGTGCACAGTTTCAGTCATGTTTTAACTGAATGACTTTTAGACCCCTCTCATTTATATATCCATTCAAACATCTGTAGAAAAAAAGATTGTCTGAAAGGTATATCGATCAGGATAAAATATAATATTTTGCAGATTGAACATTGTGGGAACGTAAACAACAGACTCGGGCGATACCTTCTCCTTGCGGAATTTTAGTCGTATGTAATATTCATGGTTGTTTACAAAGAACAACGCAAAATCGTTTCGTTACTTATGTTGTAACATTAATAAAGGTTGTTCATGATCCTTAGTTGCTTGTGTGCTTCACACCCATCGATTGTAATAGATCAATACATTTTTCATTTAACGAGGCGCCGGTGAAACCTTTTCAGTGTCTGTCCACATCACTCAAGAGTTGGCTCAAGATGTATATTATCTGCGACTAAAATGTCACGTTTCCTCTCACTTGCTCGTTCATTTTTTTATTGTTCTTATCTTTGGGACATTATCTTTGGGACATTATCATTGTGGAGAAGTCAATACAAACCTTCTTATCATTATATATTTACAACCGGCAGAGTAATAAAAGGCATGGCAGTAAAAGCACAATGTAACACAGGAAATTCAACAACGGTACAAATTGTATTAATCCATAACTTCCGACAAGACGTGTATATCTATCTATCTATCGCGATCCATATATATATATATATATATATACATACATACCTACATACATACATACATACATATATGAAAAACTTAACATGTCCATGTGCCGGTTCAATTTGTAAATTAAACAGGATATCAGTTATGTTCCTCCTCTATTCCTTCTATAAAGAATGAACATATATATATATATATATATATATATATATATATATATATATATATATATATATATATATATATATATATATATCAGGGCCGGCCCTAGGGGAAATGGTGCCTCTTTGCGATCTTTACATTCGGCGCCCCCCTCCCTCCGCACGTAACAGCGGCGCCTCTACCCAACCTTTACATTGGGTGCCACCTCATTCTCCCCGAACGCGGCGCCTGTGCAGTTGCACAGGTCTCCCATCTCTAGCGCAGCCACTGATAGATAGATAGATAGATAGATAGATAGATAGATAGATAGATAGATAGATAGATAGATAGATAGATAGATACGCACATATGCACACAAATATCAGTCTGCTGTTAAGGAACTGTCTTCTCTTTTGTTCCTCAGTGATCTTTTGCATATTATTGATATTATTTGTTTTAAGTGACAGCATAATATAGTTTCAATTGCTGTAATATAAATGACCTTATCGCGTCGTCAGCTTTTCTTTATTTATTATATCATGCAGAAATAATCTCACTGATACATACAAATTGTACAGGTGGCTGCTCTCGCCCTTTATGCACTTTAGACAACATGGGATGGGGTGGAATGGTAATGATGGGAATATAGCAGTATGAGCCAGTATGGCGGTTTTGGGAATTTACCATTGGGTGGGGTTATTCTTGTTTGTTTGTTTGTTAGTTTTAGATGTTGACTAATACTCAGTCTTATTGGCCAACACACAGTCGTATTAACAAATACACATCCTTGCTGACCAACATACATTCTTACTATCAAAGACAGACCCTCACTTACCAAAACCCACACCTAAAACGATTGGGTAAAAGCTGGGATGTAAAGTAGGCGGTAAAACGAGGCGGACTAGCACCTAATAACAATCCATTACTCACCTTGACTATCCAACACCGACCCGTAAAAAACAAACAGAGGAAGTAAATTCACACAGCTATGGATTGTCACACAGGCCCTCTCACAACCATTTCATCACATATACACCATGGGATCGGGAATGATTGCTCCTACATACACACTTACACATACACACCTATATTCCGGCCTACATATATTCAGACAGACCAAGAGAGAATGTAGGGTCTCTAAAGTGTTTGTCTTTTTGGAAGACAAACATACATACATACATACATACATACATACATACATACATACATACATACATACATACATACATACATACATACATACATACATACATACATACATACATACATACATACATACATACATACATATCATTTTGGGGGCAATACTAAGTAGTATTCTGTCTATAAATTTGGGTGACCATACAAATGCTCGTAAGGGGATAACATATGTCGTGGATGTTAAAACAGGCGACACCTCTTGACTTTTCTTCTGCTCAAGTGTCTTCTCTCCAGTGGAGCTTAATTCAAAACTCCTTTGATGTAGCCTGACCTTTCCACATATATTCTTCTAATTTTCTATAACATTTAGGCTAAAATGATGAATATAGGCCATTTATGTTCATAACAAAGACAGATTTACCATATTAGTCAACCACATTAGACCTTATTATTTTTTTTACATAGTTCTTAAAAGAGATAAAGATTTATTTAATAAAATCATCATAAGCGCAAGACGCAGGAAGTCTGCTACAATATCAAAGGGTGTTATGATTTCAATACTACGTTTGTTTTCCTTAGGAATACAGTTTAAAATATGATTTGTTCATTTGCCGAGACTTGACACAGACAGACAAACAAATGAAAAAAGGAAAAAGAGCAGCTATATATATGTATATATATATATATATATATATATATATATATATATATATATATATATATATATAGATATATATATATTACAATATTTGTAACGTCTTTTGCAACCCATGTTTACTACCGTTTTTGTACTGTACCATCTCTGATCGCCTCTCGTGCCGTTCGCGTTTCGTACCATTTTTAACAGTCCATCATCTCTTTGTTTCCATACAGTTTCATACCGTTTAAGAATTGTTTCTCACCAGCTGTTCTTATTGAAATTTGGTTTTTACTGCTCTTGATTTCTCGTAAATTCTGGAAACGAGTAAAAGTTCTGAAACCTGAAAGCAACCGTTGAAGCTTTTCTATTTTACTCGTTTTGTTTGATACCGTACCATATCGTTCCGTACCGTTCAATATGGTCTTCTTAATCGTACTGTCTCGTCTTCGTACAGGTTCCAATTGTTATTGTACCGTAACGTTCCGTCTGCATATCGTACAGTCTACGTACCATTTCCAGATTTGCAAACACGTCACAAGTACCTTCTGAGAAAACGAACATTGTCATTTTGCTCAAGATGGGTCATAAAAGAGAGTTATGCTCAAGATGGGTCATCAAAGAGAGTTATGCTCAAGATGGGTCATAAAAGAGAGTTATGGTACCAGAAAATCCAGCAAACTGTTTAATGTGCGTCACTCGATCAAAGTATTCAGATCAATAATAGCAAGTAAAGGCTTTTATTTATGCCTATAAAATAATGTATCTAGCAAGTGACTGCGTCATCTTTATGTTCTCTTTACAAACTATTAATTGACTGATATAATCATGCTGAAAAATGTAATAATGATGTTTGCCAATAAAGTCACACATCGTTTCAACGTCCCTTTAACACACGAGAGAGCTCTTCATCCTAACACAATCATCTAAGAAACTGACGACCGAGACTGACACTACTCTTATCGGCCATTAAGCTCGCAGTGGCGCCATTTTATTTTGTACACTCAGATCCGCTGCGACCTTTTGAATATGATGCATGTTAGTATCCTATAGATTTCTTCCTTGAACAGCAAAAGAATCAAATACTCGTAAATGAGACGTATTACATAGAAACATTTCATTATAGTAAGCAGGTAATGCAGGGATACCTTTAAGTTGTTTTTGCTTTTCTTTGGCAGTTTGTTTCTGTTTGTACTTTCTCCTTTTAACCGAGGGTACATTTTACATCATGAATTATGCAGGGTAACAAAGTGCAGTGCGTAAACATGGTATTTCTCTCTCAACATTTTCATGTTGCTAGGTAAAACATTTAATTTTCAATGTTTAATGGACAAAGGATCATTAGTATATGATAGTGTCACATTGTCGGGTTTATTGTGTAATTTTGCTTTGATGCAACCTTGAAGGTTTTTTTTTTTTTTTTTTTAAAGTGATATTCAGTGAGATTAACAATTTCTTTACTATTTTCAATTAATTAAAGTTAATGTTATTTCAATATGGAACATAATCAATCCCCGAGACTCAACAATATTTTTAATGAATGTCTTTTCCTGTTTGATAATAACGGCGCAAAAAGTGTCGTGTACCTTATAATTAAAATCCTTGACAGATATATGGAAAAAGCTCGTCATTATAAAGAAAAATTGCACAAATAATTTAGACTATAAGGCTTTCATCTTCAGACCAAAATGCAGATTTTGTACGATTGATTTCCTGCCTTTAAAATCGAAAGCAAATTATTTGTGAATTAGAATGTATTTGAACTTGGAATGACAGGCCTAAATATTTGGTGTAAAACTAATAACTGGTAATTTATAAGCGACTGGTAGGAGGTATGAAGCTGGACTCTAACCCTTTGATGCAGTTTTGTAAAGTACACATTCATGTTTCCTTTTGATCTGATCCACAGATTATTCTTTGGAATCAGAATACTCGGTACTTGGAAAAGAAACTAAACTAGATTTTTATTACATACAGTTGACGTTAGATACCAAGAGGAAAATATGACGGATTGGTAATATTCAATTAACATTTTCAGATGTATCCATATGGTTTTGTGCTTTATATATGTGGCTGCCCATATGTGTGTGGTCCATATGATAATATATATACATATATATATATATATATATATATATATATATATATATATATATATATATACTGTTAGAAAGAGGACTTGTGAGGACCATATGACCAGATATATACTGTTAGAAAGGGCGTGTGTGGACAATATGACAAGATACATACTGTTTGAAAGGACGTGTGTGGATCATATGACAAGATATATACTGTTAGGAAGGACGTGTGTGGCTCATATGACAAAGTATATACTGTTTGAAAGGACGTGTGTGGACCATATGACAAGGTATATACTGTTAGGAAGGACGTGTGTGGCTCATATGACAAGGTATATACTGTTTGAAAGGACGTGTGTGGACCATATGACAAGGTATATACTGTTAGGAAGGACGTGTGTGGATCATGTGACAAGATACATACTGTTTGAAAGGACTTGTGTGGATCATATGACAAGATATATACTGTTAGGAAGGACGTGTGTGGCTCATATGACAAGGTATATACTGTTAGGAAGGACGTGTGTGGATCATATGACAAGATACATACTGTTTGAAAGGACGTGTGTGGATCATATGACAATATATATACTGTTAGAAAGTGCGTGTGTGGATCATATGACAAGGTATATACTGTTGGAAAGGGCGTGTGTGGACCATATGCGAAGATACATTCTGTTAGGAAGGGCGTGCGTGGACCAAATGACAAGGTATATACTGTTAGAAAGGGCGTGTGTGGACCATATGACAAGATACATACTGTTAGAAAGGGCGTGTGTGGACCATATGACAAGGTATATACTGTTAGAAAGGGCGTGTGTGGACCATATGACAAGATACATACTGTTAGAAAGGGCGAGTGTGGACCATATGACAAGATACATACTGTTAGAAAGGGCGTGTGTGGACCATATGGCAAGATACATACTGTTAGAAAGCGCGTGTGTAGGCCATATGACAAGGTATATACTGTTAGGAAGGATGTGTGTTGACCATATGACAAGGCACATACTGTTAGAAAGGGCATGTGTGGACCATATGACAAGGTACATACTGTTAGAAAGGGCATGTGTGGACCATATGACAAGGTACATACTGTTAGAAAGGATGTGTGTGGACCATATGACAAGGTACATACTGTTAGGAAGGATGTGCGTGGACCATATGACAAGGTACATACTGTTAGAAAGGGCATGTGTGGACCATATGACAAGGTACATACTGTTAGAAAGGATGTGTGTGGACCATATGACAAGGTATATACTGTTAGGAAGGATGTGTGTGGACCATATGACAAGGTATATACTGTTAGAAAGGGCATGTGTGGACCATATGACAAGGTATATACTGTTAGAAAGGGCATGTGTGGACCATATGACAAGGTACATACTGTTAGAAAGGGCATGTGTGGACCATATGACAAGGTACATACTGTTAGAAAGGGCATGTGTGGACCATACGACAAGACACCTACTGTTAGAAAGGGCGTGTGTGGACCATGTGACAAGATATATACTGTTAGAAAGGACGATTATCTTTAATATCATTGATCAACTCAACGTAATTTGTCCATTCTCACGAAGAAATGTTTGTCATTATGTACAATCATTGATGCCTCTGCACAAATTACTGAAACAGCCTTTATACTGCCTCCCCCCTATTCTGCAGCTCAGTGGCTAGTTTCCAAACCGGCCCTTGTGGGAATTACGTCACTGTTGTGCGAATGACGTCAATGACGAGCCAACTGAGAGACACAGATTGTTATAGTTACCGGCCTATGATATTGGCTTGCAAATTTAGCCCGGGGAAGCAGCAGATATTTTTGAAAGGTCAGTTTTAATTGGCTAAGAATGTAAAATAAATCTGAAACTCAAACTATCGTTTTATAATCTCAGGACCTGCTACCGCATTCAATATAGTCTCAAACTAAACATAATTTGTGTATCATAAAAATAGTAAATACGCACAAGCTGATTTCCTTCCAATATGGTTTCATCTTACATTACGTTTGAATAAACTGATGACAAATTCAGAGGTCAATGCTATTTAGATGATAACATATGCTGAAGCAATATTAAAGCATAAAACTGAACGTTCATTTGAATATAGACTTATTATTTTCTTTGTTAAAATGTCGCCAGAGGTCAAACAGTTCTATTCAAGAAGCGAAACGCAATCTTCGATAGGCACAGACACAATCGTCCAATACTTTCCTGTGTGAACTTGACATTAAATATTTATATAGACAGAAATACATTCTGTTTACATTGCATACAAATAAAATGAAGAAAAAAATTATGTTCTTTGAAAAGTTTCAACGTGAAAGCTTATTTCAAGAAAGAAAAAAACCTAGTAGATACTGTGATCCATATTTCATCCTATTATTTTCAACCTTAAAGTTCTTTTCATCTGGTTGAATTGCGTGTCCTGCTCTGAACACAGCTTTTATATGATTGTCTTTAAATTATGTATCTTGTTTGTATGTTTTGTAATGTTTAAGTATACTGCAGTTGTAATCAGTTATTTTAATTTGCTTATTTTCTTATGTTTTGCTCTCAAAGCCCTATTGCCTAATGTGCCAGCGTGTATTATTGTGTGTGAATTATCATAAATATGATCTGTTTCTCTTGTATTGTTTAATGGTGCTTACTGTATGTTTTATATTTTGTATTGTATTGTTTAAACTGTATTACTGATTTATGTTTGCCCAATAAATATTACTACTAATACTTCCTTGCCAAATGTTTAATGCAAAATGCGATACGCTCTTTATATTTGTTCAATCTTCGCTGTGCGGGTTTTTTGTTTTTTTTTTGCATGGTGCGTCTCTGTGATGTCTGTACAGAATTGATGGTTTGTATCCGATATGATCAAATTGTGTTGACATTGCTCTTGCAACATCAATGACTTCTGCAGATTCTGTCATCAATGCGAAAAAGGTCTGGACAAACTTCAATGTAATGGAACGATAGAAGATAGATTCGATTTGCCTTCTGGGTACAAAGGTCAGTTTACAAAACTGAATTCATTCTTTTGACACCAGAAGTCCAGAATTTTTTTCAGGGTCAGATCATTATCCACTAAATCTGTTGTTGTGCAGCCGTTCACCTCAACGACCAGTAATATCGCATTATTTTTGTTACAGTGGCGGAGAACAACTTTTTGGTACTGACAGTTTATACCACAAGAACGATGCAGAAGCAACAACATCAGACTCTTTTAATTGCAATCATAAACTAATTTATTAAAACCGTTTTTGATTCTCTTTGGATTTACCTCTCTGTTTTCCTTATTCGAAACCTGTAAGGTAAAAATATTCACCTTTGTGAATGAACTCGTTTCGCGTCGAATAATTTCCACAGGCCATTATGTCGATCCATTCTCTGGAATCATAGCCATGTTAACGGTTATCAAAGTAGCGAGCTAAATCAATAAAATGAAATAAATGTGTGTCATTGGCAACGAAATGTTTTTTTTTAAAACCATGAAGCATTTTGTCCTTACTGGATGCAGTTAATAAATATATCAAACCCGTCATTTGTTGATAATCATAGAAAAATACTGTTTTTGTTTGGTTGGATTTTTTTCGGGGGTGGGTGTGGGTGTGGGAGAGGAGTGCAAATGAAAAGGGTATCTAATTCCAAGGAGGCAAAGCCCCGCGGCTTGATCTCACAAATCAAATATGTATTTTCAACAGATGACACCCAGTGAGTATAATATATCTGTTTCCAGCATACTTAAAAATAAAAAATTTCATACCTAGCCAAACATAATTAAGTTGTGTGGGTTCTCTAGATTTATAATCACTCCCCACTGCATATAATTTTCCCAAATGAAGCCCAAGAGCGGTTACTAATCAAATAAGCCAATCAGAATTGTATCAGATAACGCTTTCTTTCTTTCCTGTTAATGATATGCTATCAGCAATTGCTGTAGATTCGGGATAAAAATTAGTTCCTGTATCGTAATTTAACTTCATTGTGAATTCAATGAATTACAAATGCGGAAAAAGTGACAAGGACGAGATTAAAAAGAAAATGTGTCAGATAAATTTACAATGGAAGAGAAATTATGGCTTCAAATTTTCATCGTCAACTTCAAGGAATAATGATGATATAGCTGTGTGCATTTTTTCTGCTGCTAAATCAGTTCCCGGTTTCACTAAACATCTAAAATGTTTTTCCTCAAATTTAGGTTTTTTAGAATCTTTCTTATATTGATTGATTATGGAACTATATGTTTTCATTTAACTTTAAGCAGTCATCAAGGTTTAAAATACAGTCATAATATTTTGCATTCTCCTGACAGTAATATTTTTTTCTTCTGAAGAAACATTTTGCATTTCTTTAACGTTGAAAAAGTCCTTAAATTGTATTTCAGGATTAAAAAGAGTTCCCAGGTGTGCAATTTTAAAATTAAAGAGTTATTTTTCAACCCTTGTGTTATATTTACCTCTCAAAAGACCCAGTATGGTCTGTAATATCTTTGAATGTTATATAATTATATCAAAGTTGATTGGTAATGCACTATCAATGAATATTTGTATAATTTTAAACATACATAGTTTATAAACTCGGTCACCCTCCTCCTTTCTAGGAAATCTCTCTCTCTCTCTCTCTCTCTCTCTCTCTCTCTCTCTCTCTGTATGTGTGTTAAGGGCCTAAATAAGAATTGTAACAATTTATGAATTCTGCACAGACAGGAAATAAGATAAAAAAAATGCAAGCAACGTCTATTTTAACAATATATTCGTCCTGTAAAGAACATCCGTTTCTTTCGAACTGGATAGCATAAATAGGTATTTAGCATAAAACAAAGCAGTTTACAAAATTCGTAATTCTCATAAAGCAGGTAGCTAAAGTAATAAGCATTTACATAGACCATTTAACATTTAGCAAATATATTAACCAAATTCTCATACATTATTTAGCGTTTACACAGAGCATTTAACATTTAGCAAATATATTAACCAAATTCTCATACATTATTTAGCGTTTACACAGAGCATTTAACATTTAGCAAATATATTAACCAAATTCTCATACATTATTTAGCGTTTACACAGAGCATTTAACATTTAGCAAATATATTAACCAAATTCTCATACATTATTTAGCGTTTACACAGAGCATTTAACATTTAGCAAATATATTAACCAAATTCTCATACATTATTTAGCGTTTACACAGAGCATTTAACATTTAGCAAATATATTAACCAAATTCTCATACATCATTTAGCATTTAGCATTTTGCATCAAGAATGTAGCAATTTGCAATTTGTATAAAGCATGTAGCATTTAGCAATTTGTATAAAAATATAGCATTTAGCAATCTGTATAAAGCATGTAGCATTTAGTAATTTGCATGAAGCATGTAGAATTTAGCAACTTGAATTAAGCATGTGGCATTTAGCAATTTGCATAAAGCATGTAGCGTTTAGCAATTTGTATAAAGCATGTAGCATTTAGCAATTTGTATAAAGCATGTAGCGTTTAGCAATTTGTATACAGCATGTAGCATTTAGCAATTTATATAAAGCATGCAGCATTTATCAATTTGTATAAAGCATGTAGCATTTAGCAATTTGTATACAGCATGTAGCATTTAGCAATTGTATAAAGCATGTAGCACTTAACAATTTGTATAAAGCATGTAGCATTTAGCACGTTGTATACAGCATGTAGCATTTAGCAATTTGCATGACCTACGGCTATTTTTATAGTAATCATCATTTTAAATTCAATTATAGCCCAAATTTGAGACTGATTTGGATTTGTAAATAGACGTTAATTGTCTTACTTGATGTCACGTTTTAAGTTTGTATTAATACCACGCGCTAATAAAAAATCTGCATGACTTTGATAATTTGAATCGCACGTGTCTCTCACAGTCTTACACAAAGTCTATTTTAACTCAAATCAATTCTCTTGTTGTCTCGCTGTATTTAGAAGATCCGTGAAAATTTAGTTCGTATACACCTTTTACCGCTTTCTACTCTATTTCCCCCCAAATGACACAATAACAACGTTATTCTCTCCAACTTTTACTGCAATTACTCGTGTTTTCTTACACAAATCACATTAACTATATAGTTTGAAGTTCTGATTGTGACATTGTTCCGTAAATCTGTTTTTAACTCCTGGACTGATAAAGTCTTTATGGAAATTGAAACACTTCTTATTATTCTCACATGCAAATACAAAACGAATTTATCTGATCAATAAATACGTATATTTTCCATGGGAATAAGGGACAACCCATAAAATTTACTGCTTATTGGAAACAAATTATATTAATACACATGGTAAAGAGTATTTATTAAGTAAAAAGACTCCAATAATAATTTGCATTATTCCCTCTTGCCCGGAAACACTTCCCTAAATAGATTTTCATATACCTCGTTTGATACTCCATGAAATTATGGAATCTTATGATAAAGAGTGAAAGTCAATACACACATAATATAATGCGATTACTACCTTTCTACAAATATTTGTTGCTGTAAGGATACAGCTTCAGTGTCAAGTCAAACAATCTTTACTCTTCATCCAATTTCTCCTAGAGGTTTTTTTAGTTGCCTTGAAAGTTTTCCTAGTTCCTAATATGTATTCATATTGTTAGGGTGTCATATTACAGCACGCTTGGTTCAGGTTTCCATCTTAAACGTAAAAATCAAAGTAAAATTGCACTACATAGATCTGATTATATGTATAAAAGTATATTTAAATATGTATCGCAAAAAGTATAAATACTTTATATACTATCAATGTAAATCATTCCAAGTTAATTTACTTTTGTTCAACTGAGGTAAAACTGAATCAATAAAACAATACACACACAAACACACATACACACACACACACATATATATATATATATATATATATATATATATATATAGAGAGAGAGAGAGAGAGAGAGAGAGAGAGAGAGAGAGGCGGGGGAGGGACAGAGAGAGACAGAGAAAAGAGAGAGAGATTCCTCTTCTCTGTTCTCAAAGTAGAAACCGTCAAAACAAAATGGAAGGCAATATTACAAGTTGTTGTTACAGATAAAATAAATAATTCGTAAAATAGGGAACTTTCTGACACTCGTGCTCCTAATAACCATATGTAAATGTCAAATCTGATTCATGATCTAATCTAATCGTAAATCTAAGAAAAAGTTAGAAGAGTATTTGGGTAGAAAATCAATGTTTCAAACTTTTTTTCTACCATTTGTGGACTTAATTTTAAGAGGTTAGTTTACATTTACTATGCAGTAATCAAACGAGAGGAGTTATTTCAGAACTCAACATTGCGTAAAAAGCTGTTGATATTTTTCGGGATAAAGTTCAAAGCTAATAATTTCATATTTCATGATAAAATTATTTTAAAGACAGTTTTTATTTGTTTATATTTTTTTAATATCCACTGAAAAGAAAAAAATAGAGCATGCTTCCAAGCACCAATACTGATCCGGAATGATTATTATGTGTCACATACTTTCTTATTATCAATACTTAGAATTTAACATTTAAAATCTACATAGATTTCCCAGAATTGTCTCTTTTTTGTAGAAAATAATCGTATATAAGTTTTCTATGAACATACTTTAAAACAAAAACACACTAAGTACAAGTCGTTTTATCACCGAATTATGCAGAGTCCTTCAAAAATATTACGTGTGGTCCCCATCATGTCCAACTGTCAATATTGGGCACAATTGTACGTCTATCTGCTAGAATATCTTCACACAGAAACAGTCATGTCGAGAGGAGACTGGATTTTGCTACTATTATTATGTGCCGAAGTCCAAGAGATAGACGTAAAACATGTTGAATATTGCAGGACCGTGTATGTGTTTTGATGACTTGGTAAACATATATTTAAAGACGTCGTTTATAACAAGAAAACAAAATTGGTTATACAACCTGTAGAAATTAAGTTGAGGGTCATGGTGGTAAATAAAGATTCGAAGCTGGTTATATTTGTTTTTAAATAAGAAGATGAATTACAAAATAATACTGTTAACGATCTTTAATGAATTTAAACTATTTTATTTAAATTACATTTTAAGTGACTAATGCAATCATTATGTTTGATAACTGTATTTGAATTCAAAGACTGGTATAAGTTGCATCAGTAATAACATGAACTGCCAATAACATATACATCCTGGTACAAATGGAGAAGAAAAAAAAAAGCGGAATGGTAAGAATAGTTAAAAACAAAGGGATTTGTTTTCTAATTTTTCTAACTCTGACTTCATTACAGCGCATTGATCACACATTCCAAAAAATATCAACAATAAAGATTGAGATGTACTTTCGCGGAGAAACTGAAAATATAAACCTAACTGAAAGGATGATTACTGAAATAATACGTTATGGTATGTTCTATCCAAAACTAAGAATGTTTTTTGTATGCCAAGTATTTGTTGATCATAGGCATATGAATGTGTCAATTACAGGCACCAAGGCATGTATGATATCCCAAATCTCCTATCTTTTAACATCTGGGGCGTCTCCGAATTATTTACGCATACAATAAAATCAAAACCGGGAAAGGAGATAATCTTTAAAAACAAATAAGCGTCACCCTCATTTGAGATCTCTAGTATCTGTATTTAGATAGAGTACTAATAAACTCAGACAATCATCATTCTCTTGAATCATTTTTCAGCTTTGGGCTTTACCGTAGAAGTTACATCAGTCTGTGTGGTAACACAAAAGCGTCTTATTATATAGGGATCACACATGTTTTTCTGGTATCAACGTTCGCCAAATCCCGAGGCGCAAGAGTTTCAACACACCTGAGGGATTCGGCGATCGTTGAACGAGACCCCCCCCCCCTCCAACCACAGGTATAATCGTTATTCTTACACAAAAAAATAAAAATGAATAAATACATTTAAATTTTCTCATGCGATTTAATGTTTCATTGGTGAAGGCGCCGATTCAGTGCGTTGGCTTAATCCTTTTCTGTGGCAGTACAATATCCCAATCAGCAAAATGGATGAGCGTCTCAAAAGAGAGCCAGTTTTTAAGATCTATTAAGAAATAACCACTTTAGCGAATCGTTCAGTATAATATTTGTCATTTCTGATGAATAAAGCAACTGCCAGATCTTTGGCAGGTAATTACATGAAATTACTCAGATTCTGAACCGTATTTTGATTTATATGCAAACAAGAATATACACCGGCCAACGTGCGGCAGACTAATTAAGAAATCCCCATTGCGTGCGTTGCTATTTATATCGTTAGGAATGAGTATGATGTAATAGGGCAAGAGAGCACTTCATATTTCTCTACCTGGATAATTTACTTATTCTGTGCGACTGAAGAACCTAACAGGATTGCATGTTATTAGTCAATACACACGCTGCTAAATGCAGTCACTCCTTTTTTGTTGCGGCCTGGAAAAAAGACAAAACACAACATAAGTATAACAATACACAAGGGCATCAATGCCGCGTAAAATCCGATATTGATACATGGACACGGCCATATTGATATATCTTGTCCAACAAGGTGTGCACGCATTTTTATGTTTGGGTATAGAGTTGATAAAGTAGTGTTTCAGCATCAATTATCAGAGTAAAGCGAATAATAGATGAGCGCTGCCACGTTGTATATGATAATTGACAATATTAAAGTCATGAACGTTGGCCATATTTGTTAAGAGTTGCCAAGGAAAACTCAACGCGGCATTACATATTCTTAAATAATATGCCTAATCTACGTATTTTGTATTTTGTATTTTCCTAAGGAATCATGCATGTCCGTTCCGTGTTTTTCTTTCTTCATATTTTTAGCATTTCAAACAATGCACCTCCAGAATACGTCTTATCTTACAAACTTAGTTATAGCTGTTTTCTATCCATATCTCTTCAATTAATTACGCAAACTATGAAGATGACCAGATAGATGCCGATCTGCCAGGACATTAACCCGTATGAATTTATATTTTATCGAATGACTCGGACACTCATATATATATATATACGGTATTTTCTAATCTCTTTAAAACGAGACTTGTAAGTAGGTGATTCTTAGAATACACTCACACACTTATACGCAGATCATTCTTTGAACATACACACTTATACGCATGCGATTCTTAGAACACACACGTATGCACAGTTCATTCTTAGAACACACATATTTATACGCATGGGATTCTTGGAACACACCCACACAAACACATTTATACACACGTGATTCTTAGGACACACGCACACACACTCATACACATGTGATTCTTAGGACACACGCACACATGTATACACATATTATTCTTAGAACACACACTTATACACAGGCCATTCTAAGATCACACATATTTGCCCATGAGATTCTTAGGACACACACACACTCTCTCTTATACACATGTCATTCTTAGAACACACAAACACACACTTATACACAAGTCATTCTTAGAACACACACACATTTATCCATGAGATTCTTTGAACACACACACAAACACATACGCATGTGATTCTTAGGACACACACAGAGCTATACGCGGATCATTCTTAGAACACACACGCTTACGCGTAGATGCTCTTTCTGAATACTTCTTATGGCTTTCAAACTTAGTTTATAGCTGTATTATGTACGTATCTCTATATTTTCAATTCAGTACACACACAATGAAGATGACCAGATTGATGCTGAGCTGCCAGAACATTAACCCCAATGAATTTGTATGTTATCGAATCACTTAGACACTCACATTAATAAATAAATTAATTAGGCACTTGGCAAAGGTGCAATAACTGCCACACACACTATGGTATTTTCTGATCACTTTAAAACCGGACTTAAACGACGGTAATTCTTAGAACACACAAGCATATATTTATACGCAGGTGATTCGCAGAAGAAACACATTTATACGCATATGATTTTTATAACATACACACAGACAGGTCACTCTTAGAAAACAAACACACACACATGCAGGTCACTCTTAGAAAACACACACACATACACACTTATACTCAGGTGATTCTTTTTTTACTTATTTGTATTAAGTGAGAACACTCACAAATGTTCACATACTATATATATATATAAATATATATATATATATATATATATATATATATATATATATATATATATATATATATACATACATACATACATTAAAAATAACATGGCTTTTAAAGTGCTGGTATAAAGCAGTTTGATATACCAATACTGTATGAATACGCATATATATATGGTTTTAACAGTAGCCTATTGCTTCTATACTCTCTAGATCAGTGATGATTTTCCACTTTTTAACCATTATCGACATAAGAAAATAACGAGGAAAAATTATACTCCTCATTTTTTAAATGAATTAAACATGATACACCCTCTCTCTCTCTCTCTCTCTCTCTCTCTCTCTCTCTCACTCTAGTGCATATTGGACAAAAATACGTGAAAATCTGTGGAGTGAGAAAGAAAAAAGAAATCCTTGAACTTGAACTTACACCAAGTAACCTACAAGAACCTGGATCGTCGTAATGGTTTGTGTACACTTTCCATGGGATTTATCTACAGAGTTCACAATGCCAAAGATACAAAGTTGCTTATGGAGACCGTATGGTACATTTCTTGGCACACACATACGGTAATCTATTTCATGTTTTGTTTTATAAATATATTTTAACCTATATTAAGGTTACAAACACAGATCATTTTTAAATATTAAAATGTCCGAAGGCCTCTCTCTCTCTCTCTCTCTCTCTCTCTCTCTCTCTCTCTCTCTCTCTCTCTCTCTCTCTCTCTCTCTCTCTCTCTGTTGGTTGGTCAGGCAGCAGACAAAACAAACAACAGAGAAACATTGGGATGAACAATACAAAAATAATCTTATGGCAAGTCTCACCAAATCACCACCCCACCTTTCTCTAACAAATTATGGAGACTTTTCTGCAAAGTTACTTCGTAGGAATGTCAGTACTACAATGCATTGCAAATAGACAACCACGATCACTCAAAAGAGGCAATATTTTAGAATATGGAGAGTCTCGAAGTTAATAAAGAAATTGAAACACCAATATGGGGGTAAGATTAAAATATATTCAGTAATTACAATCTTATATAAGAGCTGCAATATCCGTATTTAAATATGCATAAAACAACTCGTATCTCTTGAAACACGAATTAAAAAGTGTTAATAAACTTTTGTTTCGGCAACATGTGTTGGAGTAAGGCCACTCCTATAGCTGTAGTTTTATCTTGAGTCGGAGAAATAACAATTACGGCACTGAAGGATGAAATTTCTGAAGGAAAAAAATAGACCTTTGCTCTCAGCTTTTTTTCTACTTGTAGCTAAACGTTATTCATGACATGTAATTAAACATGACCGCATCCGTTAATATCAGCTATCACTAACGGTTGACTGTGGATTTTCTGATTAGTGTTCGTTTAGGCAAACGCTAGTAAAAGCGAGAGGTACCAGTAATTATTTTATTTATTTATTCAAAGGTCAAAGGCTGCTGTATGCTGAACGTAAGCAAACGAATGTATACGTTTCGTTTCTCTTTAAATTTTGTTGACCCAGTTGACAGGCATTAACGATCGATCATTGCCGACTGATTAGCATATTCATTAAAGGCAAAACTAGTTGCAGGCGTAATAAATGTGAAAATTATGAGCGATAGCCAAACCAAGAATTAGTAATTGTTTGATTACTCAAGACACATCACGGTGCTAAGGTTGGGGTGGGGATCCTTGAAGTCACCGTAAATATTCATAATAGTGGATCGAAACTACCAGGTTAAAAGTACAGAATGGTCCCAATGACAACTGTTGGCGTTAACATCGAAACAAATCGCAATTACACCTATCATAATGTATTGTAATACTAATAATATGATAAGTATTAACGATTGTTACAAAGCAGGATTGCACATATAGATAAACTTCTTTAGCCACCGTGTCTGTGTGCCTTTAAACCGCAGTGCAGGATATTAGAGTTTTAAAAAAATGTGAAAGTTTGATAGCTGTCAATTACTGAAATTTGCAATATTTTTGCTAAGAACTAAAAATGTGTTCATGGACCCCGAATCCCTCACAAAAGAGCTATACAAACCGACCTAAACACAAAATACTGACAAAGGTAATAGTATATGCTCCAAACACGTTCGTGGTTGATAATATAAATGTTTCCTCTATCATTTTCAGGTTTACAAAACCTAAAAATATATATTGAACCAACATTGATCAGACACAAAAGTCAGTCTTGTTAAGCGATTGGTGGTTAGATAGACACTTTGGTTCTTCTGACACTTTTAAAAATTAATACAGACATTTTGCGTTCTTACTGTTGATATTCTTTTTCAATGTTGAAAATAGCTTTTTACTTTCGAGATCTTTTCACTCGGAAAGATAATGAAAACACTGAAGTGATTTTGTAATGAAATCTGACATGTCACACGCCACTTTATTGCAAGATGCCATGAACTTAATGGATCTAATATCCTCTTTAGCATTTAATTACCAATATACAATATTTCCCTAATCGCAATGTGGTGTTCCTGCTTCGGATCAATTTACTGAAAGCATCGATCAGAAGATGGTGATATCCAAGTCCTGCGTCAAACTGACTGGTTTCCTATATTTCCCATTGATTTCTCTGACTCTTCCTGTAATTATACCTGCATTAGTCGCTTTTCTTTCCTTGGCGCTGGCTCGCGCTGCGATTTCTATCAGTCTTCGCACTGAAGCATAGGAATGTTGTAAAATCAGAGCAAATGGACCAGAGACGAGTGAAGAAAAATATATTTGGTTATCAATATTTAGTATGTCTGATGCTTTCGAAGCCCCAGTTGATACATATGTATCACCAAATTTCTTTACATAACATATACATTTTTTTAACGGTTTTAAACATATTTTATTGCATATATTAGGAATGCAAAAGGTTTGGGCACAAGTTCTTCCAACTTAGAATAGTCTTTCCCATATCAAATACAAAAACACATAATATTTCATGCATCAAGTGAAACTTTAAAAAAAAAATGATATTTTAATGAATGTAAGAACTTTAAAGATCTAAATCAATAATTGTTTGAGGTGCGAGATTATAAAGAAAGGTGAGGCCCTATGTGATAATAGGTCACACACACATTTATAGATTTTATATACAAATATATAAACAGTTCTTATATTACTGAACTGGCATTCCGGGACAAATAAATTTAATCATATTGGATTGTAGTATAATAGCTTCGAATTTATATGCGTACAGATATATGGACATATAGACATACATATATATGGACATATAGACATACATATATATGCATATACAAACACATATGCCTAGATACTCATGCATATATATTCATATAAATACACACATACATGCGTATACACATATGCGCATACACATAAACGCCTGCTTTAACATTTTAAAATGCAATCTTACACACACACATATGTAAATTGCTTAGTCAAATGATGATCGCGGAGAGAACATCACTGAAATCCCTTGCGGAAAATAATAATAATAATAATAATAATAATAATAATAATGCTAACAGTGATCAAGACTTAAAAACCAAGACAATTATATGTTTGGGGGTTTTTTTCATGTATGTGTCCAAACGTTATTTTAGTGCGTTCTAGGAGTGGCTGGCATAATTTTAAATTATATGTTTTCTTTTTGTTTTAATTTTAAAAAAAAGAACATTTCCAATACAAAAAGGAATGAGGAAAATTATCCTTGTATCGAACTAACTAATTTAAGTAGGTAAATACGTACAGTCATGCGTGGACGGTCATAAGCAAAAAGAAATCAACATTGAGACAGACAGATAGATAGATAGAAGGATAGGGATAGAGAGATAGCTTGATTGTTGCAATATATATGGATGGATGAAAGGGTAAGTGAAGAAATGCATGGATTCATATTTAGATGTTAACAGTGATAATTTGCAGAACATATACATTGCTTAATAGCAACATTGCTTTAAAACTCAAAATATTCTTCATTTTAAAAGCATGAGTTATTTTTGGGACTTGCAAGTAATCCTGGCATAATCAGATTCAAGAGCCATGGCTGCATTTAATCTCCAAAAGTACTTCTCCTGAGAATGCGAACATATTTATGCTTGAACATAATGGTGTTGTAGTTCGTATGTGTCAGAAAGAAAATGAAATCTTAAATACCTTGACGATAAAAAATGCAGAACTTGCCTGAGCGCTTATGGGGCCTGTCTGTTAAAAGAAACCCATCACAGAAGACACGCAGACAAAACGTAAACACAAAACGACGTGAATATTTTAAATTCTACGCGGTTTTTCTTACTATTTTTTTTTTTTTTTTTACAAAAGCCGAAATTAAGTTAGTAGAATAAAAAGATAATGTGTATTACTCTCAGATTTTGAGCAAACGCTCTCACAAATAAAAATGATTATAACAAGAGAAAAATCTATAAGAACTGGGTTTGTCGGCACACCCTATGATGATTAATGAAAAATGCCTCGTGAGTTTCTTCCCGGATGTACAATTATAATCTAAATCTATAATTGTAATCTTATATATTTTGTCCAAAACTTCCAATAATAATAACAATTATAAAGTATAGTAATAATAATAATAATAAGGGACAAATAATTATGTGTGTAAAAAGAATATTGGACCAAATGTGATCAGATAAATATTTTTTAGTAAAGAACGTAACCTTTTTAGATGTTTTCTATTGGGAGTTTTGTAAAGGAGCCCAACATTACCCGTTTTGATTCCCTATGGTTCAAACTGATAGATTTTAGTGTTCTTAATAAGCGAATCTAGTAGTTTTCTTTTTCTTTAATAGAACTTGGACTCTGGGTCAGGTGGTGAGCGATTCAAGATAAGATACTGAGACTGAACGTGCGACCAGGCGATGAGAAGTCTTCTACCACAGGACGTCTCTCTAGCTGTTTGCTCATCCGCTCGGATCTGTAGAAATGAATGAATTTATTGAGTTTCTCTTTCTTTCGAACCTTCTGGATGACACATAATCTGTACATGATGAGATCGGTCAAATTTATAGTTTTTTTTATAGCTATAAATGTTTAGCTATTAGTAAACATGATAAACAAATGTGTTGACTTTTGTCGTATACTGGTATGTTTTGTGCCGTCTGTATTCATAAGGCTCGGATGTGTTACTGGGTATTCGATTTCTGAGTTGCTTTAGTTTTACTCTGACAAGATTGTCTTTTAATGATCTTGCGGTAGGTTCTACAGGTTTATTAAGGAAGATCGCTTTCAGACTTTCAGACGGTACATTAATTGGCCAGTTTTTATTGAATGATGCAACCTAATTGCGGACAATATCTTACTGAAGGTGAAGATAAAGAGCAAACGTTCGACATATCCTGTCTATTGTATTTCAAGAGGTGAGCAATATTTTATTTTTTGTTTGGCCCCACATATCGTATCTGCTTGTACATACTTAGTCAATGTTCAGAATTAAAGCCGTAAGTGTGATACAATAGAGGCAATCGTTAGCTTTTGTTATGAATTGATCAGTCTTCCGCATCTATTCGCTAATTTATTTAATTTCGGTATCATTCATGAAACGTGTCTATTGATAAGGAATGTATCTGAGAGAAACTTTAAGTTGAAGCTTGCTTTTGTTCATTAATATATTTGTATATCAGCAGCCATCATTGATCCTTTGTGTCTTACCAGTTGATTTATCCATAGTTTTTACCCTTGAACCCAAAGTTGTTGAACTTCAGAATCCGCTTCAGAATCTGGCCAGGCATTTTTCATTAATGATATTAAAATTAAGTGCGTGGGTGGCTTCTCTATAAGTCTTTTTTCCCACTTCTTTCTATGTTTCAATTACATCAAAGTGTGGAATGCTGGGAAAGAGCAATATTATATCTACCCCAACAAGCATGGTGTTTGGCGGCAAGGGTTCCTATGAAATAATCTACTGTGTCATGAACGTGCCAAGGATAACAAATAAACACATATCATTACGAAATTAGTTTAACATAATTTTTAGTAAGTAATTACAGCCCTTTACTCACATTTATAAAAGAACTAGACATATTAAAGAAGAAACTGGACAATATAGATTTATAGTCATCACAGTGCTAAGAATGAAAATGAAACGCGGAATTCTAACCCACTCTCAGTACCGTCAACTACAAAGCGGAAGATATACATACGAAAACCAAATATAATTTTTCTACAACAAAAACTACTATATAATTTGCTATCGTACAAAAATCGTTGGTTTTGTCCCTGCTCACTAATCTCACATAAACTGTTTTGTGTGTATACTAAGAAAAAATCCCTTTTCAAAATAGTATGGCGCTCTCCGTGAGCAAATCACCTAAACACTAAGGTTAATTTGCGCTATTTATATTTCTTGCAAAATGGCTTCTTTCTCTCTTACAATTTTTGCGGTACTTGCTAAAATCCTATTCTGCTTTTATGTACTGTGGTATTAAGGCATAACTAATGCCATGCTAATCTTGATACTATTTTTTCTTTTCTTGCGAAGTAACATATTTTTATCGGTCTCCTTAATCTGATCTATATTACAAGTTTCTAAAACCCAAAATGAAAAGATTCTCAGGTCCTTTTTCCGCTTTTAAAGGTGACGATGCATCTACGATTTCAGTTGTTTGTTTGAGTTTCCGAACCCATTTTCATCAAAGTACAAAATTAGGAAAGTCTATATCTGTTTCAGTCTGTTTGGTAAATGCAATTGGAATTATTTGCTGTTGTTGTTGTTTTGTTTTTTGTTTTTTTTTTGTTTTTTTTTTTTTTCAAGTAGATGCAAAAAGTTGCAAACGCTTCTTGAATATCATTGCTATTCTTGGCAGTCGTATTGTATAGGTGCCAGAGCTGACGTTAATCTATACTTCAATTTAAACATTTTGAGGCAAAGGCATATATTCTAAAAATATTTAATAGAGAGTACGCCCACTGCAAACAAATTTCTATGAATGGACCAACTATTCTTCATAACTGCTCAATGATCAACATATAAGTACCCTCCGACAATTTGTTTGCTTAACTACCAAGAACTGCAAAAGCAATACCAAAGATGGAAGTCACAGAAGAAGTTGATACTTAAGAAATATCTTTAATCTATAAAGTAAGTCTACACTTGTTAATGAGATGTTTCAACTCTGACATATAATATTTACAAACATAGTCTGCAAGTGTGTTTGTCAGTAATCTGAATTCAATTCGACGAGGCAAAATTTTTTTACATGTCAAATGCAAAGGAAGATGTTTTAATTACAGTCACATTACATATGGTAAAGATTTTTTACTGGCTTTAATATGCACTCAAGGGATCACATTTGATTCGAGTATTGATATTATCTGAATGATCATGTCAACACAGTTTGCTTTTATTGCACTAAAGCACACATTTTTAATAAATATTTAAAAGAGTAAAACGCGTCTCTTGCTCACGAAAAAGAAAGCCTAAGATGTCCGTGAATGTCACAATCCTCACTCTTTAGCGCTGTGTAACTTTTAATTCGTTCTTAGTGATTGTAATGCACATATTAATGTCATTCATTCCGAACAGGAGTATTTTCACAAGTTCAGCGGACGCACTGATTAATCACATTCAGCATCAAACCAGATTGCCAGTACAGAAGTATTACATTTCTGTGACGGTGTTTGTGCATGTTGTCCCCACAAGGCAGACAATGATTTTTGAGGGATAGTAATATCCGGCGTAAAGCCTTTCAGCATTACTTAGCGCTCTAGTGATTATGATTATCCAGTGTACATGTACAAACGTTTCAGTGCATGTACGAATTTCGCTGTTACCCGTTGCTACTGATACAGATGAAATCTTAGCTGTTTCTGTATATATTGCATTTAAATGACGACGAGAGTGTTTTATTTAAGCAATCAAAGTTCAAGAAAGTCACAGTAAGTATAACATTCAATCTTGCCATGGATGGAAGGATCTATGTCGTAACATTGATGAAATATTCAATTCCAGTTTACTCACTTTATTAGATCCGTCTTGGTGTTACAAAGCATGTAGTTACGGAGTAAAAACAAACCTTATTTCATCTCATGGCAAGCATAAACTGAGACTAATGACGTCTCATTAGCGCAGTTCCTTCTGTCAATTAAATTTAATTTTGACTTAATGATGAGGATTTCTGTATTTATTTATTTAATTTCGCAACGACAGCGATGTGTGTTTGTTTTTATATCATTCGCATGAAGGTAAATCAAATTTTAACCGTTGAATTGCTTTTAGTAAATTGCAATTATAAAATAGTTCCATTATACGAACCGTTGATTTCAAATTGGATATATATATATATAACGCATACCTATACCTATTAACTTTACTGCAGAAGTTGGGCTGGCAGCATTTATGGTTTCATTGTTTGGGTCAAGGTCACAGACATACATTATATTGAAGCTGCTGTAGCAAAAATGCGTGATATTTTTTATAGACTTTAAATAATTACTGCAGTCTGTGTAAAACCCAGAAGTAACGGGCAGACTTTTAATAGTATTGCCAATATCTTTACTATGACTACATAAAATTAGATTTACAGATATCGCTCATTTTGGCAGATTTAACAATTGATAAGAACATCATATAAATGAATAAAATCACAAAATGGAGAGAATTGTATCCTTTGTAAACGCAATGAAAGCAGGACAATCTTGTTACAATCATTGACGATTATTATCTTTCATTATTAAGGACTCGAAATCAAACGAATAAAACAAAAATAGCTTGGACTCTATTTCAATTATTGGATAATTTTATAACTGAGACTTTATGTAAACTGGGCCACATATGCTTCATTCGGTGTAAGAGATATATTTAATGAGCACAATTCTACAATGACACGTCCCCAATCAAAAATTGCTTATCATATTAAAGCATTGGTAGTCTCTCTTGTCAAATGTGTACCCATAATGTGATCATGCTCACACAGTAAATGTACAAATCTGCATCATATATTAGTTCCTTCTATAAACAGCTGCAATAGCAATATAATCTAAAAAAAAAAAATAATAATAATAATAAAAAATACTAAACCATGATAATGAATAGGAGCCGGTTGATCTACGTACTATACCGTACTATACAAACTCCAAATGGATAATGACTGGGAGAGGACGCAGGTAGCAAAATTCATGTCTAATTCCTTTTCTGTTTTATACAAGAATGTTTCATATTAATTTATTGAATACAAGAATTTCTTTCTTTGCCTCGTATATCCACTCCATTAGTTTCGTACTTACATTCCAAATCTATCTTCAAGGAACACAAAAGGTTCATCTACAAAACATAATACATCAGTTGTACCGGGTTGAGTGGTGTAAGGAAAACAACTATCAATAAAGAATTGTTTTTAAATGTTCGAATGAACCATAAAACGTCTGGCAATGTTCTATCCCTCCACAGCTTTAACAGGAAGAAACATCTTGATGATACTATTTTTGATAGTTAACAAAATATATAGAGTTCAAACGAATTCTTTAATAAATAATATCCAGTACTCATGACCAAAATAGTATTAAAATGCTTTAACATGCATAGATGTATAACATATAGAATGAAGAAAAACTTGTTTCATGGCATCATGGAGTTCTTGCGTCCAGTGGTCTTCTAGAACGTAATAAATGCATACATTTGGTTGATATTAAGCAGTATGATAAGTGTTCTATGTGTTAATCAGATGCACCCTCCCTCTGAAAAAAACTTGTTCAAGTTATATAGAAACTTAGAACAGCAAAGCTGTAGATGCAACCACTCAGTAAGATTCATCCATATATGGGAACAATAACTAATATATAATAAACGTCATGTACAGATCAGATGGCAAATAAAACCGGGCAGCTATGCCCATAACCTATCCCTTCCGTAAAACATTTCCCTGATGTAATAATTACATTTGTATCCCCCCACTCACACAATCTTCAGGTTAATGTTATTTGTAGCTTTTAACTATTTACAATGATATTCTTCTCATCGAAATCCATCAAGGCTGTCCATTTTATCCTGTTAGGTTTCTATGAAACTCCAGTTATGCGGATCCAAAATAGATTTTATTATACTTAAGGTCGTGGCGGTGTACAATATGAGAGTCTACTTTAATGCACAAGTCACAAACTATAAACATACACGGTGGTGATAGAATTTGATGTTTTTTTCTTTTGTTTGTTTTCACCGTCGATACTCGCGTATAAACCAATGCCAACTGCAAACTGCATAGACCCAGATATGCCGTCGCATAATGCGCCGGGAGATCTGGGTGTATCCAGTTTGTAAGATCTAATCAGTAGAACAAACAACATATTCCCTGATCTGCCGGCGCATTATGCGACGGCAGATCAAGGTCTATGTTGTTTGCATTTGGAGAAATGTGAGTATATACGGTACTTTGTATTGGGGCCCATTACACAATATTAGGTATAACCTATTTGATATCCGGGTACTACAGTCATGTACATCGTTTAGTAGTGACTCGGCGATGGCAAGAGCACGTGCTTAAATGTTTACTCCACAAACCTAGGCTTAATTTATCGTAAGCTGTTTACTGTTTCAACGCTCATTATTTTGTCGTTTTGTTTTCGTTATTATACGCGATCGGGGAGAAAAATGTATAAGAAATCACCCTAGTTTAATTACATGCCGCCCCGTCTACCAGACGGTACGCCCACCACCCCCACCCTCAACCCACCCCCACCCCCCATTTCCCACTTCTTTGCACGAGTCTGGTGCAAAAACTTTAGAGAGTATTTTGTAATTGTCCTTAATAAGAAAAGCCGAAAGATCATGTCATGACTTTATCCACATTTAATTTTTTTTTCTCGATGGAATGCTCTTTAAAAATAGGATTATATTGTCAATAAAAATGTATATCAGGATTTGGTTTCTTCAAAGATTATGACTGTGTAAGCACAAAATAATCAACTCTTTCTTAGACAGTGGCATGGCAACCAATTTACAATATTGTCTGGTACAATGTAGATCGCATTAAATTAATGTATCAAGACTGATAGATATTCATTCTTACTGAACCAACGTTTTAAGATTTTATCTCCCTAAATGAGCCAAAGCATGTCACAAAAGGTTAGAGTATGATGACAGGAAAAGGTAACAAACGTACGATAAAATAAACTAAAGCAAAGAATTGAAGTGCACGAGATCGATGAAGCGAAAATATATGAAGAAACGTATCATCTTTAGCTTATTCCTGTATTTTATGCTGAGCCCATAGTGAATGAAATACTTAAACAGGTATTTGTGTTATTTTATTGTGGAAACATTTATAAACTCATCAGTGATTTGCCCTAAATGTGTTCTTGATCTTTACGCAAAACTATGATAATGTTACAAATAAGCGATTCCTTGTTTAGACGTTAAAAATGATTCTCATATACAACTTTGACTGCAAGGAAGAATCTGCATACATGGTCAGCCTTGCGCTTTCCTTTCCATTGTGTCTTTTCTGCGAGTATTATGTTTAAAATGCTTCACTGGTTCCAGGATATGTATTTGGGAACCGACAACTAATTATATTCCCATAGACCACAGTGTTAATGCTTGGCCATATTACTATACATTAGTGATAAGTCGGGCAAATCATGCTTACATCCTATGAACGATGTATCAAAGAGGAAACCTTAAAAACAATATATGTCGAGCATCTTTTTTGAAAAATATTCCATTGTAGCTGCTCACTATAAAAATCCGGTTCGGGAGATCTCCCCGTTTACACACAGTAATACATGTTCGGTGACAGCGATACAATGAAAATGGTTTTAGGTTCAAGTCTACTATTGCGTGCAATTTACTCTTACGTAGGCTTCTTCTGAAAAATATATGTTAATGGCGGCGATATTATTTATCGCGGAAACAGTGGGAAGAGAGGAATTCAATTTTGTTATATGCGAACAATCTTGTTACTATGGATACATTTAAGCAAATAATTGTGACCTTTGCATAAATTGTATACTGAGTTTTGTTTTTTTTTAAATTGTTTACAAATATGTGTGAACTTGCGATATAGGTGTCGCTCATTTTCAAAATATCATTTTCGATTCTATAACGTCCCAAAGGATACGATAACAAAACTGACAAAAGAAATAGCTAAGCCAGGCGCAAGCAAGAAAAAAGAGTGAGAGAAAGAGTTGTCATTGCAGTACGTCCTTTATTATATCTGCGTAATAGCTGCTCTGATTGGATGCAAGCTTAAACGGTTTCATTTGCGACGTCGTCATGTTTACCCATACGTCATACGTCGAACTTTCAGTAGAAATGGAAAAGCCTAGCCACAGACAACAAAGCAATAGTAGTCGACGTTGAAAGGAAATACATTATATCATTATATTCCAATTTGAATAAAATGAGGAAAAAAAATAATAATACTGTTATTGTTCTTTCATAAAAAGAGTACCCAAGGGGAATACATATTGCTGGAATAAATTTATAAGGAATTCCTTTTAAAAATCAGAAGAACCGTAATAGTTTTGTTCAATCTGCTAAAACGAGAAATGTATCGTCTAACTTTTCAGACACCGTCATTTGCTGCGGGACTGGATAATGTTGTTTATAAAGATACTGGCAGTCAAATTAATCTAAGAGCAGCCATTAGACTGTGTCTGCGGATATATTATACGTCGTAGTGTATCCGTAATTAAACAAGACAAGGAGAACTGTCTGATGAAGTTCATTACGCCCTGCACAACAATGACATGATTTCAGTCAATTTTAATCACCAATTAGATCACAATCTTCCTCTCTAATTTCAACTTGGCGAGATCTTAGAATGGGATGGAAACTGTTTGACATCCTTAACGGAAAAAGCGGACATAAATGGACAGTTCGCCTTATTTAGCAGGAGATACAAGAGGACAAAGTCTTTTGTCTGCCTTCAAAACCTACACAAGATTCCTGTTTCACGTCAGATTACTTCGTAATTTATTGTGACATGTAGTATTGAAGTATGTTAGTAAAGAAATAATTGCGATAAAAAGACGTCAAGGTAATTAGGAATATTACCCTGAGTGCCAGAATAGCGCCACCATGGATTTTCGTAGATCTTCCTTAATCTATCACATTGACTAATAGGACTCTCGCGTTGATGCTATGCTGCTTTAATAGCGCACAAAGATGTACCCGTGTAATTTTGGACACTGGTACCTATATCAGAAAACGTATTGATCTTCTTACAACAAATCTGTTTTCTCAGATGATAGTAACAAAAGAATATACAGACTTTTGAAATATATACAAACAAGATATAGACCTAATACCTATTACAACATGTAACATATCATTCAAAATCAGACAAATGTCTCCAGGGATTAACTTTTGCTACTTAGCGTTTAATTTGAAAGTGTACGACAAAATGGATTAAGGTAGGGATTGTCTATATAACGCCAAAATAAGACCAACATTACACAAAAATGGTTATAAACATACATCAGAAAAGAAGCTGCTGTATGTTGTTCCATAAATTTTGGCAAAATAATACCATCATTTCAATCTTATAGTCCGCAGAGGAGACGGTGTTGATAACATTTTCTTCTTTAGTACCTCTATAGCGCATCAAAGACGACTGAAATTTTGTGGGAAGAATTCCAAGAGGCCAACCACGGACGAAAGCTACTAAAGCAAATACACTACCACCAGCAACAAATGAAATGTACCTCTCACGATATAGAAAAATGCTACCAAGTACAATTTACTCAAAAGGATTAATTGAGTGCATAATGAACACTTAAATGTTTATTGTTAAGTATAAAAAGGTGTACAAAATTTATTTTTTAAAGAAAAGTCCCATTACTGAATGAAAAATGTATAAAAGAAAATAAATTTACGAATGACAGTTTCCCATGTTTTACCTTAATATATTATGCTCTCGTGGATTTTACTCATATTTCGACATGTCATGATTATCCATTGTGGTATAATAAGGCCAGTCAGTCTATACAGCGTATTTGATTAAATGCCAACATATCAGCACAGAATAATGAGATACTAATTCATCTTGAGTACGAGTACTGTGGCACAATAAGGACTTAATCAACACGCAGGCTTAAAAAGTATATTTAATCATGCCAAAACAACTAAGTAACAGTGTTAGGATACGTAGATTAATGACACAAATGAATTAAATAATCTGGTGTCAATACATGTAAACAAGTTGACATATTGATTCTTGCCGCGGATTCTTTGGAGTCAGTTAAACTATGTTATTGAAAAGACATTGCTTCAGAATATGCTTGTCACAAAAGAACAGTCCTTTACTCCTGGAAACGAGTCTTATGCAGTCAATAATCTCAGTATTCTTAGACATCAGCAGCTGCTTTGCAGTTCACGCCCACCCACCCCACCCCACCCACATATATATATATCTATCTATCTATATCTATATATATATATATATATATATATATATATATATATATATATATATATATATATATATATATATATAACTTTACGATGTAAAAAACGGTATGTAGAAAAGGGACATAATAGGTACAGACTGAGAAATACAAAGCAAACCGAGCATTACAATTTATTATTCAGGAACAAATATTGATTGTCAGAGCGTCCTTTAGTTACGACGCAATTAAAAGAAACCATTTGCAAGGAAAAAGAAAGACGTTCCGTTTGATTATTTATTTTGATCAAATGTGACCTATCAATTAGAAAGACGTTCCGTTTGATTATTTATTTTGGTCAAATGTGACTTATCAATTAGAAAGACGTTCCGTTTGATTATTTATTTTGGTCAAATGTGACTTATCAATTATATACATACATAAGTCGTAAGGTAAATACGATTACGATTATTAATAAAGTAAAGGACCGTGTTTAATAATCATTTCGAAGCTGGATAAGAACCATTATCATATAAGCTGAACGGTGTATGATATACTTTTTCATGAAAATTCTAACAGTCACATAAACAAGAAACATAAAATAGATTCTGTGTTGAATTACTCATATATCACACGAAGAAGTTCTGCGATTTAAAGGATACGTGATAATGACATTAAGTGAATAAGCAAGTGGACGCAAAAGACGATGGAAATTTCTTAGAATTATGTAGGTAAATGAACACAGCTGAAGAAAGTGTGCCTTTTTCTAGATCGTATAAGTGTGACAAGAACATAATTCCATTAAGACGATGGTTGAAAAATACGAACCTTTATAGAGAATGTTATACTTATGATTTTTTTAAAAATGTTCCTATTGATCCGTAAGAGAGATAAATGTGAGAATCATGTACCATTGGGGATATATATATATATATATATATATATATATATATATATATATATATATATATATATATATATATATATATATATTTCCTCGACCATCCTAACTTCATGGTCATGCTTGATTCGTGCGCCATGTTTCTCGCGAAGTCAAGAGATTATTTTGAGATCTTGATGTCATCAACTAGGTCAGTAACGTTTGTTGACAGTGACAGTAAGTGCTGATTAATGAATATTCGCCGAAATAAGATTTAAATACGTACTACAATTCAAATCAAAGAAACAATATGTAAATGTTCAATTTAACTAATGTCATATTATCATATTATATGCAGATAGAGTAAATATATTTAGATAGAGGGATACATGGATATGAAACATATATAGGAGATTGATGGATACGTGTAGATATATGTATATATTGGGATACATGTAAATATATATAGATAGAGGGATACATGTATGTGAAACATATATGGTAGATAGATAGATAGATAGATAGATAGATAGATAGATAGATAGATAGATAGATAGATAGATAGATAGATAGATTCATGTAGCTGTTTATAACTGCTGCGCATCAAGGCGCGGATTATTTTATTAATAATCTAATTTTGAAAGACATTTCAGCCATTTCCAGATATAAATATCCAAATTCCATATAAGAAAGGATACCTGATTGGCAGAAGAGACATACTGATATATGGGTGCAGCACTAAATTATTGTCTCTTATCCGCCCTGTGGTCGGGACATGTGGGTTTTGTCTCTTTCTGCAGTTTCAGTTGGCTAAGATGGTGTCAATCGCAGACAGTTGCATAATGGGATTGTTTCATGGGTATTTTTGTACACACCGAGTAGTTGTATATGCTGGCAATGCTTGTAAATGGAGATTTTCAATGCGATTAGATTTGCAAAATCTGCATTGGAAGAACTTGACATTAACTGCAATCCCTAGGCACCAGAACTCAGCACACAATTATTTTCCATACATAGTTTTTCTACATTTTCTTTTCGGTGTGTCCAAATCCAAATATTGATATGTTAATCAAACGTATCTTTACAGACAAATTTACAGTGAAGTTCTTGGCATAGGTTATCCAGCTTTTTTTGGACAGGCTGAACTATAAACAAAGCAACGTGAAATGGGTCAAATATGTATTCAATGTTCAATAGACGTGTAACTTGTGATAACAGTGACCTGTCGAATAACAGGTTTTGCACCACGATTTGCATTTGCTCTGTGTTATTGTACAAAATATTTCAGATGAAAAATGTAAACAATCTTGAGAAAACAATTCATCTTCGTTAGTTTGCAGATTTCTCCTGAAACCTAAAAGGCAAGGAGAAAAATATATGTGCACATGAAATTACAGCCTCTTTAAATGGTCCATCGTCAAAGTACATGCAAGCATTGTCGTAGAATTGCAATTTAACATTTATTTTGAGAGAAACAAATCCACATCCATCAATTTAATAGCTTGTTAGTTACCAGTGCCATAATAAAGTGGTACATTAGTATAAATATTTGCCAATGCCGGACAAAAAATTTGAAAACACTCAGCATTATTCTAGGCACGCTATAAAAGCAAAAACAGCACAAGGTATTGTTTTCTGTCAGCCAATTTTAGGATAACAAGAAAACCGCATTGCATTAGGTGCGTCAAACAAAAAAACGCATGTATGTGACAAGAGTTAGGATACATGTGCTTTGCGAAATTGTCTATTCCAGAGAAAGTATCAAATCCGTGCATTGCTATTTCACGATACAATGATTTACTTAGTCTTAGAAATACAAATTACGTTCAGTAATGAGAAGGTACACACAACCACCTTACAGTTAACACTCACCTGGTCAACAAGAACAGAATATTCCTGCTTCAAATAAATATTCTAACCTACTTCTCCCGCCCCTTGACACAAACATTATTTTAAAAGTTTATTTCTTTTCAAACCATGCAATGAACTGAGTATCGTGATGCCTTAGGGCATTTTTGAAAATTAATGCTTGTGTGGGAGTGTTATTGTTTTCTTTCTTCAATTACACCTTGTGACAAATTACACATGGTTAATGTCGTCTCTCCATCATCTGCAAGCATAACCGCGGAAATCGATCCATAAGTGATAATGGCATCACGTAGAAGAATTAAAAATTGTATGACTTAGCAGTTCTGTCGAGTCGGAGAGCTGGAATACTAGGCCTTTGACTGCCTACAAATGTTTTACTTTAAATATTATGCACCTCTCTATAAAGGACAGTTTAAGGAATACTTAATAAAAGTCTGTATTTAATTGTCCTTTACATAAAATGCACCTGATTAACATAGACATACAACCCTTGGTTCTGTTTATTCTCCCTGTATATAAAGAATATTATATCGTACAACTGACTGATAACTTTGAATTTAGGAGAATCTGACTCATCCAATGCATCCAGTCACGTGTATGGATGATCTTTCTTGTTGAAATTCAGCTGCATATATTCACTACAGGTATCCGAATAACATAACACTTGTAAGAACAGTCCATGGATATTGATGGAAGATAAACCAAGTGCATATGTTTCAGTGCACATTATAAAATGGAGCACATTTAGAGTTTTCCTCCGTTTGAGACAAGAAAACTGAATGAAACCAACCAACGCATAAAACTTGAGCTTTTGAGTTGAAAACGGAACCTTGTAATTCTGCCGACCAGTGGACAAGAACGTGTCACACAGATTTGGAAATACGTAATATCTTTCATGAATCCCTGCGGGTGAAGGAGGAGATGGCAGCCGCAATGGTTATTCAAGCTGTATATCGATTTTCCCGGGAACCAAAAGATAAGAAGAGTATCATAGTGAGAGAAGCCATTGATGGACTGGGACGAAATCATGTCATATGTCATTGTGCCATAGTGAGAGAAGCAATTGATGGACTGGGACGAAGTTATGTCATATCTCATTGTGTCATAGTGAGAGAAGCAATTGATGGACTGGGACAAAATCATGTCATATGTCATTGTGTCATAGTGAGAGAAGCAATTGATGGACTGGGACGAAGTCATGTCATATGTCATTGTGTTATAGTGAGAGAAGCAATTGATGGACTGGGATGAAGTCATGTCATATGTCATTGTGCTTCTAGAAAACCCATTAGATTAGTTTATCTGATTGAAAACCCCTTGGTAAAGTTAAGACAACCCCCACCCCACCCCTCAGAAAAAGTAAAAATAAAAAAATAAAAAAATTAATTTAAAAAAATACAAATAAAAATAAAAAAATACAAAAAAACAAATAATGGATGAATACAAGAAGTGAATTTTGCCAATTAATCCTTGCAATTAGTGTTCCTGGTATGTAAGATTTAATTCATGTACTGAATAACCTTTGTCCTATTAAGTCTTGATAAAAGTATTAATTATAATTTTGAAACTTAAATGCAAACATTAAAAAAAATTATTTTAAAAGAAGTTTTATTTTGTTTTTTGCTTCCTTGTTATTTTTTGCTTTTAAACGAATTTTACGTTTTCTTAAAATTTATACAATTTTCATGCACTTTTAAAAAGTCCGTTCTCTCGGTTTCAAATTTTCACAGGTGATTTTCATCAAATTGAAAGCTTAAACTCAGACATACATAGTATATCCCATATCTTAACAACATCAACTCGTAATTTTTAGAAAAAAAAATATCTTTGACTTAAGGGGTGGTTTACCTGCGGTGGCTGAAGCAACATATTCATCCATTTATTAACATATTCAGTAACTAATTAAATAACTTGCTTACTTTATTAACTTATGTAATAATTGATTTTCAATATCGCATGGGGTATTGTAGATGCAAAACAAATGTATACTGTCTGCTTCAAACGTCAATTACTTCCCTGTTTGTTTTTACTGATAAGGCGTGACTTTTTTGTCAATACTACGATATATTTTTCCTCATTTGTGTTTGAATTTTTGCACAATTTTTGAATGATTCATTATTATTAAATTATTTATAAAATGGACAGTATTGAGTTTTGTATTGTTTAATGTTACTAATATGAAAACATTTTAATATGTCCCCGCATGACATAATATTATCCTGTTTGATATTTAACTTTTGTATTTTGAATGTGCATTGAACACTAACTAAGCGCATTGAGAGCGTGTAGTTTAGTTAATAAAACTTGTACATTTCGCTCTGTGTTGAAAAGAAGATTTTTTCATTCTTGGTTTCTTTTTAATTGTATCGTTTACCTAACTATTGCCGTGAGTGACCTATTACTCGGACCGTGGACAGAGGTTTTGGTTGGATCCGTTGTACATCTTTCTTTGGTAAAATTTCGATTTATCGGCGTCCTAACATATAAAGCCATAAACATATACATAGCACCTGCCCATAAAGAGGGGGGTAACTTTGTTCATGTATGTACTTCATTTGTACATTTTTGCGTGTAGATTATTTGTTGATTCTTGGTCAAGTTTTCGTGTTTACCTCATGTTCTATGCACGCGGTATGCATACTGTCATACCTGGAATCGTGAAACTTGTTGGAATGATGCACCTTTATGAGTATTATAGCCTCATTACAAAGTAGATCAATGTGACCAGTAGCTCACGGTTCACTTACTTTGGTTGAATTTTGCGTTTAAGTTTATTTCTTAAGCTTTCTCATACTATAATCATCAAACTAGACCAATTGCATTCGACTCTATTAGAACCACCCCCTAGCAACAAAAAGGTCACTGTGACCTTCATTTCGCATTTTACTTGCTAAGGTTAAGTTTTTGCGTTTAGCCCATGACCACATAGGTTGTTTGCACCCGGTATACATACTGTTGTGTCTAGAATCATGTAACTTGCTGAATTGGTGCATCTTGATTAGTACTACACCCCTACTCCCTCACCACAAATGGTGGGCACTGTGACACATATTTCACCCATCTCTGACATGGGTTCAGTTCGTGTTTAAAATTTATTTGACAAGCACTGTTCAAAATATATGAGTGCATGCATCTCTATTGGTATCACATACTTACAAGAAAAGAAGGTATATGTGACCTACATTTCACATTTTTCTCAGTTGAGTTGTTGCCGCTAGCTCATGTCCAAATAGGTTTTTTTGCACGCTATGTAAGATTACACTATCTAGAATCATGAAACTTGTCGAAAGGATGCATTTGGTGAGCACTACTCTCTCGTTGCAGAAATAGGTCTTATAATCTATATTTTACGCTGCACTGACTTGTGTTACATTTTGTGTTTGATCTTCATTTCTTCGGCACTGTTTATGCTACAATCGTGAAATTGATTATTATATGCATATATGTTGTACCACATCCTTACAACAAAAGAAGCTCATCGTGACCTATATTTCATCATTAACTGGCTTAGGTTACATTTTGCTTGTAACGCATGACCACCGGAGTTTTTTGACATGCTATATGCATATTATTCAACCTATAATCATTACAGTTGGTGAGGAGATGGATCTTGAAGACTAATACACGCTTATTGCATAAAGAGGCCTCTGTGATCTATTTTGCATATTTCAGTGACTTTGTTGAAATGCATTTGAAGTTCATTTGTTGAGGAATATATTGTGTACGAATCATGCAACTTGACTGGTTGCTTTTCTGTTAGTACCCTAACAACCAAAGAAGGTCACTGTGACTAACATTTCATGCTTTTCTAACATGGTTTAAGTATTCTGCGTTTAGCTCTTGGCCACACACACACACACATATATATATATATATATATATATATATATATATATATATATATATATATATATATATATATATATATACATCCTAGCCTAAATTTAGAAGACACTTTGGGACCAGTCCAGTTTGAAGTAGGAATACTTATGTTTATTCAGTGGTACATTTTCCATATTAATGACTAAAACTTGCATATTGCAATAGGTTACCCTCAACGGGTTAACTGTGTTGTACATGTGAATGAATATTAGATGAGTGGATATCATGCATATCACGTGAGGCCTCAGCTACAGTGGCTAATCAAGGTAATTACTGAGACATGAACTATGTTCTAATGCAGTGTGTCAATCCAAAGTTGCTCAAAGCCTTTGACTTTCATCCTGTCAAATATGACTTTTACAAATGGACAATGATAATCTCTTCTGAAGGAGATTTTAAAAACAATTATGTTTCTATTGTTTTATTTCCTGTATGACCTGTCACAGGAGCCAACATTTTGTTGTCAGAATCAGTTTATTCTCAGTTTCTTTACTGCATGATAATTCTTGTTTACAGTGACTGCTGGAGACTACTTAACGCCCCGTAGAGACGAGCTATGTAATCGATGATTGCATTGTGGTTATTAGTGTATTTTGAGTGAGAATTGTTTGACATGTGCAAAGCATTATTTTATTGCGTCTGACGGTGACCACACCTACGATTAGATTCTCAGGTTTAAAATCCTAGTAGCATGTCACTTCTGTGCACACTATTTACGCATGAAATATAGCTGTGTAACACGTTTCTGTATTTATTTCTTTTTATTGAACTATTATTACATTTATTTTGTAATTTCAAATCTTTTAAAAATATTAATGGAATAATATAATGTGAAATATATCATACCTTGATAATAATAGATTGCATTTCAATATGTATCTGCATGAGACAAAAACACTTTGCATGGTAATTCTTGTAATTTGCATGTATATTTGAATTTCTGATTATCTACTCAAAAACGGAAGTGCATGTTTTATAGAAAGTTGTTAGTTCGCCTGTTTCTTTTCTTCTATTTGCTTTCTATATGCCATTTATTTTCATGACTGACCTGTTATTCGGACCGAGAACTGGGACATTTATGTGACTAAGGGTAATAATTGCTTCATGTTATGTGATATATACTGTTCCTCAATAATAATGTAATGTTTTACAACATTTTTATCTGCAATATAAACAAAACACTTTGCTGTGTGCAAAATCGTTGTATTTGCATGTATATTTGCCATTAGCAGCTTTGTGTAAAGAATTAATTTCTGGCTATTTACTCAAAGATTTTACTGATTTTGTGTTAGAAGGTTCGTGATTAGTGGGGGTGGGGTCCTTTTAGTTGTACGAATACCCTGAATGACTATCTGAGGTTACTCTAGCTATTTAAGTTTCTGCTTATACTGATAGTGGGGACTTCAGAGTTCAGAGTTAAGGTCAAATGCATAGACATTTTGAACAGAGTTGACAGATAACAGCAATCTAGCACTTGGATCAAGTTCTATGATTGCAAGTAAATACAAATGGTAATGTATGCAACAACCACTGTGCGACTTTTGTTGAGCAATTTTAAGTTAAACTGGGCCAAAAACCTATCATTTTAAACTTTTGATCGGTACAAAAGTCGGCGGTAATCAAAATTAAAAGGCTTATCATATATCTTTTCTGGACCTGTTGCACCTAAAATCGTTTGAAACAAATAGAAAAGTGATTGTAGAATACAGTATTATTTTTGTCCAGCCCACGTGGGAAGCGAGATATGCAGTCAATTTTTCGGCATCAGCGAGGGCCGCGTCAACAGTTTGTTCAGGTGTTTGGTTAAAGTTTTTCATTTGCAAATATTTTCAAAATCCCTTTGATAGATTCTGATCTTACTTGCCATAAATCATCATGACGCTAAGTCAATCCAATCTACTACCAAGCTCGCTCCACCTATGACCAAGAACTCAAGGTTACAGTCATATACTTTTATCTTGAAGCTTTTAACTAAGTTTTTTTGTTGTTGTTGTTTTTTCCCCCTCTATTTGAATATGTTTCCTAAAACCCTTGATGTATTTTCTATAAACTTGGAAGGCAATTCAATTTGCAACAAGCACACTAGCCCTTTGGTGTCAAGGTCACAGTCATGGAAAATTTGCTTTAAGGTTTCGGTTAAAGGTTTTTTCATTTGCTTATGTTTCCTAAATCTCTTGGTGAATGTTCTTATACTTGGGATCAAGCATCATGAAGCCAAGACTATTCATCCTGCTCTCTCAGCTTTTTGGTCCAAGTCTCAAGTTCACACGTTTTACAACAGTGCTTTGATCGTGGGATCAACATGTGCGCCCTTGCCTTTTTGTTATTTGGTTAAATAGATGAATAAATATCATAGAACTAGCCCCGCGTGCCAGATCGACGGAATTTGAAAACTCTGCCGAAATTGTCGATGGTTCGACTTTAGTTAAATCATCCCACTTTTAGTATAAGCAGTCACTTAAAGAGACTTGTCGCCCTTAGTTACCTGAATAACCTGTCGATTGGATCATGGATTGAGGTCATTTGTTTCTTTTTATTTATATTTATATTTTTGTGATATTGTCTGACATGAGGAGGTAAAGACTACAGTATGGTAAAATAAATAATTATAAAATAAATGATGAATAAATAACCTTGCATTTGATATATCTCTCAATCGGAACCTTAAAATTATTCAAGTCTGAAAAATCTGTTTCATCATATGGGTGCATCTATTTTTTTTCACAGATATACATACATGTAGGACAGTGTACTAGTTTGTATACAGTGGGGTTCAGTAATGGATAAAGGTAAACTGCATGAAATTATTTCAATGAAGGTAAATGAAAGAAACCAGTGACAAAATACAATTCAAAAGGAACAAAGGCTCATTATCCTTTAAATATGTAAATTATGAAAGAAAAATTCAATTTCCGTTCCTTGAGGGGCCGCTGACAAATACTCTTTAAATTGTGGTGTTCCAAGGATTGTAATGTTTTTAAAGTCTATTTCGTCATTTTGTTTTACATGTGTGTGTGATTAGGTATAGAAAGAAACGAAGCAAGAAACGTAATCTTGACTGACTGATCTTTCCCAAGTGAAAGTGATTGTGGGTATCGTCAGCGATCAACAATGATGAAGTGCACGAGTATTAAATATAATCGACCTACCCCGAATTTATCACTAAATGAAATGTTAAGCAATGAATTACTATTATTATACAATTACAGAATCAGTCAATAATATTAAATGATTTTGACGGCAAAAACAACAGCAACAACAACAACAACGATAATCATAATAATAATGATGCTACTACTACTACTACTACTACTACTACTAATAATAATAATAATAATAATAACGTGGATGAGAAACTAACTATGCTGGCTACTCAAGCTAACTTTACAGGAAGGTGCAGAGCAATTGCTACTATAACAAAAATGTATTTTTTTTGTTGAATACCTTTAATTCTATCTTTTTACCTCAAATGATTCTAAAAAGGACAAAAGTACGTAACTTTTAAAGATGAACAAAATAATGCAAATCAAACTTTTCGGGTAATGCATCTTTAGCGGTATATGTGAGTTTCTAAATATTCCGTAGTTAAGTAAAAGATTTGTTGTAAGAACAAATTTCCTGGAACTTCAAAGTTTATTAAGAGTGATACCTAGAACTTGTAAATCCACTATTTCTGATTTTAAGTTTGTTTGTTTCTTTATGTATTTATTACTTTTATTTTTTGTTCTATGCTGTTGTGTTTTGGGATTTTTATTGGCAAACTAATATTGGGATCAGTTTAATAAAAAAGATTAAGTCATAAGATAGCATGTTCCCCTGTGAGAATTCGGGAAAAATGGGACAATAATTTGGAAATTATTCCTCCACCAGAAGAATGGCAATCTTACATTTGCTTCTTTTTTTCTGTAACAGAAGAGGTATTTCTTCAATCATTCCAATATAAGATTACATAGAATCATATATACTATCTCTTTTGGGGATAAATGTGGTAAGTCAGCTACCCTATTGTGTACATTTTGTAATACAACAACCAAACCTCTAACACGCATAAAGAATGATATGGTTACAGCATATATCCACCGGTAGAAGAGAAAGAATATCTATAATTTGTTTGACACCAGATATACTTTCTTATTTGGGGTTAGAAACAGTAAACAGGTTTTTGTTCATACCATAACATGCGGAAATAGCGTGGCCTGTCTGAATAAAATATTTACCGACTCTCTGGCTCTATTTATATGCAATATCCTACTAGTCGACATTGAGAAAACCACTTTGTATTACTTTTTCTTCGCACAACTACTTTGAGCAAGGACATTTTCTTCTTTTAAGAAATAAGCGTTTTACTCAACCTGCATACAGATAATACGTACGTAAACGCGCTTTGCACGCACTGGCTGATGTAAATAAAGTCGCCTAATTTTATATATCCATTTTTACAAGCTGTTTTAAAAATAATTCAACTTATAACAAATATTGACGGTAAGATTTTCGGGTTTACTTCACATAAGTCTCACCTTCTGCTCATCTAACTGATGTCATGTAAGAAAGGGTTTTGAGCTCAGATTGTGACTTATATATATATATATATATATATATATATATATATATATATATATATATATATATATATATATATATATATATATCGTGGTAAGTTTCCATCAGTGATGTATCTGTGGCAGTCGAAGATGAACATAAGTAAAAATTCCGAATCATGATAAGTTCAATGAAGAGTCCTGATCTTACTTTGTAGAGACTAAGGCAGCAGTCACATAGAGAACAAGCTTAATTCATATAACGGAATATGATTGTATTGGCGAGTCGGTGGTCAGATTTTTATCAGAGTTGTCTCTGTGGCTGTCAAATATGCGATACCTACAAGACTCGGGCATCAAGAAATATGGTATATCGTAATTATAAGATAAGGAATAGTAAATGATATTGTCCAACATAATAGCCCTCAGACATGCGCTCGGAGGTTTCTTCTTTCCATTCCAGTGTTTGGTCTCGAAGCCTGAAAAAAGCTAACATACAAACAGACAACATATGAAAACAGACATTCTGTTTAGTATGCAGTTTAAAATAAAAGGTTTTTACTTACTTTATAGATTCCATGAGTATGATGTTTTGTAATGGTTCATCCGTTATACTGCATTAGTCCTTGCTGACTATTCTAAAATGTGAGCTTGATAAAGAGAAGACTTGGACTGAAAGTAAGTGACTGTAGTCATACATGTTCTCTATTATAATTGTTCCTTCCAACTGCGGCACGAAGGCAATGAACAGTAACATGACTGTGTCCGACTGTGCAGGAAACATATACTTCATTCAAGGAGAAATATATGTGTGAAGGGGTGAGGCTTGGCCTAAACATCTGCATGAAATAAGCCTGAGATAAGGTTTTCATTGCGCAAAAATGCATTTAATTGCCGTTTTAAAATTTGGATTTCAAAGATCGTTTTATTGTCACATATCCACAATGTATCTAAATGCTAAAATGCCTCGATCGTATAACAAGGTCAAAATGCCAAGTTTTAGCATTCATGGTTCATGGTTATATATATATATATATATATATATATATATATATATATATATATATACTTGATTCTATGTCAGTAGCAACGATGATTTCATTCTTATAAAGGTTTCTTTAAAATCTCACCCTTCATGCAATTGCTGACAAATTGTTCCATAACTGAATTCTTATGTTAAAAGAAATTTCACAGATTTTAAAAAAGTATTGTTGCTTGTCATTGAACATAAATTTTAATTAGAGAAGTTATCGTAATACCAACGATTATTTTAGACCCCAGTTCTCTTGAATGTTTACATCTGACATGTTGTTAACTTTAGGCCGACCATATCGTGATTGTTGGATTTGATTTTCTATATTATAACGCGTATAACTGGCACATATCTTTGTCACTCTAGTTGGAAATAAACATCACGAGGAAGCGACACTGGACATGATAGCATGAAGGGCATAGATTCATGTAGAGTGTTGTTTGCTTTATTCGTTCAGTAATTGAGTTTAGGATTAGTTTCAAGGGAATTGGTGAACATTGTGGTGATCGAAGAAATGTGATTGATGCAAGGCAGCACACTTGCGTGAATACCAATATGATGTCTGCATTTTGTTTTGTCACTCTTAATCTTTGCTAAACTTGCAACTATTAGTCAAGGTTGCGCAAAGAAATCCTTGACCAGGATATTTTTATTTTCAGCAGTTCCAGTAAATACATATTTACAATTACTTTATTGCCGGAAGAAAAAGAACAGGAGCAACTTACGAACACAATAATAAAATCATGTTTTACTTGTAATTCATGTTTTACAATCAAGCTTTGATATTTCGTTCAAAGAACAACAGTTACTTGAACATTAATGTTAGAAATCTATCTCCTTCTATTATGTGCATATTCGCGTTCTCTCTTGTTTCCTATATCTTGATATCTACTGAATAACATTTGCCAACATTTATATCTATATATCTATTTCAGTCATCAAATCAATGTTTCCATATATGTATATCAATTAATCAATCAGCCAATCTATCTAACTATCTGAATTTGACTGTAATTCAATTTGTCTTTGTCTGAGTGAATAACAGACTGTTTGTGTCGCCGTCTGTAGGACCGTTTGTTTCACCATATATTATTTCAAATTATTATTTCAATATAATGCAATCGTTAAATGTATGTATGTATGTATGTATGTATGTATGTATGTATGTATGTATGTAGTTATGTATGTATGTATGTGTGTGTGTGCGTGCGTGCGTGCATGCATGTATGTTTGTGTGTGTATGTATGTATGTATGTATGTATGCATGTATGTATGTATGTATGTATGTATATATGTATGTATGTACGTATGTATGCATGCATGCATGCATGTATGTATGTATGTATGCCCTTCTACCTATCTAGTTTGAAATTATTATAATGCAGTCTGCTATGCGTGATCACGCTTCACCATTCACCCTTACGATTTATGTTCTATCGGAATTATGATTCTGATGCTGATTAATTATGCACATGCAAATATACCAAACAAAATCCAATATATCTCTGCTGTTTTCAAATTTAACCTAGTTCTGTTAACATCACAGTAAAGTGCACCACTGTGATGATATATACATTTGAATAAACTGTCATCCACATGAGTAGTATAAAAGTGGTCGTTTCTAGAACAGTTGCTGTTGTTTTTTTATGCTTTTTTGACGGATATATTAAGTTTTAAATTTTGCTAGAAAACAGAATTAAAATAAACAAAATTGAAAGATATTGGAGCAGCTTTGCTTTACTTCGTTGCATCACAAACAGAAATAAAACTGCAAATTACTCAAGTACTACTCCACGTGAATAAAGAGAATGACTTGAATAAAGAAAATGACTTAAATAAAACAGTGACTTCTCTAGATTGGCCGCTTCTATACTAGTACAATTGTTTATAAAATAACAGTTGCGTATGCAAAGCAAAGCAAATACACCACTGATGGTCTCATAACACTCTACAAGTGCATTGCTTAAACTACAAAATATAGACTGCGTATCCTTCGGATAGAATTGTTTGCAGAGCAAACCAACTGTGCAAGTGATGTTCCCATACACCACCACGACTGCCTTGTTCAGATTACAAAATATATAGACTGTGTATACTTCGTATAGCATTGCTTTCAGAGCAAAACACCCCCAATGTCGGCATGTTGCATGCTCTGCAGTAAGTGAACACTCTACTGAAGCAATCTTCAGCTATAGATGTATGTGATAATACTTGATGGGACAGACAATTCATCGTATGCCACTGTAGAAACTCAAATAATTTTACTGATACATCAGGACTGAAAATAAATAATGATAAAAGAAAAGCAATAAAAATAGAAGCCCTCTGACTCGCTGACGCTCGCCTATGTACTTATTTAGGACTGGACTGGGTTTCGCGAGTAATATTTTATTAATATCTTCGAGTTTAGTTCGAAATGAATACCTATTATTACGTCTATATTTGTAGACAAATTCAATGCAAGTAATGTAAATCTCGAGAAACCCAGTCCAGTCCTAAATAAGTACATCTGCATATTTCCATGTATCTCAGTGCTATTAATTTTTTTATTTTGTTGAACCATTATACCTAAAATTTATTCTAGTAATTAAAAAAAATACGGGGAAAGGAAGTCTACTTGCCGACAACCACGACCAGTCCTGAAGGAAAGTAAATCAAAACCAGTTTGGATAGCACCTGTTTTAATGTTATTACAACAAAAAGCATAGTTATACACTGTTTAATCTGTGGGACAAAGTAAGGATGAAAAAGTTAGTAATTTTTATATTGTTTGTCATGAAACCGAATGCAAAGCTTTCTTAAAATCTATATGCAAAATTATACTATGTTATTTTCTTCCCTATAGAACATAGTATTATATGTTAGTCTGAACACTTCTCTCATATATCTATCTTTCATAAATTCTTTTTGATTTTCGTGAATCAATTTCGGAAATTTCTTATTTATTTTATTGACTATGACGGCTGAAACTATTTGGCATGGAATGTATAGTAATATAATTGGTCTCCATTGTTTTACATAGAATTTCTAGTTTTGTCTCCTTTTGACAATAAAGTAATAATGAACTCCATTTATGTTATTGACAGCTCCTCTTCTCCAAATCCGTGATTAACTGAGCTTACCAAAAGTTGTCCTATATCTCGTCAACTCAATTTAATAGAATCAACAGAAAAGTCATGGCTTCTTGCGTGTTGTTCATTGTTCATATTTTTTACACTCAGATGTTTCAGTCAAAATAATTTCTGCTTCCAATTCATTCGACTCTTCATTCAATGATTTAGGTACATTAGTTGTTCCGAAACATGTCATCAAATTTCCTTTTGTTTAAGTCACTGTCATGTTTTCCAAAAATATTGGTGTAATACTTTTTATTTTACCTCTTCTAATAATTTAAATTGATCCAATATAATGTGTCCATTTTCGTGTTTCACTTTATTATGGTGTTATTCATATCGTGTTGTTACTCTAGACTACAAAAGTACTCTGTTGTTTTGTTGTTTTTTTCTGCCTATTCGATCCACTTACATTGTGTTTGCACCATCAAGCCTCAGATTTTCTCCTAACTGATATCTTCTAATTAAGATCTCAAATTTTCCACAACATTCATATAAACCGTATTATGATTAGTTTTTTTAATTTTTCCAGATGATTTAACTCTTTCAATGACTAATCGTCTGCTTTTGTCTTTCTTGTTTACAATTAAAATAATGTTTCAATGAGAGATTGCGAATGTCTTGTAAAACTGTCACAAAAAGTAACTGTTTGTAAATTTCTTATATATCATTAGCTGTTTGATTGGAATTATCACTTTTAAATATGATACATTTCTTTTAACTCAAACTCTTTTACCGTATTTTCTATCCTATCAAACAGTTGTGGATAATCTAACATTTGGACAGTACAAATTAAAAAGAGAAATTCGCTGACCTTCAAGTTCAGTGTGTAATGCTAAAAAAATTCCAATGTCATCTTTCGAATTTCAAGAGACGTTGAAATCTATTATTAGCAAAGACTATAGCGACTCCTCGAGACCTGCCTGTTCCAGAAGTAAAATAACATTTATAGAGATATTCACTCTCTACATAGGTATTCAAAATGTCAATAAAATGGCTATATTGTAAATAGTACACATAGTATATTTTCGTTCTTAGAAACTTTAATGCATCTTTGCATTTTTGTATATCACTTAGTCCTTTCAAATTTAGATACATTATATGAACAATTCCTCTTTTTAATGTAAAACATTTGTTTACAGTTGTAAATCTACTGGCATGCCATACTTGAATTAGAGAGGGACCATGGGATGATATCAAATTAAAACGATGACAAAGTTGCCGACTGAATTGTTTAATAATAAAAAATAAAAGAAGGTAGAAACAAGATAATGACGAGAATTTCAAACATACTCTTCTTTCGATAGCAAGACACAAATACATCCTAAGCATCACCTAAAATATGATAGCATTTTGTAGATACTTCGCTCAAATATAAAAAAGACAACAAAAATCCAAACCTTACCCAGCTTCTTGACCCTATAGTTTACGCCTTTGTCTTTATCTTTGGATAGTACAAATAAATCTCCAGTGGAAATTACCCAATAATTCAAAAAAAGAAAATAATGACTATAAAACGTAGCTAAAACTAACTATTGTGATATGATATAGGTATCTTTGTAATGCTCTCTCTCACAAGTAGTAACCAATATCTTTGGTATATATATATATATATATATATATATATATATATATATATATATATATATATATATATATATATATATATATTCGATTGTTGTGTTCCTTGTAGGCTTAAGTACAAACGCTGACCAAAGGTAAGGTTCGAGTCAGCCGCAATAAATTAAACTGTGGTTATAAAGGTTGTCATGACTTAAACTGCCTTTACTAGATGAAGAAAAGGGTCATTATAAATGTTTACATGACGTAAACTGCCTTTACTAGAAAATATTTTTAAAAAATAGTTATTAAGCTATGGGGGTTGATACTAATGTTAGAAAGATGATAGCAATGAATAAATCCGAAATGAGACATAAATTTGTGATTACGATATATTTTTGGTGCATTTATAATCAAACTAAAAAAGGAAAGTCAACAATACAGTGCAGGGCACTAGACATCAAAATGACATGATAAGGTTCAATATAAATCGCAAAAAATGCTCCAGCTATTTCCACGTATTTCTGCGTGACGGAAAACAAAGGCCTAATGTTAACATTTTTACATATTTAACAGATGAAATGGAAAATACCTGACATCTATACCGGAAATCTTTCTTCAGAAAGAGATAGTGGAGGACACATTCCTTCGTTTTGTCTTAGAAAAAGTCATTAATTGTTTGATTCACGTCAGATAAGTGTAAATCTACGACTTATAGGCAGTAGGAAATCCAATAATTAAGCCCTAATGAAGATAAAATGATGACAAGAATTCCAGAAGCTTGCTCGGAGCAACGGGCAACTGCCATCGTAGCATTTCAAAGAACATCAATCCTGATAGTCTACATAGTCTCTAGGGCCACGGAGAAGATTCGATTTTCTTAAAAGAAGAGAAAAAGGATCTCAATATGTTCATCAATTATTCAGTTACAAACGTTGAAGGCTAAACTTGACGGCACCCTGGGATATAAAGTCTACTTCAGTAGTTGCACACAGGACATATAAAGACTCAAGTCCACACGCAAGATAATATTATGTAAAATCGGAATATCAACGCTTCCAAAAATGTGTAACTTAAGCACAGTTTGTTAGTATAATGAATATGGAATGGAGACGTATTAGACTTACTGCCTTCACTCGACGAAAAAAGTAGTTTTACCTGTGCAAATATGTCATGCTACTTCTGTAGATTCTAAATCCACGTCAAAAATAAAGTACAAGCGGATTAATGTTTGCCCCGGAAAAATAATTGTTTTGTCCCTGGAAAAATAATTTCTTTGGTCCAATTTGGAATTCAGCTTTCAATAAATCTCCTTTCACTCAAATCACAAAATGAAGAAGTAAACTCTCTTAATCTTCGTGGTGTAAAATCTCACTCTCTAACTTCATTCATGCTTGTGGTCTCAAGCGTAGTATTCCCCAACTGATATACTTTCTTATACAATGTAGAGGGTGCTATTTGTACCTGAATCTATTTATGGATAATCATTATCTTAATCTAAAATTTATATTTCCTTCCATTGAACGTCAAATTAAAGTACGAAGAAAATTATATTACCTTTGTACCTTTCTCTTTCTCAAATTCCTTTCATTTTAGTTCAAAACGATACTCTGAAACTCTGAAAGCTCATTTGATTCTTTTCTCTTGTAATATTATGCCAATGATGACATTACAGCAACAAAAGCTAAATTTCCTAGATGTTTTAAATCTAGCAGTGATTATATTAGATACTGAGATTTAGGAAGCACATTTGTTGTAAGGTGATAATATAAGTACAATCCGGAAGTTCGTTAATGCCACGTCGAAAAATAATTATCACGTAAATGCAAACCTATTATATCGCAATTACGACTTAGCTATCTTGTAATTTCTACATACTTCTTGGAATTAAGACAATATCTTGTAATATTGCTAGTTAGTGTCTAGTTATTTGAGCCAGGTATGTCTTAATTACGAGTCAGTATCTCGTAATTACGACATACTTCTTGGAATTAAGACAATATTTCGTAATGTTACTAGCTGGTGTCTCGTCAGTTGGACTTAGTGTTTTGTAATTTGAGCCAGCTATATCTTAATTACACACAGTATCGCGTAATTACGGGTAAGCAAACTCGTAATTAGAAAATATCAAGTCGTAATTGCGTTGAAGATAATTTGTAATGAGGAGATATAGTCGTAATTACACACCAAGTCATAATGTTAACAAGAAATATTGTTTAATCAAATGTTTAATTTCTTTCTTTATCTATAATTTGTAGTGTTTTTTCCTAATTATTTTTTTGTTTTTGGTAATTACCGTAGTTTTCTTTCCTAATTTGGTAGGAGTCACTTCTTATGACCGTTACTGATCCTTTCTGACGTAATTCGATTTGTATTAGTCGATGAACTATTTATGTTTCTTTCTTCTCTTCTGCTCTATTTTGTGCCTTACAAGACCTGTGATCTTTATTTTTCAAAATAAAAGATAATGTAATTCTGACGGATGACTAAGCCCAAACGTACTTTCAAATTTCTTTTTCTGCATTTGGTAGCCATTGTTATGGCTTTCATTTTAAAAGGAAGGTTTGCATGATCAATAATTAGGTCAGGAAAAGCTATATCATTTGTCCTATTCTGTGTTTAACATTGACGGGTCAGTCGCATGAAATATTGTGTAATTCTTCTTAATTATATCAATATTTCATCCGAAAAACAGAACCAGAAAGGTAAACGAGGCTTGATTTATTGAAAATAGTGAAAAGGCATCGTATAGATACATTTAGATGAGCAGGTAGTGAAAATGCTCAATATAAATCCCTGTGTAGCCATAGAAAGAAAAACAAAATATAGAAACAAATGTTGATAGACGACGGAGCTTTGCTAAGACAAGATCCGGAAACTATGCTACTATCCTACAATATTTTCTCTCTACTTATGTAGAACAAGATGCTACCAATTTGACGATATCTACCAGGCAATTTAGGACTGAAATCACTCAACGTGTTATTTCATTCCAGCTTATGCTCACAAAGATCGTTGTGGAAAACCTTTGACCAGAGATATAGTTTACAATGCTAAATTGACTGGAGAAGTAAGCAAGGCAGTATTAAGTCTACAAGGCTGATATGACAACCTTGGACCAGGAAGACAGTTTAAGTGCTAAACGGACTGTACAAATAAACAAGGCAACGTTTACTCCACATGACTTATATGAAAACAAACAATGAAAGCCGGTTCACTGCAAGAAAAGTTTAATGATTTTATTACCCTTGGTTTCATCATTATTACTTTCTTTTTCCTACTAGTTATATGATTTTCATTTCATATTTTACCTTTTGAATCTTCTCGTCCATGTATTAAAGAGTTTAATGTCGGCACAACACTAATAAATAGCCCCCCAAAAATGTAAACTAATTTGTGATTAAAACAGTCTGTAACTTTATGGTTACTCAAAACATGACTTTCACGAAGTCAAATCTGGTTTCTAGAGGTGGACAATAATAATAGCTTTTGAAGCAAAATTTAAGAACAATGACTTTTACAAAAAAGTAAAATTTATCTCTGCTTGTTTTTAACTTATTATAATAACTCTAGATTGATAGCATAGAACAGAATATTCATTTTTACTATTGCATGTCTCTTATGCCCTGTCACAGTATGCATGCATGTGTGTATATGGTATAAAAGCATGTCAGCACAATACTAGCTATAAGTGGCCATTAAAGGTTATGTTTTAAAAATGTAAAACAAAAATTAAAATAAAAAAACAAACACCAGCTTTAGTTAGAAAATGATAAGTAATGTTTACACTGGCGACTGGAGCCTACTGAAAGCTTGGTAAAGGTGAGTAAAGTAATCATTGATTACAATCTTTTTTTCCTTTTTTTTTCTCTTTTTTTTTTAGTTTCTTTTTGACCGCCGTGGCAGGTCATGTTTGATTTTATAAGAACAGCATTTCTATTTGGTACAAACTAGAAGCTGCGACACAAATTTGCATCTTCCTACTGGTAAATGAGAAGTATTGATTAATAATTGTATACCCAAAGAACACATTTTATATAGAAATTACCTGACGCTTAGATAAATGCATGCATCAGCTCTATGGTCATATTCTTGCCATTTTAGGAGGAGTGGTGATAAAAAAAACCCATATGCTTACAGATGAAGACGGCGGACGCACAGTAGACCGTCGCATAAGCTTGACAGGCAAAGGGCATGTAAAGCAAGAAATCAAGGAAGAAAAGATGAACCCAGATGACAATGAAATATTTTGATGCTGTTACAGTTTTCCTGGGAAAGTCTGACATTATAAAAGCGCTCCATCGTCTACAACGTCCGATATTTTTTCCATAAAAAATCACGAAGCATTTGAACGAGGCTGGAGCAGTCGCAAGGAAGCGAAAAATAAGCGAAAACTGAGGAAAACTGAATTTTAAACACAAATTCCTACATTAAAAAAACAGATAGTTAGTGGTGCTCTTCGTTATGAGCAGGGCTGACGTGAGCTTTTCACTCAAGCTGAACCCAAGGGACCTGTCAATGAAAATCAGCTCGATCGGAGTATTGTACACCTCGATCGTGCATCCGATGGTAAGAGAGATTCACAAAGTCAGCTTAGAAAACACATTAATGGATTTGATCATGACATTATGCAGAAATTTACGGAGAAACTGTAATCCTTATTGCATTCTGTGCGTAAATATCTCCGACACGGTTCATTTTGGGCTGCTGGCAAGAGTTATCATGTTTTATATTAATGTAACCTTTTTCAAATAGCTATTGCCAATAGGGATTCTCTTGTTCAATTTTGTGTTTACCATAAAAGGCTGGTTTGTAGTAGGAGCAGAATCATCCGTAATGTTGTAAGATTTTTAGATGAAGCATCTACAGATCTACACCGACTTAGAAGAAATGCTATGTTTGTAGGTGAAAGTTAGACAACCTTTGATCAGACAGGCTAGAGAGCATCCAAGGAGATATAATAGATCATAACTCTACAGAAAGATGTTATGAATATTGAGACCTGTACGCTTTAAATTATATTATCAATGAGATTGCATATTTTAAGTATTTAGACTACTTGACGCTTTAAACGCTACAGGTTTTTTTTCCGAGGTTATGCTAATATGCGGGTAATGTTCGTAAAGTTTTATTTACAGAAAGGGCAAAATCTTCACTTATCCTTGCCGTCATTTTTTGCAGAGTTAAAGACCATTTATATAACCTTGTTAAAAGCAGTCTAAACGGATGACGATTTCATCATGGTCAATTTCTCTGATTATATAGACGTCCTGTTAGGATATTACAATTTGCTCCACTGTGCCAATGTCACTGGGGTTCGTTGTAAGCTTTACGGCTTTCAGTCAAGAAATTTACTTATTTAGTAATTAAAGCGTTACATAGCTCTCCCACCCTCCCCCAGTCTGCGTCCATCCATCCACCCTTCCATCCATCTATATATCTATCAATACATTTCTTCGTCATACAAAACAACGGAGTTAAGAAAGTCTGGTTGTGTAGGAGTTGTTATTATTGTTGTTGTTGTTTTACAATAGCTATATGGTTTTATAACATATATTTATTTTTCGTCAAACTATATGATGCGGTTAAACATTTATATTTTTGTCCTAAATAACTATAATGATCTCATTGTAAGTGTTGTCTATGAGCCTGAAGAAAACTCAAAATTCTTTACATATGAAGACGTCAAGGTTTTAAAGTCAAAACTACATCCATTTCGCGACGCATACCTATGAATTTCAATTGAAAGATAGCAAGAAGATGTGCTTAACGTAATTGTACCGAGTTAGAGACATTTCTAGCGGAATATTTTAATTTTATCGATATGATTGTGCCCCCAATGTAACAAATCCTTTATGGCAGATTTCAATTATTTCTCTGATACACAAATGATTGAATAAGCAGGGATAAACACTTTATGATATTTGTAACATCGATAATCTTTTAATACTGAAAAATGTAATTTGTGATAAAAACAGAGATATAGGTAAACTTACTTTTCGTGATATATCTCTGATTGGTTATGCTATAAATAACAATAAAGCGTTAGTTTTCATTATCCACGTCACAGACCGGCCTTATATCGGAGAGTTATCCTATGCCAGCCGTACAAAATAGTAACAGTTCGTTATGTGATGTAGAGATATGTAACACAAATTATTCGAATGGACATACAAAATAAATATATTTTGTCTACAGGAATGTTGGTATTAAAAGAGAGAGAGAGAGAGAGAGAGAGAGAGAGAGAGAGAGAGAGAGAGAGAGATGATTCATTATTACTAATTATATGAAAATTTATATGAAATAGAATAGTGTTACTGTATAAAATGCTGTTATTTCATTTATAGTAAAATATGTATTTCTCAGTGAAATCAAAGTCAAGTCAAATATCTTGAAAACATTTACGGTCTCCTGATAGATACATGTTCGTAGATAATTTGACATTCTGATGGGCCAGAAGACTGTAGTATTCTGAAACGTAGAAATGGGTAAACGTGTTTGGCATTCAAGGGCAGGTTACTTTCAACTAAAAAACTTTAGTAGATTTTGTTAAAATGAATTGCATAGAATAAATTGTTAAAGCTTAGATTCGTTTTACTGTAATGTGTTCAACACATATATAAACTAAAAATATAAAGAGAAATAAAAAAGCACCTTTATATAGTTCAACGATTAGATTACGGATGGTGGAAAATGTTTATTTTTTTGTCGCAAAGATTAAGAAATTCTGATTTTCCTTTAAAGATGCAACTGAATTATTTTTGATTATTCAATTGCCTCAGCACTCACATATAGGTGTGAAACCTCATTTTACAAAAATCTAAATTCGTAGAAAACTTTCAAAAGAATACGTATATCACAAATGTGCTAATAGATCAATATAAACAACGGTGGATATCTGTTTTGCAAAGATCATCCACAGGGCAAACGTTTCAAATTTACATAGTATATATTTATAGGAAGTGACAAATGTACCAAGCTGTGCAAGATATACGACTTAATCCATCGTAACTGGTATATTAACCGGTCAAGTAGAACACAAATACGTGTATTTTGTTCTGTTGCTATCCATATAGGATAAATATGCAATTTTAATGCAATAATACTACGATAAAAATGAAGATAACTTCCAGACGATAGATGGGTAAGATATATGCATGTAGATTCAAATTATATATTGAAATGGTAAATGTACACATGCAGATAAATAGAGAATAAATAATAAAATAAATTATAAATATATATATATATATATATATATATATATATATATATATATATACATATCTGTGTGTGTGTGTGTCTGCATACAAGCAGATAAATAACTCAGTCAGAAAATCCTCAAATAATGGGTTAATCAATGATTTCAAAGCAAATCAGTGTATTCCGCATTTTCCCCTTGCATTGGAATACGAACACAGAGGGGAGCCTGTTGAATCATGCTTATTTTAATCCGGACGCCTAAAGTAAACTATCTATCTATCTATTGTGTCTCTCATCAGATATATATATATATATATATATATATATATATATATATATATATATATATATATATATATATATATATATATATATATAAGGCTGCGGCTATAACTATAACTACAAAATGTGTAGATAATATATGGCCCATATATATTTCATTTTTAGTACAATCACTGATTATGACTTGACAATGGCTGTTGTGTGAAGTGAGAGGCAATTAAATACACTTAAATTCTGCTCCATAAGGTTACTGCCATTTAAAGATTTTTTTTTACATTTCACAAACAAGAGTCATGAAACATTTTAGAATGTGAAAAGCAAGGTATTAATCTATGTGTCCCTCTTATTATTTTCTGTCTGTCTCTGTGTATGTATGCATGCCGGTCACTTATTCACTAGCTAGATGTATGCTTTGTAGTTAATAATAAACCATTTATGAGAATATGATTGGTGTTTGTAATGTTTCTAGGCAGGTATTTCGTCAAGTTAGTGGCCTGGTATGTCAGTCACGAGTGTTCTCATTTTTCTCGACTCCTTATCTCTCTACTCAGCTCTGACATCAAACAGTAAATTTGCATCACAAGAACGAGTCGCCGTCAGTTCGCAATTTTCTTTTCTTTTCTCTTGGAATTACTTCGATGTCGTTCTGTAATTTAAGGCATTGATTACAAACACAGATTAAACTCCAATTCTCTATGAATTTTTTTTTTCCGACTCAGCAATAATGTTACCTCAAGTTTGATTGCTCTTGAACACTATCCATACTCTTGAACACTATCCCTACTCTTGAACACTATCCCTACTCCTGAACACTATCCCTACTCTTGAACACTATCCCTACTCTTGAACACTATCCCTACTCCTGAACACTATCCCTACTCTTGAACACTATCCCTACTCTTGAACACTATCCCTACTCCTGAACACTATCCCTACTCTTGAACACTATCCCTACTCCTGCCAATCCATTAATTTAAGAGTACTAATCTGAGAAGTCAAGGTTTACAATGAAATTTTATTACAGAGGTTCATTGACCATCCACGAATAAACCCCTTATGTTATGAAAAGTCATAAGTAATAATACATACATACATACACGCATGGACACATACATACATACATACATACATACATACATACATGCATATACATGTATATATACATGTATATATATATATATATATATATATATATATATACATGTATATATACATGTATATATATATATATATATATATATGCATACATACAAAAATATATACAGAGGATATGTTCTTTAAGATCTCAAAGTGGCTTGACTATAGTGTTGGCTGAATGCATCGTTGATTTTCTGATCTAATTACGTTTCTATATGGGTTTTTTTCACAGACAGAAGTCACAGGACTAAGATTACATTTACTTCTGGGCTGGACGAATATAGTCCGTATCTATTTTTCGAGTATGTTTTCTCTTTGTCCTTGGTTGTGATCTTTGGATTGGATGTAGGCATTCTTGGTACTGATTTAATGGAATTTGCTTATTCTTTAGAATTTACAGAAATATTTTGTGATTGTCTGTGTGTATTTTGGCTACAGTGCACATTGAAAAATCAGGCACTTATGGTGTCCCGGGAAGTTAAACCTGTGATCTTTGCTCTGATTACGGTTCAACCTCTCGAAAAATACCAGTAACCTATGACAAGAGAGTATCTGTAAGTTTGTCGAGGAAGATATTAACATATGATTTATTTGGATTTGGACTCTTCTGGAAAGTTAGTACTAAAAAAGAAATGTAGAGAACATATATAGGGAAGATAATTGTGTGCCAAGTCCAGCGCGCAAGACGGGGATGAAATGGATTGGAAACGAAAAGATCCTAATATAACCATTGTCATACAAAGAAATGCAGAAGACCAGTCATTTTGCTGCAGGTCTCGAATGAGACACATTTGTGATAAAAACTTTGCATGTAATTGGCTCGTACTCGGACATCAAACTGTTCTTACAGCTGTGTTTGTGTATCGGTAACTGAAAGCGAAGACATTGAAGTAATATCTTTAAGTATAGGCTCTCAGCCTACAAAGGGCGTGATATCGGTCAGCTTTAGTTCTTAAAGTGGTTCGATGCGTCTTTTTTGTCTTCACATGGCGGATTTATAGGTTTGAATAGGACAACGTGACACTTGACACTTATCTTGACAATTTCTACAGAAAACCGGATTTTGAAAGACGGGTTTCTTTATTCAATGTGTAATATCATAAAGAAAAAGAAAGTATTTCGTCTTTTTTGTGAAAGCTGCATGAAAGTCCTGTTATATTTCTGGTTAAGGCGGCTTTAATAGATATTACATGGCTTCAAAAAGGATGAATATGCAACATATAATGGCAATCTAGACTATATGGACAACTGTAATTATGTATTTCGTTCGATCAGCCTACTCGCTTCTATTATAACCCTCCTCACTCTCGCTGAGACACTGGCAGAATGGCAATATCTCCAATGACTGACGGAGAGAGCTATAATCGGACTGATCAATACACACTCACTATCTTAACAAACAGCTCAGGTGTGGACCTTTCTCACAACTCACCTGTCCCTCGTGCAATGGAGATCTCCAGAGAATACGTCTCGGACTACAGTGCTTATAGGCAGGAGATTATGAGGTGTAACGAGACGGTCCTAGCTCAGCCCCACCCTAACGATGGTAAGTGCTTTACTCATTTAACCTAAGTGAGTGAAAACATACTTTTGATCAGAATAATGATTTTCTTTCTCTTTTATTAAAGCGACTGGAATATTTCCACAGAAAATTACATCATACTTTTGAGAGAGAGAGGAAACTTTTAATTATGCATTTAATATAAGATTATTACCTCCTACGACTATTTAATTTTAATGACTTGAGTATAACATTAAGACTATCAACATCTGTCCATTAATTGCAGTTAGAAACTTTTTTAGCATAGAAACAATAGCTGCAGTGATATTGCTTTTGCCTATATTCATTGTGTGCCTGTGTGTGTTTTATGCAATTTTCCCCATACAGAAAACACCTATACATCTATTCAAAACTGATGAAACTGAAAATTGTCATAATATCCTCCTATAAAACGAGTTAGCATAACAATATCCTTAACATCACAGATAATTACTGCGGCCAGTAAGTAATAATGAAACTCATTATATTGACTCTTTCTCAGTTAAAGTGTAGACAATAAACCTGAAGACATTATAGAGCGCAAGTTAATGTGCTTTGTGTATCTGATTGATCACCAAACAAGTCTGTTGCTTAAATGCAATAATTTTTACATTTATAATTCTTAGATATCTTAAAATAGCTCAACTCTATGAAAAATATACATCTTTTAATTTTCATTTCTCAAAATCAATTATTGTCTGCATAAAAAAACTGCATTCTGAATCGCTCCATATATCTATATAAAAGTATTACAAATTACTGAATTTTCATCAATGTTACGTTATTGTGTGACGCCTGATTTTAAGTTTTCATTTACAGTAAGTCTGGCTATTTAAAACATACTGTAATGTATCATATCCAAGAAACTAACTCCATCAAAGACATGAGGTGTTTTTTTTTTTTTGCAGGCATCACTACACTAATCAAATGACAAGGCATAGTTATAAAAAGTCCAGGTTAAAGATTCAGTGACAAAGTTTTCTTATTCAAGGATTTACAACCTAGATAAAGTTGGGGTATACCATAGCACTTGCGCAGGAAAGACTTTGCGTTCTGTGAAACCACTTGTTTTATGATATATAAAAAGTACTTCGCAACGTGATTAGGTGGATTAAAAAAAGAAACAAAACACGTTGCTCGCTTACAAATATAAAATATAAGTATTCCTGGCAATGTGTTACTGAATTGTTTTAAGCAAAAAAAAAAAGAAGCTGTAGCTCAAAGTCAAAAAATTGTGACACTCTACCACGTCAATTAGAATAGCGTTTGAGTCATAGAATTTGCATAATTTTCTTTCTTCGGGTCCCTCTACGGGACTGCTAAATTTGAAAGATTAAGATGTATTCTAAATAATATATATGATTTTAGGGTTTGGAGCCAGAGGATAAGTTTCGTGCTCAAACACTTAAAAATACGAGGACTGAAGAATTGATTATTCACCCATTAGGATCCAGATTTATTATATAGGGACGAGTTATTATTATTATGTGTGTCCGTTTCTTCAGCGATATGTTTTCTTAAAATATTTATTCATTTCGTTTTTGTTCATTTGTATTTATTCATTTATATATATCTTCCCGGTAATCATTTTCATATACTGACGGATTTTAAAAGCGCAACGACTGCTAAAGACAAGTCCACGGGGGCAAAGGAAAGTAGCTGGCAGTGTTCTCGTGGTGTAATATATAGTATTAATAGTTCTTTGGAGGATACAAAATATATTAGTTCGACTACAGCCCGACCACCAAGTAGTTTCAGCAAGGTTCAAAGTAATTTAGTCCACAAGGAGAAAAGCTGAGCTTTTAATGTCTGATAAAACATATCAGGATGACCACAAAAGTTTAATGCTTGCGTTTGTACAGTTCGTAAAAATGTTGTCTATTAAAAGTTAAATAAATGTTTAGTCCCCGACAATAAACGCTTACCACTGGTTTAAAAATACCAAAATGTCATCGGCTTCCTTATTGTCGTCAAACTGAGATAAAAATTACATCAGATATTTTGCACAATGTTTCATTACTTTTATTAATAATGACAAATATTTATTTTTGTAAATTAGCCATATCCAATTTTCTTTCAAAATGCGCGTTGTTATTTGTTTTGCATAAATATTTTCCACTTCAATTTCATAAATTTCATGAATGTTATTATAGTTTTTGTCAATTATTTATTGTATTCATTGATTTAAAGAAATCGCTTTCAAAGCGAAATATCAAAATTTATGAAAACCTCTTTAGATTTGTAAACACCGATACTAGTTTAAATAAACTCACCAGAAACGACAGGCCCGACGACGGGTTATGTGCACTTATTATATCAATTGTTGTCAATAAGGTTAAAAAAAAGAACCAGTCTGTGATATTTTCGTCATGATATCAAACTTTTAGCTGCTATTTAGAATGGCATATCACATATCGTAGACTTAGAAGAAATTCTAAAATTTAACTGCAACTCTAGTAAACCGTTACAAACCATAAAACATACGTTTTTACTTGATTAAAATCCTCTCTTGTTTCATCTTACTGATTGTTCCATTAGTTTTCTAATTTTCATAGATAGAAAAAAAATTTGAAAACAGTCCAGAACATAACTGATATAAGAATAATTGGTATCGAATGTTTCGTATGATTTACGTCGTTCAACTTCTACTTTTTATGAAGATTGTGTTGGGTCGCCGTAGGGCAATGTTGGGATCGGTGTTGAATGTACTTGAAATCAGAAAATGCTCTAGTTGCTACAGAGAGTGACTACGACATCAAGGGAATTGGAAATTAGTAGACAACTAGTTTTAGAAGTGTTTCGGTTTTCAGTATCAATGGAACACTCAGCTAAATTGCAAAAAGTTCAGCAAGTAAAAGATTATATATATATATATATATATATATATATATATATATATATATATATATATATATATACAAGTATACATAATATGACCTTATAATAATAATAATAATAATAATAATATCATTTTTTTATCCAGTGTGACATAATGAGCTAAGAGCTACCGGTAGTTTACATTATGGCCCTTTAAAGTTTATAAAGTTTGGTCGGAGAATATTTGACAATATCACTACAACTGAAATGTTATTACATTAAACTTTTGACCCTCAAGCACGTACTCGAGAAGGAATTAAAATCATATCCATTTTGCAAGAAGAGAAAACTAACAAGCTCGATGAATCTTCAGACAGGCAGAGATTTCGGAGGTGACGGACAGGCATACGGACTGATGGATGGGGCTATTGCAATATCTCAGACACTAATGCGAGGCAAACCAAAACCAGCAATAATAATAATAATACAAATATTGCGTCTATCGACTTAGTGCGTCTGCCATTGTTAGGGTTGGTATCGATTGATTTCTTCTTTCTTTTTTTAAAAATCACTTTTCATGTTCATCTTGATACCTCTTTACAAATTAGATCGGGGTCATCGAAAGAGGCATCGTAAAATATGCAAGATACATTGATATGCAATGATTTAATGCATTCATAATTGGGTTTCTGATTTAATCGATTGACTTATCACTCACATGCTCACTCATTTAGTCAGTTGTTAGGTCACTACATCAATCGTTAAGTTGTTTTCATTTTCGTGTACATCTCTTTTTTTTCATTGATTTATTGTAAATCATTTTGCAGTTACAGCATATGAAACACACAGGCTTGTAATCAATGAAAAATTTTAACCGTTACATGCAAACAAACAAATAAACGCATTCTTGAAACGTAAATATGCCTTCAACCCTAAAATGTGTGAAGTCAGCGCAATCATAGCGTTCTGCGCCGATATAAATTCTTTCGTAGACTGACAAAATCTTATGCAAGTGTTGGATGCCTTGCCGTGCCCTGAAGACAACTTTACTAGATTTTGATGATAATCCCTGGTCTATAAAATTTGACGGGGGGGTGGGGGTGGGGGTGCAGTGAGGGGACAACAAGTTCATGTGCATTGTCTTATTATTCATTCAACCCGTATGCCAAACGTATTTCCTTTTCAAAGACATCGTCATTAGAAACTAGCTACGCAGTAGATACTACATAATACAGGGAGTTAGACGTGGTTTTCTGTAATGACTGAGATAATATCAAAAACTGTTCCATCGCAGAAAAGAAAGAGTAGATTCTCGTGCGATAATGTCAAATAAAATCCAAAACATTTTTACTGATAGGAACTTTTATGTTTGTATCTGTTATCAGGATATAATTTGTCGCTTGTAAACTAAACAAGGAATTAGGTTCTCATTGTCGATGAATAAAATACTTTTGTTAACGCTAAAAACGGGTATAATACTTGCCTCGTTCTTTCATTGTATCAAAGGAAGAAAAGATACGTTATTTGCGTGGAGAATGTTAGAACTTTTACAACTCACCTTGGCTACAACACAACTTTTATTGTATCAAAGGAAAAAGGGTATAGTTATTTACGTGGAGACTGTTTGAACTTTTACACCTCACCTTGGGTACATCAAAACTTATCAAGATTTTTATCAATTCATTACTTTAACCGACTGGTTTGAGTTCATTCACGTTGTGTGAAAACGCTTGGATTTATCGACCCTTAACCCTTGTGCCAACCTGAATTTTACAACCTAAGAAAATGCTATTTGTAATACAATTCATAGAAAATCATTAAAATATCGTATCACAGTTCACAATTTTCAGATTCTCCCTCTTTCCATAATTCGAGTTTCTTGTTGGCTTTATATATCGTTCCCTATCTACGTCTCTCTTTTTCTCTTTCTCTCCCTGATGCGTATTTCTCCTTTTAATTTCCCTATTATTTCAACTAACATTATATTTATCCCTCGTTTAACCTCCACTGTACACTATCTTGACCATCTTAACCTCTAGCTGTCTACATCCATCTCTTCCTGTCTCTCTTTCAAGGTTTGCTACTTTACCTGTTGATTGCAGGTGTTTTACAAAATGACCCCATCTCTTTAATTCACTCACATTATAACCGCCTTAACTAATATCTCAGTATTTTGACGTTTGCATGCACTTTATACACTGACTACTTATTTAAACAGTCCGACTCATGCTTTTATTGTTTTAACGTTCCGTACATTCCACCCTGAACTATTCAATTTACATGATATTTTCAGATCATATAACCCTTATTTGCATCAAAGCTGTTAGTTGAACCATCCACTAAATTGATATATGCCAAAAATTCCTTTGAGTCTCTGTCTGATTGGACAGTCAGAAAAATAACGTCTTTTCATCTTGGAGTCGATCAAAATTAATTTGTGTAGAAACTCAGTTTGGCCCCACACAATTTTATCTTAATCCATATTTTAAAAAAAATTAAAATATTAAGTGTAATGCCACTCTCAGTTTGGAAACACGAAATGATCTGGTCAAATTTCTCAAAATATGGGTTGATCTTTCATAGGTTCTAGATGCATTGCAAGAAAAATTTAGGAGAGACATTACAATCATGTTTTTGACAGAGCTGTTGTAGTTGTTGTTGACTTTTATTATTGATGATTTTGTTGTTGTTGTCGTCGTCATGTCAACTCTCTAGCCATCAACGTAAATTTTGTTTTCTATTGACTGCCAATTATCTGAAACTCTTAGACGTACAATTATGATAGATGCTGGTTTGATAAATATTGTATAGCAATAATCATCATAACAACACATATGCCCCAGTAACTTATGTTTTTTTAATTCAGTGATAGCATTGATTTTTCGCACTTAGTTCCATTTCTTTGAAAACATTGTCCTAAAAGCCATGAAACTTGATATGTGCATTCGTTTGAGCCTTGAAACTTGATATGTGCATATCTTATTAGGAATCACAGTATGTAGCTCATTTACATTTTTGCAGAAAGGTCATTCATTGTATATTCTATAACGTATGATGAATATCGCTGTATCCAGAAATCATCCGACTTCATGACCGTAGACAGCTTGCCTCATGGAATAGTCTAAAAAAACCATTATCATTTCTTCCTTTTGCTCCAGTTGTTTGTAGTACGTCAATCAATATAATATGTTGGATACTTATTTGAACACAGTAGTTGAAATAAATAAGACATTTTACAGTGCCTTATTTTGGAAAGGAGTTTGGATTTCACTTGCATAGTACTGGCGATTGAGCGTAGATGTAATTCATATCAAATTCTACTCTAGATTACAACTGGTTTTTTTATGTGCTTCTGAAATGGTAGCAGACGTTTTATGAATGTAGTGCCCGTTATCTCTGTTAGACCTCAGGGTCTTAGCTAATTACCAGAATATGGTCCGTTAAAATATGGCAAACATGTCTGATTTTTGTTTCCTTTACGGTGTTAAGTCTAATGTTGGATTTATTGTTGTACGACCAAATCTAAAGACGAAGGAAGAAAAGTGATTATATATTACTTCAGCATTGCGGAGTTTACCAAAGTCAAATCTATGACTTTACGTCTGTATTAATAAACATCGATTAGTTTAAATTTATACACAAACATCTGGGCCCAGGTTTTGAGGAGATTGATGTCGAGTTTGATTTTTTTTTGATTGTTTTATTTGCAAATGGAGTCTAGAATTGATATTCCAAAATATTATTTCGAATCGAATACTCTGAATATAATGGCAGCAGGTTACTGTACAAATTTCCATATTTTCACAAACTGCCTGTGAATTTCTCTTAGTAATTAGACAACCACATGTTTTGAAGGTCTTCGTTTGAATCCTACCCAGACAAGCCAGGGTGGTCGATTGTGTTGTGTTATTGGGCAAGACACTTTACCCCTGTTGCATCAGCACGAAATAGCACTTAATGTGCAGTTGTGCTGTTAAACACTAACCAGAACAACAATCAATATATTCCATGGTCCAACTGATGAGATTAGAAAAAAGTAGGAGGATCGGGCCCTAAATATGATTTAAATTTCATGTGGACTGCTGCGTCCTCTTACCGTTCTTTTCTCCTGGAAATGGAAAAGCTGCCACACACACACACACACACACACACAAACACACACACACACACACACACACACACACATATATATATATATATATATATATATATATATATATATATATATATATATATATATATATATATAAATATATGTATGTATATATCTGCCGTCAGGATTCGAACTCAGGTCTCGCATACAATTAGACACAATGCCCGGACGAGCTGGACTAGTTATTAAGGGTCTATTATACCTCGACCGCCTCGTTTCATTTACCTTAGCATTCACCCTCGAATGTCACTTAGATTCACCTCTCTAAACCTTGCGAGTGGGACGAGCCCAGATGTAAAGGTAAGGAAATAATGTAGAGCAGCTGCCGTCGGATTCGAACTCAAGTTCTCTGCATGGTAGTCAGGCACGCATATCAATAAAGAGAACTGCCCTGATCAGCTAGGATGGTTAGTTAGTAGTGTCTTGACTCTATATCAACCGTTACACTTCTGATCCTATTTACAACTTTTGCTTTGTTGGTCGAAGCTGCCCTATGGTATGTCTTCGTATATATAAACATCTCTGTAGGTAATACTTTATAGGTATCTTTGTATTCTTATCCCCATGCTTTAGCGGAGGATATTGTTATACCCTCCGTCTGTCCATCCGTCTGTCCATTACCACAGCTTCTCCTAAACCGCTAGGTGAAATCTCACAACTTTGAACTTCTGTTGCCCTTGGAGTAACCATTAGCAAGATAGGTGTCATTTTTATCTCTCTCCCCTGTGGTTCCTGCGAGGGGTGGGGGTAGGGTGAGTATGTAGTAGCGTTTAATGACACCTAAGCACAATAGTGGCTATATAGTGCCAACTAAAAGTAACATTTAAAAAATATAAAAATAAAGAATTGCGCAAGAACCATAGGAAGATAACCCTTCCAAATAAATATAAACATGACGTACAACAAGATAGAATATAAAGTATAAAGATGTTAAAATTATGTAAATGGTATATTAAGTAAAAGATAAAGTTAACACATATAAAATCCTTAAAGCTAAATGGTATAAATTCAGTGGCGGTGCGAGGGTTCGAGGCGCCCAGAGGCAATGATCTTTAGTGGCGCCCCTACTTTGCCACAGGGAACAGTTTTTATGTCAGTTGCCAACCTCCAACCCCCCAACCCCCAACCCCCATCTACGCCCCGGTTACAGCTAAGAAAAAAAAAAGCTCCCTAAGGCGCCCCCCTTGCGATGCAAACGTCACTTCACCACAAACATAGCAGAAGTTATCTGCATTGTTCACACAAGTACGAGGCATCTCTGCTCACTTTGGCTAAACAGAAATGTGTCCCTTTGCAAAATCAAACACTGACAAATAAGAGAGTACGACACTGTATGATTTGTAGAGCTGATATAGGGCAATTTCTTCAGCAGAGTGATGTAAGCTTAGTTATGATTGCATCATCCACGACTTATAGGAATAACATGATGCAATTCATATCATGTATGACGCAACCATCTTCAGATTGCATCATTCATTGTTTTGCCTAAAAAGCAAGTACTGTCCAAACTCAGTCATAGATTTATTCATAGATCCAGTCAAAGATGTATTTTAGTCATTTCTGGTTTAAATTGAGATCCCTTCCCTTTATAACTCACTTATCGTCCGCCATTCCCAAGTGAAGTGTCGTATATACTGACCCAGTATCATATCTTTAAAACTAGAGCCAATCAACAATTTTAAGCATCATTTTCGTTCTCGGTGACCCAGAAGTTTGACAACATTTATTGCGGAAGCATTTTGGCTGTAGACCAGTGTTATCTGTCCCTTTATACCAATGTGACTATGCAGCCAACAGTAGAGAATACCTTTTCCAAATTGTATGAGCAAATCATGCCTCTGTAATATCTGGGAATTTTAACAGGTTGTCAGATTTAAGGTTTTGCAAGGCTTTCATTATGAAAAGTGAATCCGAAAAGATAATGAAATGTGTTCTATGAGAGGTTTCAGTGTAGTTACAAACTTTAATTCTTTAATTATGGCGGTAATTTCTGCGATAAAAACTGAAACTTTATCCGGTAACCGGCTCAAGATGATGCCACGGGTGTTGCAATGGCAGCTCCAGCTTTGTATCTGTCTTTCGAACTGCATGTATACAGGGACGTATTGCTATCATAGGCGGCTCTGATTTCATTGAATTTGTTCTGAAAGAGAGGAGGAGGATTTGTTGAAGTCTCCTTGAACTGGCAAAGATCAAATATAATTTTGGGGGGTATTTTTAACCATGATGATGATTTTGGTACATAGAGTTTTGCAGTATTTCCAACGCTGATTTTTTATGTTTGTCAGAGAGGACGAATTCGTATGCCAAAATGTGGAAGTTTGGTTGTAGAGTGTGCAAGGTTTGATATTTGGGTCTAAAGACTGCATCACATGCGGGATTAGATCGATCAAGAAGATAGTCTATCAAAGACTTCGGTTACATCTGTACTATCCTTTTTCTCATTATTAATGAAATTCATATATTGAATTAGTAATTATAAAGGTGACTATTTACTTATTTGCTTATCAAAAACAGTATGAAATAAAGATGTTACTTGTTTCAACAAAAAACTTATATTACAAAATCTTAAAAATAAGCTGACATTTCAAAGATTTTTTTCTCGAAAATATTATAATATAGTAAGTGCTTTTCCAATGTTCAAGTAAAAGTAATCATAATACTCATATATATATATATATATATATATATATATATATATATATTCTTCTAGTTTGTGATTACATATCAGAAAGGTAAACACTGTAACATCAATCAAATGGGTGATTTTCCAATTACTGGGCATTTTGGTCTCTTTTTCTTTTACAGATAATTTGTTAAATTTCAGAATTCCTCTGCGAGTTCAAGTTTGACAACTTCTTTTAAATAAAAATTCTTGTTCCATTTAAATTAAATGGACGGTAATTGCTCAATTTTCCTGCGCGATAATGTTTCAAAAATAAGGACTTCAATTTTGTGAACACAAGTATCCTAATTAATGCGTATATTTTGTTTTTACTTACATTCTGATGCAGCTATTTTCTGTAGTATTTGTTTGTACGTTCGAAGATTTATGCGAAAATGAAGTTGATTTATAGCAATAAAGATATATGGAAGTGTTTGCGGCCTGTCCAGCTTTATTCAGTCTTTCTCGGTCAGGCATATGTAGAATCAGATACCTGTAATCAGTACCTTAATGTCGGACGCGTGTAGTGACACGTAGCGGACGGGGGGGGGGGGGGGGGGGGGGGGTGGGTGCTGTAAATATAGAAGAACTGTCCACTGGAAAGGTAAATATACAGGCTTGTTGACATTTGTCACTGAGGTATCTAATATGTGGAAGGAAAATTAGTTTACGGTCGAAAATAAACCATAATAATGTGGTCGTGTTCACAAAAGGAATAAGTATGTATGTACGTAGTAGCGTTTTACGACACCTCAGCACAATATATGGTACCAACTAAAGGCAAAGTTAGGAAAATGTAAGAATAGATTGCACAAAAGTTTAGAAATATAAAACCTCCCAAATAAATGTAAACATGAAGTACAAGATCAAATATAAAACGTAAAGATGTTGTAGAAAACTGTTAATATTGAGGTTTTAGTTATCATGAATTCGATGTAGTCGACAGAAGTGCATACAGTTTAAGATTTCAAACATTTTAACCCTTTTTATTCTGCCTATTTTTGAACTCTGTTTAAGCTTATCTGTAGCTGATGTTCAATAGTATGCATACTCTTTGATCTATAGCAGATCAAAAAGTCGTCAACATATAACCAACAGTCAGTTACTGGATTAAGACATTTCGTAATGCTGTTAATTTTGCTCTTGAATATGGTGACTGAAAATATGCTGCCCTGAGGCACACCCATCTAATGAAGATAGAGTTCAGAAAGGGTGCTACCGACCTTAACTCTGAAATATTTATTTTTCAAAAAATTGGAGATAAAGTTCGGTAGGCGGCCCTTTAGACCTAGGATGAATAGGTCATTCATTATGCCGTGCTTCCATGTGGTGTCATAAGCTTTCTCCAAGTAAAAAACGATGGAAACTATATGTTCCTTCTTTCTGAAAGCTTCTCTAATAAAATGCTTAAAGTCTGACAAGATGGTCTATTCTGCTTCTTTGGCGCCTGAATTCACCTTGAACGTCTGATAGTAATTTCTTGGAATAGAGATACCAGAGTAGTCTGTCATTTATCATCCGTTCCATGGTTTTGCAAATACATCTTGTTAATGATATGAGACTATAGTTGGAAGGGTTGGTATGGTCCTTTCCATGTTTAGGTACTGGTATCACCGTTGCTTCTCGCCAGTGCTGGATTACCCAATAGGCAGACTAAGCACATGCTTAGGGCACCAGCAAATCAGGGGCAAAAAAAAAAAAAGAACAAAAAAGAGGAATTACGGTTTAGTATTGTTTTATTTTGAATTACATTGAGGGGGGGGTCCATCATAATCTTTTCAGTGTTTAGGGCCTCTAAAGGTCTTAATCCGGCCCTGCTTCTCGCCAAGGCTGCGGAAAGTAGCCAGTTTCCCAAATTTTACTGAAAATGTTCAGCAGTATATTGAGAGCTGTATCAGGTAAATGTGTACAAAGTTGATAGTGGATATCATATGGTCTTGTTGAAGTGCCATGGACTCGATCAAGAGAGTCTTTTAACTCTCTGAGAGTAAGTTTTTTTTTTTTGTTTTTGTATTCTTCAGCATTAGCTGATTTTCAATTTAGAGGAACCTTTTGACACGGCGGAAGTTTTTATGATCACTCTCTTATGACCAGTTTTTGGAAAATGATTCATCCAATGTGTTTGAGACTTCTGGTATGGTTGTGACCATTTCATCAGATTTCTTTAAATGTTTGATATAGCTGCTTTGTTTTTGCAAATGATTTTTCGTTCCATATTCCATACAAATTTACAAGAGGATCTCTATGTTATCCTCTTCCTCTCCCTAATGATACAACGAGCTTTAGCACAGTGTATATGGTGTTTATTCAGATTTTCAATTATTGGATTTCCATTGAAATGTGTAAGGACTTTTTACCGTTCCCTGATGGCATATTTGCATGCATCATCAAGCCATGGTTTGTTTACACGTTTACGAATCACCGAAGATTTTGCTATTGTACCTCCAGCAACATCCTGGAGTATCTTCGTAAGCAGGGGTATTGGATCGACTACGTGGCAAAAATGATCAGCTGTCAGATTTGATTCGCAGAGGGATTGAAACGTTTCCGAATCTGCCTTGTTTAAATTCCATCTTTGCCCGGGCCCTTGAAGTTTGGGGAGATTACTTCTTCAGTATATTGGAAAGAGAGCACTATCACATAGGTTGTCGCCAACTTCCTAAGAGAAGTAAAGTAAACGATATTCATTGCGGATTGTCAGATCAAAGGACGGATAGAATCATATGGCAGGATGCATGTAGGTGTACGACTTATTATTAAGAAAAGCAAAAAGTGTGATTAGAAACAAAAGTGTTCTATTTTCGTCCCTGTCTTGTTGATATCTTTACAGGCCCAAAGTGTGTGGTGGCCGTTAAAATCGCCAAGTAAAAAGCTGTTTGTAACCGTTCAATAAGATGATCACGATCAGACTGATTGACCGGAGTGCTTGGAGGGAGATATATTGATCAAGTGTAAGAGTTGTGTGTATGGACACACGAACAGCTACAGCCTGCACAGTAGTAATGAGATTAATTTGGCTGTGAGAAGTTTTGTTATTTATGATAATGGACATTCCTCCAGCAGCCTTCTCAGCATAACCTGAAAAGTTGGGAGTGGGGGATAGATGTACAACAGTCTCAATTACAATGATTTTTACAAATATTTTCTTAAGAAAGAGTAATAATTGCAATCATAGCAGAAAGACGCATGATATATGTGACGGATTTTGGACGGTAGCCCCTGGGTCACTGTCTTGGGGTGGGGATGAGAACAGGGGCGGGGATAAGAGGGCAACTGGAATATGCAGTAAAATAGCTTGAAGATTTGCGATGGCGAGTCATTGGATTTGCTCAAGTTGTAATTACGGCTTCTGATGTAAACTCACCCAATTCCCGTTTTTCTCATCAATGATAGCAGATCTTACACGACAGTTATGGGATGGCATATTCGGCCACAAAGAATGTTACACGACTGCCATCTAACATTACCATCTAGTTCATGGAATAAAGTTATCTGTCTCTCCGTTGGTTGCAATACTGCTATTTCCTTGTGCTTATCTCTCATCTTGTTTCACAAGGAACAAATATGTTCTTTAATGAACAGGTAAGCTCTACGAAACAAGGAATGGAAGAGCAATAACTTTCTATATGTTATTCTCCACTTAATTACTCGTAATCTATCTAAGTGTTGCGAGTTCGATACCTGTCCAGGCCAGTCCGTGTCTGCTGCTTCGGTGTGTCCTTGGGAAAGGTAGTTAGCTCTAGTGTCTTTGTCATTATACGGCGAAAAAAAGATGAAAAGTGCCGTTAAAATCCAACCAAAAGGTTTAAAATTTAAAATTGACATCTTACAAATTGGCTTTGATCCTCCTTAACACAAATCTGAAGATTAACATTATATAATCTTGAAAGCATAGAAGTAATCGCAAAGTCCTCTTCATGTCTAGACAATATAGTTCCGCCGGTAAAAGTAGGGATGATGGACTACTTAACTGCACATGGTTTTGACCAAGAGTATTTTATCTTGGTCTTCAGTTCAATACAAAATCAAGATATCTGATTGAAAAATTTGTTTTGATCTAAATGAAAACAAATAATTTAATATACGTCTGGGGGAAATCTTTTCTGATAGTCAGGGGTTTAAGCAAGATCTGCAGAACTGTATTATCATTGCCTGTCGATCAATGTTGGCAAAGAGTCATTCCCATAATGTCTTTAGCATAGCTCGACAAGAATGCCCTTCCATTATAATCTTAATTAGCGTATGTTAACCATGCAAATAGTGTTGCGATGTGCATGCGATTTGAATGTTTTATTTTGTCAGAATAACTCATCAGCGCTATAACAATTTCTGAAGTTAACGAAAATGTAATTAATCTTCAGGTGACGGTTAAAACCCGCTTAGTCATTCTGGACGAAATAAATAACATTGGCTGCGTATGTCTTCCAACATGACACAGTACTAAGTGGATTCTCTTTTTGATCAGTTACCTGTACTCACCTCTGAAAGAATTATTCACTACAGGGTTCTGTACATTTGTTTCTTGTTTCTCTTTTCACATTTGTAAATTTGATCAATTATAGTGACCGATGTCTTATTGGCCTCTTTGGATATGTGCTTTGTGGTTTTGAGGAGAAGAACTTAGCATCAAGCTTAATGGGAGTCTTTGCTAGCCAAATGCTGATGGCTCCGAATGGCGAATCTATTGATGTATGTCTTCATAATATGAATATATTACTTATTTAATTAAACCATACAGGTCATATACGAATACAGTATAATTCATCATATTTTGTATTTTCTTCCCATATAAGACACTATCAACATATAACCCATCAATCCTTCTACTCACCACTCACCACCCGGCCACTCATCTATCTATCTATCTACCTACGTACCTACCAATCCATATATATATATATATATATATATATATATATATATATATATATATATATATATATATATATATATATATATATATTTGTCTTACTATTTTGCTGACTACTTAACTGTGGACTGAAATTATAAAATATATAATACAGAAACTTGAATATTGAATATGCAAACTTGAACAAACGTGATGTAACCAGAAACATAGTTCATTTTTTCAATGCATTGCTAGGCCATTTTGGCAATCTTGATTATTAGAGAATGACGTCATTGTTATCATAAAAGTGTAATCGGGACGTTGTAGAAACTGGCAAGGAGGCGGATAGGGGAATGTCCCTGGAGACAAGAATCCAGTTAAAATAGTATTATATTTTAAATAAGCATACAAAATAATAATTTTTGTTTTTAAAATTAATGGATTACTTATGAAGATAAACCTCCTGTTTGTTGCTACAGGCCAGTTTTTGTTGTTGTTGTTGCTATTTTTGTTTTGTTGCTGGAAAACAATAACATATTTGCGTGAGGAAATATCGGTCATAACATAATAGTTTGGTAACAGTACCAAAGCGCCCCAGCTGAGCAAAATGGCCTTTAAATTGAATCCACTTTAGTTATTCCTCCATCAATTAGGTATGGTAATGGTGGTCATAATTATCGACAGTTATATGGAATAATGACCTTGAATTACCCTTAGCACACGCTGATTATCGTACGACGTGAGAGCGTTCGAGGTTCAATAGGGCATTTAAACTATGATCTAAAGTCTTTGCGCCATGTTGAGATTTAAATTAAGATTTAAAGTTTTTGTGCCATCTTGAGATTTCATATATATGATAATTCATGCTACTCACACTATCGTCGGAAATTAGAGATTTAGACGCATTCTGTCGACTATCTGGGTTATTTACTCACTCAAATGGACTTTTATTGGTAATACATTTTTCTATCTGGTTAATTGAAACACGGTTTATAACTGATATTTGCTTTGCTATTGTTGTGTTTTCTCATGAATATTAAATTGATTGGGAAACAGAAAAGAAAAAAGAAAAAGGGGACAGAATAATTGCGCTCTACCTCTTTATCAATCTCAATTAGTGAGACGTTCAGACTTCGTTGAATGTGTTGGCTATCAGTTATCCTTGTAAACTTCTTGTAGAAAATCTCAGTGTAAACAACATCATGTACTTCAGCTCTCTTACAGTATTCCCATTTGAAATTAAAAAAGACATACAAATTTTTTATTTTTCCACTCGTAAGTTTTCTTTCTTTTAAAGGGAACACTGTCACTCTTCCTATAAGCATTTTTATGAAAAGTACGAGGTAGATCATGTCTTGAAAGCTTGCTGACCAACTTATTTTTCAACTAGTGTATCTTGCATCATTGTTGGTCTCAACTGGTGACAGAAACATTTAAGCTCGCAAAACTCTAGTCCTAATTGTTTAGATATCGCTTCATATGTGAAGCAATGCAGACAAAATGCTTACGAATGAAACAATGAAGGGTATCGCCTAACCGACATAACTAATTTTACTTCAGCTATTGGTGTTGAAATGTCCAATTCATTAATTTAATTTGACCACTTTGGTTCCCATTTAATTCCAGAAAATATTATCCTTGAAGGAAAGCGAGTGTTCTATTCAATCATTTATATACGAGGATAATATGCAATTTGATCCTTAATTGCGTAAAAGATAAAATCGATTAAATAGGTAAAACCAGAGTTGTTGACAAAAATGATTATCGACAACGTCCGTTGGAAGCAATTTATCTTTAAAAGAAGTGGATGATAAATGATAAAAGCATATGTCGTGCGAAGTGAGTGGTTTCTCATAAACGCTTCTCAACAGGGTCTTCTCTAACGTGCTTCAACACAAAAATTGCAATCGTTAACTTTAACCATAATCTAATACATAATCACTCTGCTATTCCTAACCAAAAAAAAAAACAATAACATAAATTCGGGACCAATTACATATTGCAAGAAATGTTTCAGTGAAAATACCATTTCAGTGCCACTATTCTTTAATGACAAAAAATTAAATAAATACTACAATATATAAAAAGTGCAGAAACAATCATAAAACATGTGGCTGTTTACAACCTCTAAAAAACCCAACTCATATCTATATTGTAACAATTTTCAAAAACAGTTCTTTTAGTTTAAACATATTTTATTGCCATAAATGTGAACAAATGGGGTAGGGCTGCAAGTTCTTACAACTTAGAATAAGTCCTTCCGCTACAATCGATAAGAAATTTACATGGATCGCGGCACTAAATTAATATGATTTCATATATTTATATACACAAAAGGAATACAGTGGCTAAAGATTTAGAACATCATGTCTTTCTTTATCAAAATGGCAATAATTAATTGAGTAGAGAAATTAAATTTTGAATACTCCTTAATTATGTAAAGCGTTTTGTGTCTTTAATATATGTTTGCAACAAATCAAATAATCGTTTCGTGTCTTTAAAATGTGTATGGAACAAATCATATAAGCGATTATTAACATTCGCTGTAAAATCAGATGATCCGTATAACAAATTATTTGTAGTCGCTGGTATATAGAGCTGATTTAGATTTTTAACCGATTTCCTACGCTGTTCAATATAGTACTTGCAAGATGTTTATGTCATAGTATGCATTTTCTATATCATCGCCAAATTATCTCTCAAATGATTAGAACATAAATCATTATGTAAATCACTACAGCTATTTCTAATTCTAGTATGCAGAATAAATAATTTCCCGTTACCAGCAACAAAATGGGCAGACACTTGTATTGTCTTAGCCTCTGGGAGTGAGTTCCAAACATGAATAGAAGAGTGTTGGAATGAGTGTCTACCTATTTCGAGTCTGTCATTAATTCGATTAAAATTATTCCTACTTCTAAGCATATACCTGTTTGTCTCACCAACCAGTGGTGGTAGAAGGTCAGCAAGATAAGAAGGAGAGACCATATAAAATGTCTTTAAAGTAACATAGTTTATGAAACTTTCGTCTGTCTACCAATGTAGGCCAACCGGTTTCTTCACAAATCTTACGACACGATACACTTCTAGTAAGACCAGTCACAATTCTCCCTGCTTCTAATTGTAGTTTTTCTAATTTACGAGAGTCTTCTGAGGAATAACCATCCCATGACATCAGCATATTCTAGTATGGGGTGGATGTATGTAAAATATATTATGTCTAACGTCTTTCGACTACATTTATATTTAAGTATTTTCAAGGCAGTTGTCATTTTTGAGGTCGACAGAAATATGTTATCAATATGTTTGGTCCAGTTGCCTAGACTACTGAAAGTTACGCCAATATGTTTATGAAACTCAACAAAAGAGAGGATTTAGTTTTTGAATTTTAGTTCAGGAAAACCCGGCTCTAGCTTATGCAAGAATAATATTACATCAGGTTTGGTTGGATTGATGTCAACCAACTACTCCCTTGACCAATCGTCAATCGTTTGTAAATCCGTGTTTCAAGAACAGTGGGGAATAATTAAGTAATAGCCGTCGAAAATATAATTTAGGATAGGCTTTGAAACTATAAAACGCTTGAAATAAATCTCGCTATGGATAAGAAAAAAGACAAAACGAAATTACCATAATGATAAGGACTTAAAAAGTCACCAGCCACTAATTCCCTCGTAAATATTCATTTACCTGAGATACCATATATGGTGCAGTGACCCAGATTTAAAGTACTTTACAGCTTTTTTAATTGAAGTAGGGGTTTCTAATTCGAAAAACATTGCGACAACAAAGGATTATGCTGACAGGGTTTCGATAACAGGATTTCTACAAATTCCTGTCATCACGTCTTATAAACACAGAAACCCTTGTCTTCGCAGCTAAATGATCACGCGGATAAAATAGATCCGTTGGCGAGTAAACGGAATCGACTATTGAAAGTAAGACGGATGGATGGAAGGAGATAGCGGTATTATGATTCAGGTCTGAAGAAAAGACATTATTAATTGATAACTAACGAAAGTGACATACCACACACATTCTCCAGTTGCAACATGCAACTAGTGTCCTGAAGTATTACCTCGATATGTGTTATTTGAAAAAAAGAAATAGCGTGTAATTCGAGTAAATTACGTGGGGGTGGAATGTACGCAAATTGCAAATGCAATTATTATTCTTTCTTCTTTCTTGCTTTTGTACCTGTTATTATTGTTATTATGGTTAATAGTAGTAATAGCATTACTATTATTATTGCTGTTATTATTATTATTATTATTATTATTATTATTATTATTATTATCATTATTATTATTCGCACCTGGGGTGTAAGATAGTTATGCATCTTGCTGCATGGTGTGTCTGGAAAACAAACTCCCCAGCGACCGATTTCTTTTCCAGATACACCATGCTAGTCGGTGTATTACTATTATAGAAACAATAAAGATCCAATGTTTCCTGCAAAGCTTTTCTTCCCGATTGCGTTTGCAATTACCGTTAGTACAATTCCAAAATCGACCGCTCCTCAGGTTATTTCTGTTTACAGTGATGAATGCTTTAATTATGCCTCGAGTGTAGCGAAATCCAGTTATACCGGATAGTAATGAAGCTCGAGCACTAAAGAAATTTTTTTTAAAAATGCCGCAACAAATCACTGCTCACACTGCGAAGAAATGAATATTTCTATAATAAAACCGAATTAGGTCTTATGGCTGGTCTAGAGTTTCAAAGTACACACGAGAATCCTTGACACTATTCAAATAGTTGAATGTTATTTCAGAGAGAGAGAGAGTGAGAGAGAGAGAGAGACGTGGAAGTGCCAAAATAATTAAGACCTTGGTCTAAGAAGTTCAGTATTGATTTATGCAAGTTGTATGTATAAAGTAGGGACCAAATGTTTGGGATTCTCACATGCTATTTTTGAAAATATCAAACACATTTACAACCTCTATTGTACCCCCAATTCGGATATTCATTCACCTACTAAGTTATGAAACCACAACATGCCTTGGCTTCACCTTGATTTTCAAGGACTTCATGATTTGGGATCATCCTAGCCTATTCAGCTCTTGGGATCCGCCCAGTTCTAAAGTAAGAATTATGCCGAGATCACCCCAGGTCAGTAAAATAATATCATAAGGGGTATACTAAGGCTGGGATCAACCCGCTTTAGGCAAAAGACCATCCTTGGGCTCTAGCTAATTACCTTCTCGTCATGTGAGTAGCCGCCAGAGAAAAGCCACGTGTATTATATTGGGAAATGTTGTCCACAATTCGGGTTTAACCACTGTGACACCTGTGCTTCAAGATGCTGAGAATATAATAATATTGCTTACATGATTATGATATTTTAGGTCTGTTGGTTGTAGATAATCACAGAATATACAAAGTGCAACATACTTTCTAGTCTTGATTTGTGTATAAATATAGATTTATAATGCATGTATAAATGTAGGGATCATACACGTTTTGCCCATTTTAAACCTTTTGCCGCAATACGTTAGAAAATTTTCGACACCAGCAAGGCGAAGCCTGCTGGTTCGTGTCCTATCGCTAGTGTTCTGGCATACGTTTAAATTTTAACACCAGCTAACACCGTTTTAATTAGGTAAGAATTTTATTCTTACGGTATTGAAAACTGGCTTTTTTTTTTTTTTTTTCGTTTAATCTGATGCCATTGGTATATCTTACGCAATCGTTGATGACATCGAGTATTTATTTACACAATAGTTCTACAAAGTGTCTATAAATGCGCCAATTATTTCACAATTCCAAACCATTCTTCTCTTCGTTGATGCCCATGTGTGCATGTGACAATATTGATATATGTTTGTAGGGATAGACGTTATGGTTATTAAATAAACCAGCCTTTAAAATTAAAATCCATATCCCATATTCATAACTTGCTGACAGCCAAAATTCAATAGTAAAGCTACAAAATAAAAATGGTGAGTACCTTTAACTGAGACTGATTATAAAGACTTCGTAATACGTCTATAATAGTGAAATGATCCTCTAAATCTTTCAATGTCTAAAATGTATCCAAGTTTTTCACTCGGTGCTATGTAGCCTAAAAGCAACTTGGCAGAGCCAAAATCTGATCAAATAAATGAGGAATGGTTGCACTGTCGGTTACAAAAAGATTACTGACGTAACTATTGTTTATAGATTTAGAATATAACGTGTGTACATTTTCACACGTATATATATATGGGAGGGTGAAACAAGAGTTAATATGAAACTTTACTGAGGGTTTGAGGGAACACTCTTCAAATCAAATAATGATATTTTTAACATAAATACCATTCATATGCATGGTTAAATGTTATATCCCTGTGACGCAAAACCTACTTGACAGCGTTGCGTAAAACCTCCCAAGATTATAAATCTCGACAAAAGTATCTTATTATCCTACGGATTAGAATTTTATATTATAAATTTGACGTTCCGCAGATTTCCGACTATGAATACAGTTTTAATGGTATAATCTGAATCGTAGCACAGCCAATGCCAAAAGCAAAACTCAAGTCTACTTCAAATTCCTGTATGCCACATATTTTCTCATGTTTATGCTAAAAATACATGAAACATAAACAGGTAATAATATGGTAGAGAAATAGATGACAAATACGGTTTCTGTCGCATTGCTATCAGTGGAGCAACTACGACATTAACATAACGTGCTCACAAACAAATACATAATGCAAAAGTATTTTGACGCCACTGACCCCTTGACAAACGTCGCATAACAAGAATTAATTCATCGTAACATCTTATGTTATTGCATACCTGTGCTATATTTTTGCAATAAATCCATATACATACTGGTCTTTTTCTTTTTTTACCTGGTGATTAGACTGTTTATATTTTTTTCTTGTGTAGATATATACTACTTTGCTATATTTATGAAAGGCAGATTTAAACATAATTGCATTCAAGAATGAATTTGAATTTCTTTATTTCAAATAACACATATGTTTGAGAGAATAACAATTATTTCGTACATAGTTGCCTTGGGATCTTCAAGAAAAATCATGTATACAAAAAGAGTAAAAGCTATCTGGTCTTCAGAGGATAATTTGGATCTGATTTTTCACCAAAATTAATATGTTTACTTTTCCATATTTACAACTCATCTAGTTTTAGTGTGTGTGTGTGTGTGTGTGTTATTCCCAAAATGGTGAGTTGGAAATTATTGAAAGTTGCATACAAAATTATCCTTGTTATGTACTAAAAGCACTTGACAGCCAGAAATTAAGTCCATACAATTTATTCTGCTATGAAACTGGGCTGCTGATGAAGGCTCCATGTTCATGTCATGCAAGGCCGGTATTTCCTGAAATGTCTTTACTTGACAAGTGCTTGCTTGACATGTCAATATAATTTCTGTAACAATGGATTTTAACGTGTTTAGATCTCTGAATGAATGCACATCTTTTGATCAGGGTTCACCATTTGAAATATATATATTAATATATATATATATATATATATATATATATATATACAATTTTGATCTGTCTACAAGCCATTTACATTGATATATTTTATTTCTTTAGCATTATCGTCAACATTAAATGGAAGAGTGCTTTTTGATTTATTTATTAAGTTTAACCTCTCTTTCATAACCTTGATAAATGATGAAGTTTCTTGGTAAAGAATAAATAAAGTTGTCTAAAAAGCAATGTAAACAATTTTACAATGATTTACAAAAGAAATATTATCGGAATGAATTTATTAAATTTATTACGTTCAGCTTAGTTCGGATCTAGAAAACTATTAATTACACAATTATCCAAGCGATATTACAGCAAGAAAAGTAAAATTAACATTTTAACGGCAAATATAAGCGTGCTTTATACGAGTCGAAACGGTTCGGTAAGTAAGTAAAAAAAGAAATATTTTCCGTTTAAAGGTCAATAGATCCTTTAAGATGGAAACCTTATTACAGTTGCTTGCTAAATACGCTTTGTTACCCACCATTCTTGGCGGCTCGTTTGATGAAGTCATTAATCTTTTCTGCCCGACCACTTAGGATGGTGATATCAAGGCAATTAAATATGGTTGTTGCAGTTTGACAAGGGTTTCATAGCGCTCTGCCTAACATTCAGCGGCGACAGTTCGAACTCATGGATATTGCAGTTTATTTATTACATATTCCACGTAGCGTTTTTTTTTTTATTAAACACGGCCCCAGCATGTGACCCATGTATCAGCAAGCATTATTGTATGAAGTATGTCTAAATATAAACATCAAGCACTTTAAATGATAGTTTAACAATAACATGCTTTCTCGATTTTTCGCCCACATTTGTACAGTTAGGAATATGTCGGTAAATCGAGGATTGCAAAAAATCGAGGTTTAAAAGTAATGTTTACAAAACAAATGGAACAAGAGACTTCATTGGAAGTGAGTGAAAGTGGCAAAAAATCGATGGGTAAAACGTTGAAGAAGCGCTGTATTGTAGGCGCTCGTTCATTAGTTCTGGACAGTTATTAATGAATTCTGTAATTTATTGCATAGGGAGAAGTGTAGAAAAATGAGAAAGTTAATTAATGACAATCATAATGTTTCTGACTGTTTCTTTTCCTCCCTCTGTCCCTTCATCTTTCGTTGACTCATGCGAATGCAAAAATAATAATTTCGTCCTCTTTGTCAATGTAATATATGTTGTTTCTTATTTTAAATTTCATGAATACGTTGTGGTTTGATAGATCTTGCAATATTTCATCGAAAGAGTATGCCTTCAGACAGGGTTCTTTTCGAATATAAGATAGCAATTTAGTTTAAGTCTGCCACATCGAATTACTGCTAAAATCTCTTGAACGCAAAGTATTTGTATTTTCATTTAATTTTTAAAATAACAAACGATAAAAAAACTGGTTTGAATATAGTGAAGATAACATATAAAGCAAAATTGCTATTTTTCTTCTTCAAGACGTAACAAGTATCGAAATATACTTGACGTTAACTTTCCGTTACATTTTGATTACAAAAAACATAAATACCATAGCAAGCGCTCAATATATTTGCAACTAAATTATAAAATATGTAATGTCTATCATATGATAATCCAAAAACTAGCATGCACGACTAAAGCAAAAACATTTTATCAAAACTCATTTCATCAAAACCCATTTCATGATTTAAAAAATAACAGTTAGAGAAGATGAATCAGATGATTAGGCAGCAATACTAAAATACGTAAACATGAAGCGAAAATCAATTTATGAAAAATCATATTACTATAGTGTTATGCAAGAGGATCGCTATTGAATACAGTTAAAATAAAGAGTGTTAGGAGCGGTATATTTGACAATTTGGACAAGAGACTACATTAGCTGTAAGTGAGGATGACGATAAAAAATCGAGCTGGACAGTAATGATTACATAACGACTTGGACAAGAGATTACATTATCTGTAAGCGAGGTTCGACGAAATATCGAGTTGGATAGCAATGTTTACAGAACGCTTTGAACAAGAGACTACATGAGCGGTACGCTAGTTTTGCGAAAAATGTAGTTGGACAGTAATTTTACAGAACGACTTGGACAAGAGACTACATTAGCGGTAAGCGATGGTGGTGAAAATCTAGTTAGAATGTAATGTTTACAGAACGATTTGGATAAGAAATTCATAAGCGGTAAGCAAGGGTGGGGAAAACTCGAGTGCCACAAATTATGGAAGCACTGTGTTTTCCGCGTTGGTGCAATAGAAGAAGAAGGATCTGCAAACCTTTGATACAAGGAAGAGAGTAGAAAATAAGAAACTTCATTAACTACCATCGTATATGTCTCTGTCTTGTCCTTTTCTCTGTCTCTTTATCTTTTCTTTCGTTTTTGACACCTGCGGAAATTATACCAATAAGTGTAAGGTCTTGTCAAAGTAATATACTATACTCCTCAATTAAGCAGTTATAGTGCATTGTGTCTCCTGATAGAACTTGCAATATTTATTCGAAAGAACATGTCTTCAAACAAACAGTTTTTCCAGCATAAAATAATAATTTACCTTTAGTGTGTTATATTTTCTGTCTCCTAATCACATTTAATTAGTGAGAAAATGCACGTATAATATCGGACAACGAAAACTGATTTAGAAAATACCCAACAAAACACATAAAGATAGCAAAATATTTCAGATTTAGTTGTTTGCGAATTTAAAAAATGACTTTGAAAGTATCAAAATATATGAAGGATAACATTTGGCTAGCTACTTTCTGATCAAAGAAAACATAAATATTATAGACAGCGCTGAATATAAATTGCAAATCAATCATTTTGCAATATAATGACAATCATAGGAAAATTGTAAACAACAAGAGTGATTTAATTAAAAGTAAAAAAGTACTATAATAAAAGTATGTCAATTTGAGATGATGCATTGCACAAGTCTATAGCGACGTTAAATGTATTAAAATATAATCTAAACTTCAGTCACTTTACTATCAAATTACTATAATGTTATGCAAGGGGATTTCCATTGAATAATACTAAAACAACGAGCGAAAGCGGCAGAATTCATCATGGTCCCACCATCATAAAACTGTACCCGACTTTTCGATCAATAATTGTTATTTGGAAATCTTCCTCGAAATCGACAAATGCAACCTTTTAATTGGACTGAATATTTTCAAGTAAGATTTGCAGACGAGTAAAGTTTTATGGTGGAGGGGCAGGGAGAGTGATTCATAAAAAAAGTTTCATGACGAAAGTCATCATAAGGTTCCATTTTTTCCTATCAGTATGACTCAAGAATCTAGACTTACTTTCTCAGCCATAAGTTCGCATTCAAAGACAATCACATTTTTGGTACCCTGGTTTCTTTGACTCCTCGTATGAATAAATCCTAATTAATTAATTGCGTTGATTAAACATCTCATTCATGTGCAACACATGTAATGCAATGTTTTCAAAGTACTTTTTTGCATACTTGTGCCTTTGAGAAAAAAAATAGAAATCGTGTGGAGTCTGTATTATCTATTATTAAGAAGTTGTTCATGAATCACCACTGATTTATTGCCCTTAAGTCTATATTGAGCATGTCTATATATTTATTGAACTCTAAATCCCTGTCTGCCTTTTTGATGTGTAACCGATGCCTAATCAATCTTTCGTAAGATGACAGAGGAAACGTTGAATACGTCCGGTTCAATCATTGATCATTGTGTACATTTCGAAAAGATTAAAGGAAAGAAGTATATTATCTCTTTATGGTCATTGCCTGATATAGAATATAATGTGTTTTATTCAGATATTATCTTAGATTTGTACGACAATTTCATATGGGTAAAATTGAAGAACAAGACTCCTCGTGATCAGATTGATCAAGGAATACGAAAATGATAAATGAAACTTAATTCGGTTATTGTAGCGCCTGAAAATGGCAAAGTAGCTTGTAGAGTCAACCTGACATTTACAGACGACTTTGCATGCGATGTCACCGTGTTGTGACATTCAGAGGCGGTACATAGCTGGTCTACTAAAGGCAAGAAAAAATGTGCAACATCCAGAAAATTAAGTCTATTTTAGAGAGAAGAAAAACGGAATTATACAGAGAATTTAAATGATAACTATTTAGATGTTGAGTACGATGAAGTATCTTTCTTAAAGTCTTTGATTAAATAAAGTCGACATTGTTATTTTATATTATTGTGTATAGAATTAAATTGTACGCTTTGCTGCTTGGCCACTCGATAATCTGGACAGAAGATTATCTTCGAATTGAAAGATATTGATATTGTGTCAACATAATGCACGTTCTAAATCTGTCTCAATGCAACAGAGACGATTGCGTGGACTTCCTAATTACGTCTAGAGCAGACTTGGTATTTCCGTAGAAAAATTGGGTAGAGTGAACAATTCTCAAGTGCGACCGATTTTCGTAGAATTTAGTTGTCAACAATGACGATATTACATACAATACTCAAAATGATGTAAGTGTTATTATTGAGCAAAGTAATCTGTTCTGTTTCAAACATCTGCCGATAAAACACTAGAACCAAGAAAGGAAAAACCACAGTTTGGGATCGAGTTAATCTTGATCTGAAAATGGTAACATTAGGGTATCACAGGGACAACGAACAACAGATATCCTTCTCTAATGAATAGACTAAAACAGTATATCATATAAGAGAATAATATTCATAAGATATTACAAAACTCAAGCTTTGAGAACTCATATAGAAAAAGCCTTAATATTTTTTGGGAAAATGATGAATGAATTGGACACACGAAGAGAGATTCAGAGTTATTATATTTAAGACTTCTTTACTATTTTTTTTTTTTTTTTTTTTTTTTAGGGGGGGGGGGGGACCGAGTGGTCTAAGGCGCTCGCCTTCATAGATCAATTACATCTCACCTCTGTCCGCGTGGGTTCGAGTTTCGGGCTCGGTCAGCGTGGGTATGTGAGAAAGCTTGCCAGTAGCTTCCCGTGGGCCGGTGGTTCTTCCCGGGGTTTTCTCGGGTTCTTCCTCCACCAAATATACTGGCCGCCATGTATATCATGCTGAAAAATGGCGTTAAACCCATAACAACCAAAAACTATTTTTGGGGGTGGGGGAATTAAAATAGCGCTTTACTGGATGATAAAACTAATGAGGTTTATTTTAATATTTGTAATAAGGATGAAAATCTCAATGCATACATTTCGAGTGATGAAATAATCACAAGTGTTATAAGATTGAAAATAGCATAGCCTGTGCCAAAGACGTAATATTAAATGGATATATTTAAGTTACCCTTGATTCGATGCTGACTATTTCTGAATACCTTTTCAGTTTGATATCCGATACAGGAATCATGACTGATGCTCGGTTGGATGGGATTAAAAGACCCATTTACAAGGGTAGTGATAGTCCAAATAAACCAGAAAACTATTGTCCAAGTACATTAGTTAGTTGTTTTGGGTAAGTTATTTACAGTAGTTATTAACCAAAGATTAACATATTTTATCGATAATTCTGGAATTCTAGACTATAATCATCAGGGATTTCAAAAAGGTTCTTGTGCTACCGGTCACATTTTTGTTCATCATTACCTCATCCATATTGATCAAAGTAAAAACAATAAAACTAATTTTTTAATTTTTTTTTGTATTTCGTGAATTTTCGAATAGCTGTTGATTCTGTATGGAGGCTATGTCTTTGTTAAAAGCTTCTTAACTATGATATTAATGGAAATTTTTTAAAGAATTATTTATAATATGCACGAGGCTATTAAGTCATGTATCAAGCTTAATGGTCCACACACTGCTTTTATCATGCAGTAGTGGTCTCCAACAAAGAGAAAATCTCTCACCATTAATTTTTGGCTCAATTACTTGGATTGCAATGATTGGGAAACCGTGCTACTGCTAGAAGTATTAAATTCTTCGGTATGCAGACGATGATGATATACTATCTGATAGTGATAAAAAACTAAAGAAAACTTTAGACTGCTTTTTGCAATTCTGCTAGAAATGGAAATAAAATATCAATTAAGACCAAACAAAAACAATGGTCGTTGGTGCAAAAGGACACAAAAAAAATAAATTCTATTTAGAAGCTGTAGACCATTATAATTATACTGGAGGATTCTTTTAAAATCAAGATTTCTCTCAAAACGCGAATATGTGTCCTCAATCACGCTTGTAAAGCTCTTCATCTTGTGTTTGATATAACAAGAAATTTTGATTTATCGTAGTACCTGCAGTTGAAATTATTGGAATCATACTGTTTTGACTATATTCACACTCTTGATCATAACAAGTTTTAAGAAAAAACAAATAATCTAAGAAAAAGCACGCCTGCATCAAGCATAATTTAGCACATACCAACTTCATATTGATAGAAAAAAATGAAGAAATATTTTATTAAACACTTCTCTTACAGATGGAAAATATATTGAGTTTTAAATATTTTGTATACAATAATGCGTTTAGATGATAATTTTAGTCGCCATCAACAAAGATGGATTAGAAACATTAAAAAAATGCTAATGGGTGTCGGTACCTATGATTATATGGTTAACTCATTGTATCCGGGAGAATATGTTCAATTTTCAGGTAAAATGGGGGTCGGAAAAAAGTTTTCTTGTCACTTTCAGCTGAATCCAAGCACGTCTGATTCAGAGAGACCTTCGTATAGCCAGATGCTAAGATATGTAAAATAAGTATTTTTCAATTGGCGTTTTTGCTTATTGGATCCATTATTTACTCCTTCAGGTCCCTTTTTTCTCGAAATCACACTCACCTACTTTTCGCCAAGGTTCATCTGTCCGTGTGCCGTTTGGAACTAGCTGCTTTAGATCTATTGATAGGAAATCTAAAATCCGGACACAAACTATTGTTCCGTAGCCGGCAATTTTTAGACTAAATTAGAATCTGGTCTCAACAATTCAAAAATTTCGACTGTATTTTAACGTGAGTAAATAGTCTACACGACTTGGTATTATTGTCATGCCACATTTGTCCTCTTTTCTATAATACCACCCTCTTTGGTCCGTCGTAAATTGCGACCACGCAATAGAACTCAGAGCAGGGGTACAACATCATGACGCGAAAATATGGCATTTGCGGATAATGATTAAGTAATAAAGGATATACTATTTTAGTGCAACAGCGGAGAAAATTTTAAATTCACTTTTAGACAAGCATAAACACCAATGGGCGTCTCTTTTAGCATAATCATGGGGGGGGGGGTATCATACATTTTACAGAGAAATGATAAAATTGAAATCATACTTAACGCAAATTTTTGAAAAAGGTTTAATTTCCAATTTTAAAATTTAGGACATCAAATCACACATTATCGGTTGAAACAGATCTGTGGGTTAAGATTCCGTATCAAGATATTAAACTTTAAAATGCCCCCCAAATTGCACTGGATGATGAATTTAATTATTCTTGTGAATTCTAATGCCAAAAAAATGCACTGGGTGATGACTTTAAATATTCTTGCAAATTCTAATGCCCAACAAATGCACTGTATGATGACTTTAATTATTTTTGTGAACTCTAATCGTTTAGGGAAGATAAATATCATCTGATTAGACATTCAGTTCGCATATCATAATGTCTTGAAATGTCAACACAGTGTCAAAAAATAACAAAACCATTATTACGAATTTGAATATCTTTGTCAATATATTCACAAGTGAATCTGGTGGTGATTACATGCTTAGATCATGATATTTGTATTAGATGCTCAAACTATATAAATAAAGAAAGATATGTCTGTTAATGTTTATCAAATATCAGGGTTATGTATATATATATATATATATATATATATATATATATATATATATATATATATATATATACTCTGTATCATTGATATATCACGAGATGTATAAATTTTTCATTAAAAGGAAACGAGGCTTGTCATGTTTCCTTTTGATGAAGCATTTATACAACGAATGGTATATCAAAGATACAGCGTACATACTATACATATATTTTATTTATATCACATACAAATACACGGAGTTCAGATTGACACCAGGATAACTGTGTATTGACGGAGTGAGTGAACTCTTCGCATCCCTGCCCAATGTGTCCGCTACAAAATGTAGTTCTGTACCTATTGCGACTATTGACAAAACTCACTGCAAATTGATAAGTTGCTTCTTTTCTTTTTTTTTTTTTTTTTTTTTTTTGTTTGCATTTTCATTCATAGTAATCAAAAAAATATAAGAGACACTTATGATTTAAACATGAGAGATGGTTTAAGTGAAGAAAGTAGAGCACTACAAACACAGCATGGTTAGCTTCTTTAACACTGAACGCGCAGGCATTCTGTCACCCTCGAGTATATTGAAACGAGTGTGGAATAATGACTAAACTAAATGACGAACCAACAAGAGGTAATTGAAACATTTAAATTTATTTACAGTTGATCTAAGTCATTATTATGCTTTAATTAACATTGCTACATACCATAAGATTGTTTTTATCCTCCATCTCTCTTTCCCTTTTCCGTTGGTCGGTTTATTATCTGTACATTTTACCATCATTCATAGGTCCCGAGACATCGTCGCATGACAGGCGAAAATCCGCTATGCTCCTTTTTTCACGGATTTTCGCCCGTAGTTTGCGACGATGGTCCAGAGAGAGAGAGAGAGAGACTGTGGTAAAACTGATAAACTTATATGCTGAGAAAAACCCATCAACAGAGAGAGAGAGAGAGTTGGTGTGGGGATGTGGGAAGACTTAGCATAAGATTTTTTTTGTATTGTCCATCTCTATGTTCCTCTGTTGGTCGAGTAGTCTGCTGCCTGACCAACCAACACAGTGAGAGAAAGAGCGAGAGAGAGAGCAGCCTTCGGACATTGTAATATTTAAAAATAATGTTTTTATAACCCTAATATAGGTTGAAAAAAAAAGAGTATAAAATAGATAGTATGTGTGTGTCTCCTAGCCAAGAAATTTACCGTACAGTCTCGACAGGCTATTTCAACTTTGTGTCATTCGTATTTTGAACACTGTAGATAAATCCCATGGAAAGTGTAAGCATACCATTACGATTAGCCAGATTCTTGTAGGTTACTTGGTGTAAGTTCAAGTTCAAGGGTTTCATCCAGCTCAAATTCTCTCTCTCTCTCTCTCTCTCCATAGATTTCCACGTATGTGTCCCTTATGCATGAGAGAGAAAGATAAAAGGGAAAGCAGAGGGGATTTCAATGAAATCGTGTACATGTTTAATTCATTTAGAAAACGGGGATTATTAATATTTTTTCTCGTTATTTTCTTATGTCGATAAGTATTACTAGGTGGAAATTCTTCACTGATCTAGAGAGTATAGAAGCAATAACTACTGTTGAAACCATGTTTATATATGATTATTCATGCGACATGGGCGGATCACAATTTGATATACCAACAATATTGGTATATCAAATTGCTTTATACCAACACACTTTAAAAGTCATGTTATTTTTAATGTATGTGGTATATATATATATATATATATATATTGATATTGATATTACAATAGGATAAAAAAATGCCGAATAAGTATGAATTTGCCTTAAAGTTTATTAATTTATCACAATTCTTTATTTATGAATGTATTTATTATTTCATTTTCTCTTCTATGTAATTCTTTGTCGTCTCATTTGAGCTGATTCTTGTATCAGTATAAGGCCCTGCTGATGTCGTATCTGAATGGATTTTAAATTGTGCTTTGCTGATATGCCACAAAATATGTGGTTTGAGTTAAACAGATTTGAATCAAGGATGGTTCTGCTCTATTCTGTTCTGTTCTGTTCAATACAAAGATAATATCGATCCATTTACCCATACTGCAGTCCTATAGTGGATATTGTTTTTTAAGCGCTGGTGGCTTCTTAAGGGATTTGTTTTACATGCCTATTTCATCTTGAAAATAGGAAGACTGAGGAAGTATTAGCGCTCGAGAAATGAAAACAAACAGTATAATTGAGAAAATCACGCAATTTTGCATAAACGGTTTGCACTGATGTTATCAATATCATAGCAACGTTGATAATAATAATAATAATAATAATAATAATAATAATAATAATAATAATAATATTATTATTATTATTTTTTTATTATTATTCTTTTTATTATCAATATTTTGATCGTTGACAAATAACTATTTAGCATGACAAATGAGACAGTAAAACGAATGTTCTCACTTAAATTTGTGACAATTTATGCCAAGGAGAAACAAGAAAAAGTGATAACCAAGGTATAGTAAAATAGTGACAAAATGTGTCCTCATACAACTACAAGCCTTCAATTCCATTTGTATTGCATATTTTGTATTTGCCAGACCAGAAATAATTCCAGAAACACTATTTAGAACCAGCAAAGTGCTCAAACTGTGACGCATTAAGAGGAATTAAAGACATCGATCAAGGATTTTCTACATTATAAACTTGGCTTTTGTGAATGGCCGAATTATGTTTTATTTTCCTCCGTTTTTAGTGTCATATAATTACACAAATTAAGATTTTATACTGTATTTTACGTCGTCTTTACAACAATGTTGTTCAACTAATATTAGCACTCAAGTCTATTCCAATTTTAATTTTGTTTCATCTTATTCGCTAGAGAAAACAATAGAATATGGGGAAAAGCAACGCCAATGTACTAGCCGGAGTCGGGGTTCGAGTCCATGTCCACAGAGATGAGAAGTTGACGTGTTACGATAACGGTATCCAGGCCCCTTAAATATCAATATTTAGGCTTTATGTTACTGTGTTCGTATTCCATGCAAGATTCAAAGTCAATCGTGCACTTTTGTTGGTTTTTTTTAATTTATTTTTTTTTTTTTTTGGTACTCGAGTCAGATGATGAATTTATATTCCCTATGGCACATTGAAAGTCTTAGTTCCTTTACTCTTGCATCTTTAATCTAAGAAATACGGTTTTTCCAACCAAATAGTTGTCATATAGATGTTCCAATATATGGAACACGCTCATTACATTTACAAATTTCCAATTCGTAAAACACACCTTGTAAACTTTAATCTAATTAAATCGATAATAGTTTATTATCTATGATAGTAAATTTAGGTATACAAGAAAATATCATTTTTGGATCGACCATATATAAGATCGTAACAAAGTATTGCTTATAAACACAATTTATTAATAGTCTTCATTTTCTGAGAACGATGATGGATATTTCTTCCTTTCTTGCCAATACCAATAGTGATCAATTGATTCTATTGGTAAAACCAATATTACATTTTTTATAATTTCAAGTCTCATCACAAATTGTACCATTATTTGCTCCAATAAACGTCCTGAATTTGAATTTGAAGCTATGGTCTAAGGAGAGCAAAGCGCCTGAATGAATCTACTTAAGTAGAAATTGTGGAGAAAAGATCTGGAAAACTGCATTATTTTTGTTTGGTTTAATGAAAAGCGTCATATCTAGAACACAGGGTATGGAAAACGCTCTATGATATGAACATTTTAGTGAACTTTTACAGAATTAGTAATTTGGACTCATATGTGTTGTACATGGGCCAACCATCATTAATCCTCATTTTTTGATAGATCGAGGTATTGGAAAAACAAAACAAAAACAAGTGCACTGATTCCACCATAATTTAATTGCAAAAAATAAAGATTGAATGGCAGTACAGAGGTATTGTTCTATATCGTTTATCAAAGAAACAGATGGCAGGTGATGTTGTTTTGTTTTGCTTTCTCCCGTTGTTGACCACACAAAAACCTTTGAACAGTGTATATTTTGGTTTAACGACCTGCGACAACAGATATAAGCCAAATATAAATGAAGTATAAATCCATAATTGTAGAGATTTTTTCAATTTGCCTTGTGTTGTATATTAAATACACATAGGGAATCATTTCTTGATAAAAGTAAACAGCTGCAGTTGTTCTCCACATCTTTGGAAGAATACTCTTTGACACGTTGTGTTTTGCATTGGCCAATCTCCATTTATCTTCATTCTCTAATAGATCGACCTGTTATAAAAACAAAGAAAACAGAAACTCAAAACAACAAGTTGTACTGATGCCACCATAATTTGTACTTGCAAAATGTACGGATTAAAAAGCAAAACAGGCATCCCTGCCGATATTGTTCATCAAACAATCCAATTGAAGCTGCCGTAGTAATTTTGTTCAGTTGATGACTACACAAAAATAATTAAACAACACATATTTTGAAGCTGATGTTCTTTTTGTGTTGTTCTCCATTCAAAAACAGTTGAACTAAATAAATTTTGGTTTAACGACCTGTAATAACGAATCGAAGCTACAAAAAAAATTAAATATATATCTTTCAATGTAGACACCATTTTAATAATACTAAGTCTAGAGTAACAAGAACTGTGCTGTTCTTTGGTAAACGAATGTAAACATTTTCTTGGGAAGAGATGTACAAAACAGAATATTCTGAAGATTAACTTATTGCGTACATGATATAAAGCAATCAGATTTAGAGGATACCAAATGTATAATGATATTGAATTTATTTAACGAGTTTCATAAATTCAATACTAAACCATTGCCCATTTGAGATTATGTTTATCACATAGCTCTTATTGAGTAGAAATAGTCTATAGAGAGAAGAACATATGATGTTTGGCATTTCATTCAATTCTGGCTCAGACGTTGCACCTTTCAATTCTTGCGCGTGAAAATATTCGATAACCAATACCATTTAGAAGTACTTCTTTTTACAACTTACAATTCAAAGAGCAACCGTCCTTCCAATGAATAGAACATTTGACAAGGATGACATCATTTTTAAACACTGGATCTTCGATGGATATTCCTATGTGATCTCGCATAGCAGACTCGTTCAGGTCAGCTGAAGTTGTTGAGGCGCCACCGAAATATGTGTCTATTCCACCATGGACATTCACCAGAGATGCAGTATTGAATATAGCAGATAAATTGCATTTCAGTTGTTGGATATTTATCCGAAGGTATGATTAATGGATGCAGAAATTGTACTAAATCTAGAGGTGTTGCTGAAAATGGAGGATATATGCCGGTGCTGATTTGCATTTAAATGGCTTTAGTCATTCCTAGATTTTAATGTTTTTATGACCCGATATATGCATTTTTGATTGGAAGAATGATGTGGTTGGAGAACTTGTTGTCAGTTAAGGGACCAACATTTGTACACATTCTCACAATAAGAGAGGTGAATTTATTTGCTCCTATAGGTTGACAGTAAACCATACTTGCCCAGGGGTTGGGGTACAATGTCAATACCGTGTGGTAGCAGCGATGTAAAGGGACTGTCTGCGTTACAATAGGCTGCCAGATGTATCTCTACATAGACTTAGTATGTTCGTGTTGAATAGCGTGATGGATTTTCTCGGTTCTCCCACATATTTAGTTTAACTAGGCGAACTTCCCATGGGTTTAATCCTGTTCTAGTTTTAGTTTTTGTTTAGCATTCAGACAATTCTATGTAGGGTAAATGGGCCATATTCCGATATACGTAACCACTATTGTGTGTTCTTGTGATAGTCGCACGTTTTTTCCCAATGTCCATTCCGCTACCGATTGGAAAGACGGCCGCCATATTGTTAATAGTAATAGTAAAATAAAGTAGTTCTAGAAGGCAGAGCCAGTCAGATTCACAGTAAGTGATATGTTAACGTGTAGATATATCAGAAATAATAAACATTGTATGCAAAGTATACCAACTATGTTATAAACATAATTTTTGCACTAGCTTGTGTACAAATCTTTGTTGTCACACAACTCCTAAAGTTTACCTCACAACTAAATATTGTTTGGGCAATTATTATCGTGTTTAAATTGTTTTTACGACCGTAACATCCAGAATTCACGATTATTCATTCAGGTATCGGAGCACTAATTATTTTACATCCAGGGAACCAGTCTACTGGTGGGGGAATAAAAATAGAGTACTAAATCTTTTGAGATGCACCCATTGGGTAATAAATGGGTTCAATTTTGTTCCATTATTAATTTCACAAACTTCAATCTATGTACGATAGCTGACAAAAAATATTTACTTTTATTTTGATATCCTGTATTTAATTTCCTACTGACCAAATAGCATATGTACTCTTGGTGCGAGGCTATATTATTAGGTGCAGACCAGGGATCCCCCCTGTACAGCATCACGAGACTCAAAAACATGCTGCGAAGCACCTGTTTTTTAAGGCTGAAATAAATTTCTGTAACTCTAATGGATGAAACCATGTGTGGTTTGTATGCCTAGCTAATGAAGAAGTTACTCTTATTTTTTAATATATTAACATTAAGTTCTATGGGAAATGAATTATTGGTCCGATCCCTTCAACACAACAACAGAGAAAACTGGACCATGGAAAACACACTTTACGCTTTAATATAGTCTTTCCAATCAGAAGGTAGTAATAACAGCAATCTGATCAAAATCAAATCTCCAACGTCATACGTGAAGATCTGATGGACACCACTAAGAGGTCATGTTCTGTTGACCTTGTGGTTCACTAATCAAATCCCAGCTAGCAAATTTTCGAAAGTGACACACGTCATTCGGAACATATCGTTACGAACGATAACTCTCCCTAACTCGAATTTGCAACGCTTTATCTGATAGTCTACTAGACATAAGTGGACTGGGAATTCCCAAGGTCAACCAAAACATACACTTTTATCGGTGTTTGTCAGATCTCCACGTACGACTGTGGAGATCTGATTGTAATCAGATTGGTAATAACAGTAAAAAAAAAGGTAATAGCTTGCGCTACATCTGACCAATTTATATCCACAGTGGTGTATAATGTTCAAAGTTACTTTTGATAATATCTTTATTTTTTGAGGCATAATTACGTCCGCAGAGGATGGTGATATATTTACTTTTTCAGCTTTCTAAGGTGATATTATTAATATTGCAAAATTTCCTAAGACCTTATGAAAATTCTAAGAGATATTTCATTGTTTTTATATGACATTATTTCAAAAGATTTTTAATATTCTACAATTTTTATATCAACAATATTTTAAAATCCAAAACAAATATTCCTGTGAGGAGGTGTTAAAATGAACAGCAGACTATTTATGTAGCAGTAAAATTTGATCAAATATGCCTAGCTATTGACGTTTGAACAAATATTCTCTGCTTAAATGCAAAGGTCAGCGGCAAGGAATTAGAACATAGTTTACTTTCATTCGTCTATGAAGTAAAATTGTTTTGAAAAAGATGTTGGCAGTGAATAAAAAAATGACCACTTCAGAAAAGACGTCCAGACTGTGGTAACAGTAAAACCACCGTGTTGAACATGCCTGACACAAAAACGACTTGCAAGACGTAGAGAAAGAAGTAAAAGGAAGAGAAGAAAGCGCAAGAGGAACCACATCTCCATTTACTATATTTTGATTATTTGATCCTAATAATTCCTATCAATGCAATGATCTCCGTGGTATCGATGAAAAAAAAAATAAAAAATAAAATAAAATGGCTGGTCATTTTGAAGGTTTTTAGCAATTTTATATAGTTTACACTAAATTAAGTTTTATTCAATGAATAACGAGCTTCTGCAGTTAAGGTCTTTTCTATGAACTGAAAAAAGGTAATCAGTTCAATCCATTTTGTTACAATTTACACAGAACTGTACAGATTTAAAATAAACAGATAAAATGTATGCTCTCAAATTAAACATTCTATATGAAACGGAATATTAAACAAAACTTCACGATAGCATCTCTCACAACATTGCGTCCAAGATAAAATAAACGGACGTAGTGGTAGGAGATTTCTGTATTAGAGTAACTGAATCCCAAACATTTTACTGCTCGAATATAAAATGGATGACTTTCATATTCCAAATGTTTATCAAATTAAGGGACTAAACAAACGATTTAATAAGATTGGTGATAACTCCCTCCATGAACAGAATAAAGAAGAAACTTGCATGTAATATGTCACTTTCAAATTATGAATATGGTGCATGTACAAGTTTAAACCTTTGACAATTACAAATCTGTAAGTGGATTCAATCTTGCCGAAAACTGATCTAATTACCAGTTTATCTGAGAGTTCTACGTGTTAGTCTAGAACGATCTAAATCGCTTCAAACGTTGATACAAACTTTTAATCTAAGGCAATCTTATCTTAGACTATGCGAGCTCAATGCACCTTGTAGGCCCTAAAGGGAAACGAATTCATGATATTAACTCGTTGAACACCATCTCTGTAACGTCCTTCCTTATAATCCACATTTTAATTAATTTAAGAAATGTAATGGACATGGTAAAGAAGATGACTTGGAAACGTGACTATACTCTCTATGCGACCTTTTTCCTCTTCTTCTCGTAAAATCCGTGATGGTCCAATGTGTGTGGAAAATTTTAAGTATCTAACATTATGTTCATGGTTTTTCCGGATCACAATCAACCTAATGGCAAATGACATCTACTTTTAACTGAAAAAAATGGCCACGTCGGAAATACAAAACTAGAAACACGTCTTTCCATATGCTAAGTCGTGCCTTTAGGTAATGAAAAATAGGGAGTGAAGCGAAAGTGATCGGTAATTGGGGGAGGTAGTAATCGAGCAATCTTGAAATCAAATAATGACATATCTTTTCACCGAGATAGCAGATTCCCGAGAGGCAAAATTAATGCTTCGTAAGTCTTCACACACTCTATTGTATGTAGTGAACAGAGCCTTGTTGATAAAGTATTCCTTGACAAAGATATCACCAATCTTGCTTGATGCGGAATTGATGTAACAAATTTAAAATGCAGTAGGACTTTTGGTTCTCTAAGGTCCAGCTAGACTCATCCAATATAAACTATACACTGTAAATTTACTCGGAATGATACACCTCGGTCACAGCTTTTATGTATGATACATCCAATTGATGTGTGTGTAGACATACTACAGACTCTTCCTTCTGTTGAAGAGAAGCATAACTAGATAGTAAATAATTTCTTCGTCAAAGCTTGAAATAATATGGAATCAGCTTTTTTATCTTCTTCTTAACAAATATGGAGTAAAAAAAACAAATAATAAAGAAAACTATAAAGCACTCTGTATTACCATAAGAACACAGTTGATTAATTGGACTTTCACACCCAGTTCACAAGGATCATAAACTTGTTGCAAGTATTGAAAATATATGTAAGTATTGCGATATGGCCACCATTGACTGACATTATTTTTTTTTCTATTTGAATTCTCTTTTTGCCTTTTTACAACAAACATATGTAGATGAAGACGACGTCATTCTAACATGGTCACAATGTGAAAAAGCTCTTGGAAAATTTCTAACATTTCTCTAGAATATGGAGGCATATTTATACAACAGAATTAGAGATTGTGGTTTTGTTTTGTCCGTAAGATTTGGTAAGTTCATACCTGAGCTAAGTCTCGCTATTTTTAGATTATTGTGACGTGTGTTCACTGTATTGATACAAACACAATAATGCCAAGAATAGGTAGTGGAAATAACAAGAATCAGAAGTCAAAATCAGTTTTCCATGATGATTCTAGACGGTGGAGATAGCATCCGAGGAGAATCAGATTTTGACTCGAAACATTTGAAGCAAAAGATAATGCAAGTGTCCACATTAGGAGAACATACTGTATTGATTGATACAGCTCTGAAGGTGGCCATACAGCAACACAAGAGATTAAACCGGAAATAAAATGTGTATTGGTAGATAATGTGAAATAATAGTTCTCATATGAACTCCTATATGTTTTCTTCAGAGAGTTCAAACAATAATTTGACGAAGAGATAAATGAATGGCAAGTGTTCTGCAGTAGACATATAATGTTTAAAATTAATAGATAAGATTGAGATGTAGAGCTCAATAGCTTGAAAGAGGAAAAATCCAAATGCCAGAGAATGGAGAGGACGAGCTAATACGGAGAATCTTTATTGACCTGATCACAACATTACGGATGTTTCACAACTGAGCGCAATTTGAGAGATTCGTCGTTTGCCTCAATGAATCGTTAGACATGAAAATAAGAATAATACTCCGGATCCAATAGCAGCACAGATGATTCTGAAATGTTTAAATTTTGAAGTGAAGATAGAGATCACAAGAAAAGAAAACTGATGAAGGATAAATAAAACATTGCTTTGAATGATGACATAAAGTTGAATTTTGATGTACTCTATAGTCTCGGAGCGACTGCTGAGGTAGACAGTGCAGGATATTATGACTAAAGAATTTTCTTCATAACCTCGGACTATTCCGAAATATCCTAAATTGAGTGTTTTCAGCCGCGGCAGACGCAATACAGAAATAATGTTGACATGTCTGGAACACACTTTTGGCTTGTAATAGATGCAAGTAAATCTCTCATTGTGTACCTTGCCAGGTGTTGTTTCCCATAGTATCATTTCGCTGTACAAATGAGTGCAGAAATGAATTATGAAGCATTTATTTCTTCACTTATTTGTAAGCGTTATTTGTGTCTTCCATATATATGTATATTATAGATCGTTGATTAAACATGTTCTTTTAAAATCATATTGAAACTGAAAAAACAAACGTATGGCAGTATAATGTCATAAGGTGAAAAGATACCCTACCAATTATACAGAGGAAAATTTATACGGTCTCTGATATATATACAGTCGAACCTGACTTGTGGACCGCCAGCGAATACGGAACACTTGTGAACAAAGACTACGTTTCAAAGGTTCTATTTATACATAAATCGATATAAATGTACTTGTATATCAAGATTTTGTGCCCATAAAAATCACTTATGCACAGATGATTTCTAAACCAGAACTTATGAAATGACCTCACATCTGCAAGTCATCCATCACAGAGACCAAGGGGTTTTATCCTTTAGCCTGGAAACTCTATTTATGAGGTTCACCTTCTTGATGATATGGATTACTTAGGGGTTTTGTTTTATGTGTGTTACATCAATTTTCTTACGGTTTCTTGTTATCAAAACATACTTTTCTATTACATATTTAGAGCTGTTCTGCTTAATTTATCTATCTATCTACAGATGGTTATATATATATATATATATATATATATATATATATATATATATATATATATATATATATATATATAAGTTGTTATTACACTTATTTGTAAAAAAAAATTTAAAAATAGTACATGAAGTACTGGTGGTCTATTTTATTGTTAAATGCTGATTATAAGGTTATTTCAAAAGCCCTACCTCTGAAATTGAAAACCATTCTGCAGCATTATATACATATCAAGCAGACAGCATTATATACATATCAAGCAGACAGCATTATATACATATCAAGCAGACAGCATTATATACATATCAAGCAGACAGCATTATATACATATCAAGCAGACAGCATTATATACATATCAAGCAGACAGCGAAAGGCAGATACGTTGGTCCTCATATTAGAATTAATGTGGATATTATAGATATTACAAAGGAAAACATCTGGATATTAATAGCTGTGGACTTTGAGAAGGCCTTTGATTCATTAGCTTGATGCTTTCTGTACAAAGTATTTAAAACGTTCAATTTTGGAACATATTTTAGAAAATGGTTTCATATATTTTATACTGGTATTGTTACGACTCTATGGCCTAAAAATATATATTAGAAAGAAAGTGAAACCAACAAAATAAAGTAAAATCAACCAAGCAAGTTATTTCTAGACAATTAAAGCGAAAATTCAAAAGACTGTACACTTTTGTGAATTAAAATATAAAAAATCCAATAGTCCTATGTGCACTAATCACAAGTCCAAAATATTGAATGTCCCGAATGAATTCCAGTAGCTTCGACTGTCCTAATGTGCAAGTAGTCTTGAATGTCCTGATGTGCCAGTAGCATTGAATGTCATGATATGCCTGAATGATGTAATCCACAATAGCTTTGAATAAATTCACAAAAATACCAAGTCATTTATCAGTTAGAAATGAGAATGAGCACTTTAGTAATTCCAATGAATATTTTAAATAAATAATTCCTCTCTCTGAATTTGCTCTTATTTTCACAACACAACTATAAACATCTGACTATTAAAATGATTCTTCATAAACTGCCCATTAGAACAAGAATAAAATATTGTTTACCAAACTCCCTATATATAAATAAACACATGACACCTGACACAATTTTCTAGAAAATCACATGCCAAAAATCAGTAATTCTAGCGAAAAAACCAATCTAATTGTAAACAATAGCAACCCGGACGTACAGTTCTAAGCAAACAACTTGTTTACATCCTACAATCAAGGACAAAGTTAAATATGTATGACAAAAGTTAAATATGTAAACATTATATATAACAGTATATTTGAAAAAAAAAATCTGTCATACATATTGGTTTATCTTGAGGTTAAGTTTCAATAAAAGGAGGTGTTAGATATGGAGACCCATTGTCGCCATATTTACTTATCATAGTTGTAAAAACCTTAGCTCATACAAGTAGATGTACTAATTTACGAATAAGAATTACGGGAAAAATATTAGTTCAATTTAGTGATGATACAAATTTAATTCTTGCCGATATTGATTCTGTTTTATATTTTATATGTTATTGATATTTTGGCTAGATTTGAAATATGTTCTAGTTTAAAGTTAACAAAGGAAAAGCGGCGGCGATGTGTATAGGGTCTTTCAGAAATTGATATTCAACATCTTTTACTTTTTTTTGTGAAAATGTGCAAAGAGCTTTTGTGAATGTATATTTCAGATTTAAAAAGATATCAATGAGAAATGAGAAATGTAATGAAAACTTGGAATTTGTAAGGGATACGATTTCTTTTTGTATGGTCAGCAATTTGTCTTTTTCGGCCATTGTCATTGTTATTATGAAAATGTACATATGTTGCATATTTTATGACAATACCAAATGAAGACTTAAGAAATGTTGATTATTTGATAATATATTTCGTTTCCAATAGTAAAAATGCAGATGTGAGGGAAAAAAAATGAAAGTCAAACTTGTCCTGATTGTTTTACTATGGTTCAAGCTGTGACATCGAAATTGATCAAGACATATATCAATACATCTGTGAGCTATCATTATACAAAATTTTTCCTTTTTTTTTTTTTCTTTATGAAGTTTGGAGGTATGGACCTTTTATTGTACTGCAATTATAAAATGTCGTTCCTTCCAGATTTAGAAATCGCAACCATTTACTTGGAACTTCTGCAATTATAATCTAGAATAAGGGTGAACAAAACAAATAGTTTTATTTTCCAAACAGCAAAAATATTTTAAAGAGCGGCGCAAAATTTATATTTTTGAAATATTTTTTTTTTTGTGCGTGCTGGTATTTCGTACTCAAGAGATTTCTTCCGAATAAAAATGAAATCAAAATTGTTATTTTTGTTCAAAGGGATGTTAAAAATATCATCATATATTATGCTACTGCTTAGCAGCTTATTTTAAAGACACATATCCTTATTGAGAATATACAAAATGTAGAGGTAACGAAATATTTATTTGTATGAAGAAATAACTAACAGTCTCATTAACTAAAGACAGAAACAAAATTTATTTAAGACGGAAATGCAGTCTCTGTATGAGATTCTTATACCAATTAAATTTCAAACTGAAACTGAAATGTAGTGGGCAATATATAACCAGATCATTGACATGAGGCTTATTTTATTATAGCAAATCTACTTTAGATAATAATGTGAAATATTTTCAGTTTAAAATCCTTCATGGATATTTAGCATCAAATTCTTTGTGGCATACAATGAACTTAATGGCTGACAGTTTGCGTTCATTTTATAGATTACACAAAGAAACTGTATCATATTTATGTTTTCAATCCACATGTATATAACCATTTATTATGCATTTTTGAATCTGGATTGAAGGAAGGTTTCAGGATTGTGTTACATTGGGAAAAATATACTTATATTCGAATATAGCATAATTGTTCAAGTGAAATTTTAGCCAACTGGTTACGCATGAAATATTTCATGATAGATGTAGACCTAATGTAGCTGTGCCTATTTTCTACAATTTTAAGATCTATTTGAGTTAAGTTTATAAGAATCAAAGTCTATCTACAATAATATTATGAAATTGGATATTTGTTTAATTAAATGGAGAGAAATTGAAAACTTTTTAAATAAACAAATTAAATTTTGATTGTCATTTTCTATAACTTTATGAATTTCTCTCTCTCTCTCTCTCTCTCTCTCTCTCTCTCTCTCTCTCTCTCTCTCTCTTTCTCTCTCTAACTCTCAATTGCCCAGGTTTTTGGTAATGAAGTAACGGCTGTAAAAGTTCCTATCATGCAGTATAGAATAGTTGTTCTCTTTAATTACCAATGTTTATTTGAGTTATTTACACTATGCATGCCATCATAGGAAACTATTGTTCTTTTACATTAATAACTTTGCAAGGTTTATATCCTTGTGTGTGATCCCATTTGCACCACATTTCAAATTATGTTATACATTACATATATGGCGATGATTATAAAGTTCTTTCTCTTTCTTTAGTTTAACGTTATCCCTTATCCCAGCCAGGCGGGTATGTGTGATATTATGTCAAAGTCTGGCAGTCGATAAATTAAATAACCCATATGCCATTTTATAACGATATTGTCTAAATGACGTCAAAAAAAATGAGATATTCCATAGCTGTAAATTTAATAAATCAAAGACTACTCTTCACAGAATAAGCTATTGATCTGAATATTATATTTTACGAAATCACCATAGGTTACATGGGATGTGTTATTATTTTCCTTTTCATACAATGGTTAGTCCCAATTCTACAAAATAGTTATCTGTCTGGAACGGACCAGCTAACGCTTGTCGTCTCGTCAAGGCATGAAAAACGCTGAACATAAAGCCCATAAACTCTATTAAGTTTTCGTTTATCCCTGATGGCGCCTCTAGTAAATATTACATTGCACGCTAATTAGCTTGTCTGTGGGAAAAATCCCCCCAAAATGAATGTGCCTTTTAGACCGGCTGATATAGCGGCTTAATACTACTTCCCTTTATATGAACTTTCTAGGCGTTAATTCATAAAGCTAAAAAAAACAATCTGGTCGGAGAATTGCCATATAATAGATAATCTAAGAGGCTTCTTCCTGACATAATAAAATGGACAGAAATTCGCATGAATTGTAATCTCTTCCTTGAGATCGAAAGACTTTTTCTAAGTAAGCAAGAGTGAGAGTTTATACGGTTTTAACAAATATCAAAGTATAAACGCCTTCATTTTGAACCGTTTCGATGGCAAAAGTGTGTGCCAGATAGATGAACCCCGTTTACGGACGCAGACTTTGCAATTCACTCAGTTTTAACTGCTAGCAAAAAAAATGAGCTATTGCTGAAAAAGACATATGGCTGACAACTTTAAATGTCAATGATATTTCTGTTCCTCTCTAAAGGATGAAACAACATTTAGATTTACAAAAGTAAGGAATAATTTTATATAAAACAACGATGTGATAAACTTTTATGTTAGTTAATGCCTCATAGTGTCAATTATACAGCTAAGCGGATTTACAGACGCGTTACTACGCCTAATTCCATCAGTCAAGCTGATTGAAGATTTCTAGTACATATAAGTCCCCTGAATCTACAGTTTTCATATTTATTGTAAAATGTTCATGGAAATCAAATAAAGACACAAATAGCTCACTATGAACTGTATGGTTTGCTTGCTGTCTAATCCAAACACTTTCAGAAATGAAAAGGAATGGCTTATCGAGCTGCCTACCTAATTTATTAAAGATGAAACAGTCAAGTGCTTTAGCTAAGCGATAAATTGTGGTGTTCTTGGCCAAACGAAAATCTACAGGCAACATGAATATAGATGCTACCACCGAGCGTTACTTTTGCTGGAAAAGCTATGTCAAGCAGTACTTTTCTATCACGTTTCTATCACTATTCAAACACTAAACAAGATGAAATTTTTTTAAAAATTATGCCATAACAATTATGAAAGCACTCACAGACCGTAGACTGGAAAGTAGTTACCATGACATAATACACAGCTAAAAGAGATATCGAAATAAGTATTTAGATTCAAATGAACCAATGTCACGCAAACAAAAAGATACTTATACAAAAGAAATACTTAGGATAAGGTAAAAAAAAAATTCTTTAAGTTGTTTTTTGAGCAATACAGGCTGTCAGTGCAGTCTTGTATCACGTTTGTCGGTCAACATACATTTTGATAGTACTAAAATGACTTGTAGGCCAATGAGATCGGTTACTAGGTGATGTTATTATCCCAGTGCTTCAGCAAAGAGCTGGAATATTGTCATTGACCACGTATATCATTATATCCGTCTGTCTGTCTGTGATCAAGCTTGTAATTGCTTCTCCTCCCACACCGCTTGGGGGATTTATTGAAAATATGTAGACTAGATGTGTCATCAGTGTAGATGCGCAATAAAGTTTTATTTTTTTCTTCCGACCCATTCGGGACGGAAGGGGGATTTGAAAGTTACAAAAGTGTTATTTGGGGAATTCAGATCGTCATCGCTTCTGCGCCCAACAGCTCGTACGATTTTAATGTAACTTTCTAGGCTATATGTGTGGTTAGCGTAGATGCTCAATGAGGTTTTACCTTTTTCCACTGGCCTATGTTTTTGGGGAAATAATTATCCTACAAGGGGTATTTTGGTTATTGAAGTCATCACTTTTCCTCAGACACCGCTTGGAGCATTTTATCGTATCTTTGAAGACTATAGTATGTGCTTCTTGTAGATATGCAATAAGGTTTAACTTTTTTGCTTTGGCCAATTTCTGGAGACATTTTTAAAAAAAAGGGGGGGGGGTGAGAGGCATTTCGGAAACTGGGCTCGTTGTCTCTTCTCCCCTAACAAAATGTGGACGATTTTATTTAAACTTTGTATGCTAGTTGTGCGGTTGGTGCAGATGTGCAATAAGATTTTACCTTCGACCTCTGGCCCATTTCGGAGGAAATTTCCTGGCAAACTTTCAAAAGAAACTGATCAAGTAACTAAAATTGAAATAAATCAAGTCATAGAAAATGTTATAAATCTATTTACTGAGAGCGCAGGGACAAGTTTCCAAAATTAGAGCTTTCTCAAAACGAATAAAAACAGTCAACCTTGGTTTAAAACTGAATGTACGTCCAGGAGCAAGTACCACATAGCACGAAAATATTTTTTAGAATAAAAACGAACAAAATTTCAATCATATGAAAAGAGAATATAAACGTTATATATCAACTGTTCGATATTACCAAAGCCAATTTAAAAGGGCTATGACATGCAAACTAGGAGATATGAGTTTTAACAACTCTAAAGGATTTTGGAATCTCATTAATTCTGTAGAGGAGGTTGATCATGTCATTCAAGCTGATATAAATGATTTTTTATAAGTACTTGAATATCTAAACTCGGATGATATAGATAAAACAAATGAGCTTAATTTAACTGAGGCTATTAATACCCAATCTTCTTTGGATGATACAGTTACTAAATTGAAATATATATGAAATTCGGAAAGTAGTCATATTTAAAGAATAACAAAACTCCAGGGTTAGATGAACTATATAATGAACACGAAAACTATATGTCCCATTTTTCAATTTAACACGGAACACACTAATAATTCCATATGCATGGACTATCGGGTAAATAAAACCAATATATGAAAAGGAGACCCTAAGCAACCAAGTTATTATAGACCTATAGCATTGCTTAGGTGCTTAGGAACAATCAGCAACATTAGATTCAATAATTATTACTTTGACATATTATTTTTAAATGACTCTCGGGCTGGATTTAGATCAGGTTACTCTACCACTGACCATATTCGTGCAGTGCATAATCTCATATAATATATGAATTCGTCCAAAAGAAATTATATTGTCTATTCGTTGATTTTGAAAAAGCTTTCGATAATATATGGAGAAAAGGATTATGGAAAAAATTTAAAAAGCGGCGTTTCAAGAAAATTGTATAATGTTATATATAATATGTATAAAGACACCAAATCATGCATAAATATCAACGACAACGTTTTTAGTTTTCTTCAAGCCTGATAGGAGTTGGTCAAGGTGAAAAATTATCACCACTAGTGTCATATCTATCGTAATGACCTTGAAAAATACCTTGAATCGAAACACTGCAACGACATCACAATAAAAATTTCTGTTGTTGAAATCATGCAATATTTCAAAGTATTTTCCCTTCTTTATGCAGATGATACAGTTCTCTTTCCTAGAGAACCCCAAAGATCTCCAGTCTTTGATCAATAATTGGAGTAATTATTGCGATGATCCAAAATTAAAAGTGAATGTGAGCAAAATAAAAATACTAATTTTCGGTAAAGGTTATTAGATAAAGTTTGATTTTACATATAAAGGTACGATACTAGAAGAGGTTAATGAATACAGTTATCTTGGGGTTGTCCCGAGTAAGACCGAAAGATTTCTCAAAGCTATAAAGCAATCAATATCAAAAGCCAAGAAATCATTATTCTTGTTATAAAAGCGTATATGGAATCTTTACCTACCTATAGATTGCCGGCTAACAATATTCGATAATACCATAGTACCTGTTTCTTTACTATATGGGTCAGACATTTCAAGTTTTGAAAATTGCAAAATCATTGAAAGAATTCATGCAGAGTTTCTACGATGGGTTTTAAAATGTAACAGTTCTCCGATATACATGCTTTGTGGAGAAAATGTAAGACAGCCACTTGCACTTAAAATGACAGGCAACCACGTACATTTAAAATGAAATTAAACGCAATCAAATATTGGTGAAGATTCTGTAGACTAATTGAGGGAAAACATGACAAATACGCGAAAACCATAATATATTTTACTGAAGGATATCAAAACACATACTAATAGTTATCGATGGTTTGATTACGTAAAATCTGTTTTCGAAGAATGTGGACTTGGATACTTTTGGTACTCTTTTTCTAATTAAACAATGGTTCATCAACAGAATTAAGAACAGACTAACTGGCATATCTTCAAATATGGAACGCAAACAAACATTTATCTGGCAAGGGAAACATCTATAGGTTTTTTTAAATCAAACCTTCAGTTTGACGACTATTTAATTACTTTAAACAAAAGCTTGTGCATTATTGGTTTTGAATTTAGAACCTCAAACTAACATTTACCAGATACAACTGTCAGGTTGTCAATATTCAAAGGAACAATACTGAGTTCATTATGCAACGAAAATAATTTAGGTGATGAATTTCATTACGTACTTATTTTTCCTTATTTCAAAACAGAAAGAAAACTCTACCAATAAAAGAAATGTCATAGAAGGCCAAATATATTACTTTTTATTGATTTTTATAATTCAAACGGTATTGATCTTTTAAAGTTACACACATTTTTAAGTGTTATGGCGAAATTCATTTGATAGATACGCAGTAGATCTCTCCTCGACATACAATACGTTGACAGAAAATTGAATGTACCATTCAGTAGGTTCATTTTACTTCTTGATACATTCATGTATTAACCAACAAATGATTTTATGATCACGACTGTCTTGCTTTATATTTAAAGAATATCTTAGTTACATTCTTCAATCCCGAGTAGTTAAGCTTCCTACAGTATGTCGGCTGCAGTGGTTTTTCAGTTTTCTCAATATGTCTCTGGGTTTATGGGGATATTACTCTCAGTGCTCCCAGTACAGTTGGTACGATCTCTGTTTTCTAGACCTCTTTACATTCTCTGTGCAGGTCACCGTACATCTTTACTTTGTCTTGTTCCCTGGATTCCACTTGAGAATTCCCTTGTAGTGCTATGCTTATAATGTAATTCTGGCTCCTCTCTTTGTCAACCAGTTTTATGTCTGGCATCCTGATTATTATTATTATTATTATTATTATTGGACCAACTCAAAAAAGAAAAACCTTTGGCATCACAAGCAAGCAAAGCATTATTTAAGATTCAAAATAAACTTGGATCTTTGCTTCTGAATATTTTAAATTATTTTACACTATGGTCTCTTCCATTGTATGCTACGGAGCCGAATTGTGGGCATATGAATATTCAACCCAGATTGAAAATGTCCATAACAGATTTTGTATCAATTGTTTAAACTTACAGCAGAATACGTTTTCTGCATTTTCAATACTTTATTAAACGTATTAAGTACTAGATAAAATTGACCAGAATGAACGAATATATAGGTACCCTGCAAAATGTTAGTGAAACTTGATGAAGCTGATTGAGGTAATTGGGTCTCAAAAGCCAAAGATTTATTATATAAAAATGGCGTTGGATATGTGTGGATCCATTGGTCTTGATAATAGTATAATAATAATCAGGATGCCAGGTTGACAAGACATAGGTAATGGACACCTTTTTAATTTGTCCTTTAATCAATATTTACAAAATAAATTGTCACAAAAATGGGTTTGAGACATCGAATTGTAAGAAAGCTTATCAATAGGGACTTTTGTAATCGCACTAAAATGTTGAATATTACTTTGATATTGCTCTCCCATTAAAGTTCAGACAAGCGGTTGAAAGTCTGATCTGTTCTACCCATAGTTTAATGATTGAAAGTGGAAGACAATAAAATACCAGCAAACGGAAGTACATGTACACGATAGACTATGAATATCGTACGGTAATGGTCTGTCGATTTCATTTGAATTTAAGATCCAAAGTTGTCTATTCTGTCAATCTCATCATTTAGAAGACCGATTGTATTCACTTCTGCAGATTAAAAGGCCAATATTTTGGCAATATTTCTTACTTTCTTTATAGTGTCTTTCAAAAGAGAAAACACATTAAAAAACACGAACAGTCTTATTTATTCCAACTATACTGTTAATTAATAATGTGTTTTTCCATATATTGTCTCTCTCTCTCTCACACACACACACACACACTCACGAACACTGTAACAGGATGAAGCCGGGTTGAGATTGGATAAGCGAAGACACCGAAAGCAATTGCGTTAATGAGCTGTTTTATAAATGCAACTTAACGATATATAATTCTGACACCATTGTAACAAAAAGATATAGGGAAAATGATATAGTTCCCAACATGGAACCGATCAACAACAAGTAACTTTAACGAGAAAATCAAAATAAAGATCAACAAATAGAATTTGTAAACAAATATGAACACTGTTCTATCACCAATCAACGAATGAAAGTATATGATTGACACCCTAATACAAACAAGGTCTTATTTAGCACCAAGGGTGACCAAAGCATGTGATTTATATACAACTACGAATAAGGTATCATTAATATCATGTATCCACAAGTAATACGCATGTATTATGAACTTATCAATATATCACTCATTTAGTGATATTTGAAATATGAATTCATGAAGTTATCAATTCTATGAATTTATGAATTTATCACTCATTTAACGATATATGAATTATGCATTTACGAATGTATCACTCATATAGCGATATTGAAATAACCAATTACAACATGGAACAGGTATATAAATATATACATATATATCGTGGCGCCCAGTTGACGACCAAGATGTATTTCCGGTTCCACCCGCTCTAGTCAATGGTCAAGGATCCACCACGCATGGTCCGCCGCTTTCAGTCTGTTGAAGGATCACTCGAGAGACTTCTCATTCAACACAGACCCGATGGTCGCGAAGCCTTGGAGAACATCAGTACTCTCTTCCGCTCCAACGTCACCAGACACAGCGCACACGTCACAAGGAACCCCACAGAGTTCTGCGACTCCACATCAGCAAACCATACACAAAAGCAGCTAAAAGTATAACAACTGAACCGTGTAGTACATATGGCACGGTTAAGTACTTTTGCATTTATATATGTTGCGCATGCGCGCACATGAATTCGTTTCGTTTCAATGCATGCAGCGTATAATTAAATTCAATCCCTCTGTTCAGTTATAACAAATGACCAACTTGAACTAGACTATAGTATTTCTAATAGCATGGCGTTATATGACCTAGGTATTGACTCTCTGTAGAATTTAGAATAAATTCTAAAACGTCTGATATATGAAACAATTATGTCATATAAAACGGATAGTAATAAAGAATTCAATTCTAAATTTCACATACCTCTACAGCTGAAGATTACTCCCGTAAAGTGGTAAGCTTCCTGACACGACTTGTCATAATGTAATTTGACATAGAAAATTCGCTCTATAAGTACCCTAGCTGTGATGAATACGCGCAGCTAGAGAACTCAAGGTACTTGGGTTTTCACTGCAGGCAATTTGCACATGCAGCAGGGGCTGAGTGGCGCTCAGTATTTCGAAATAACTAGAGCCGAAAAAATAAACCACCCTCGAGTAATGCTGTACGCGGCAACGAAAGCCGAGTACGTTTTCGATCACATATATACACAATTCCGTGACACACACACATGCACAATGTAAGAATAGTTCAAGGTATCAGAATGTAGTATGACACTGAATACGCTGATTCTTATTGACGGCGATTTGTTTTATATCATTCCTAACAGTAATTGTATATGGATCAATAGCCTTTAAACAAAAATTAAGTTGATGTTATCATTAGTTTTAGTATCGCCTTATTTACTTGTCAATATTTATCAGTTTATCTTCTTTTAGTGCGTGTTTTAATTTTCTGAATGATATACTGAAACTTTATTTTTCAAACTTGCGTGGATATAATGTTATTTTCTTTGTTTTCGAAAGCCCTTGAAAACGATAAGTTACATCAGCTTACATTTCCCAGCATTAAATTCTGTTTTAGATTTTCGGCTAAGTTATTTATATTCAAAGCAGGTACTTGCTGAGATGATTTTACATTGAAATTAGCTGACTGATATGTCAAGGTACCGTTTTGAGGGATTAATTTGAAAGCTTATAGACCTCGATGTGCATGTACACCTTGTAATCAGGGTTTAATGTCACGCTCTTTGTCAACGCCTTAAATTTTTTTAAACCATTACAAAAACAGGTATTCGATAAATTCAACGATATTATCAAACATTAATGTATCAACGCTTTCAAAGAGTGGTTTCTCTGAATTCTATAAATTAGACCTCTTTTCTATAGATTTTGTGATATGCCGTATTTCTGTGATTAGAGAAAAGAAAGGTGTTTTCTGGGAAATATGTTACTCTTTAACAGACGTTTACCGCAACAGCCGAGAAATTACTCCCTTAAATTTGTATAAATTACGATCCAGAAAACTAATTGTGTTTAAATAATCATTTAGAGTTATAGCCGGAAAAAAAAAGAAACAAAACAAGCAACAACAACAACATAATAAACTTTGTGCATTATGCAGCCGCAAATTCATGAACTTACTTAATACTGGTCTAGACAGTTAAATGGGTGATTAAAAACGAAATTCCTCCCATAGACCCTTATGGAATACAATATAAATACAGCTTGTTTCTGAATATGTTAGGCTCATTCATTAAATCAATGCTACCACATTTTAATAGGGAAGTCAGCGAGATTCAATATTAAGGTTACTGTTAGATTTTGTTGTTCAACAGTTTATTTGTTTAACTCTGCATCCCTTTACATTATGCAAGAGTAACAGTTTTAATGAAAGGGAATCTTTTTTTGCCTTTGCATATTGATATATTTCAGCGGGCATACCTGTATGAAAAGAGCATACAAAACCAACCAAAAATGAGAAAATGTAAGTGGATGGATGTTGTAGTGGTTGTCAACAAAAATAGAGAATAAAAAGAGGAAGCAAAACAAAGAGATATATAATTGACCATTATGAAATGTGTCTTAGAATGTTTCTCTTTCTGTCTTATTCGTTTCCTCTTTCTTGTTTTATACGTTATAAACCTAGCATACATACTTTGCTCAACCACACTAAAGCAATATTGACTTTTCGTTTTTCTAAACGTCTTGGTTCCATTGATTACATAGAGATTGAGATGCTGCCATCTTTATTTGCCGACCATAACTTCAAATTATTGACTCTTTGCTTGATTATGTAACGCTTGACTTAACTAATGAATTATTTTTTGTGTGTTTGTAAACTTAAATGGCACAGATATTTAAAGAATACATTTATTATAAAGTGTAGATTGTTTTCCAAACAAAAGACTAGCAGGTTAGTTTGACACTTAATGAACACAACAAATAATCAGAGATGGTCACAAGTCAAGATTTGGATGATATTCGTCTTAAATGTAATACCATAGATACTGATCACGCTCGGCAACATTTTATATCAGAGAACGACATAGATATCATGTTCAGCGTTTGATTAAATTGTTGATGATATTAATGAACATAAGTAATTACGAACAACCATACGCTTAATATTAGCAGCATGCATGATTTTAAATTCTGACATATTGCCATAATGGTTTTCACAATGATGAACAAGTTCTTAACTCGGCAACAGGGCGCATTTGGAGTAGCCAACAATATAGAGTAGTACTGAGGATTGATGCCTACTTGATGGAAGTTTAGGGACATGCAAAGAGAAATGCCATTATCGCCCACCCAGACAGGTCTGTCCAGGATTAGAAGCCGTTAACCACTGGTTGTGAGTCCAAGGTAACAAATAAGCAGGATGTGGAGGAAGGAAATCTTTAAATATACTACTTATTAAGACGCATCAGCATACAGAGTATCATCAGTGTACAAATGAAACAAAGTCCCATTAGTCCAGAAATAATAGGGTTACAGATACAGAGTATCATCTGTGAACAAATGAAACAAAGTTTGATTAGTCTAGATATAATAATGTTAGAGATACAGAGTATCAGCAGTGTATACATGAAGCAAAGTTCGATTAAGCTATATATAATAGGGTTACAGATACAAAGGAGGTACCAAACAAATCATCGTCGATAATGTCGATATTATTGATTATATAGTCATTCACGTCAGAAAACATGTACAGTTTTTCACAAAATTTGTAAGACGTAAAACCAGCTTAAAACCTTCAAACACGAAGAAATTGGGTTATTCTGATTGTTTGGAGTTGATGTTGTTTCCGCTGCTGTTGTTGTTTTCTCAACTACAATGTTAGGTCATCTGTAGAACAATATTTTATCCCGGACAATATCTCGTCGTACGGCGAACTGTGGACTTTTATTATGGTGTCCAAGACATGAGCCAAATACCACTATACTTCTATCTTCTCTCCATAAATGTCAGGTTTTTACTGATTTTATCAGCTCTTGTCGTCGCCAGTGTAATTGTGTTGGCCATTGTTACAACTTCCCTGCAGGACATTTAAAACAATATTAAGATCATTCAATCCTACATCCTGCACAAAGACAGTTTCTGTTTCTTTTCCTGGCATCTTTATTTTAGTTAATTGCAGTCATTAAAAGGATAACACCGCGTTGATAATATTTGTTTTTTTTTCTTCCCAAGGGCGAGTATGCCAACTGGCACATTATTTTGCAATTAACCGGTGCTTCTGTAAATGTAGTAAAAGAGACAGAGCAAGTCTTATAAAATTCTCAAATACTTTATTGATTAGTAGTACAAGAAGACAAAAATGTGTTTGTTCGACAAAAACTACAAATTGTGCTAATCGCAATCCTTTGAATGCATTTTGCAAATCTAGAACAGTGACTATTGACATACTAACATAAATCTAGAACAGTGACTATTGACATACTAACTTAAATCTAGAACAATGTCTATTGACATACTAACGCAAATCTAGAACATTGACTATTGACATACTAACATAAATCTAGAACAGTGACTATTGACATACTAACGTAAATCTAGAACAGTGACTATTGACATACTAACGTAAATCTAGAACAATGACTATTGGCATACTAACGCAAATCTAGAACAGTGACTATTGACATACAAAGTAATATTAAACTAAACAATCTCTCTGGCTTAAAAGTTTGAATTGTAAGATGTACAATTATCAAGAGGAAGTTTTTCTAATTTTAATAATAATATCTTTCTTTACATTATTCTTTACTAAATAAACAAGAATTAATAAATACTACCATGAACCGATCAACTGTGAACAAGTAAATCCGTGAAGAATATAAATACAAGGATTAGTGGATTATGAAAACAAAAGTCGAGTGCTAATATATAGCTGTTGAGGAAAACGGAGCGCAAGGATGAAAAATGACATTTAATGATAAGGTTTTCTTATCGATTAGATTAAATACGTACACACTATTAAATAGCTACACTAAAAAATAAGGGTAGGTAAGGAACATTGCACTATAAAGGTATTGTCATCAATTGAAACATTCAGAAATTAGTTGTTTATGATCTTTGACCTAGATGTACTTTATGGAATGCATAAATTCAACGGTATTATTACAAAGTTTTCGTGGGTGTACTTCAACTTCACAGAACCTTCGTTGATACTATTTTGTTATGCGCTCCTGGCCCAGTACCATTAATCTTCATTTCCAAAGTCAGCCCATATTAGGCCAAACAAGTTCACTGATTTCATTGTAATTTACCCCCCCCCCCTTCCCCCCAGATTCCTATACTTATAAAAAAAAGAGATTCTCCGTCCATGATTGTTCATCCGAAAGATGTTGTTCTGCTGGTATTGTTCAAATGTCGTTGACTTTTGTGGGGAATTCGGTTTAGTTTCTTTTACGAGCTTTAATAATAAGTCGAAGCCATGAAATGGTGATGAAGTCCTCATTTTAAGGAAATTATAATGCTAGTCTTTTTTTTATCACATTTTTAAACAAGAGAAAAACAGCTGTATTGACTTGAAAACAAACTGATTTATGCTATTTGAGAGAATGAAATGCGTGCATTGATGTCCAGCTAAATTCACGAGATAATTGTTAATGAAACAGAAAGTCCATTTGTTGATTATGAAAGGAATATTTTTGTACTATGTATCACCCTTGGTCATAATGAAACTATCATCAGAGCAGAGAAAACCATGTCTACTGATTAGCATAAACCATCATGTAAAATCAGAGTGTTGCTGTTGACACTTACCCATTTAAATTATGTGTGTGCGTGTTGTTGGGGGGGGGGGGGGGCGTTGTGCGTACCGACAATTTCATGAAAAATGTTGAAAAATGTTTAAGTTATGACGATTTAAATTTATTTACGAAAATATCTTCCAAATTCATCTGGTTTAACCTTTGACCCAGGAAACTTATGAAAATATAAATCAACAATAACCAAAAACAAAAACTGACACTGCTTTGTTGACCGGTAAATCACTTACATAGGGGAAAAATCACTGATATAGGTCCTGTTGAAAGACACAGGTAAGTGTGGATTGCAACCCAATTATGGCGTCATATTAGAGGTGTAAAAGCCCAAGCACCTAGACAGCTCACCTCTGCTTGGCTTGCAGGGAGCAGGGGTTAAGTTGGGGCAATAAAGATACATATATGGGGCTCGCACATACCGTAGCTGTTATTTCTATAAAGCCAACTAATTATATTCCCTCGCTGAGAATCAAACTATCATTAGAGACAGAATGAACTGAACTATAAATGATAAATTGTTACAGATTGATGATTATAAAATAGTATTAGGCGTCTGATAAGGCTAATGCACTTTGTATTCTCTCTTTTTACTTAAGAAACAGATCTACTTACAGAATTTAAACCATAATGGTGCTTTTGGAGATGTGAACTGAAATGATTTTAGTAAGAAATATTGTTTACATTGTTTTAATTATTTTGGAACATATTTAATCAGCTAATGAAATTAGTCCAACCATTGCAATTTCATTCTGATCAACTGTATACAGTAATAGCGTGGATCACAAGGAACACTTTGTCTTAATGATTAAAACTACTGTGCACAAAGTACATGAAACATTTTTAATTAGGAAAAAAATCTATCGATCTGTTTCTACTATTTGTATGTTGTTTTTCTTTCCACCATTACATCTGTTCATATTTCTCCGTCTGTCTGTCTATCTGTCTCTGTTGAGAACTGTTCTGATTAAACTCTGGGTGGTATAAAACGGTCTTTAAACAAATTTGACTTTTTTAATGAGAAATTTTGTGGGGATGGATTTGAAAACTAAATCGAGTGCACAAGGGTGTGAGCTGAGAATAACATACATGGGGGTTGGAGACTCCTTACCTAGCCCAACGAACATCACCCGTTCCCTATTATTAAGAAAATGGGTTTCCCGGTGCACCTTTAGTTTATAAGGTGGATTTGTTTACCAGAAAAGCTCGTTCATGGTACACATTTGTTAATCATACTGTTCAATTCGTTCATCATTGACATAAGAAATAAAGGCATCTTTTTACTGGGAAAAGGTATAAGAGTGCATTGATGTAATTTATTTTGACATATAAGAACAAGTATGATGGAATATGGAACGTAAAATATGAATTTTGGATGTACAAAGAAAATTTGCACCATGGCTTTTTGTAAAGAACTTTACAAAATTTGCATGCAAAAGACATGAATACAATGCTCATTTATATCCTCTTAGTATTTTGGAAAAATGCATTCTACTGATTTGAGCTCAGTAATTCATTTACCAATTTTGATACTTTAAAAATTGACAATCAACGTTAACTTAAGAGTAGCAAAACGCTATAAATTTTGCTGACATAATTTTTGTCACCATCTATTATAAAATTATGAAAAAATATATCGGAATACCTGTCAGGAAAATAAAGTTTATGTTGGCACCAATAATATAAAAATACTAAATCTTAATTTAAAATAGAACGGAAGAACACAACTAAATTGCAAAAGAACACTCTTACATCTAACTTAAACCTGTCACCTAGGTAAGCATAGCTCGGTTTATAGCTTTAATGCATATTCACCCCTGCTGTGCCTTTGCTCTTTCTGCTCAACCGACCACTGTACACCTCATTTTCATAGAAAAAAGGAGCCGGTGATACCTGGCATCTCTCTGGAGTTTCCAATACCCGTGTTATTTACTAGCCCTTGTGTAAGGTTTCGTATATATATATATATATATATATATATATATATATATATATATATATATATATATATATATTAAACTTTTTTATCGGTGCGTTGACCATGTTCAACTTTTAGAGAATATACTGCTGTAATAATTTTGTCCTCCTAAGGCACTGAGTTGATTAGAAAAGATTATCGTATACATTAAAAAACGGAACACCATATAGTTAGTATTACATGATGTATACATGGTAATTTCGGTAAATTATCGCAATTTCCGTAGGGAAAGGCTCAAAAGACATCTGTCGACTGAATAGGCAAAATTACAAATTCTAATAACATGGCATATTTTGTTCATGATTGCAAGTTGCGCTGTAAAAACATACAAGCACCGGACTGCACTGTAAGATGATATAAACACCATTCTGCAGTCATTAACCGATTTCGAGAGAATACTCACAAGAAAAAAAAATATAATTACTTTTTCGGGAACTGAGTATATCGATTCATTGTTAAACATAGGTGAAAAACTCGAAAAAGATATAATATCAGCGTATCCAAGTGAACTAGGACGAATTTGCAAGAGATCGTTATTATCTTAAAGTCAATCTAAGCACGTTAAATAAGTCATCACTAAATAATATAGAAAGGACATCAACTTAATTTTTAAGCACAAATGAGAGGCCTAATGGCGAGGCACAACATATAAAAACGGTTATGAACTAGAGAGAAGAGCACCGTTTTTTGGTCAGATGGCAAAACATTCTTTGCACAGATTTAAACATTGTGAGCATACAAGTTTCTCATTTTTCAAGGTATAAACAATGCGATAACATTAAATATCATGGACATGAACTGATTTTTTCCGACTAATTTCGTTACTCTCTAGCTCATGAAGTTAATATTTTTCCAACATTATTAAGAGTAATCAAGTTCATGGTGTCATATTATCTGAAATCAGTCGACTTAATTAAATTTCTGTATTGACCTGTTGCTTTATTGGTGTCAACCATACGATAGATAAGTTATTCCCGAAATAATCACTACTCAACTTCCGTCAATCAAACCGATAAATGATACCAATTAAATATCAGAGCCTGAGATTTATCACTTTGACAAATAAACTTTAAAGGTTCATTTAAAAAATGTAATAAACGGACTCAGATTCCGCTTCTCATACTGCAAAATTAAAATATATAAGTTGGACAAATATATATATATATATATATATATATATATATATATATATATATATATATATATATATATATATACCCCGTATATTAAAAAAATAATCCGTGAAAAATAATGTGGCTACTGACGTGTTGGTATAAAGCACATTCATATACCAATAGTGTGGGTATACCAAACTGTGATTCGCCCATGGCGTATGAATACGCATACAATTCTGGTTTCATCAGGAAACAATTACTTCTATGCTCTCTAAGCGCAGTGATGAATTCCAGTTATTAGTCATTAGCAAAAATGGGAAATAATCACAAGAAATATTCATATTTACCATTTAATCTACAGTTTCAAAATGAATAAAACAAGTAACACAATTGCATCGAAATTCCCTCTGCATTCCCCATTCTATGTCACCTGCCTAAAGCAAAGGAAACAAATGCATCTGCTACAGAAACACACACACACACACACACACATATATATATATATATATATATATATATATAGAGAGAGAGAGAGAGAGAGAGAGAGAGAGAGAGAGAGATGGAGAATAGTTTTAAGTATTTAATTAGTGCGGGGTTTTATTGTCTTTTTCTAACACGATTTTACAGAATTTATTCATCTTCTAGGTACAATCGTCATAGAACCTGATCATGGTTGGGAGAAGTTAGAAAAGTATCAAAGAAAAAAGAAAACTATTTATTGACATATTACTCGGTTGTCTCTGCTTCTCTATTACCTTATATTCGTAATAGAGATTCAAATTTATCTTAGAATGTTATTTTTAATAAACTTCATGAGAATTTCAGATTTTAGACTGTCTAATACCAGTCGAAACCATTGATAAATGAGTAAAATAAACTCGAATTTGTATTATTACGAATGATCGTGTGAGTCCAAATTCCAGAGATTGTTCCTTCATTATGCTGTTTAACCCTAAAATTCAAATAATATTTCTAATATTGTCAACTTTCTTTTTTCTTTACATGGCCACATCTGATGCTATATGGCGGGTGATTCTCGCGATGCCCAAAGTTCGTATTTCTGATCTGATGTAGTTTTTGCGCAGCTGTCCATGAGATATATTTCTGTGTTTAAATTTATAATATTACTTTTCATTAAATGTTCACAGGGTGGTATTTTCATGGAAGACTGGCAGATAGCGAACCCTTTAACTAAAATAAAACAGCGAAATTAGTCTACTATGCATCGCTAAATACCCGCAAATAGGATGTATCGAAATAGCCTGTTGGAGATTTAGGAAACATGAAACATTTTAATGGATTATATTTTAATAATTATCACAAATATCTTTTGTCATTTAAAGATATGGGTTAAGTCTTCAGAACGATTCATTATATTCAAACACAAAAACCCCAAGAACATTATACAACTAATTGGCAGATGCTATAGTTAATTTAGCAGTTATAGATATTTCCCAAAGAAATAGCGTGGCCTGAGTGTTATATGAAATTCATTTTACAGTTTAATATTTCTTTATTTTTGTTTTATATCTTTTAAACAACAATGCACCAATATTTAGAGAGTTAAATAGACGTCATCAAAAGAAAATATCCGCGTAAATAGTTGAACGGTAGACAGTATTTTATAAATTTGACATAATCTGCAATAACTCTAACATTCCAGCAAATCGTGACTGGAGATTACATGAATGGAAACAAAAATACTTAATTGATAATGGACATGAGGAACATAGAACAGCAAATCGGGGGTTTTGAGCGCCTGCACCTGCTGAACGTCATTACAAATCTGAAGCAGGTACTGTTGATTATTGGAGAAAAGTGTTAGCTAATGAAATTAAATTACTAGCAGGAAGTGATGAATAAATAAGATAGACAAAGAAATCAAAGGAGTTTGTGGATTTTAACGGCACTTTTAACACGTTATTGGCTAAATCACGCCTGCGAAATGGGAGCTGAGTTTCTTTTCCAAAGAAAAGATTCAGGCAGCCGACCCAGGCTGGCCTGGGCGGATATCGAACCCGTGACCCATGGATTACGAGCCTGACGCTCTACAAACTGAGCTACCGCGGCTTAGAAATAAAAGGAGAGAAAGTAGAAAAGAACTAGATAAACAAGAAGGTAAAAAAATAGCGACCATCTTTTAATCGCATCTTCACATGAGTTAAAGGATAAAGAACATGAAAGAAACAATCATTTATGTTAATGCTAATATTTTGCAGGACCCGGCTTAAAGTTAAAGTCCATAAAAATGAGCACCCTGTATTATTTGATAGAAACTTTATAAAAACTGTAAATAAAGTTCGGAAAAACTCATGTCTATGGAAATAATTTAGTTAAAGCTTTTGAAGCAAGAACTGTTTATACTGTGTGTTTGTCGCCGCCATATTGCAGATATCAAATGTATGAATGTTTAATACGAAAGCATCAGAGCAACTCCGAATGATTCGCGAGGTCACGAGGTCGATTTGTGTTTACTGCAGTGCTACATAGACTTCACCTAAGAATGGCAAGAGAAATATTTTTATTGCATAAAAATGTATGCCCATAAAACCTAGAGTAATGTTTGGTTTTAATTCAATTGCGCTTTGTGGTGTCCACGAGGATTTCAGTTTGTGACGATTTCAGACCAGGGGTCACCCGAGTTAAAGTTAAAAACGATGTTGTTGTGATCGCTGGAACCATCACATGAAAACATATACATCAAACTGTATATTGGCCGAAAATTAAAAGCATTGGTTCCAATTTTAGCTACATCATCAGTAATGCCGAACTAGTAAGTAAATAGTTTGTTATGTTCGGCATTGAAGTATTGCAATCAAGAGTTTCAAATGCTTAGTACAATGATGTATTGTAAACAAACTGACCTAAGGGTGATCGACAGTGACAGTGATAATGCGGTACTTTCATGTGATTTATTTCATAAAAATAAAAAAAAATTTAAAAAAAATTAATTTCGTTCCGGTGTGAAAGTTGTATCAAACATGTATCCCACATACTATATTTAATAAATAAAATGCAAAATATAATTTCCCTTTCATTTAGTTTTTGAAATCGGTTATGAGCATTTGATCATTTTGGCTGCTGTGCCTACAGCTCTGATCAAAACCGCAAACAACATTCCAGCTAATGCTACAACAAGCGAAATGACATGATCAGCCAAGAAAACACAACCATTCTAGTTATTTGTAAAAGACAGTATACTACACTGCAGTTGATACCAGACAATGTTGCTACTTTCATTTTGGAAAGGTAGATCAAACAGTTGGAAATATTTTTCATGCTTTTTTTACTTTGTCCACCAGTGACCCTGTGCTATCTTTTTGCACCAACACTTCCACCAGCACTTATTCCTACTTAACCTCCTCTTAAACCTTTTACCAAATTTGCTATATAAAGAGTTGCAACAATAATACTTATTGCTGTAATCATCGTCACACTTTTTGTTTGATGTGTCATAATGGTAACTTTCCCCCCTACTTTCAATTCATGTTGCTGCGTTGTCTATAAACATTGTCTTCAAGTTGTTAAATTTTCAATTATTTATGTTCTGTTACTTTCAACATTTCGAAATTGTTCTTTCAATTTAACTTCTATATTTTCATCAGCATTTTTGCTGATGTCTTTCTGTATATCCCCTATATATTCTGGTACTTTTCAAAGTCGTTGATTTTGTTTTCGAATTTACGACTTCGACATCATTTGCATGATCTATTCATTCTCTTTCTTCTTGCATAATAATTAATCTATGCTCTGCGGGTGGAAGTTCTTCACTTTGGATTCTTTCGTAGTAATCATCTATTCAAGTTTCTGTCTCCCTTTCTTGCTGAAAACATTCTTCATTGATGTTGATTGTTTGCATCTCTGTTTCCAAAGGAGCTCTTACCTGCTCTATTTGTTCAACAGTGGGTTGTACAGAACGTGAGAAAAAGTGCCAAGGGGTTTACTATTTTGTATAATTCATTTTTGTCTTCCTTATTTTATCCAGCCTAGAGAGTTGAAATTACTCCACCTTTCATCGCTATCCAGATGCTTGTTAATTTTTAATTCTACCGTTTATAGAAATTTTTATTGATTCTCCACCTACTTTATGCTAATACAATGTTTTCTCTAAACAGTTAACTTATGTTTAATTAATTGATATTGTCCATAATCTATATTTAAGGAGTGTTTGACAAATTGTTTATATTCATCCAGTTTAAGCTGCAGGTACAAGATTTTTATATCCCATATTAGATACATTAAAATCAGTGATAGGACTTTCAATTATTGCATCCGCAATTGTTTCCTCGTAATGATCTTCATCGTAAACGTGAGTTTCAAATTTAATATGAAAATCGTCTCTAACACCTTCTACCATTTTCATACGATTTAAATGGATCAAATAAACTTGAAAAAGACTTGCGTTTCACGGAAGATAAAAATAGATGTATCCTTATTTAACCTAAATTGAATAATTCCAACAAGACTTTAAAATTAATATAGTAAATGGGACATGCTAAGAGTTCGTTGGTCAAACTTTAACTGACAAGGAGTTGGATAAAATAGACAAAAAAAAGTCTAGAAAGTCCACGAAATGTTTGTCTTTAAAAGATTAGCTAAAATATCCAAGTTATTTTCAAATGTTGTCATCCTAGCACTAAAATCTTTGAGGAGTATTTTTCCCATTGATGATTTGAATGAATCGTAGAGTTGCATTTGTTTTGTTTTTTTCTTGGTTTTAAAGGCACATTTAACACATTATTTGCTATATCATGCATAGGGAATCGGAGATAAGTACCTTTTCCAAGAACACACCGGCCGGGGCTGGCCTGGGCGGGTGTCAAACCCGCCATCCTCGAATCCTACGAGTTCAAAGAGAGTGTAAGCGTTTTTTATGGACCTCGTCAATGCACGAAGTGATGAAACAACTAAAATTTTAATCAATTCAGGTAATAAGAGCCGATAGCAAATCACTTTTTTAAAGCTTAAGCGGGTGTGTGTGTGGGGGGGGGGGGCTGTTTGTGATTACTATCAATGAAGAATCGTTTCTTAAACACAAAAACGAAGCGGTTGTTGTTTATGTTGTTTAAAATAAATATCCTCGATAAATGCCAAATTAAAGGCCCACATACAATTTAGACCTATTAATTTTTGATCGACAGCATCTATGGAGATGTGCGTTTGTGTGTATGTAGGCTAATGTGCGTATGCGTGTGTGCGTACACGAGAGAGAGAGAGATAGATTGCAAGGCTACACACTAAAAAATAACAGGACATGAGTTACTTTTTGAACCATTTGGCCTGGAACTCATCTTTTCGACTTACCCAGTTTATGTTTTACTTCTCTGCTATGTCAGGGTCTATCCATATTAAATCCATCTGAGAAACATCTTACCATCTCTATATATCCCACACTAGCTTTAGTTTCAACTGATTTTTCTCCCAACTTTTCTACGACAGTCAAGGACAAGTTCACTGTTTTCATGGGTGAATATGCTAAAGTCCTAACTATTAAAATCTACAAGTTATTTATTTAAATTGGAATCACAACTGAAGAGAATGTTAATTTCTTTAAGTTCTTCTTACAGGCTCCAATTTCATTCAAAACATGAAAATACGACTTTAGGCCTAGATCCAGAGCTTGTATAATCGCAAGGCAAAGTCAGCATTCACTCCCGCCCGAATAATCGACTTACCATGGCCTTACAATATGTAACAATGTTACAAAGTACATGTCAGAATGTAACCTGGACAAACATTTGGAATGTCAAGGCCCGCGAGTGACTGACTCCCCCGTCCCCTCTGTCTGTCTGTCTCTCTCTCTCTCTCTCCACGGAATATTTGAGTTTTTTTATCGATCCAACGTTCAGCTCTATATGTCCAGAGTCTTTTTAAGTCGCATTTTTTTCCTTTTCTTTTATTCACAGCATTATTTATTATACACCGCAAACATGATATTATCACATTTGTTCTTGATGTAAACCAACATTACGTCAATGTAGCTTGCAAATATTGTACGCATTTAAATTTCAAGGCAACTGTCGGAAAAAGTAGTGCCATTGGGCGGTTATATTTCTTTTTCGGTTCATATAGGTATAAATCCAAAAAGTTCAAAATGGCCTGGCCAATCAGATTGCTGGAAATCGTTATGAGGAAACAAAAAATTTAATTATTACCAAATGAATGTGTACAGGATGTTTTGTAATCATCACATTTTCACCTTTCACAGCAATTGTAACAATTGTCGCTATTACTTAAATCTCTATTACGTGTTGATATTTTAGTGAACAAAAGATGAGATAAAATAGATTAAAATAAGAAATTAAAAATTTCCTCAATAATAATGTTAGCGCTATGAAAGCTTCTATTTTCTAATGTTTTCATATTTTTCTTTCCGATGGCATTTTTAGCATTGTTTTACCTGTGTTCACGTGTTTTCATGTATTATGTGTTTGACGAGTGAAAACATTTTCATGCAGTTCTGTGTTGGATAAATCAAATGATGCACAAGAACCTATATCAAAGTAATCATCAATACCACTTTCATGCTTTGTATAATATTTCCCATCTACAGTAGAAGTGAATACAAGGACACCAGACACCAACACTTTTCAAAGTTGTGAATGATTTTATAGTATGTTTTAGTGGATTTAAAAATTATATTTCTTGTCATGTGAATTAGTCTGAAATTTGTATCACAGTGGCATCTTTGTTTCTTAAAAGTTCTAAAGTATTCATTAGAGTGCCTTGTTTCTTATGCTTGCTGTGTTAATCTCTATGTCTTCTTTCCACTATTTATAGTGCTCCTTCATAGAGGGTTTGCAGTAAGCATTACCTTTATAAAACTCCGCTATGTATATTTTCTTCCTCGCATCTAGGAATATCTTAGTATCCATCATTCATATTTCACTATTTCATTTATAATGAACGATTCACCTCTCAAATTTTACTACTGATCCGTTCAATATAATCTTAAGACGAGTTTAATTCGCTTTAAAGGATACCTAAAACAAAGAACAAATTAATTTGCAAGTATCCAGAAAATCATGCTTGCATTCACATTATAATCTCGTTGTAAAATTAGTGGAAAAAAGAGAAATCAAAAATGAAGAAACATCAAAATTTAAAAAATCACCGAAGAAGGTAGCTTCACAAAAAAGAAAGATCCACGTTGAATGTGGTAGATAACTTGAAGACGTTCACAAGAATTTGAGAGATTCAACACAGAGACGTCAAAACATGTTTTATTGTTTTGTTTTGTTTTTAACTCGTTGCATCATAAAATAAAAGAAATTATACAAGTTCGCGTTGTTGAGAACCCAGTGTATTAATGGATATTAGGTGCTATTGTTGTCTTAGGTCTGCTGCTGATGTATGCAAGAGAATTATTGTCAAAGTTCACAGTAATGAATGGCAAGCGAGAAACACAACATTCTTTACACCACCATTTACCGTGCAACTATTATCTCAGCTCTCGCAGTTGGTTACAAAGTACTTTTGAGAAAGATATTTTTGATGTTTATAGGTTTGCCAATAAATATAAAATTCGGTGAAGCCATAAAGTTGATTATTTCAATTTCATTTAGCCAATTTACAATTGACTACTTCAGAGCACACGGGATGTTAAGAGACAAAATACTTAAATAATTAAATAGCGCAGGCAGGAAACTAGTACTAGTTGACGTAACAATAATTATTTTTCTGTGTTGGAAAGCGATCCTAAAACAAACTGTTATATTTAAACATCATGATGATCCAGCAAAAAGGTCTGATAAAGTTGTTGCAAATCCTCGATCTAAACTGTCTAACAGGGAAGAGGATAGTATTAAGTTAAGGTTGTAAAAGATATATAAAAACGAGTATATGCATGTATGTAGTAGTGCTTCATGGCACCTCAGCACAAACGTGGCTATGTAGTGCCAACAAAAGGCTATGTTCCAAAAGGAATAAATGAACTGCACGAAAATTAGGAAGATAAAGCCTTCCAAATAAATGTATAATTAAGCACAAGAAAATAAAATATGAAACTTTTTTTTAAATCCTTAAAACGTGATTAGAATTTATTGTAAAAACCGCATTCCCTTAAAAATTCCAATAACTTGTAGGGTGGTACGTCCTCGTACAGTTTCTTCAAGCAGTTCACGTCATCTGTATCACAGGGTGGAAATCGACGCACTCGACAAGAATGTGTTCCACTGTTAGTGGACACTGGCGGGGTACACATTCCGGTCGAGGTTCACCCTTCAGGAAGTATGCACGAGTCAGATATGTGTGTCCGATAAGCGATTAGCACAATACAACCTCATCTCTCTGATTTGTTCTATGCTAGGGATACCACTCACCGATAGTGGGTTTGATGTTCATTCCACATATTTTGACAAGTATGACCAACTTTCTGATTTATACAATATTTCAAGTCACTATATGGAATCTTCCATTTGGAAACGGGTGACTGCAGGGCAGCTTTGGCTGCTTTATCTGCCCTTTCATTACCCTTTATATCAATGTGACTAGGCAGCCAACAGTACAGAATACTTTTCCCAGATTGTATGAGAACATCATGTGTCTGTAATATCTGGGATATTAACGGGTTGTCAAATTTAAGATCCTGCACGGCTTTCAGAGTGGAAAAGGGAATCCGAACAGATGATGTAAATATTTTTTGGAGAGATTTCAATATAGTTTAAAGCTTTGAGTATGGTTGTAATTTTATCAGTAAAAATTTAAGCTTTTTTCCGGTAATCGGCTCGAGATGGTGCCATGGGGTGTCGCTATGGCAGCTCCGACTTTGTCTCCATCTGACGTATGGCTACAAAAGGAAGCTCTGATTTCATTGAATTTACTCTAAAAAAGGAGAGGATTTGTTGAAGAATTTTTGAATTCGCAAAGGTCAAAAATTATTTTAGGATGTTTTGATAACCATGCTGGTGATTTGGGAATAAATAAGTTTCCAATATTTTAAAAATTGATTTTTGCTGTTTGTAAGTGGGGACAAACGGAGAAATGAAGTTCGGTTTTTGAACGTACAAAGTTTGATATTTGGGCCTAAAAACTACATTATATGCGGGGTTAGATGGATTAGAAGATAGTTTGGTAGCATACTGAAGAGCCAGTTTCATTCGTCTGAGATAACGTGACGGTACATGTGCCTCAACATAGAGGCTTCCTGAAGGGGACATTCTACATTCACCCAGAGAGAGTCCAAGTCCCTTATTGTGCATCCGATCAAGCATCTGGAGGTAGGATTTAGAAGCTGATCCATACACAATCAACCATAGTCAAATTCGACCTTACTATTGAACTGTATAGCCGGAGCAAGACCTTTCGATCAGCCTCCCAAATACCATTATCGGTATTTTTTGAAAAGCTGCCGTACGCGGTGAAGTTTCTAAACTTAACTGTCGTTTTCCTTTAGAAAAGTCTCCTGAAGGCAGACAGCTATTGGATCATGTTCTTTAAGTAAAAGACTTATTTCATCAATATTTGCCTTTAATCATCGGCAATTCCATTGTATTATGGTGTCAGACACATTTATGAGTGTGAGGGGAGTATGGGACTTCCGGGGACTTTACCTAGTGCGATATCAGCGGCACCCCAGTGTCCATACTCTCTAGGCTCCCAAACTTATTAAACATTTTGATAGAATCGTAAGATACTTTTCAAAGTGTAGCCGATTCTTTAATTATTTCTTTATTTGGTCTAGCGCATGCATTTCCTCTGGTGCCGGCGTTTGCTGCTCTTTTGGTGGGTTGGATCTACCCAGTTTCTCAGTAGTAGAACTGGATATCTTACTATTCATACTGTTTCTATTGCCACTAGTACCAGTGGCTTGCAGATCTTTTAGTGGGCTGGATTTGACTGAAATATTGTTTGTAGCACTGGATGTTTATTTGCTACACTGTCACACTGATTGGATTTATGTGCTTCACTTTCTGTTTCGGTGGTTGATATCATGGTTTTTCGGAGGCGTCATGACTCTGAACATCGTCTCGCCTAATGTCTGTCTGGGTACAGACAGTATGTGTGGAATGTGTTAAGTGGAGTTGTGGCTTCCAGAAATTTTCTGGCCTCAGGGAAACTCACGTGATTCTTTTGTTTCACGCGCTGAATCTCCTGTTTCCACTTAGGGCAGTCTCTAAAGTACGAGAAATGGTCTGCCTGGCAATTTGCACAGTACAGGACTATCCGTCGTGACCCTCCTGCCCGCATGTGGTGCACACTTGTTTCCTCTTACAACCATCTTTGTGGTGGCCATATCTCTGGCAGTTAAAGCACAGCAAAGGATTAGGAATGAAAGGATCAACTGCGATGTTTAAGAATCCAGCTTTAATCGATGAAGGTAGAGCGGAGCTCTCAAGTGTTAGAATGTAGGTGTTTGTAGGAATCAACTCGTCGTTACGGCAAATGTTGATTCTTTTCACCTGAGATACATTCTGAGATTTGTGAGCATCTCAGTGTCACTGCAATCATCTAAATCCCTAAATCGTACGACTCCTCTTGAGGAATTGAAGGATTTGTGTGGAAATACCTTAATGGGTATCTCCACAAATCGTTTAGAACGAAGCAGATTGTCAGAGTGAGCTTTGCAGCTACACTCAACAAGTACTTGATCCGAGCTAATTTTTTTCACGCTCTTTGATTCTCCAACCAAGCCTTGAAGTGTTTTAGATATCACGAAAGGTGATAGCCTCGTTAACTTTTGATTCTCATTATTGGATTCAATGATGATAAATCGTGCCAAATTTCCCTTACTTGGAAGAGTTTCCTTCTCCGAGTAACTGGTTTAATTATCTCTGGTCCTTTTGAGATGAGGTCTTACAACATTCGTTAAGGTTTTGTTGATTTTACCATAGTAACAAAATAAAACATTCGTCACCTGTTCTCCCCACCGGCCTCGGAGCCCAACAAAGGGGCAGATTTAGTGCGTTTCTCATGTCAGGACTACACAGGGGGATATACTCAATCAAAGTAGAAACTTGACTCAATTGGCCCTTTTCACAGCCCTGAGAGGCTATCACCTTTGTAAAGTTTGGTCAACAACACTGTGTTGATTAATCACAAAGGTCACTCTTAAATTCTCTGTTAAACAGTTAAGCTGGATATCTTTAACATAGATCCTGAAGCTTGGTGTGACTAGCCTATTGATCAGAATGGGATCTGATGAATTTGAAGCCAAAGTAGTGTGTTGCATTGTAGAAGCAACCTTCGGCCTCTTGTCTACTCAACTACCATCATCCTCTCCTCCAACGGCACGGGACGCAACCCACAACAAACAGATTGCCTCCACTCAGTTGCCTCTAACGACATGCAGCGAAGACGTATCGAGTCTATTCTACAACACCAAACTTGCAGAAGGATCTATGAAAATGATAATGATATTGTGTTACAGATATTATTTAAGTGATAGAAAGAAATACAAAGTAAAGTATAAAACTCGGAACTGGGTATAGGAGGGATACAGTTTCAGGCGTGATGGGTGTATCAGTTGCTGGTTTAGGAGTCACATGAATATCAACAAGAGTTATAATGAAAATAGTTTTTAGTATATTTGGTCCAACTTTAATGTAACTAAAAGCTTTACAGTAAAACATGATGAGATAGTGACATATGTCATCCGTGTGTTCAAAAGTATTGATGATATGGTGCGTAGGGCGAAAAACGATAATAAAATCAGACATGAAGAATTGAATTTCATAGTAATCGATTACAAAAGATAAAACTAAATAAAGGTTGCAATCAGGAAGAAAATAAAGAACACGGAGAGTCAAGATAATGTAGAGCCAAATAATAATTTTGGGAAAGTTAAGGCTGAAAGAGACAGAGATTTTCGAAAAGCGTGCGACAAGCAGGGAATCTATAATTAGTACAACAAAGGATAGAAACTGACGAGAAGAGATTTAAAGCTTGGTTGTAAATTTATTCTATTTCAGATGGAAAGCTATCCTCCAATAGCAGGATCACATCATAACCACATCCATTTAAAAAAACATATTGATAACATTAAAGATAAACTATCCATTTCATTGCAGATAATATATTGTGTTGCTGGTTAATACAATATCTCCAAAGAAGTGAAGAGGAAGAAATCTATTAAATCAGCTAAAAGAAAGAATAAAAGACTTTTTTTTTTATTTCCAGATGGTATATATAACCTTAAAATGTACTTAAAGAAACTCAAAGAAGGTGCGACAGCAAATACCGACAGCGGGTGAAATATTGATATAGAGTACTTGCAACACAACTTTAATGTTCTCGTCACTCCAAGTAATATTTACAGTGTACATAACTAGCTACAACTCCAAATTGTTAGAATTCAATAACCAGAGATCTGTGCAAACATTTACTTAATCTGATGGAGTCTGTGGGTTTTTGATGCCTATAAATTGATACATTTTCCTTTATCAGGTAAAAACAAACCCATCCAAAAGTATTATTTGTGTTTGCAAGAGTCTTAATATGTTACAAATGCTTTTTCATGGTGACTTTGTTTCATGCAAGTGTAATAATCATTACAATCAATTACACTGTATGCCTGTAACTTATGTTATACATGTTAAGTAAACAGAAGGGATATATTTAAGTGGTTATAGTTATCTTAGTTTCCAATTCGTAGAAAATACAGAATAGAAAGATGTAACACAAAGCCAAAAAGTTAAACTTAAATAACCACCGTATTACAAATTTAGATGATCCAGTAAACGAATTTGTGCCGACAACCATACAGTTTGTAATGAAAACATTTGGGGTCTAACAATATGCAAGATATGGAAACACGGATTAAACAAGTAGACACAACCTATCAGCTTTTGAAAAGTTTGGTAGTGAACGAACTAGCACATAGATAGATGCATTAAGAAGTGACACGAAAAAAAGTAAAGAAATATTTGGAAGTCAGTCACACTTTCCACTTGAACAGTTACAGCGAAATTAAACAGAATAATCGAGAAATTAAAAGCTAATGAATAATTGTAGCATCGGTAATAGTAACTTGAATAACAAAATTAATGCCAACACAGAAACATTTTTGTTGCTACATACATAAAACAGTGCCAGGTTGGGGATTCTTGGAATCACAGTTTTTTTTAAAAAAAATGCACATTATAAATTACTTCTAAATTGTGAAAACCAATTGCAGTTGATCAAAGTTGTTTCAAATTTTGTCTGAGACTTGAAAAATACAAAAAGATGAAAAACAGAAAAGGTTGGGTTTATGTAGGCAAGAAACAATGATTAAATGATTATATAGTTGGCTGTTTTCTAATAATGTATACAAATTGTCTTTTTTTTCAAATCATGTTTTTATAGCATGTATACTATCTATTTATTGTACGTACATACATATTACATACATTCGTGCATATATAGCTATATATAGTTTCATGATACTTCAATCTATTCCCATTCTCTCTCCTTCCATCATCTTTCCATAAATATTGTCATATGGACATACAAGCATGATACTAAATCAAAAGCCTTTTGTAAAACAGCTATTCTATAAAAAGTAATCCCAGTTGCTACTGACATTAGCAGCGTATTTTTCCAATTAAAACTATGATTTGAATTCCTTTTTAAAATGAGAAGGTTGTTCGCTCAAAAATCTACATCAATAAATATATTGCTTCAGTGACAATAAATAAATGATATCCGATTGTTTTTCGTCGACGATTCTAAATAATTTGTTTCTCTTGTTAGTGTAAGATTAAATAGATGATGACGCCCATTTTTAATCTAATTTAAAACATGGTGTATATACATGCTTATATTGGAACTTTTCCGAAAAGACAGTTAACAGTTTCCACTCCATTTGTTTTTAAAAAAACATATACTTCTATATTTCCTATCTAATTGAAAAACTGCTTGTGATCATAATCCTGTGCAAAGGTTTAAACTTGAACCATCTAAAATTTCGACATTTTGTGATCCTAAATCCCAAATTAATCTAACTGATATCACTCAACTTCTTGTATATCATTAAACTGAATACACTATTTGACCTTAAAAGTAGGCTTGGATTGACTAACATTTAGTGTCTAATATACTGCTCTCTATGTCTCTTATTGTGAAAAGTCTGGAGGCAAAAAGATTATTGTATATTACTGTCAATGTTTATTATAAGTTTATCCCTTTAAGATTTTATAGAATTCAATACACTGTGAAATTAAAAAAGTTTCTTTGAACTTGCAACTGATGTGTAAAAGTTTCAAATGAAACCCTTGAACCCCATCTTCATTTTCGAAATTATTTAAGTACAAATTCACTTCTTAAAAAAATGCCGATAAAATATTGTAGTTTGTTATATTTTAAGGTTTTAATTGTACCATATTTGTGTCTAACTGAGCATAAGCAGCAAAAACAGCCAATACATGCTTTGTGCTATTTACATAATAATTTGTGAAAATCTACTACAAAAATAAAATATTATTGACATAATGGAAGGAAACTACCAATATATTTGTTCACTTGTATTATTATGTTAAAACCTTCTTCATCAATTACGTTTAATCTGAACTTTAAACAAGCATATAGTCACCATTTTCGTATCTACTTCCATGTATCTTTTACCTTGACATTTCACTTAACTTTGTCTCTAGATCAATTCCAAACAAATTTATAGAAAGTGAATTTAATTTTTGTAGCACTTTTTGAGGCGGGTTGGGTAATGTCAGTAAAAACCGAAATTATTTAGGTAGTGCCAAACCTGTTATTGCTGTTATTTTACCAAATAGTATGAGAAAACTTTGCAATCATTATAGTACATGTTTTATTTCTCATATTCTGCGACCACGGTCGAACTTTATTTTATCACAAACATTCATGAATTCAGAGTTCCGATCCAAATTATACTTTTAATATCTTATGTTCCACCCAGTCCTTTCCCGAACAAAATCGGTTTAATCTTTTCACTCTTTACACGAAGTCTAGTGAACTTCACTGCTATCTAAAGTGAGTGAGCTATCATCAGCATATTGTGATATTAGATACAATATATTGTTTACCCTAATAATTGGATTTTTGGATCAGATTGGCCAAAATCTCTGCACATATATTTAAAATATACAAGATGAGGGCATCATCCCCTCTACACCATATTTTTTATATCGAATCATCATGACACTTGCTTATTTACTGTTACACATGATTGTATATTATTATTGAAAAGCTTGATCCATTTTTCTAACATCAGAACTAAATTATAACAAACCTAATACTATCTCTATGAATAATCAATTCACAGAAGCGGAGACTTTCTCAGAGTCGTTATAAAAGACCAGTTTTTTTACACTTCATTGCATAGAACAGGTCATACTGGATACGAATATTTTCACCAATGTATCTCCCATTAACAAAACCTGTTTCATCTGTATTTATTATATCAGGTTAAATTATTTCTATTATGTTTGCAATACACGCTGATGCGACCTTCTAAGAGATATTTAGAATGAACATTGGTCGCCAATTATTTAAATACACCCCTTTTAGGTATATTATTAATGATCCCTTCGTTTTGAGTGGATGATAATTTGCGAAACAAGTAAGCGAAATGATTGATTGATTGGGATTTTACGGCGCACCAGCACTGTAAGACTATATAGCGCCACTAAAAGGTTATATGGTAAGTGATTTGATTTACGTATGAAAAGTGGTTCACGATAAATGAGCGGTATAAAAAGGAAAATAAAAGAGATAATAAGGATAATAAATGAAGATGCCCGATCAACGGGTAATGTAAATGGTATGTATACAGGGCAATTAGATAATAAAATATATTTAGGGTGATGGACAGTAAACATGTTGGTTAAAAATACTCAAGGGAAATAGGTTCCACACAAACTATATTTTAGAATAAATGGTAACTTCATTCAAGAAATTTAAATTACAAGACACGTTTACTGTATCAAAAGCTCCTTCATAAGCTAAACATTGTAGTAACTAACGATCGCGTGTAAGTTGGAGATCGAAACAATCTATCAGAACGTGCTTTACTGTAAAGGGTTCCTTGCAAGAAACGCAAGCGGGTGGATCTTTACTCTTTAATATGTAAGAATGGGTTATATAAGTATGACCAATTCTAATGCAATGATTATTTTGTCCTCACGGATGGTTCTGTAGGAAGGAGGTCATTCGCCCAAGGAGGATTTGACCACATGGAGCTTATTATTGAAAGCATGATTCCATGATGCCTGATATTTACTAATTTTGGGATGCAAGGTTAAGAATCATATTTGTATTGAGTTATCTACCAGGTTACACAATCTGCTGTTTTCGTGCAAGTTTAAATGGGAGTTATAATTATTTAAATACTTCTTGCGAAAGTTTTTTTTTTTTTTTTTTTTATCAGCATTCTTGTTCTACAAACATTTTGTTAATTATATTCATTACTTGTTTCTCACTGGCTGGAATCTATCTGCACCTATTTTGCAGAAAGACCAATTTGTATCATGACCTCTTTCTTGATTTCATTTTGTGTGTAGGATTTCAAATAGCCTATCAATTATCTTTGGTATTACATCTCTGTTTATGATGTTTAAAGCCTTTGGTCTTTGATACCAACCCTTAAAAATAAGTCTGTCTTCTGTTCTCACCACGAATGTAATCTCTTAATCTAGCTGAAATTTTACAGAACAAATTATCATTTGTGTATATGTTAGGACATACTAAACCTATTTTCTTTGGCAATTTGTATAACATTCTTTCCAAATATCCACCAATATCTGCTTGCAAATGTTCAAGCATAAATATCCATTGTTTTCGTTTTAAGTAATATTCGAAACTGTATTGTCATGCACAATTCTGTTACAATACCAGCATCTGCATTATGCATGAACAGAATAATGTCACTATACAAATTGCCACGATATCTGTCCTTCACATATGATTCGTTTGATTTTGTTCTGTTTATGTTTTCTATTTATTTTAGCGACACAATATTTTCGTATGGTTCCCAACTGTTTAAAGAATCATCATTCATTTTCCATTTTGCCAGGATATATAATTTTTTGCACTTAATTCTTTTCGTCTTCAAAATGTTTAGACTTTCTGCAAGTCATCTTTTTTATCGTACATCGATATCCCTCGTTAAATATCCCCTTTATATATTCTCCGTACAAAACTTACAATTTGTAGACAGGCCGGTCACCTAATATCACTCGTCTCATTTTTAAAATTTCGTCCCAAAAATTATGGAGATACGCTTTAGTAAATATATATTGATATTTTGAAATCCTAATCATCTGACCTGTTTTATATTTTGGAGTGCCAGAGGTATCATTTGGCAGGTAATCAAATAAAACTAATCCAGACTTCAGTTACGGTCATGTCTGTGGATCTATGATAAGTGTTATTGTATCTCTCGATCAGCGTAGGCATAATAGATACCCATTTCTAGTGTTGTATTTAAAAAACCGGAGATTTACAAATAACTTTCAGTGACCTGGACATTGAAATCAGTAGCCAATAATTCATCTTAGTGGGTCAACCCAAACTATTAAAACTGTAAAGTACGAAACATGTATTAATTACACATCTATTACAAATAATGTTTCGAGTCTTTTAAAGTTGCCTTTTTATTGCAGCTTGAAGATTTTATACAATTTGTAAAAAAAAGACAAAAACAGAATTTAAAATTTACCGAAAGTACAGTTACATTTAAGACAGTTTGAATGACTTCAAATTATGGATTTCCTCAGATAGATTTAACAATTGAAAGCAAATTTCAGAGTAAATATTAACTCATTCATCAGTCTTAAAAGTCTGAGAAACGATTCAAGTTATTAAGCATTAAAGTTTCACTTCTGTGGAATTATTTTATTGGGTAGCTGTTATCACCAAAAGATAATTTCAAGACTTTAGAAAAAGAAACAAACCTCTAGTGTTCATGTGCCTTGAATGAATGTACTAAGTACATAGAAATCAATACCTAAATTATTTTTCAAATATACTGTGCCGTTTTAAGATATGGCTCATTCATTTCAAACATTGGCATCTGCAGTCGGGGCAACGAGAGTCGCAATGATGGATATGGACTAACTCAAATCTGGTCAATCGCTAATACTTTGATCTAGTTAGTTGCTTTTGCTATAAAAAAATTTTTGTAATTGTTGAAAACAAAAACCGCACAGAATAATGTTTTTAAACTGTATATAAAATAATGAAAATGAATTCACATTACATGGCTACAAGAGTTTGTGCCACCCACTCTGGGAACCTACCATTTCTCACTACAGCAGGTAACATAATTATTACTCTTTCGTAATCAAAATTCTGCAACATACCGCTTAGACGTGTACTTTTAAGGTGAAATCAAATGATATCACATTAATCTTCAAACTTACTAAAATCTACCAAAACTTATTTTCAATCAACTAACAACTTGTCACATAACCGGAATGGATTTAACAACGTCACAGTACGGACTATTACTCCTTTCAAAGGTGAAGAACTTGAAAATATGGCTGCATCATATGCATCGGAACATTGTCTATTGCGGAAAAGGAAGTAAGCAACTATCCATTGTAATTATATATTTACCAAAAGTTTGGTGGATATATACATTTCTATGCATTTTACATTTAATAAAACTGGTTTGTCACAAGCAGTTCGTTTTCCTTTAAGTAACGTATGTTGAATGATTTTGTATCACCTCAGGTAATCATCTGATTCGACCTATCACAGAGGTAGAAAACGTGTTTCCTAAGAACTGTGCGAAAAAAGGATAAAATGATAGCAGCTATATAATCGACACTCTTCTCAGTTTAGAATAAAGCATAGTTACAAAATGTACGCGCAAAAATGACACTGCATGGGAGAGAACATAGAGAACATTTCACCCGTGACTCGTGGCAGTACACTGCCACACATTTATTACAAGCTCTACATGTGACCATCTACGTTTTCTATTACAGGTCGAGTCTACTGTAATGCAACCTGGGATACAATGCAGTGCTGGAACTATCAACTAGCCGGAACCACTTCCCACCAGAGATGCCCGGAATATGTCACACTATCCAATCCAACTGGTACGTAATATAGAAAGCAGGACAACCATTTTCTAAGCAAAGAATTTATAAACATATACACACGCACACTATATATATATATATATATATATATATATATATATATATATATATATATATATATATTATAGTCTGTGCAACGTTACCAAATTAGCCTGAACAATTCATCATAAGAGGGACAATAGGTCAATAGGTTGAGGAAATTTGACAAATCTTATGAAATTTATCGAATCGTATGAAATCTTGTGCAGAGACATCTCGAGAGGTAAGGATTTCACGTAATGACTTTGCCCATTTAATATATATATATATATATATATATATATATATATATATATATATATATATATATATATATATATATATATAAACTCCACGAAACCGAAACCACAGTATACCGGAATCCCCTCAAGACTGAAATTTATTTTTAGTGCCGAATTTTTCCTTCTTTAATATCAGTTGTTTTTTTCCAGTAATCCGAAACTCCTCAACTTTTGCAATTTTGCGCTTAAAAAAGCCTCATAAAGCTGAAACTCAATGCAAATTTGGAAATATATTTTAGCTGCTAAATTCCTGACACCCTGAACAGATTAATTACGGTTAGCAAGTACTGTAGTGGACTGATCTGTTAAACAAAGACACGGAAAATGTCCCAAGGGCACGCGAGGTTAAAACAATACTTGACACGCTCTGACACAGATTAAGGCTGATAATAGGCTATTCTAAAGTCTTTGCACCATACAAAAGACCCTGATTTTAAGGCGAATTACATGTATTAATAACTAAATGCTTGTAGGTAAGCCATTTAAGAAAGACTATGTCTATCTGCTGATTATCTAATTGTGATTGATGCTTTTCATTTGTATACATGATCCATATAAGTGTTTATTCGTTTTTAAATTAAATATCAGGGCTTTATTAACCAGGCATGTGACCTCACTTTTTGATACTTTCCCAACGAAGACCGACAAAACAGTATTTTGAAAGTCAGATTCACTCAATTGATTTTTAATGGAGAAAATCATTACATACATGTATTTAAGTAGCCATGACTGTCGTTTGTCTTCACTGACATGTCAAGTTGTCAGAACGAGCAGCTAAGATTGAACTATCCTTCCAGGATAAAATTAGTCTGATCAATGAGTATCAATCTGTGCCAAAACCTACACTGAAGAAACTAGGGTAACAAATCGACATGGGAACATCTAATGTTTCAGATATTCAAAAGAAAATGGAATTCTACAAGGATGAATTTGAAAACAACAGTGATGCAAACAAGCGTAGTTTTAACAATGTCAGCAAATTTGAGAAACTGAATGAACTTGTGTGGCAATGGTTTAGTCAATCTTGGACCAAAAACATTCCAATCTCGGGTCCAATAATCAAAGAAAAGGCGAATAATTTTGCCAAAGAAATGTCAAATGTGGATTTTTATTACAAATTCTCTATTTGAGAAAATTGCATAGAGAGAACCCAATCTTTTACAAGCTAAATTCTTGGGGCCTGCGTTTTCTGAAGTTCTTGTGAACAGTTCTGGCACTAACCTCCGCAAAACATTTTATCAGCAGATAAACGCTCTCTAAGAACCTTTAGAAAAAAGCTGAATATTCCCGATAGAAAAAACTTTACGCTATGAGATCGTTAATAACCTGTTGATAAACGTTGTACAAATGAGTACATTTCATAGTTCGGGGAATTAGGAATAAGGTAAATTGTAAGTAAATAACATAAATTCCATTTCTCATAAAAAAGTATTTTTTTTCGTTTGTTGAACATTGAACAAAATTGCTAATATCTCAACAATTCGCCAGGCAAAAGTCTCTCTTCTGTCGCAGTAAAAGCTAAATATAAGCTTTTGTTTTGTTTTGTTTTAAATCATAAATGAAAGGTCTTTCAGAGTATTTAATTATACAATATACTTGAGTTCATCTATGTCTGACGCATATTCAATATGTATGCATCCATTGGGAAAGAGGATAGATGGAAATTTAAGACCTCTCAATTTATTTTGTATTTGAAGTATATTCCAAAAAGTCATGCGATCCGAATGGAACCTGGTTCCGCCATCCCGAGACGGGGGAGGTGTGGACCAATTATACCATGTGCTTTGATGAAGAGCTTGTGAAGGTTAGTGAAATAAGTACTATTTGATTCATAACGGTTGGAATACTTTTCCTGGTAAACTTATCTGGTACCGATGATAGATAATGTATGTATATATGTGTTAATATTCTGTAAATTATTCAGACCTTCGTGCACAATGCATCTCTCTTCGAACATTTTCAAGTTTCAGACAGACTATTGACTCGAACTGTTTCATGTCTTTTCAAGGAAACCGAAAGAAGAGATAATATTTTTCAAACTTGTAAAAATTGAATTTTTTTTTCCAACGATGTAATTAGTCTCTAGATGTATTTTCTTGTTTAAAAGTACTCGCATGGCAGGGAAAATATTAAGAAATTTTCATACCAGGAATTATGCAAATTGTATGGTAGAGCACGTTTTGTTACAATAATTAAACATTCAATTATATCTGAGGAAGAATTCTTTTTTAGGTGCGAACCATGATTATTCTTAAGTGTGCTTTTATTATGATAGAACCGAGAATTCAGTGGCTCACGCTTAGGTTTTAATACAATTTGTGCAAACTTTACCCACGTGTATAATGCTTCCAACTTTAATTCTATAAATGCATTATACTCCTGGTATTTCAGGAACATCAGAGAGTCTTACACATCTACTACTATGGATTTGGTTTGTCAATCATTCTACTTGTCATCTCCATACTCATCTTTTCTTGTTTCAGGTATGTGACATTTATCTTTTATCTGTTTTAAATTACAGGTTAATATATATGCATATATTGCAACACACCATATCTTTGCAGGTATACGCTACCAAGAGCAATGTTAATAAGTGATACAGGCAATAACAGCTACGGTGAAAACTTTTCCAAGTTCACGGGTTCAAGTCTGTTATCCATCTACCTCTCTACATATCTATATATCGTCTGTTTTTCTGTAGGGCCATCTATCTCTCAATATATCGATTTATTGTATATCTTCCATCTCTTGATCGAACGATCGATCCTGATCTGAATATTTCATATGTTTTTAAGCCTGACACAATATATCCATCTGCCTCTGTCTATAATATAAATATATTTGTCTGTCTGAAAGTGCATTTATACACTATATCAGCAGGTAATTGCAACATATCTCCTCCTTTCTTATTAACTCCGTATTCATAGAGAGCTAGTAATACTTAGATACATGTCCGAAAGTTTAGATACATATTCCGAACACTTAGTTACATGTACATGTTCTTAAATATAAATTAATTCCTTACATCCCTCGATTTAAAAAAAACCCACAACAACAAGAAAAAAACAACAAACATGTGCAGTCAAATAGAAATTAAGGAAATCAGTTTAATTTACCTCTGTTCCTAAGTAGATTTCTCCCCTTCCACACATAGGAAAATCAACCTTATACCCATCGACCACTAAGGTTTTAATTCTTCACAACCATAACTTACAAATGTAGTAGATACTGTTCTAAAGAACATATTATCATAACTTGCACACAGTGAAGTTACGAGGAAGAGGTAGGCATCAATAAATCTGTTTATTTTGGAATCCGATTAACTCTTAAACTATTGGAAGAGAGGACAACCGCCGCGCCGTCTACTTACTACGGACTCCATTTGTAGTCATTAATCATTTGTCGGTTTTATATGTGTTAAAAGCAGGAAGTCATATAGCAATTGGTATAATATATTCAGTATTGTATTTTATGGCAGGGAGGGATCTAAGGTGGATTAATATGTTGAGTAAGTAGTGTTGAAATTGATGCAAATAGATAATAGGTAACATATGTAAGAACTAAAAAGAACGAAACTCGTAAATAAAAAACGATATAAAACGTTTACGTAATGTTCTTTTCTGGTAAATATCAAATATAAGTTCTCTATAAATCCTATGGAAAATTATTGATTACGACTGTTTGAAAGTTTTGCTCTTTTCAATGGTGGGTGTGGGTAACAACGATGCAGTCCAGTTGAACTATTTTGCCACGAGGTTGGAACATTTATTTTCCAATGTTTATCTAATTGTAAATATCTTTTTTAAACTGTGAAGCTGTGCTTGACATACCTTCCTACATACCTAGCTATAACCATACATACTGAGATAATTGCGGTTATACTCCGTCTAGGAACTCTAATATTCCTCATACATAGAAACATACAGATTAATATTCAGTTGACGATACATATGCGTTTGGTTTGTAAAGACCGAGCTAAAGGATTAACGTATTCAACACCGTCATCGGAGATTCTCCCTTGTATGAGACGTAAAACCCAAAGCTAATAATATCAGCTTTCATTTTGAAAAATAAGTGATGCCATTCTCTCTGATCATCAGTAAGATACAGTTGAAAAGAAGGTTAACTGTGTCATTTTAAGATGATATAGAAAGTGTTTAGATAAAGAAATTAATTTCGTATCTATAAATAATTCCATAATAAAATGTACCAACTACAGTGAATATGTTTGTTTCCTTGATTGATTTCAGCGTTGGGAAATGTCATCAATAGCATAAAAAATGTAGTGTGCGTCATCATTATCACAACTTTTCCAAACACACGATCAAATCTGGGGCGTATACACTGACCAAAGAAAAGGATTCATTATTCAAATAAAAACAGTTTTGCCTTAGGTGAAACAGCCGTTCGGTACTCCACAATATAATCTAACTTTTACCTTCGGCACCGAAACATATGGGAGTTGCGGGTATTACTTTTTGCACTCAAAGTGGATTAATAACGCATATGGTTTGGCCATGAATTCATCGCACATTTATTGGTCATTGTTCTCGGCTGTTATTCTACTGGCGGAAAGGTTGAATACAACGTTATATGTATGTATGCATGTATGTATGTATGTATCTATGTATGTCTGCATGCATGTTTGCTCCAATATTGGACATTTATATATTGTTACTACTAGTCACCTTCTACACACGTGTATTATTATAATGATCGGTAATACATTCAGTAAGAACCTAAAGTTCTGTAAATGGCTTGCGCCAGGAAGAGTTAAAAGTTAATCCACATAGGTTTAATGTATCAGTGTTTGCCAAGACTGCATTAGACCATGTTTTAATGAATCTTTTCTTTTCAGACAATTGCAATGTGTGAGGGTGACGTTGCATAAACATTTATTTTTCTCCTACGCGCTGTCTGGTGTAATGTGGATTCTCTACTACAGTCTTGTGTCCTCAGACTTTGATGTCCTTCGCAAAAATGAGGTAACATGCCATCTCATATGTGTTGTTTTGTCATCGAAATTCTAACTGACTTGCATTTAGCAGTCACTTTCAATCATTTCTTTTATGAATTTATTCTTTTTAGGAAATGAAGCATGAATTCTAGTAAAAAGTTCATCTAATAATAATTTACTCTTTTATTTACTACTATACGCAACAATGAAAGATGGCTTTGTAATGTAGGGTGGTAATTCGATGCTTGGAATACAGTTCATAAGACACTTTTGCCAAGATTTTAGATATATGTATACCTTCTCGCTTAAGGCTTATTGATTTTGTAATAATTTTTGCTTTAGAGAGTGGGCGGGAATATACAGAATATGCGGGATTTTTCTAAGTGACATGCGGATTTAAAATAAATACAAGACAACAACTAAGCTATGTCGTAAATATAAATATAGCATAACGAACAATCTGAAAGGTAAAGCGGTTGCCAATAATATGAACAATTGTAATTTGTGCTATCTGAAACCATCCCAAGAGACAGTTTTGGTTTCTTTAGCCGATTTTCCAGTCCTTGGTTAAAGATTAGTATGTAAGTTTCGAATTTGTCACCATGTTCAAATGTAGAATATATGCAATTTGAGTATGATGCCAAATATATCAGAGTCTTCCACTAAATTCCCACTACTTCTAAATTTTCTCTTAACCTCCCACTCGTTCTTCAGCCATGGTGTCAAGCTCTGCATGTGCTAACACACTATACGACCGTCTGCAGTTATGCATGGATGTTCTGTGAGGGATTCTACCTACACGCTCTCATTGTCGTCGCTTTCGTCAAAGATACAAGACTCATACGAATATGTTACATCATAGGTTGGAGTAAGTATAAATTTTTCTAGACTGATAGTATTTGAAGTTCTTTCTTTACTCAAGTGCTTCCAAATATTTCCAGACTACATTTGCTATAAAGGTCCACGTCGTTGGTCAAGTGTAACCCTTTTGTTAGTGATCTGAAATCCATTTGTTGAATATAAATCGTATTTCAAAATGACAAGAAAGACCTCCTGGCTAATTTCATTAGTTAACTAAAGTCCCTTAAGAACTTTAAAGTATCAATCCTTAAGCAAGCAATTTAACAATGTTGTTCAGGTCATTCGGGGTTGCTCTTCATGGTGTAGCACATATCAGCATTCAACTTGTATAAGTTATAAATTATTATTTAAATATGTGCTGGAGCTTCTTAGTAGGTCACAGAGTATACAATATGTGTCAGGGATTAAAATACAGTCATAAAATCATGAGAACTTTCTCAGCTATTTTTCAAAAGATTAGAAAGGTTTCCATGTGTTAACATTTTAAAACTAAAAACTGATTTTGCATTCTTTGCACTATTTCTACCACAGGCAAAAATAGTTTTAAGTGTCTGTAGTATCAAGCAAGAAAATGTAAAATCTCAATCTGAGCTGAAAAGTTGAGAATGTTGGTGAAACCGAGGCCAGGAAAAAAGATCTATATGACACTGAACACAATTTAAAAAAAAATAAATATCAGTATGTCAATTCTCTTCCATATATTATTTTTCATGTCTACAATCACTGAATATTGATGCCGTCTATAATTTAATAAGTTCCATGTTTATTTTTTCACGCACACATGGAAATGTACCAGATGTCGACCAATTTTTGCAAATCTTCTGTTTTATGTCCTATATTTTTTTCAGTCGTTCCTATAATACCATGTATAATTTACACGGCGATAAGAGCAAACGACCAAGATGCAAACAAAAGGTACATTCTGTCCTCCCTTCATTTTACTCGCACGTACAAATCCTTTCTTTTTGTTTACATCTTTAATTTTTATTTTAGTATCGATCAGAACTGAAAATGTTTGCAAAGGGAAAGGATAACTCCTTAAAAAAATTCGTACTCAATTATAAACACGTGAATGCTATGCAATACAATTCTGCAATGTGAAGGCAAGATGTAATCTCTGCATGCATATTCAATGATGGTTGCATACAAAGCTCCAAATATAACTTCTATTTATTTATTAGATTTTAAATTATCTTAAAATAAATAGTATAGCTTATATTTTTTTCTTGTTTCTACCTTTTGATATGCGTAAGACATTAAAAAGTTTTCTTCTCTGCAGATGCTGGACCGACGAAACTTTGCTCAACTGGATATTAGCCGGACCAGTCAGCGTATCGCTTATTGTGAGTCGTTATATCCATTCGATATATTCTTCAAATGTTATTCTTTTAAATGAGAACTAAATTTAAGTAAATCTCTAGCATCTTTAATTACGTGATCATTCAGCCTCTTTCAATAACCAAATTCGGTGCAATAAAGTTTTCAGGATATCTAAATCAAACAGTAAGTCTTAAAATAATTGGAACTTTTCCGAAACGTTATAAAATGTTCAATATCAGACTATGTTTATCGTTTTGAATGCTCATAAATGGTACATTATTACATTATTATGCGTTTATTTAGTAGATAGTTCTCCCATTGCACTTGATTTTCAACTCGATGGTTTCAGACATTATTCACAGGGTTTCAGGCTCAAGAAAGTCACACTTCCATCTATCGACAGGAAAGTTTGTAAGATAAAAAACTGATTTTTGCGAGTGTCGGGGGGGGGGGAGGGGCTTGGTGATTTTGAGGGGATGGGCGTCATATCTTGCAAATTTTATAAAAGATCTAAGAATTTTAATCAATATATTTGCTTTTTTACAATTTTTATTACAGTCATTTTACAAATAATTGGTGTTTTCGCTATTTCTTTTGCAGCTTAACCTTGCATTTTCTATCAATATTATGAGGATATTGATTTCCAAATTGAGGTCTATCCAAAATAACGAAACGGAGCAAACACGGTAAATATGAATTCAGAAGGAATTGCTCTGTCAATAAAGAATGGGCTGTGTTTTGTTTTAACTAAACAAAAAAACTTTTGCTGACAATGAAATCCATGCATCTACTTGTATATAGTATTATTCAACTCGCTTCATTTTCGTCTCTAATAAACGTTTCATAAATAGTTTTAAAAATGTCAGCATTTAGTGGACTGTACATTGATCATCAAAAGACAGAAGCAATGTGGTATGCTAGGTTTGTGTATTTAAAAAGAGGGCATTCGAAAAATTCAAGTGAAATATTCTTAGCATCGATAATGATAATGGGAGTTTACAAATTATTGATATTAGCAACATGCACAATTCTTTTCTATTAATCTGGCTATCAAAATTGAAAAGTGGGCAGTCACCTTAGAGAAAAGAATTCCACTGTATTATGATGAACACTCTGGCAAACATTTTTGCAATATTTAGAGTGAATACAAGCTTTATACATACGAAATGTATACACAAGTTGACCTTTTTAATAAAACTTTACTGAAAGTATGGTTAATAAATAAAATCTAGGTATATCATACAGAGAATGTTCTTTGTTTAACCATTATGGAATAATTGTAATATTTGTCTCGTGGGAACAGTTTGTTTTCACAATCATTTATAAGAAATGGTATCGTATAGAAGATTAGTATTATATGAGAAGTAATTTAAAATAATCAATATTATCAATCTCTCTTAGCTTTGATTGCTTTATTCTAAATAAATTGTTCCAACATTTAGTTGTTACTGGAATATCTCTTAAGCCTTCTTTCTATGATTATATTTTCATATGATGCCTCTTGTTGAACTTAACACCAATAAATATTGAATGTTAATTGTCTCAGATTTTAATTGTGAACCTTATGCACTTGGGACATTAACATTGTCTGTAAGAAATGATGGTGTATATTGAAAACTACATAGGTTTGGGTATTGCAGTGGAAAATGCTGCATCAGATATTTACCCTAAAAAATGTATTTAAGAAAATGACGATATACTCAAACAAATATAATCGATATTATGATAAAGCATAATATATAGAACACTTTTCTTCACATGCTCACACTAAAAATAAATTGGTCTTATAAATCAAAAGTTATTCTTCTCAAAAGAAATAAGAAAAGTAAGCTGACCTTGAATAATGTAATATTTGGTGTACCACATGTAAATATATACTATTAATTTTAATGACTAGATTAAGTATTTGCAAGTTGAACTATGGAACCATAGAATAATTTAATCTCATATCTTAAAGAGATACGACTCTTAGAAATAATCATCTGGAAAACTTTCCTTTGATATCATAATACGAAATACATATGAAAGTTCAAATTATTCATCAATGATTACATTTCCTTTATTATCATTTTAACGATCGTTTTAATTAATTGTACATTGCCGGAAATATTTTCTATTTTGTATGCAATTTTTTTGTATAGTACTTTGAGTGTTTATTACAACACTGGAAAATATTGTAATTCGGCGCATCGTGATTCCCCGACTCATACCTACCTATGCACGGAGACAGTAAAGTATTGAAAAACAACAAGATTTGATCAAAACCCATACTTATTATTATAACTCTGTAAAATCCCTGGAATAAAGTGCTACAACTTTGTTTCCAAAAACACATACATCTTCGCTTTAGCAGCGTGTTTCATTACCAAGGATTATACTCTGCTACTGTTATGTACCAAGACATATCTCGTATCATAGCCAATGTTAAAAAATCGGTGAAGCAATAACAGAGGCAAAACTATTGCAGGCCGTTCCTTCCTCCATATTTCAAATGTTCTCTGACCTCACATTTTCTTTGAAACTAAGAGACTCAAGTGACTCTGGGATAGATTACATTGCGTGGGCAAGAACATCTCATTAATATGTCCTAATGTCGCTCATAATCCCATTTTTCCGAGATTTTGATAATATAAGCATATATCAAAATCTGAACAGAAATACACACTAGCTCAGTCAATCAGATGCTTGAACGTCCAATTATATATATATATATATACATACATACACACACACACATATATATATATATATATATATATATATATATATATATATATATATATATATATATATATATATTTCATATCGAAAGCTTTATAGTAGACCGGATAATATAAACTTATATGTCAAGTTTGATCATGAAATGAACCGAAACATCTAAACTGCTAAGAGGCAAATATTGACGGACACACGGCGTACGAAGGACGACAAACGCAGAGTTATATCATAATTATCTTACGAATCCTTAGCCTTCAGCCAGGTGAGCTGACTCGTAAAGTATATAATCGCATTTCTTACTTAATAGCATTTTATAGTTAACTTGCATATATTTGTATGGCAAGTTAATTTACTTCTTGTTGTTTCAGACGAGCTGTAAAAGCCACGTTAATTCTAATACCCTTGCTAGGGCTACAATACATTGCCTTTCCGTTCAAACCAGACCCAGGAGCTCGAGGGGAGTACGAGTATTCAATGACTACTGCCTTCTTTGTATCATTTCAGGTAATGCTCATGTTTCTTTATCTGTCCTTCTCAAAATATTTAAGTTTCATAGATATATCGTTAAGATGATAAAATTAAATAAATTGTATTGTGAAAATTTTTAAAAAATTAAGCTTTATACAATTTTCATTTCAGGGTGTATTTGTCTCCCTTGTTTTCTGTTTCTTCAACGGTGAGGTAAGTTTGATATGATTTTTGATGCATTCATTAGTTCTCCATGCATTATTCTGAGCCATACTCTTACAAAATAATGTATGTATCTTTGCGTAATTTCATTAATTGGTAAGTTCTACGTGCTTCATCACAGGTCCATTGAATTCATCAAATCGAAGATTAAAAGTCTGAAACAATTATTAAATACTTCCTCGCCTACTTCCAGAATAATCTAATTTCCACAAATAACATGTTAATGAATCATGAGACAAGTGGCTAAATATTTGTAAAGGGTCAAAATAATTACATAAAATAAAATGATCTGTATCTTTGAAAGTGTAGTTGATTTATTTAGCACAGTCAACAAGATGACAGCTCGGTAGAAAATTTAGCAGAAAATGATTGCAACACTTTTTCATTCTCCCTTTATTCCCTGATGCTGACGATATCTAATTGAGAAAAAGGGTATACTTATTCTTTCTCGGAATATAGGTTCTCTCCTTGATAAAAAGGTTCTGGCAGAATTTTAAAGACAAGTGGAATCCACGGAACCACATGGGCAGTAGGAGGAAAAGTACTACATTAAGCTACATATTACAGGAAATGCCTTTGTCATCTGCCCGCCACAACTCAAACGGCAAAGTTGGAAGAAAGGATGGCAAGGTATGACAATGACGTTGATGACGATTGTGAGAGAGGTGGTAGTGGCGGTTGCAATATTGAGGAGGATGGTGATGATTGAGGTGATATGACGGATATGATGACGGTCACTATAAGACGAAGTATTCTAGAATTGGCAATGACGATGTTGACAGAAGGCGACACAAAAATTTGAATAATTGTTACTCTTTTATAATGACGACGCATAACTTTACTATTTCTTAAGTGTGTAGCATCGTAGCAATTATGACAGACTGCAAACCTTGTTTTATTTCGGACTATTAAATTCCGTGTTGTTGTTTTGTTGTTGGTTTTTTAAACTTGGTTTCATTGGGATTTTTGTTAATTTCGCAGATAAATGTTGTAGCAATTCAGATAAACATGGATTGTTTGTATTTTGTTTAGATATATCGTGGTACTGTTAAATAGCACATTTGTTTTTCAAACGAGGAGTCCTAGGCCCTCTTACCTTTATACCATTATCATTCCGGGGCAATTATGAAAAGAGAGCTGTCTCACTGACAGACTGGACTGGTTTAAATATATATCTACATATTTTGTGGCTATTTAATTTTGCAGACCTGTTACTACTTGTATTTTTACTCGCTTAGTAAAAAAACACACGCCTATCTGCTGGTATATGTCCCTTGCATATTCCTCTAAAATAAGTAGCACGTAAATAAATGTTGGTCCTCAGTGTATTTTTTAAACATTATATGCGAGTGCTTAACCTGGAATTGTTTTGTGATTACGTTTGTATTCCTTTCGGATTTTAACTTGTATGATATTTACAGTGTAAATGACAACATTTGGTCCAATGCACTAACTTCAGTTTGTTTGTTTGTTTGTTTGTTTTGTTTGTTTTTTATGAGGGGGGTGTTGTTGTTTTTTGTTTTGTTTTTGTTTTTGTTGTTTTTCATGGGGGGGGGGGGGATTTTAAGCGATGTTGAACTAAGCGTGTTGCTTTTCAGATTTTGCGATGAATGTCCCCGAATATTGCAGTTACTCCGCCCAATCCCAGAGCAGACTCTACTTCACTGAAACAAGCGTTGCTTTTGAAAACCAATTTGGTCTTGAAACGTTCAATGTGATCAATTCATATGATCAAGACTGTTGACTTTAGTTCACTTTGCTTGGGAAAATGATCTACTTTTCTGAATGAAACCGCGCATTCAAGGAATTATTTGGGTTCTCCGACATAAAAACATGTTGAAGTGATTTCTCAACTTGAATTCCTTTCTCGCAAGCCTCCCCACCTCCCTCCTTATTTAACAACTTTGTACATGTTCTGACGTTTTCCGACGCAGGATTTATAAACTGCTTCTTTTAAATTTTTCAGATGTTCAGACTTTAAAGAAATGGTTTTCAAAATAAAGCAAGTTTTGACATTTTTTTTGTTTCTAAATTAGGTACTTGCCGTTGGTCTATCATGAAATCGATATACTGTAGTATCATTTATTTTCGTGGGTCTCAATTTTCGAAGTATACATTTTCGTGCGTACTTAAATTCGTGGTTTTGCCTGTCAAAGTTTGCATATTTGTAGGTATTTAAACTCGTGGTTTAACCTCTATAAATGCCCAAAATAATGACAACAAAAAAATAAAACTACGCCTACGCAATCAGAGGTCACTTGAATGTTTAAAACAATGCTACCACATGTATGAGCACAAATCAAAGACCTAACAAATTCACTATTTACGCCGTGTTATTGTCGGAGTGCATAACATCAATGGAAGCCGACGCAGTCAGCAACACTAAAACAATACTACCACCTGTATGAGCTCAAACAAAACACCTGCAAGATCAATCACTAACACCGTGTTTTCGTCTGAATGCTCAACATCTATGGAAGCCGACGCAGCCAAAAACAAATAGCCAGTCGGTTATTAAAGTACATCTGTATGATCTCTTACTTTAACCACTGTCGATAAAGTTGCACCATCAGCACTTACAGACGATCATGGCCTTAACACAGTGGCTTAAGAGTGGTAAAATTTAACTTATACCCTCCTACTTTCCTGGACTTCCTAACCCGTCAGAAGCTCCGAGCACGGCGCAGGCTCTTTCTTACCAGGCACATACTGACGCAGTAGAACCCCTGCTTCAGTCGCAATCCCGGAAAAGGTAGCGAGGAGATTATAGCAGTTACAACGAGGAAATCCGGGCAAAGATATCCAGATACTCCATTGATAATGGTGTTGCTATGACCGCTGGCAAATTCAGTAGCGATCTGATTTCTAAGATTATTGAGAACACTGTACGGAGTATGCTGGACCAATACATAAAGTTGAAAAAGCAAGATGGGAAAGAACTTTCCAATCTACCCAAATCACCCCTGGGCAACCCTTTCATGCTCGTAAGCACGCTTGACGCTAAGGTGCAAGATTGGATCAAGAAAATTCGAATTAATAGGGGAGTGATAAATATTAGGATTGTAACGGCTTGGGTAGACTCTGTGATCACCAAGCATTGCTCGCAGCCAGCTGGCACGTTACGGTGGACACATCAGCATCACCAAGTATTGGTCGAGGTCTCTACTTCGCCGCATGGGATGTGTTAAGCGGAAAGGTACAAATAGCGTAAAAGATCTGCCCAGTGACTTTGCTGATAATAAGTAAAAATTCGTGGAGAAAGTTAAAACTAGTGAGACAACACAATATTCCGGACTGGCTTGTGGTAAAAGTGGGATCAGACGGGGTGCCGCCTTGTGCCAGGTGGCGACTGGACGATGAAAGTCCGTGAATCTAAACAAGTGTCAGTTTCCGCACTTGATGACAAAAGGCAGATTACAATTGTACTCGCAATAACAAAATACGGTACTCTCCTGCCCCCCCCCCCCCCCAGTTCATTTACGCAGGGAAGACTGACAGGTGCCTGCCTACGGATGTTGTTTTCTCTGACCATTGGGATGCGACTCAGATTCACACTGGAGTAACGAAGTATATATGATTCGTTTTGTGGATAATGTCCTCATTCCATATGTGAACCAAATACGCGACCAGTTGCCCTTTGCTCAATGCAATCAGAGAGCAGTGGGAATATTGTTTAGAGCCCACCGAAGTGCAAAGATGCTAACTAAATTGAAAGACAGTGGAATCACTCCTTTGTTTGTGCCTGTCTTTTGTACAGACCAACTTCAACCACTAGACTTGACAATAAATAAATAGTACAAAGAAGAATAAAAATCACACTTCCACAACTGGAATGCTAATCAGGTCATATAGGCCATCACGGAAAAGGAAGATGTTATTGGTGACGTCCAGTGCACTGTATTAGTTAACCTTGCAACCTCATTAATCAATTCATGCTGAGTGGATAATTGTAGCTCACGCAACAATAAGTGAAATATAATTCTAGTATTTTACAGGCTTGTTGTTCGTTTCGATTACAAATGTATGGATAAAACGAAATGTGCTTTCAGGAAGATTTAAATTTTTCAACAACAGTTGTATTTGAATGAAGGATCTATTTGAATAAGTATTAAATCTAATTTGTATATACTAGTATTATGTATTATTCTTTCTTTCCTTTTCAGCATTACTAGTGTTTGAATACCTTATGCTTTTCTCGTCTCTCTCTCTATCCTCACTTATCTCACATGAGTAGAAATTACGGATATCGGATACCATATAGATCCGTGTGCATTGAGAAAATATAAAAATGCTTTATAAATCTCTTTTCAGAGGGTTAAAGTAAAACAAATACATGTAAAAACTAATGTTATTACCAGATTACAGCAATGCCGTTGATTTATCAAATACTAGTAGCTTTGTTAATCTCTAGAAATGAAACACAGTAAGAAAATCGGGAGGAGGGGGGGTAATCATCATGCATGGCTAATTTTGGTTGGGTTTATTAAATCGTGGTTCAGAGCAACAACGAAATCCACGAAAATTGGTACCCCACGAAACTGCCTGATACTACAGTAATTATTTTAATATGCTTATGTGACACCTTCACCACGGCTCTGTCTCTCTCGGTAATTGTCTCGCTATTTGTAATACCTTCACCAATTCTCTGTCTCTCTCGTTAAATGTCTCTTTCTTGCTCTGTTATGGGAAACTGTTCTTATTTGTTGCTACTCTTTTTTTTCTGTTTAACAGCAACCTCTCCCAGAGACACACAATTTAGTCCGAACGAACGAGATTTACCCAGAAGAGGAGGGGGAAGCGGAAGATGACCGATAAATGGAACGACATGTAGCTATCGCTTTCGCTTATGGTTAAATGGGTCAAAAACTGAAACATGTAAATAAGTGTTGTATAATGTGACAAATGCATTGTCATCAATTGCTCTGAATTTGCTTTTGAAGATGCAGTCAATTGCTTCAGAACCTGAAAATGGCCTGGAGACAAGTGTTTTTCTTGTAATCACAAGTGTATATCTTTCGCTGGAAAGCGAGGCATAGTTAGCTGTTGAGTATGGTTGAAAAGACCATCTACTGGGATTTCTAAAGGAAAGCTACGTGACATGAAAAGTGTCTTGTGTTTGAATGTTTTACGTTTCTACCGATGTTCAGATGTAGACACGTCGTGATGAAACATGTTTCATATTTTAGCTATGCATTCATGTGGAGCTTTCAGTAGTTATTTATGTCCAGCTGAGACAAGATGTGATCCAGAGGGGAATATAGAGAAATCTCTGAATATGTTGAAAAGTGTCCTTTTTTTTTATGAAAGAAGGAAATAAAGCAAAAGTATAGAGACAGCCATTATTATTACTAAAGAGAGGAATTGCAAAGTTTCTTATTTTCAAGAAAACTTGCATTTGCTTACGCATTTACAGATAACTTTTCCAATTAGTCAGTCGGCTCTGGCACTCCCAGAAAAATGTTTTATTGTTAGTCTGTTCGTTACATTTTTCGTGTGTGTTCTCTGTACTAAGGAAATGACATTCAAAGGAGAAAGATTGTAAATAAATATATGTCTGTCTCAGGGAAGATGTCTGAAGATGAACCGTTCGCGCGTTTCAGAGCTTGCAGTAGCTTTAGCTTATTTCTACTTAGGCAACAGGTTGCCCTTATGTAGTATAAATGTCCATCATTAAAGACAAATGCATTACTCTCTCTCTCTCTCTCTCTCTCTTTCTCTCCGTGTGAAATGCTCGAGGGTTCAAAATCGCATTTTGTGAAAATATGAATTTCTATCGAAATAAATGTATTTTGTTTTATTTTTGTCTGATTCTCTCTCTCTCCACAAAATAAATGTTTTTCACTGCACGCTCATCGAAATTTATTAGGAAATGCCTGTGGGACGCTTACTATGTTTCTTTGACACTAGTGTCGATACAATCTATAAACCATTTTACTTTCTGTGTTCCAGTGTTAATGCCATTAATCACATGGATACTGCTACCAATCTATTGATATAATGCTTATTATCTTGTAAGTCAATACAAAGTATTTAATGGGCGACTTTGTGTGAATATCCTCGTAACAGCTCCCCACTACGGATTTTTCAAATCGTTCCATGACTGTCCTTGCATCTTCATTTTTACTGCATGCTTATTATCCCTTACTGTCGTGATGCAGGATTCCAAAACAGAATAAGACGAGTATTTGACATAACAATTGTTTCTATATTATTTGAAAAAAGATTATACAAGTCCATGCCTTTTATGTATAAACGTTGATATCCAGCATTCGAGCCTTCCGTGTCTCAAGGGGATATTGAAAACAGCGAGAACAGAGCGAAAGCAACAAAAAAGGAAAGTTAGAAATATCAGTTTCTTGTGGTTCAGTTGTTTTTTAACGATATTATTTATGTTTGAATCACCGTTCTTAAGAAAGTTCATTAATCAAATGAATCCTGCCAGTTACAAATTATTGGAATGGTTAATTGCAATTTGCTTACGTTGATTGATACTCCATTGCGCGATGTGTTCAATAAGCATGAACCTTCCCATGAGACAGAGTTTTCCTTCTTGGTCGATATAAAATTAATTTGGTAAATCTCGTAACTCAGCTACCCATGGGATTGACACCAAGTAGAGTCACTAATTCGGAATTCAATAACGAGACAAAATCAGATTTTTAGACCAAAATCATGTAATAAAGAGGGTAAAATGTAGGAATATGTCAACAATAATCTTCGCCAACTCGTAAATATGGAATCGTATCATCTACTATGGGATATAAAAAGTCTTTCTTCATTAGAGACTGCTCCAAGACTACATGCACAGTTGTTGCTATAAAATATATATGTAGGAATGGTTCAAATCGTAACGGCAAATCCGTGGGCAGCATATGGGTATCGTATATATTCATTGTTGCGGGTCACCTGCCCTAAAATGTACAAATTCTACCGATCTGGCCTGTCGAAGATTCTACTTGAAAACAAATTCTTTTTAGAACAAATGTACAGATGACAATCTAGTTTGTTACTTTGAAAAAATGATTTCCTAAATAATACACAAAATTATTAAGATAATAATTAATAAAATAGTAATATTATTTATTTGTGCTACCGTCAGGTGTCAAACACTTTTGAAATGTGCGCGAGTAATTGACACCAGACATGCCTAGAGTGGCACTACACTTTTAAGGATAGAGTGCGAGGGTTTTAGTAAATGCTCAAACACCATAAGAGTTTAATGCTAATAAATACCTCTCATGTTAATTTTATAATAAAGAAAACATTAAAACATATTTTTAAGAGGGAAAATAAACCTCACGATCTTTGGTTCAGACCCCATTTCAGAAAGAAAAATATCTTGGAGTATGTCCGAGATATAGATTTGATTCTTGTAACATTAAAATATCACCTTGATTTGCAAATGAGGTGTCTGTTAATGAGAGCTCTGAATATTCTAAAGTTTGTCCATATTGGGCATCTTTGTTGACCCAAACCTAATTGTAATACTGTTTTAGCCTTGTTAATAGAAACATTGCTTGTTAAAGTTCACAAATGGTCCTTAAACAATGTCTAATATATATGTTCAACATATAATATAAAATCTGCACATTTTATTTTTCAATTGGGCACTTTGGTTTACGTATGTTAATACAATTGTTGTTAAATTGTAGTTGAAGCATGTTCATCTGATAAATTGTTCTGTCTTGTGTATTGATATCTCAAATGGTTTGTGATAACAATAAAATTGTTTTCATTGAACATCGTGTCTACTGAAAGTTTGCATCGAAGAGATTTTTAGTACCATATAAACAGTAAATTTTTGCGGTAGTCTAATTTACACTAAATTTTGTAGTGTGGAAAAATTAAAATCACAAAATCCCACTTATGCAATGTTTAAGAAGTGTTTTTCCTGCACTCGTTTTCCAAGTGCCATAGAACTGTTCGACAGCATTGTGCCTTTGATTGACACCTTCGAACCCTGGGATTCCATGACATGTCTCTTTCTCTCTCTCTTACTCTGGTTGAAACTAGTTGGGTCGCACAATATTAATAATTCTGAGCATATAACCTTGCTTTGTGGTGCAAGCCCTGAACAATATATCATTCTTTGTTTATCAGTTATTTAAAAAAGAACATCCGTGTCCCAGAAAGTTATAATTAGCTATTGAAGAATTGAACGGCGTACTAAGGGTAATCAGTTTTGTGGTAGTTTATTTGTTGTCAGCTTTGTCCTGATATAACCATAGTCTAAAAAGATCATATCCAGCTAATAATAAACATCATCAACTTCAGCAACAAGAACTATGTAGCTTCCCAGAGCCAAGTTTGGTTTTATGTCAGTAATGTAAATAAGACGTGTCCCGTTCATTATCAAATGAACAGTACTACTGTTAACAAATACACCATATTGGTCACTTCCATCTCCCGTTAATTCTTCTACGGGTCCCTAACACTGTCGTTTTCTGCTCGTTTCAAACCAAATGGGAGTTTCTTTACTAACACGGTCACCATATTTGCGTGGGCGAGTCTATTTTTTCAGACAATCGATGTGACGTAGTACACCGTCTTCAATAAACTCTGAATAATTCCGTAAATTTCCTTAACTTTGGGGGTTACATCCCTTTGAAAACATATATGTAACATTGACACCTTTTTACTCTTTTCAATTTCTTTTTAGATATGTCGAAAGTGGACATTGTAAATACTGGATGCAGACAACATATTAGTTTACTGAAAATGGAGTGTTATACAAACCGTAAAAGGACAGTAAGCAGTCTGTCTGGTTGTTTACATCGACATATTCCGTTTGGTTTGAAACGCGAACAAGATGAAAATGTTAGGGGTCACCTGGCGATGATCAGGTTTGAAATTATAAATTGATGAATGATATGGCTACGTTTTGTGCTAGAAAAAAAGGACTCCAATTGATGACGTTAGTAGTAGGTCGGCAATGAGATCTTTGCTCCATCTACAATTGTCGTATTACTTCTTTTATATCCCGGATCTAATATTTTGTTCAACTGGCGGATTTTAAAACTTGTTTAACTTATATTCTAAAGTAGTACTACATAATTGAGTTTGTACTAATTAATAACTTATAAAACGATTCTAAATGGATTTATGTGTTTTTTCATTGGACATATTTTGTTTACAGAAAATGGTAGTTAAGACCATGGGTTTGAAAAAGCGAATTAATGGCAGGAAAATGTGTCTTTGGTAACTTATAAATTCCCTATTACCTATGCACGGACAAATGCCCGTTTGGTTTATTCTTGATTTAAGCCGCTGTTTTTGAGTGTTCATAGCCGGCGAATTCAATAGGTTTCTATGCATTTATATGTGCTTCATTTTGAGTTATGGGCGATTCTAGTCAGGATTACATCATTGAAAGTATGGCCGGGAAAAGAGAAATGTTTTGCCATTGGGGTCTTGTCCACTTTATTGGTTCGGCAGCCTGATCTGTGGTGATTCATTCTATTATTTAATTTCTGCGTTTCTCCGACATATTGGGTGCTGCCTACCTTGCATGTCATCAGGTAGATCACATTTTCTGTGTTGCATGTTATAGTATGGTTGTGAATATTAAACTTTTCACCAATGACTGTGTTGGAAAATGTGTTTGTTTCCGTCATGTGTTGGCACGTCTTCTATTTTTTGTTTCCACAAGGTTTCGATTTCCAATCTATATTTTTATTTGAGAGTTTTCCCTGACTAGCATGTCTTTCAAATTTTGAGGTCTAAGGAATGCTACAACTCGTTTGTGTGGGAAGATCAATTTAGACGTTTCACACGATTCAGTGGTTCGCCAATGTTTGTGAATGATGCGACCTACTTGTGAGCTCTTTGGATAGAACCTGAGGATGAAGGGAGTTCGTTCCACGTTTTCTTTTTCCTTGTATTTAAGGAGGTCGGCATGTTGTTTTTTTTTTTTTTTTTTTTTGCTTGGCTCTTTGTATCGCTTTTGCTATTAACTCTGTATATTTCCAATTATTTTATTACATCGCTCAATTTCTCAACTTCTTCAACAAATCCTTTGATTTCTCGTTGTTAGGTAAATTAAAATATTCATCTGATATTAGTGGGCTCCATTGAATATTTAGAATGTGTTTCTTCTGTCCATCGAGTGTGTGTTTCCAATGGTTGTCTACCTCTCAAGATGTTTTTGGAAAGATCATCTAGAAGTACTTAACACCCACTTTACTTTCTATGGTGTTTTCGCTACAGGGAATAGTTATATGATCCTTTGTTATTCTCACTGGTACTTCCCCTCCGGCTCTAATTTTCCACCAAATGTATATTTGCCCATTCTTTTAAATGCCCTACCGGTGTATCTATAAATAAATTCGTCACTTACTGCGTAATTGTCACCATGAAAAAGGTTATATAGCTGGAAAACACTTTGCCAGTTTCTTTTTCTAAAAAAGCCCTCCATTCCGTCATCAGATAAATTTGATAGTGAACTTTAAAGAAGCATATGTGAAAATTTGATAAGCATCTGACTTGGGTAAAGTGTCATCTTTATAATTTAGGCTCTTTGGACGTTTTGGACTTTTGAACTTCTTATGGATATCATACTCGTCTGGTCTACCTTCTTCCGCCATTTTAGGATATTTAAATGGACAGTAAATTGGAAGATATTTTAGGATTCCAAAGATAAATCCTTGTGAGGAGTACCGCCAAGAGTTGAAGATTAGCATAGCCAATGGGAGTTGCAAAGAGATAACTCCTAAGACGTTAACCGAGAGAGAGAGAGAGTTGGAAAAGATGGAAGGCAAGCAAGTAAAGAGCACATAGTAATTATTTGTGAATGCTAAATCAGCCAAGATATTTAAATCTCTATCAGATATGTAGCCAACGTGCTGAATAAATTTCTACCAGTGGACAATTTACACTCTTTGCAAAATGAACTCAAGGACGATTACACGACATCTAATGGTATCTGATATTACACAAGCTATCTATCATTCAGGCTAGGTATACCCTTGTCGGCTCTAAGTTCTAGTCTGATTACTCTCAAACAAATACAATTGGAAACGAATACAAAAGAGGATGAAAGAATGGTACATTCCCAAACAATTAAATGTGTACCCACTGCTACGCGACAGATTCACTCCTACTAATTGCATTTACATCTTTGCAAAGTCTGTGAAACAGATGACGGTCAAAACGTCTAGAGGTGGAGACGATTTAAAATCTCTTCGATGATGAAGCTGGCTAATTTGAAGTTTTCAACCTACTGTTCATGCTCTCATATTTTCCTCTTGGATGTCACCTTATCACTCCTACTTTTGTTATCAATTGCCCCCATATATCTCATGTTGGTCCCGTGAAAGCATCTTCTTTGTTGTTCAGGATCGGAGAATTCCAATAATGCGCATGGTATGAGTACGTCAATATTTATCCATGCAGAATTATCATTACCTTCTGGCTTGGCCAAATTCAACCACCTCCTAATGAAGTCTGTGGATAGAGTGCCAATTAGTTTCAAAGTTGTGTCTGATTTAAGGTTAGCGCTTAATGAATTGATTATTCTACTTCTCGTTTTATGAATTAGTCTGTAAGTTTCATCATCATGGTATATGTTTATATAGTATTCGTTTACGTGCGCTCTTGTTTCCTCCTGCAGTCTTTCATGTGCTAAATATTGTAATCTCTATTTCTTTCTCTCTACTGTTTAAAGTACTCACTTTGACAAGGTTTACGTTCACATATTTGCAAACATATTAAAAGGTTACTCATAAGGTGGTGTTAAAATCTTTAAATTACACTTTTGCTCTATCTGACACAATGTTGCAAAATAAATGGAAGATGAGAAGGAGAAGATTAAAGACGAAACGAAGGTTTAGATGGTATCCTCAACAAAGAAGAAAGATTCACGTAGAGTTTAGCTGATAGGCAATTTTGTAAGCGTTACATGGAATGCATGAGGGCCAAAGCACAAGGATGGAGACTATCGAAGAAGATAGTCCCAAGATAACACACACGCCAATGACACGAAACCTGTACTAATGGCTGGCTGGTGAAGTAATTATAGTTGCCATTTTAGCATATTTAAAGATGCAAAAGAGATCTGTATCACTCATGCCACCCACACCACCTATACATACGCGTACTAAACGATCTAATCTCCTACCAGAGATATTGTGAATTCATATCCCATAAATGAATGAGACCAACAACTTGATTAACATAATGTATCACGCAAGTGTTACGTCTATACTTGTAGTTGTTTACAGTATGCTCTTAAATAAGCTACTGAAATTCAATGTTGGCCCACCAATCAAGATGTCAGTTGAAGAAGTTGCCACACTAATTGTACCTGTATATTTGAGTTAATATAAATTTGACTATTTTGTGAAATTGGGTATATTGCCCGCAATGATTATCAACCCCTAAAGGGACACCGGAAATCATTTTAGATTGCAAAATATCACTCAAACTAAGAAAGTGTAAGGTAAGAGATTGAACACTGTAGAGGTGTGAGTAAGAAGTATAAGGTTTCATACAAACATCCTTAATTGGATAGAGATAAGCATGTTAGTCATATCAAGTGGATTGAGTATAGCACCTGGTAGTTTAGGAGTGGCTCCATATTCCTTTGCCTTCACATGGTTTGGATTGATTGCATTAGCCTTTGAGGAAAAAACCCTCACAGACAAGTTGGTTAGTAGCATAAAACATGATGAAATAATTGCCTCTACCGGGGTCAAACGAAATAGTATAGATGACATCTTTCGCAAGGCAATAAGTGATAATGAGATAGATCACATGGAAGTTACACAGATACTGACATTAATGAGCGGTAAAATACATTGGAAGTTCAAATGGAAAATAAATTAAAGATAGTTGGTGAGATATTGCCTCCAAGAGTAGAACAGGTATCTGATACTCTAACTGAAAAGATTTCTGACAAGTTATTTGCAGAACTATTATCGAGTAACGCTAAAATGGTGGCAAAAAATGTGATAGAAATGTATCAAGTATCTTAACTGAAAAAGTTGAAAATATAATATTGCCTAACCAAATAATGCGTTCATGATACTTAGTCATTGATTAACCCACAACTACTACGACTGATACTGATAGTAGTGATACTAGAGAACCTATAGATAGTGATACTAGTGAACTAATTAGTAGTGGTAGTAGTGTATCTGGTGTACTTAGAACTAGTCGAGCTGGAAATGTAAAGTACAAGAAGGTCAAATGTTCATATTGTGATAAAGAGATTCCATCAACCAATTTATCAAGGCACAAAAGAAATGCAACTCTACTAACCTACTGAACCTATCAAACCTACTGAAGACATTGAAAATGAAGAGGATTATGGTGACATTAAATATAACAGTCTAAGTGATCTGCTATATCGTAAAAGAGTTTGTGGTAGCATTCATGGTACCAATCAAATATATGAAACGTATGGTAAAGCGTATTATGACGGACTGATAAATCCGTGTCCTAACTGCAATAACCATGTCTTGACAGAAAAAAGGTAAATACGAGTACACTGACATATCTGACATACTAAGCAGGAATATCCCATTCAAGTATATTATAAACGTTTACCTTTAGATGACTATGACAGTAGAATGGTTATGGCATTTGCGGCAAACCAACATATGGACTGCCATAACTGTAATTTACTTCCATATATGTATGATGATGACGTAAACATATCATTTTGTCCATGCTAGAAAGGTAGTTCAGAGGAATAGAATAAATACTTGAAAGTGGTCATGTGAAATCATTAGCCCTTCCTTGGATACTTTAAATCCAAATAACTACACCACTTTCTCAACCTTCTAAAGTTTGGAAACGCATAAATATTTAAGAGATATCTACTATCTAGGGTTAGGCTGGCATTGATTATCTCTAAAAACAAAACCTTATAGGATTTTAATTTAACTGTTCAGTTAGAAACCTCAATCTCTGCTTTCTTGAGGTTGTTGGAAAATATAATTATGTCTTCCAGGCTCACGACGAATGAACCTACATATTCCACACAGGGTTGGGTATCGAATATGAAGTTCCCGCTATCGTATTTAAGATATTTTGATAGCAACTCTTCACTAGCCAATCAAGTTTTTAATTCAGTACTATCCTCACCCAATACTACCGTTAACCTTGCTGCCATTCTGAGCTATGTCGTGATACCCTTCAGATCATTTAGAGACAGACAGACAGATATACTGTACTCGACTTTGTTTTCCATGCATCTTACCGCACCCCATATCTCGGTACCATCTAAATTAGTTAATAGTTACATATCAGAGCTACTGTGAACAGAGATAGAGACTTTCGGGCTAAAGGCATACATAGCTGAAATGATGTCTTAAACGACTTTAGCTTGACCAAGTATAGCTCATTTAAATAAGCACAATTATTTTCAATGGAGAAAGGAACTGTATTAAGAGAGATGCATTATGAAGAGTTATGTAGCCTTTACCAGTGTAAATCTTCTGTGGCAACGAATTAAACATAATGGAATGAGTATCAAATAGGCTTAGTTAAAAGAATGGCTAACTCAACAATCGACTTAAATCCTCCTAAAGCAAGGAAGAGAACGATTCGCGTTTAGAAGAATCTATGTTACTCACGCTGATGATCAAATGCAACCAGACATAGTTGATATGCAAGCCTATGAGGAACATGGAAACATATATATTTCAACGGCTACAGATGTATTTTTCAAATACACATCGGCTCGAAAAATGAAATCTAAACGTGGAGATGATATATACGAAGCATTTCGTTCTATACATTCGTATACACAAGCCTCGTACGGTACATTTTGATAAGGGTAGGAAATTCTCTAATCGAAACTATAAGAATGTATTAGTGGTAGAGACATATAACCGAACTCTTAATACTACAATGTGGAAGTATTTAATCTAGAATGATTCTAGAAAAGGCTGACGGTGACTTGTTGCTTAAATTAGTTAAAGGTTACAATCACAATCAATACTTTTGAGGATATGACTCAAATATAAGCATCAAACAAGGAGAATAAAAGCAAGGTTTGGATCAACCTGGCAATAAAAACTGCTCATTTTGGGATACCTCGATTTAAGTTAGGTCAGAGTGTTAGAATTTTAAAATAAAAGTCCATTTTTGACAAGGAGTATTTGCTAACTTTCACAGGAGAGACATTCAAGATAAGACAAGTACACTTAGTTGATCTGGTAATGTACAAGTTAGAAGATTTATAGAGAGACGACAGAGGGAATCTTTTACGAGGAGGAGTTATAGCTACACAACAACCAATATGACATTTACATGATCGAAAAGATCTTCAAAACTAAGCGAATGAATGAGAGAAAGTATGTAATCGGGAAATGGAAGGTTATGACAATTTGTTTAACAGTTAGGAACCAAATGATAATATAGTCGATTATACTTCCCAAAAATCCGGACGAATGGATGAGTCACCTCTGCACGACAACCGAAGAGTAACGTTCGACGTATGGTCAACTTCCAGACGTTTGGAAAAAAAAGTATTTTTTTAGCGATTTCAAATTCTACACTTAAATGGATATCATAGATTCACCCATACCAAGTATACATCTTCCAACCAAGAAGGAAATCAAGAGAATGAATATTCAGTGTTTAAACAGAATCGTAACTCGTAGAATGCAGAATGCATTATCTCAAACTCTGAATGAGTATAGATTGTATGGTGGGAATAATCAATACCTGCATAAATTCTTCGCAAAATTTGAATCCTGCCTAAAGATCCTTTCTAGGGATTCTGGGACCTGTCAAAGTTCAGCCTGACTCGACTGTTGATATGTCTTTTCACATGGCTTCACGGGACCACCAGTCAGAACATCTTTAATGGGATGGATGAGGTCATTGATAGAATGTTCGAGATGTTCAATAGTAAATTTCACAGTAGGTAAGTGTGGTTACACAGTGGATATTCTTGAACATTGAATTCCACACACATCACCTTGATCATTATAGACCTCTTTCTGTTACATCTTTCACTGATTAAGAAGAAGAATGCGTTCATAAATGTATGTAGCGAGCATGACCGTTGCTTCTTCAATGCTATTGAAAGCATACTTTCACCTACTACTGCTAATTCAAATAGACTTTCAAAATATTGCCTTGATCGATATCAATACAGATTTGTCAAGTGTCCCATTCAAGTCAATAATATAGAAGATTTTGAGGTGGAATTCGACATATCTGTAAATATATCGGTCAATAAAAGATGATTCCATATCGCATCCTCAAAGAGGAAAGAAAAGGTATGCTGACATGCTACTCATACCCAAAGGAGATAGATATCATTGCTGATGCATTAAAGATTTACTGCGACTGATATCACAACAGATAAAAATGTACAAGTGTAAGATGTACTTCTGTAAGAAGTGTCTGCACCCTTTCAACACCACCGCTGAATTAAACGAGCATCAGTTGATCTGTAACACAAGCTGTCACATTGCTATTCATGCCTAAGGAGGGTTCTAAAGTGAAGTTCATCAATTACTAAAGCAACTAAAACTTCCACGGGTTCTATACTTCGATTTCGACAGCATCATCAAACCCTAGATGGTAAACAGCAAAATACTGTTAAAAAATATGTAAACGCATACCCTCAGGATTCTTCGCTGCATCAAAAGACCTAAAGAATATGTCCATTTTGTGTATAAAGTCATTGATGTTATTGAAAACATCAACGAAAATTTGCAAAAGACTGCAGAGATGGTATACAAATCATGTAGGAATAGTGCTATTATGATACATGACGAGATGGATAGAAACCACTTTGACGAAACCCTCATATGTCTGTGGAAAGAAGATAAAGGATATCAAGATTAGATATCACTGTCAACTAACAGGAATATATAAAGTTCAAGCTCACCAAGACTGTAAAATATCAGTTGCATATATCCGAAGTACTTATCCCTATTCATACACAACCTATCAGGTTTTGATGCTCTCCTGTATAGCAAAGTCTTGGTTAAGAATGACTCCAATCAAGAGGTATAAATATGTGACTAAATATTTCAATCTTCGCTCTTTAGGAGACCTACATGACTATTATATGAAGACGGATACATTTGAAGAATTTAGAAAAGTACGCATTGAGAATTAAAACTGGATCCAGCACACTATTATGGTTCACCAGGAATGTCACATGGTGCATATTGAAAGTTAGCAAAGTCAAATTAGAATTATTAACCGACTATGGCATGGTCCTCATGATAGAAAGGGGAAAAATAGAGATATTGCTATTCAGATATGTCCAAGGTAGCCAAACCTCCTCTACCATCTATCTAGACTTTAACAACTTTATGGTCATTCGATGATGCAATATATACCCAATAAAACCTTTAAGAGGGCAGCCGAATGGCAGATTCGTGGCATGTAAGAACAGTTGATGTCAAGGAAAAAGGAGTATAAAAGAATTGATGGGATATTGGAAGTTGACCTTGATGTACCCATAAATGTACACGACTATTTTAGAGACTATCCATTAACTCCAGAAAGGTTATTACCTAACTACGAAGAATTATCACCGTTGCATTAGAAGATCATAGATGAGACGGAAAGGGCAAGAACCATCTATTCCACATTTATTGTGTACACTATTCAGTAAGAAAAGATATGTCGCTCACTACCGTAGCCTTAACATATATGATCAATTGGGAATTACGATGAGGTTGAAGAATATGTATGTATATATGTATGTATGTATGTATGTATGTATGTATGTATGTAGTACTGTGCGGTACCTCAGTACAAAAGTGGCTACGTAGTGCCTACAAAAGGTTATGTTCCAAAAATGTAAAACTAAACTGCACAAAAATTAGGAAGATAAAGCCTTCCAAATAAATGTATAATTAAGCACAACAAGACAAACCACAAAACGTAAAGATGTAAAAATTCTTTACAATGTATATAAAGTAACAGATAAAGATAACACATGAATAATTTTTCAAGCATTATTAAAATCTATTGTACAAACCGCATTACCTTAACAATTCTATGATATTCTCGGGTGGTACATCCTCGTACAGTTTCTTCAAGGAGTTCACCTCAAAATACTACTGTCTCACATGGTGGAAATCGGCACAGTCGACAAGAATGTGCCCCATTGTCAGTGGACACTGGCAGGGTAGACACTCCGGTAGATGATGTAATGTTTTTTAGAGGTTTCAATGAAGTTTCAAAGCTTTGAGTATGGTTGTAATTTCTTCAGTAAAAAATGAGGCTTTATCTGGTAATCGGCTCGAGATGGTGCCATGTGATGTCGCGATCGCAGCTCCAACTTTTTCTCCATCTTTCAAACCGAGTGTATACAGGAACGTATTGCTACGACAGGAGCTTCCAATTTCATTGATTTTACTCTGAAAAAGGAGAGCATTTGTTGAAGACTTTTCAAATTCGCAAAGGTCAAAAATTATTTGATGAACATTTGAGAACAACGGTGTTGATTTGTTGAAACATAATTTTTCGATATTTCCAACATTAATTCTCGCTGTTTCTAACTGAGAACTGATTCGTGTTCCAAAAGGTGGAATGAAGTTGTGTTTTTTGAGTGTACATGGTTTCATACTTAGGCCTAAACACTACATCATATGCGGGGTTTGATAGATTAGAAGATAGTTTGGTAGCATACTGAAGAGCCAAATTCGATAGTCTTAGATAAAATGATGGTGCATTTGCCTCAACATAGGGATGTTGAAGAAGATGCATAGAGTGGTCATGTTTGATCAAGAGCCATGAATACGAGGTTATATAGAACTGAATATCCATATACGTACAAAGACAACCAATGAGTAGGAAAAGAACTTCTTCAAGTTGATGAAACATGCTGTATTTGGGAAGCAGATGGAAAATCTCAGGAAGAGAAGTAACGTGAATATGTGTGCAGATGAAAAGAAGTTCTCAAAGTACCAGAAAGACGTCTCATTTGCCAGGAGAACAATCATAGATGAAGATTTAGTATTGGTCACTATGAATAATAATTACTTTAGGTTATCGAAGCCAATTTATAGGGGCTTCTGTATTCTGGAGTTACGTAAACCATTAATGTAAGACTTCTACTGCAATACGCTTAAGCTTAAATATGGAGACTGCATCACCCTAAATTACATAGATAAGGATAAACTTTGTGCAACCGTTCAAAAACTGATAATGTCTATGAGGACATAGTTGTAAGTACGAATGTACCATGGTTGTGTAAAGACGAGAGGTTTGTGATGATATTAAAATTATGTGGGTTAAGGAGTCAGTTCCACTCTCTTAGAATAGCTAAGGAAAACAGAACGTTTGCAAGTGAATAAAAAAAAAGTCAGGATTGAAAATCTCAACTTCGAGATGCATTGCAATTGTCTGTTTGATCACTAGCTGTTATCAAAGTATGAAACTAATTTGCTCAACTAACAGGAAGATATATGATTTTTGTATGTGAGATTGAATAAGGTTGCGAAACACGCCTTTGATGACAAACATTATCTAGTGGAAAATGTACATACTCTACCTTTTGAATATAATATTTATTGTCAGTACGTAAATAATGGAATCTAACTCAGTACCATAATAGTGACTACCATATAGAGCAATATTGATGAGACTACAGTATAGAACTCTACATTTATGCAAATCAAGAATGAAGAAATGTATTGGCGGAATATTTACAGAGTATAGAACATTGAAAATTATGGGTGTATCATCAATATACTTTTCTGTTGCATGGTTAGAATGTACAAATCCTCAAGATGTAAAGTACCCACACATTTCTTACACTGTTCACCTCTATTCCTGTTATTTTGATCTCCGGATAATGTTGTAGATCTTGTCTGGACGTCGCTCGTCTATCTTGCCCGTATCGACCGCTTGTCTAAACGGCTAGAAAAAAATATTTTGGGGAATTTGAAATATAAAATTTAGTTAGTGGGTAACTGCGTAGTCAAATGGATATTGTAGCCTCATTCAATAGCTTTTATTTCCTGTCCCTTTTCAATGTTACAATTATCTCATTTCTTCTCTCCGATGGAATAACATTGTTCTCATCGAATAAACTTAACATAGTTTTCCTATCCTTATTGTACAAGACAGCGAGGAATCGCGTTATCTCTCATAGCCTTTACTATGGAATTGTACTTAGGTGCGATAACCAATAAATGCTAACTTAGTCAGGTTGATGGCCTTCTTCTCAGCATCTTCGAGGTTCGCGCAGTCATCGATGGAAAATAGTGTTAGACTCTCGAATGACCACTTATCCAATGTATCACCTGGATCAATGATGATGACTTTGTCATCTCTAAAGACCCACCTTTAATTGTAGGTCTTATTATAGATAAATGTGGGATAGATGATGATGATGTAGTTGAAACGATCCGATATCCACCCCGACGCCATCCCCATCTAGCAGATCTGGTGCAAACTTTGTCTTTCCACATTTAGTCACACCATATATGATCATATTGTGAATCTTACTAAGATAGATCATTTAGATGTCGTATAACACATAGTTTATCACATTCATATATCACCGTGTGACTGCTATACCTGAATTGGAGAAAGTCGTCCCACACAAGTTGGTTGAAGTTTAGTTAGATTTTGTTATTCGTGAGTTTGATAGTTGTATCAATATCACACATGGTGAAACCCTTATTAATGATGCAGGGGGAATTTACAGACTGGCTTCCATATGCCAGATGCATGAATGTGATAAATGATTTTAATATTTCCATCACCCCCGCTAACATTTACCTTTTTAACTTTTGAGGTGTTAGATATTTCGAAGGTCAACATGTAATCCCTAATTTAATATCGATATTTCATCATTCTTGTGATTAAATCAAATGTGTGCGGTATACGTACACATTTCTCAGTCTCGTGTAACATGGTGTTAGGACATTGCTTAGTCTGTCATCTTCTCACCACATTATTCAAGTTAGTTAGCTTGTTGCTGATGTTTGAAACTTACTTCCTCTTTTCAGTTATGAAACCACATGATAGGAGTAGCTTACCCCTTTCATCTACTTCTATGAGAAGGTTCCTTCAACACGTATGGCACTCACTAACGCATCCACTTATATCACCTCATTGCATTAGATACAATACGTCTGATTTGGTTATTCTGAATGTTCGCTTGACCATCACTATTAAAGAATATGACACTTTATGTGCTTCCACATTTGCCTTCCTGTTGATTTCCAGATGAATGCTCTGTTGTACGTTTTCCAATTCATGGCCATTTCCATGTAATGCATTATCGTGGGTGCTTCTGAGTTCAAGTCATATGCAATGATGTTTTGTAAAAAAAAAGTACGTGACACCATTGCTGCCTAATTCTGTAACCTTCTGTTCCTCTGTGAAAAATGTACTTAGTACCTTCTATGAATTGTTGTCTTAGGAGATAACCTTGGGAACATAACATGAAGGGCAAACCCTCAATAGTTACCATGATCTTTTCTACGGCTGGGTTATAGTACTTTACTGTATCAGCCTGAAGGGTCTTGCACAATATGAGTGTGCCCTTACGACTCTTATGAGGAGAATCCAATATTACATTAGTAAGTGCGGTATTGGCACTCGCATCAATGATTCTCCCTCTCGAGTGATGTAGTCACAGAAGAAATTTACGTCATTTCTGTACTTATCGTTGATCGTTGAGCCATCACTTCAGATGTGATATTATGGTAGTTGTGAATAATGTTCTCTAACTCGTAATCTTTGTTTGTGCCTTCTATCACATCTGATGATCGTGCACAAATGATGGTAAATCTCAGATATTGAGGAAGGGAAATGGGTGTAGAGGAGCATGATCTGTAAGTATATGTATGTCGAGTGGTATGTGAAATCATTTTCCATACACCATATATTAGATAGTTTCCGTACCAGTATTTTGAGCATCACCCGCTCCACATCTTGACTTTCTCATCTTCTCGTTCATGATACCCTCTTTTATGCGTCTGCTTCTCATACTGGGTGGCGACCATACATTTGTATAGGTCATGAAAATATTGTTGTCATTATGCATAACGATATCGTCACTACAATAAGAGATTTGTACGTCTTTGACAAGCATTCTTCCAATGTTGTTAACTGAAAAGTTATTAGCATCTCCCGTAACTGTAAGATCGCAGGATAGGTGGAAGTTCCCTGGGGTAATTAACACAGTAGGTCCCAATCTTGGAATGACTACCTGTAAGTGCTGTTCCTGTCTGATAATACTCGTAGCACGTGTAATGGAATGATGAGTCGGACTTAACCCCTTCGCACCTTGAGGTATTTTCTCCTGTTTGATGGGCATTATGAATTTCCCATACGTTATCATTTAAAGATAGCAAATATTTTTGTCAAACTTTCCAAAATATTTTTTCTATACATTTGAGGAGACATCCAGATAAGTGGACGACTTAGAAGAGGACGTCCGATGTCCTGACGACTTCAGGAAGCTTGGAAAAAATGTATTTTCGGAAATTACATATAGATGTATCCAATCCGTATACCAACACACGTTATAGCAGCTATAAATATATACTCACATATTACCATCTCGTTTGTCGGTTGGTAGAAATCATTAAGTTGTGGCTGTGTGTAAACTAGCAAGCTTATCTGGATGGGTGGAAGCAGAGTAAAAAGGCCTCATCCAAGTTGCTTATGTAATGGTTACCAGACCTTGTTCTCTCAATCTCTGATTAAGGTTGTCAAAGGATTTGGCTCTATTCTATTGGAACCATGCAGTCTTCTTCTGCAATTCTTCCATGTCTCTCCTTTGTCTTTCAATATATGTCCTTACATTACCAGAATAAAATAACTTAAATAACGTATTACCTCCTACAAATGCCAGAGCTTTAGCGATTGCCTCTTATATTACTGCAACGGCTATATGGTGGTAGAAAACTTTGATACTCAAACTTTTGAACATACCGCCTACCCATGTGTTGCTTTCCAGTACTACTTTTTGTTTCGCTCCGATAAGCAGGATATTATTCTCTTCAAGGTGATATGTATGTCTTTGTTTGATTATGTTAATGGGGCTATGTATACAAAGGATTTCAATATCTAAGGAGTATCTAGAAACGTAGTCACGCACATGAATTCCACTATAAAACTCCACATTATTGATGCTGAGAGTACATGCTTTTCGGTTGTGCGTAAATTGAGGGACTAACGAACAGATGATATCAATAGAAAGTATATAAATACCTGATTTCTTCACCCTAATTACCTGGTAAATTTGGTTATCGTTCATCCTATGAGTTATCTTTTCAGCTAAAGGTGATGGCGCATAATTAAAACCATACGTTTCCACTAAAGTAAGTGGTGAAACACACACTAAGATGAAGTATTTTTAACAATCCTGTGTCGTATGAAGCTATTCCACCGACTACTAATTGTTTGTGAACAACAATGTCTTGATTTCTACTAATCACTAAAATACCGCCATCTTCATACTTCACATAATATTTTGCAATCTTCAACTTCAATAGCAATACGTATCCAGATGTTAGTTTCCTGTCACACTCCTTTCTATATCATTCGATCTCTTGTTGAAGTTCATCAATCGTAGTAGTAGATGCAAGGTTCCTTAATCCCCTTTCCCCATTTACTTCAGTTTTGAATGTCTCCAGTCCATCTTGTAGATCATTTAAATATTTGCGTATTCGTTTCAGCCTCGTATCCAACTCATCTATATTGCTTTGTAACACACCTATATTAGCAGCTATTTCCTTGTCAGAACAAGATAAATTCTGATAACTACTTTATTACAGCAAGATAAACAAAAACCTTCTAAGATATCCGTATATAAATTTTATCTGACATTTAAATGGTGTATTTGAAGAAATCTCAAAACATGATTATATGCAGTGTAGCAAATTGTGGAAAGACAATGTTTGCACTAGATTTGATTGAAATGGAAAACAGGCACTTTTTACAATGGCTTTAAGAGATGACATGTAATTATGATAGATCCTGTTGATAAGTGGGACAAATAGTGAGACTTACAGTTTGATGTTTTCCAGGGGACTAACACGCTTTTTGTTATAGACGATTGTGCCAAAGAAGAAGGCGATTAACTTAACTCGGCTGGCTTGTAGTGTTAGACGTTAGAGAATATATGTGTGTGTGATTGTGCAGAAATGTAGTTCAGTAGTGAAAGATTGTCTTCTTTTCGAAAGACAAAAAAATCATTATACAGAGTGTTTGAAGAAAACCATGTTGTACTTGATAATATGAAGGAAGAGAAAGTTTATATTCTAAAACAGAACTAATGAAACAAAATGCTTATTTGTTTTGAATTGTTTACCATAGGTTTGTATATTTCATGATGAATTACTCTTAATAAATTAATTAAATGGAATTTCACAGTTTGGTTGAAAGAGAGAGAGAGAAAACACCCTCATGACACAAAAAATCGGACTGAAAACCAACATGATGGCAAAACAAAACATTAGAATTTGAATTTAGAATATTCTAAAGAGAGGCAATAATGCGGGCAATGCGCCGCATATATTGCTGACGGGATACATAGTGAGGGTTTGAGCGTGGGAGGAAAGAACCCACAAACACACTATGTACCCCGAATCCAAGGAAGAAATCACATAAGTGCGAAATAGTGGCCACTATCTCGTCCGGAGGTATCTCACCTACGTTGTTCTCTCCAACTTGGAGATATACAAAGTCGGGGACAGCACCACAGGATGAGGAAAGGTGGTACAATTGATGGACACGGGCACCCGGTAGCCCATGGAAAGTCACCTCCAAAGCAGGAGACCCATGCTTTCTGAAAACGTCTACAAACCGATTTAACCTAGAGACAAGACTATGTCCACACACATTGAGCAAGATCGTGGAAGTGAGAAAGATCGCAGCAAACGGTGCCTTATATAGTCTTTAGATGGTGTCCTCTTTGAAGTCCGCGCTTTATGCACGAAAAAACGTAATTAGTTTAAGGGAAGGAGGACACTAAAACAATGAAAGACAAATAAAATTAATAAAGGTAGTGCCTCAATCTAACGGATGGGGAGATAAAGCTCTTACCCCCAACGAGATAGGGGGAGCCACACCAAAAAGAACGCAGAACATACATACACAGAACAACAGAACATTTTTTCTTCTGAAGTCACTGTTTTTATTTTCCTTTCTTTTTAACAAGAGAATTAAATTTTTTTAGAATATCCTCTACAAGGTAACTCAATAAAATTAATAGGTTTTGTCAAAATCAGACTAATATAAACATCACTGCCAGAAGAACAGCCATTATCAAGGAAGGAAAGCGACCAATCCAGAGAAATACGATAGTCAGCCCTGATAGACGGAAGATATCAAGACACAAAACACAATATTTATTCATGTTTTATTTTATGAAAGTAAATGACAACTCAAAAATAATTTACCTTTAACTGCTGTCCAAACACAAACACAAAATTATAGCATAACATGACACATATAGCACTAATACATATAGCACACATTGGAAAATAAGGAGTCCCAAGCAAGGATTCACTAATTTTGGGGATACATGGTATGGAAACAAGCCACAAGATGTAATGCCCTAAGGAGGGGAGTACATACTATCAATTAAATACCTCTTTAGACCAAGGGGCCGACAGAATGGGGACCTGGAAACGGGAACCTAAAGAAGTACGCCTCAACTTAATTATCGGGTGTCATTCCAGTATATAAAGTATAACTGTGTGCCTTGTTCCAAAACACCGTATGAATTAACCACCTCTTTTGCAGAAAGCATGTTCATGAAGATGTTCAAAGTGGTTAAAACAAGGCGAAGGTCTTTATATGGGTGGAAGTAAAACCAGTTTGGCTCATGATTATTTTAAGCGAATGTGGAAACCATCATTCGAGTCTTAGTCTAGGTGGCAGACTGATTGAGAGATACTGTTGCAAATACCTACTATTTGATAATCTTCATTTTTCGGCAAAATATTTGCCTCAAGTTTTGGAGTATGTTACTTTCTCTGTAGTTCTTAACACATTTCCGAAGTTCTTAGAGAAAGGAAATGAAATAGAACCCGATCTATAAAAAAATAAATTATTGGGGCCTGCCTTTTCTGAAGTTCTTGTTCACAGTTTTAGTATTGATCTCTGCAAAACATTTGATCAGTAGATAAATGCTCTCTGAACGTTTTGAAAATATCTGAATACTTCTGATAAAACAAATCTACGATACACCATCATCAATAAACATGTAATAAACGTCGTAAATGTCCATACGTTTCATAGCTCAGGGAATTGAGAATACGTTATTTTTTGTCTCAAGCTTATAAATTCCATTTCTCATCATAAAAAGTGTATCTTTCTTAGATTGTTGAATACTGAGCAAAATTATTAATATCAAAACAATTAGCCACGCAAAGTCGCTGTTAAAGCTTATTATATGCTTTGTAAATTCGTCCAGATCATCCGACTCCTGCATGATGGCATAAAGGGACAGGTCCTCACAAATGGTGATCCATCTGAGTCCTTCGGGGTCTCGAACGGGGTAAAGCAGGGTTGTGTCGTGGCACAGGACCTCTTCAACCTCCTTTTTACCTGCATCCTCAACCACGCCCTCCGTGATCTTCAAGAGGGAGTGTATATCAGATACCGACTTGACGGTTCACTCTTTGACCTGCGACGACTTACTGTAAAGACGAAGACGCTGGAAGTTCTCATCCGCGAAGCCCTGTTTGCCGATGAATGTGCCCTCATGGCACACAAGACATGTAACCCGCAGACAAAGCTCAACAAGTTTTCCGAGGACCCCAAGCTATTCGGTCTCAGAATTAGCCTTGGTAAGACTGAAGTTCGTTTCCAGCCAGCTCCAAACACCAGTGCGCCACAACCAGTTATCACATTGACAGCCCTCAACTGAAAACTGTGGACACCTTCAATACCTAGGCAGTGTCATCTCCACTGATGGTTCGCTTGATAAGGAGATCTCCGCAAGGATCAACAAAACAAGTCAGTCACTCGGTAGGCTTCGCAACAGATTACTCGACCATCACAATGTTACCCTAACTACCAAGATGAAGGTGTACAACGCAGTGATCCTCACCTCCCTGTTCTATGGCTGTAAGACATGGACTGTATACCGCAGACACATCAAACAGCTGGAGAAATTCCATATGCGGGTTCTCCGTTCTATCCTTGAGATGATATGGCAAGACAGGGTTGCCAACCTTGAAATCATGGATAAAGCCAAGACAACAACTATCGAGGCAATGCTGCTCAAGTTCCAACTTCGCTGGTCAGGCCATGTCATTAGAATGGATGGCACCCGCTTGCCTAAACAGATCTTCTTTGAGGAAATGGCACATGGCTGAAGAAACCAAGGCCGACCACGCAAACGCTACAAAGACATTTTGAAAGACGGCCTAAAGGGGTGCGGCATCCAAACACCGGAGCTGGAAAGAACAGCACAAGACCAAACCCTCTGGCGTTCCCTCACCCGCAAAGCGTTCGTTGACTTTGGAAATGAACGCCGGAGCCAGATGGAGGCAGCCCGGCAGCGTCGCCAAAGGTCAGCGTCCGTCCCTGCAACTACAACGGAATTACAATGTTCCATCTGTCATCGACACTGCAAGTCAAGACTGGGACTGCAGAGCCATCTCCGTGTCCACAGATGATTGCACAGATCCCGTCCTTTCAGACTCGAAGGACTACCATTATGAGTTCTTTCTCATCTATGTCTGGCTATACTCAATATTTACTCTCCACTGAGAAAGAGGATAGATAATATTTAAGACCTCTTAATTTATTTTGTGTTTGAAGTATATTCCAAGAAGTCATGCTATTCGACTGGAACCTGGTTCCGCCACTCGAAGACGGACCAATTGCACCATGTGCTTTAATGAAGAGCTTGTGGAGGTTAGTGAAATAAGTATTGTTTGATTCATGAATGTAGGAATACTTTCATAGTAAGCTCCTCTGCTACCCAAGATACTTAATGTATGTATATATGTATGTTAATATCCTGCAAATTATTCAGACCTTCGTGCACAATGTATCTCTTTTCGAACATTTTGAATTTTCAGACAGACTACTGACCCGAACTTTTTCATATCCTTTGAAGGAAACCAACAGAGGAGACAATATTTTTTTTTAAATTGTAAAACGTGAATTGTTTTTTGCAACGGCATAATTAGTCTATACATTTTTTTTTAAGTATTCGTATGGTACGGGAAACTATTAAGAAAACTTCTTACCAGGAATTATGCAAATTGTATCGTATACTGCTTTTTGTTGCGTTACTTAAGCGTTCATTTATATCTGACCAAAAATTCTTTTTTATGTACGAATCATGATCATTCTTGATTGTGCTTTCAATGTGATAGAATTGAGAATTCAGTGGCTCATGCTAAGATTTTAATTTGTGCATACTTTGCAAACGTGTGTAGTGCTCTCAACTTTCATTATGTACATGCATTATACTTCTAGTATTTCAGGAACATCAGAGAGTCTTAAACATCTACTACTATGGATTTGGCTTGTCAATCATTCTACTTGTCATCTCCATTGATCTATTTTCTGCTTTAAATTATAGGTTAATATATATGCATATCTTGCAAAACACCGGATCTTGGCAGATATACGCTACGACGAGTAATGTTTATAAGTGATACAGACAATAAGAGCTACAGTGCAAATCATTCCAGGTTCAAAGGTTTAAGTTTGTTATCTATCTGTCTCTATGCATATCTATCAATGTAGTGTCTGTTCTGTTTGTTCTGTTGGGCCATTTATATCTCTATATATTGATTTATTGTCTGTATTCCATCTTTTGATCAAACGATCGATCTACTGATCTGTATATTTCCTATATGTTTTCAGCCTCATTCTATCTATCTCTGTCTATATTATAAATGTGTCTGTCTGAAAGCACATTTATACTCTATTTCATCAGGTAATTGGCAACATGTCTCCTCCTTTTGTCATTAACTGTGTTCATAGAGAACTAATCATGCTTAGATACATGTCCGAAAACTTAGATATATGTACATGTTCTTAAACATAAATTAATTCTCACATCCCTTAATAAAACAAAAAGCAACAAACATATGCAGCCAAATGGAAATTAATGAAATCAGTTTAATCTACCTTTTGTCCGAAGTATATTTCTCCCCTTCCATGCACGGAAACGTCAACCTTATGCCTATCGCCTGCTAAGCTTTAAATTCGACACAACCGCCACTTCCAAACGCGACGTATTAGATACCTGCTCTAACATACATATTATCATAACTTGCAAACAGTGAAGTTACGAGGAAGAGGAATGGCATCAGTAAGTCTGTATATTTTGGAATGCGATGAACTCTTAAACTATCGGAATAAGGACAACTGCATTTGTAGTCATTATTCATTTGTCGGTTTTATATGTGCTAAAAGCAATAAGTTCTAATAATATTGGTATAATATATTCAGTATTGTATTTTATGGCCGGGAGGGATCTAAGGTGGATTGATATGTTGAATAAGTAGTCTTGAAATTGATGCAAATGGATAATAGGTAACATGTGTATAAATTTTCTATATGCTTGACCAAGAGCTAAATAGCACCGAAACTCGTAAAAAAGAAAAGATGTCAAACGTTTACGAATGTTATTATTTGGTAAGTATAAATCTAAGTTCTTGATAACTCCTGTAAAAAAAACGGTTTATCACAACTGTTTTAAAGTTTTGCTATTTTCGATGCTGGGTGGGGATAAAAACGGTGCAGTTAAACTGAGCTATTTGGCCACGAGGTTGGCAGTCTTTTTCCGATGTTTATCCTATTTTACATATCTTTTTTTAAACTGTGAAGCTGTGCTTGACTTACTTTCCTACATACCTAGCTATAACCATACATACTGACAGAGAAGTACGGTTATACTTCGTCGAGGAACTCTAATATTCGTCATAAATAGCAAAATGCAGGTTCATATCTTGCTGAAAATACCGATGTTTCTTGTTTGTAAAGATCGAGCTAAAGGATTAACATATTCCAACACTATCGTCGGAGAGTATCCCTTGTATGAGACGTAAATCCCAAAGCTAATAATATCGGCTTTCATTTAAAAAAATTATTGATGTCATTCCCTTTGATCATAAGTAAGGTACAGTTGAAAAGCAGGTTAAAGATGCTATTTTAAGATAATATCGGCTTTCATTTTAAAATATAATTGATGTCATTCCCTTTGATCACCAGTAATATACAGTTGAAAAGAAGGTTAAAGATGCTATTTTAAGATGATATAGAACTGTATTTATATAAAGAACTTAATTTTGTCTCTATAAATAACATCTTAGTAGAATGGACTACGGTAAATCACAATTTCCTTGATTTCCGAGTTGGCAAATGTAATAAATAGCATAAAATGGGTAATGTGCATTATCATTGTTATAATTCTTCCAAGCACACGATCTAACGTGGTGTCAAGCTTAAGAAAAGGATTAATTATTCAAATTAAAATAGCTTGCCTCCTGTGAAACTGCCGTTCTATACTCCTCAATACAATCTAATGTTTACCATCGACAGCGAAACATATTGGAATTGCGGGGTTTACTTTTGATATTCAAAGCAAATTTATAACGCATATGTTTTTGCAATGAATTCATCTGCACATTTATTGGTCATTGGTTTCGGCTGCTTTTCTATGACAGATAAGATGAATACAAGGTACGTATGTATGTATGTATGTATGTATGTATGTATGTATGTATGTATGTATGTATTATTGTATGTATGTTTGCGCCAATATTAGACATTTCTATATTGTTACAACAAATCACTTCCTACACACGTGTAATATTATAATGTTCGGTAATAAATTCAGAAAGTACTTAAAGTTTTGTAAACGGATTGCACCAGGAAGCGTAAAAAGTTAAGCCTCATAGGTTGAATGTGTGAGTGTTTGCCAAGACTGCATTAGACCATGTTTTGTGAGTGATTGCCAAGACTGCATTAGACCATGTTTTGTGAATGTTTGCCAAGACTGCATTAGACCATGTTTTGTGAGTGTTTGCCAAGACTGCATTAAACCATGTTTTGTGAATATTTGTCAAGACTGCATTAAACCCTGTTTTGTGAGTGTTTGCCAAGACTGCATTAGACCATGTTTTACTGAATCTTTTCTTTTCAGTGTATGAAAGTGACGTTGCATAAATATTTATTTTTCTCGGACGTGTTGTCTGGTGTAATAGGAATTCTCTACTTCAGCCTCGCATCCTCAGACGTTTATGTTCTCCAGAAAAAAGGTATCGTGCCATCTAATATACGTTGTCTTGTCATCGAAATTCTAACTGACCTGCCTTTAACAGTCACTTTCTATCATTTATTTTGTGAAATGTATTCTTTGTTGGAAATGAGGCATGAATTCTAGTGAAAATTTCATCTGATAATAATTTCTTGTTTTATTTACTACTATACGCCACAATGAAAGATGGACTTATAACGTTGGGTGGTAATTCGATGCTCGGGATACAGTTCATAAACCATTTTTGCCAAGATTAAAGACAGATATATGTATACCTTCTCGCCTAAGGCTTATTGTTTTCGTAACAACTTTTTGCCTTTGATAGTGAGCTGGAATATGCCAAAGATGCGATTTTTTTTTTTTTTTTTTTTTTGGTATGCCGATTTCAAATGTATACAACAATAATAGACAAAAAATAAGATATGTCGTAAATAATAACTTCGCACAACAAACCATCTTAAAGTAAAGTGCTTGCCAATAATATGAGAAATTATGGTATCGCCACCCACATTCCCAAGAGGCAGTTGTGGTTCTTTAGCCGATTTCGCAGTCCTTGGTTAAAGTTCATTATTTAAGTTTCGAATTTTTCTCTATGATCAAATGTAAAGAATATATGCAATTTTTATATGAAGCCAAATATATCAAATTTCTCCACTAAAATCCCACTACTTTGAAATAATCCCTTAACCTCCAATCGTTCTTCAGCCATGGTGTCAGGCTCCGCACAGTATACGACCGTCTGCAGTTATCCGTGAATATTCTGTTAGGGATTTTACCAACACGCTCTCATTGTTGTCACTTTCGTCAAAGATACAAAACTCCTACGAATATGTTACATCATAGTTTGGAGTAAGTATACATATTTTTAGACTGAATGTATTTGAAGTTCTTTCTTTACTCAACTGCTTCCAACCATTTACAGGCTGCATTTGCCATGAAGGACCCCTTCGTTGGTCAAGTTTAGACTTTTTGTTAGTGATCTGAAGTCCATTTGTTGTATATGAATAGTATTTCAAACTGGCAAGAAAGACCGCATGGCTTTTTCCATCAGTCGATCAAAGTCCTTTAAAAAATTATAAGTATCTATCCTTAAGGAAGCGATTTAATTATTGTATTCAGGCTATTTGGGTTTTTCTTCATGGTATATCATATATCCGCATCAAACTTATCTGAAGGCCTGTCTAAGTTATAAATTATAATTTAAAGATGTGCTACAGTTCCTGCTTAGGCCGCAATTTCACGCAACATCTCAAAGTCTCTTCATCAAACTGAGATTTTGGAATATGTTTCCTTTGCTTGCTTGGTAACAATGATTTTGTCCCAGAACATTCAGTATGCATCGGGGATTAAAAACAGTCAGAAAATCTTCAGAAAGTTCTCAACTGTTTTGCAAAAGATTAAAAAGGTTTCCATGTGTTCACGTTTTAAAACTAAAAAGGGATTTTGCGTCTTTTCCACTATATCTGCAATTGACAAAATACTAACATTCTCTGAAGTATCATAAACAAGATAATGTAAACTCTCAATCTGAGCTGAAATGTTGAGAATTTTACTGAAATCGGGAGCCAGAAACAGAGATCTGTGCGGCAGTTGACACAATCTGTTTTTTGTTTTTTTTTTGCTTTATTTTTTTTTTTATATAAATAAAATCAATATGTTAAGTCTTTGACAAATATTATATTTCATCTTTCAACAATCACTGAACATTAATGTCCTTTATAATTTAACTAGTTCTATTTTTTAATTTTTTATGCACGGATGCAAATATACCAGATATAAACGAATATTGTTTACTTAGAAAATATTCTGTTCTATGTCATATATATATTTTCAGTTGTTCCTTTAATACCATGTATAATTTACAGAGCGTTAAGAGCAAAACGACCAGGATGTAGACAAATGGCTCATTCTGTCCTCACTACTCGCACGTACAAATCCTTTCTTTTTTTTACATCTTTTTTTTTATTTTAGTATCGATCACAACTGAAAATGTTTGTAAAGGGAAAGGAGAAATCAATTCAAGATTCCATTGATAAGATGAAATTCCTATATACATATTCAACGATAGCTGCATAAAAACTCCAATCATGAAATTATTAATATATATACATATATATATATATATATATATATATATATATATATATATATATATATATATATATATATATATATATATATATATAAATACGTTGAATATAATAAAATAAATAGTCCATTCTATATTGTTCGAGTTTCTACTTTTTGCTCTGCGTAAGACATTAAAATGTTTTCTTCTCTGCAGATGCTGGACCGAAGAAACTTTGCTCAGCAGGATGTTAACTGGGCCAGTCAGCGTATAGCTTATTTTGAGTTGTTATATTCATTCTGTGCATTCTTCAAACGCTTTTGAATGAGTGATAAATTTGAAGTAGGTCTCCAACATCTTTAATTATGTGATCATGCAGCCTCGTTCAATAACCGAATTCAGTGTAATAAAGTTTTCAGAATATGTAAATCAAACAGTAAGTCTTAAAATATAAATGAGTCACGGTCTCCTAATTCTACTGGAACTATTCTCAAACATTATTAAATTTCCAACATCAGACAATATTTATGGTTTTAAGTGCTCTCAAATGGAATATCTTTACATTGTTATGCGCTATTTTAGCAGACTTTGTTCCCCCACTGTTTTTGATTTGCAACTCGATGGTTTCAAACATCATTCGCATCGTTTGAAGCTCAAGAAAGTCATACTTTTATATATGGACAGGGATTTTGTAAAATAAAAACTATTTATTTTCTTTTTCTGGGGTGGAGTGGGGGTTGGTCTTTTCTTGAGGGAGGGGGGGGGGCGAGTGTCATATTTTGAAATTTTGTAAAAGACTTAAGAATTCTAACCGATGATTTGCTTTGTAACCAGTTTTTATTACATTCATTTTTACTAATAATTGGTGCTTTAGCTAATTCCTATTGCAGCCTAATCTTGCGTTTTCTATCAAAATTATGAGGATTCTGATCTCCAAACTGAGGTTTGTCCAAAATAACGAGACGCAGCAAAACACGATAAATATGAATTCAGAGGGAATTGCTCTAACAAGAAAGGGTTGGATGTGTTTTGTTGAACAAAACAAAATAGCTTTTGCTGACCATGAAAACCATGGCAGCTCGCTTTATTTTCATATATAATAAAGATATTATAAATATTTTACAATTTTTCAGCATTTAGTGGACTTTACGTTAATCATAGAAAGAGAGAAGCAATGTGGTTTTGATACGTTTGTGTATTTAATCAATCGTACTTGTATTCAAAGTATGGTTAATAAATAACAAAGGTATATTCTGAAGATAATTTTCTATTGTGAACCATTATGGAATAATTGTAATATTTATATGATGGGAAAATGGTGAGACAATTTTGTTTTCACAATCATTTATAAGAAATCGCATGGTATAAAAGATTAGTATCATATGAGAAGTTACTAAAACATATTAAATATTATCCATCTCTTAGCTTAGATTGCTTTGTTCTAAATAAATTGTTCAAACCTGTTGTTGTTACAGGTGAATCAAGTGTGTTTTTTCCAGAATTATCTTGCCTCTTGTTGAACGTAACACCAAGAAATACTGAATGGTAATTGTCACAGACAAGAACTGCGAACCTTGTGCACATAGAACATTATCATTGTCTGTAAGAAATTATGTTGTATATTGAATACTACCCGATATTGCAGTGGATAATGCTGTATAAATTATTTACCCTTTACAAATTTTGCTTAATAAAATAAAGATAGTCTCAAATGAGAATAATCGATATTACGATGAAACAGAATACGTAGAATACTTTTCTTCACATGCTCACACTAAAAAAATGGTCTAATGTAGCAAAGGTTATTCTTCTCAAAACAAATAGGAAAATTAAGCTAACAATAAATAATGTAATATTTCGTGTACCACATGTAAAATAAAACATATTAATTATTCATTGAAATGGCTAACTTAAGTATTGGTAAGTTGAACTATGGAACCATAGAAAAATGTAACCTCATATCTCAAAGAGAAATGACTTTTAGAAAAAAATAATTGAAAATAATCTGGAAAACTTTCATAATAAGAAATACATATGAAAGTTCAAAATATTCCTCAATGAGCACCTTTCAATTTTCTTATAATTTTAACGATTGTTATTATTAATTGTAAATTGTAGGAAATATTTTCTATTTTGCATGGTATTTTGAGTCTTTATTACAACACAATGGCAAATATTGTAATTCTGCACATCATGATTCCCCGACCAATGCCTACTTATGCACGGGTACAATAAAGTATTGGAAAGCAACAAAAGAAAAAGATTTGATCAAACCCATACTTATTATTATAACTCCGCAAAATCCTTGCAATAATGTGTTGCAACTTTGTTTCCAGAAACACACACCTCTCCGCTTTGGTACCGTGTTTCATTACCTAGGATTAAGATCTGCTACTGTTTTGTACCAAGACAGATCTCGTATTATAGCCAATGTTTGGAAATCGTTGAAGCTATAATAGAGGCAAAATATTGCTGGCAGTTCTTTCCCCCATATTCCAAATGTTCTCTGAAAATAGGTTTCGTTCCAACTAACCTCACAGTCTAGGATAGATTACATGGTTTGGGCAAGAACATCTCATTAATATGTCCTGATGTCGCCCTTAATCCTATTCTTCCGAGATCTTGATAATATAAGTATGTATCAAATCTGAACAGAAATATAAACTAGCTCAATCAGATTCCTGAACATCTAATTAATATGCACATATATCGCTCGTTATCGAAAGCTTTCTAGACTGGATAAAATAAACTTGTAGGTCAAGTTCAAAAATAAATGAACTGAAATTAAACATCTAAAGTGGTAACACACAAATATTGACAGACACACGGTGGATGAAGGACGATGAACTCCGAGTCATGCCATTATGGTCTTACGATTCCTTAGCCTTCCGGCAACTCATAAAGTATATAATCGCATTTCTCACATAATAGCATTTTCTTGTTAACTTGCATATCCATGTATGGCAAGTTAATTTACTTCTCTTTCTGTCAGACGAGCTGTTAAAGCCACGTTAATTCTAATACTCTTGCTAGAGCTACATTACATCACCTTTCCCCTCAAACCACATCTAGGGGCCAGAGGGAAGTACGAGTATTCAATGACCACGGCCTTTGTATAATTTCAGGTAATGCTCATGTTTGTTTATCGTCCTTCTCAATAGATAGATATATATATATATATATATATATATATATATATATATATATATATATATATATATATATATATATATTGAATACATCCTTGAATCGCGCGACCGGTTTCTCGCCACCTAACACGCTTGTTTCGAGATAACGACGTCATCTGCTGGGTCACCAACGTTCTTTAAGAGTGACAGCAAGTATTTAACAAGTAAAATCAGACAAAATGAGATTTAAATAGGTAATTTCATGTAATTTTAAAAAATCAAAATGAAAATCTATATTTTTACTAATGCGTTATTTGTGTCAGACATTTTGGCCTTGAATTTTGTATTATATGATAAAGATAGGTCCGCTGATCACATGTTGGCTTTGTTTACATTTCTTGAACAGGAAAATTCACTTTGGTAATTTATACAACGACAAAGCCAATATAAATATTTGATTTTAATCATGTGTGATTCTTATAATACGTACGACAAATTTACACTGGAAATGTATATTAACTATGGACTTTTTCGTTTCAGTATTATTTAATAATAAACATATATTCGACATCAAAAGACATTGAATCTTTTATAATAAAATGTGTATCCATTCACCAGTGTCTATTTTTTAATTTCTCTTTCTGTCTGTCTGTCTCTGTCTGTCTCTCTCTCTCTCTCTCTCTCTCTTGATTCGTGTATTTATATGGTAAAGAACAAGCAAGCAGTAATGTGAGTGCACAAACTGCATATAGAAATAACGGGAGAAAAAATTTATTTTTCCCGGTCATATGTCAAGTTACTTTTTAGTCAATGGCAGGAACCATGGACACCCTACCAGAAATAAGTAAACTAAAACACGTTCGGAAAAACGGTAATTCGGAATGAATGTGCATGAATGCCAAACAAATTTTAACGATGATTACATGAAGTAGATATGGTTGATCACTTTCTTTGGTTAATTGAATAGATTCTGTCAATATAATAACGAATGCGTTAAAATTCAGGTTAAGGGGCACGAAATATAGCGCATTGAGGATATATATATATATATATATATATATATATATATATATATATATATATATATATATATATATATATAATTAAGATCATACAAAAAATGTATTATAAAATTTAAAATTAAGTTAACTTTATGCAATTTACATTTCTGGGTGTATTTGTCTCCCTTGTTTTCTAATTCTTCAACGGGGAGGTAAGTTTAATACGATATTTGATATATTCATTTGTTATCCATGCATTTTCTGATTCGTACTCTTACAAAATAATGTATGAATCTTAACAAAATTCCATTAATTGGTAAGTTCTACATGCTTCGTCATGAGCCCATTGATTTCATTAAATCGAAGATTAAAAATCGGAAACAATTATTAAATATTCCTAGCCATACTTCCTGGATAATATCATTTCTATAAATAACATGTCGATGAATCATGAGACAAGTGGCTAAATATTTGTAAAGAATCAAAATAATTACATAAAATAAAATGATCTGTAACTTTGAAAGTGTAGTTGATTTATTTTAGTTTAATCAGACTGCTCGGTAGAAATGTTTCCAGAAAATTATTGTATCACTTTTTCATTCTCGTTTATTCCCTGATGCTGACGATATCTAACTTAGAAAAAGGGTGTACTTATTCTTTCTCGGAATATAGGTTCTCTCTTTATAAAATGATTCTGGCAGAATTTTAAGGACAAGTGGAATCCACGGAACCACATGGGCAGCAGGAGGAAAAGTACTACATTAAGCTACATGTTACATGAAATGCCTTTGTCATCTGACCGTCACAACTCAAACGACAAAGTTGGGAGAAAGGATAGCAAGGCATGAGGATGACGATTGTGAGTAAGGTGGTGATGACGGTTGCAATCTTGAGAAGAACGATAGTGATGATTGAGGTGATGTGACCGATGTGATCACGGTAACTCTAAGACGTAGTATTCTGGAATTGACAACGACGATATTGACTGACGACGACACAAACATTAGAATAATTGTAAACGTTTTATAATGACGACGCATAACTTTACCATTTCTTAAGTGTTCAGCATTGTAGCAATTATAACAGACTGAACACCTATTTTTATTTGGGACTATTATATTTGTTAGTTTTTAATTTTTAAAACTTTGTTTCTTTTGGATTTTTTGTTGTTGCTTTTGCAAATTTCGCAGATAAATATCGAAGTAATTCAGATAAACGGTGATTGTTTGTATTTTATTTAGCTAATATCGTAATGCTAAGAATCTTAAATAGTACATTCTATTTTTCAAAACAGTAGTCCAAGGTCTTCCGATCTTTGTGCCCTCATCATTCCGGGCAATTATAAAAAGAGACCTGACAAATTAAAGGACGAGTATACAAGATATATATATATATATATATATATATATATATATATATATATATATATATATATATATATATATAGAAAGAGAGACAGACAGACAGTTAGACAGAACTACAAATATACACCAAACAGAGTGGAAACTGCTATCCCTGGATACTACAGGAGAATGCTTGATAACATTAACATAATTTTTAAATACAAATAAATAATGTATGATAATAGTATTTATTTGCATATATATATATATATATATATATATATATATATATATATATATATATATTTTTGGATATTTCATTTTGCAGACCTGTTACTACTTGTATTTTTTACTCCCTAAGGAAAAACAATCACGCCTATCAGATCCAGCTGGTATATGTCCCTTGCATATTCAACTAAAATAAATAGCACGTAGATAATAGTGGGTACATGTCCCTTGCATATTCCCCTAAAATAAATCGCACGTAAATAATAGTGGGTACTTGCATATTCACCTCAAATAAATAGCACTCAAATAATAGTGGGTTCGTTATGTATTGTATTAAAGATTATGTCCTCATCAGAAAAGATCAATAGGTGGGCATGCGAGTGCTTGACCTGGAATTGTTTTCTGATTACGTTTGTATTGTTTTGGGATTTTAACTTGCATGATTTGTACAGTGTAAATTGCAACATTTGGTCCAAGGCACTAACTGCAGTTTGTTTGTTTGGGGGTTTTGGGGTGGGGGTGCTGGAGGGTGTTGTTATTGTTGTTTTGTTTTTGTTTTTGTTTATTTTATTGGGGGGGGGCATTTGCGACGATGTTGAAATAAGCGTGTTTCCTTTCTGATTTTACAAAGAATGTCCTCGAATAGTTCAATTACTCCACCCCACCCCAAATCAGACTTTTCTTCATTGAAACAATCGTTGCTCTTGAAAACTACGTTGGTCTTGCAACGTTCAATGAAATAAATTAATATGATCAAGACCGTTGGCTTTGCATGGCAAAATGAGGTAATTTTCTGAATGAAACCGCGCATTGAAAGAATTATTTTGGTTCTCCGACATAAAAAAAATGTTGAAGCGATTTCTCAACTTGCATTCCTTTCTTGCAAGCCTCCCTACCTCCCTGAAAATGTAAATTTTACAACTTTTTACATGTTGTGACGTTTTCAGACGTAGGATGTTGAGACTTTAAAAAAATTGTTTTCAAGATAACGCAAGTTTTTATATAATTTTATTTTTCTAAACTAGGTACAGGTCGTTGGTGATCATGAAACTGCTACTATTTAATCTGTTTATATGACACCTTCACCACGGCTCTGTCTCTCTCGGTAATTGTCTCGTTATTTGTAATATTTTCACCAAGTCGCTGTCTCTCTCTCATTCAATGTCTCTTTCTTGCTCTGGTTTGGGAAACTGTTTTTATTTGTTGCTACTCGTTTTTGCTTCTGTTCAACAGCAACCTCTCCCAGATATTCACAATTTAGTCCGCTCGAACGAGATTTACACAGAAGAGGAGGGGGAAGCGGAAGACGACCGATACATGGAATGGCATTGTTGCTATCGCTTTTGTCACTTATGATTTAATAAGTCAAAAACTGGAACATGTAAATAAGTGTTGCATAATGTGACAAATGCATTGTCATCAACTACTCTTAATTTGTTTTTGGAGAATCAGTCAATTGCTTCAGAAGATAAAAATAGTCTTGAGACAAGTGTTTCTTGCAGTCACAGTGCCTATCTTTCGCTGAAAAGTGAGGCATCGTTCGCTGATGAGTATGGTTCAAAGGACAGTCTACTGGTATTTCTAAAGGAAAGCTACGTGACGTGAAAAGTGTCTTGTGTTTGAATGTTGCACGTTTCTACCTATGTTCAGATGCAGACACGTCAGAATGAAACATGTTTCATCTTTTAGTCCTGCATTCATGTGGAGCTCTCCAGTAGTTATTTATGTCCAGCTGAGACAAGTCGTCACCCATAGGGGGCTATAGAAAAATCTCTGTTGAAAAGTGTCCTTATCTGACATATGAAAGAAGGAAAAAAAGCAAAAGTGAAGAGACAACTATTATTAATACTAAAGAGAAGAAATAGCAAAGTTTATTATTTTAAGATAACTCTCATTTCCATACGCATTTATAGATAACTTTTCAAATTAGTCATTCGACTCTGGCACTCTCAGAAAAAAATGTAGCTATTGTCAATTTGTTGGTTATATTTTTTGATGTCTATACCATGGAAACAAGCAAATTGCCTTTTCAAATAGGAGACTCAGGGAAAGATGCCTCCAGATGAATCGTTAACGCGTTACAAAGACTGTAGTAGCTGTTGCTTATTTCTCCTTATCAAACATGTCTCCCTTATGTAGCATAATTGTCCCTCCTCAAGGACAACTGCATTATTCTCTCTCTCTCTCTCTCTCTCTCTCTCTCTCTCTCTCTCTCTCAAAAACAAAAAAAAAAAATGCTAGAGGGTTCAAACTGTCATTTTGTGAAAATATAAATGTCTGATTCTCAGTCTACCGCTCTCTCTCTCTCTCTCTCTCTCTCTCTCTCTCTCTCTGAAATGTTTTTTCATAGCAAGCTGATAGAAATGTATTAGGAAATGCTTGAAGGTCACTTACTGTGTTTCTTTGACACTAGTTTTGATACATTCCATAAACCATTTTACATTCTGTGCTCCAATGTTATGACCATCAATCACATGTCTAGTGCCCCCAATTAATTAATCTAATGCTTCTAATCTTGTAAATTAATTCGACGTATTCAATGGGCGACTTTGTGTGAATATCCTCGTAACAGCCCCCCCCCCTCCCCCCTCTACGGACTTTTAAAATCAACCTTCACTTTTACTGTATGTTTATTATCCCTTACTGTCGCGATGCAGGATTATCAAAACAGAATAAGAAAAGTATTTGATTTAAAAATTGTTCTCTGTTATTTAAAAAGTGATGTTTAGAAATTCATGCAATTTGGGTCTAAACATTAATATCCGGCATTCGAATATTCGGTGTCTCAAGAAGATATGGAAAACAGCGAGAACAGAAAGATAGCAACAAAAAACGAAGAAAAAACTTCTTGTTGATGTTCAGCTGTTAATTTTTTAAAGATATTATTTCTTTGCGAATAACCGGTCTTAAGAGAGTTCATTAATCAAAATGAATCCTGCCACTGACAAATTATTGGAATGGTTAATTGAAACGTTTTGGGTTGATTGATACCTTTACCGTCCCCATTATGCGATATGAGTTCAATAACCAACAAGTTTCCCATGAAATCTATTTTCCTTCTTGGTGGATATAAAAGTAATTCAGCAGATCTAATAATCCAGCTACCCATGGGATTAACACCAATCAGCGTCACTAACTCGAAATTCAATGAGACATAATCAGATTTTAGACCAAAATCATGTAATAAAAAAGGAAAAATGGGGGAATAGGTGAACAACAATCTTCACCAACTCGTAAATATGGAATCGTATCATCAGCTATAGGACGTAAAAAAAAGCCTTTCAACATTAGAGCCTAATCCAAGACTACATGCACAGTTGTTGCTATAAAATATACTTTTAGGAATGGTTCAAATCTGTAACGGGCAATCTGTGGGCAACCTTAGACAACATTTGATTACCGTATATTCTCGCATGTGGGTCAACTGGCCTAAAAATGTACAAATTCTACCAATCTGGCCTATCCGAGATTCTGCTTGAGAACCTAAATTCTTGTTAGAACAAACGTACAGATGACAATCGAGTTTGTTACATCGAAAAGATTATTTCCTGAACAATACAGAACATTAATAAGACAATAATTAATAAAATAGTAGTATTAGATATGTTGTGCTACCGTTACGCGTCTAAAATTTCTGGAATGTGCGCGAGTAATTAACACCAGACATGCCTAGCGTGGCACTACCAGTTTAAGGATAGAGTGCAGGAGTTTTATCAAATGCTCAAAAACCCTAATAGTTTAATGCTAATAAATATCTCGCATGTTTAATTCCGAATAAATAAAATCCCAAAACAAATATTTTAAGGTGAAACCAAAATTAACGATTTTTTTTATTAAGACCTCATTTGAGAACCAAAAATATCTCGGAGTATATCCGAGATATAGACTTGAATCCTGTAACATTGAAATATCACCTTGATTTTTCTACTAAAGCGCCTGTCAATGAAAGCTCTGAATATTTTAAAGTTTGGCCATAATAGTCATTTTTGCTGACCAAAACCTACTGTTAATACTGTTTTAGCCTTGTTAATAGAAACATTGATAGTTAAAGTTCAAACATTGTTTTTAATAAAAAGAAGTGAACCGGTCTATTTGTATGCATGTTGAAAAGAAAATCACCTATTTTCTGGACCAAAAGTGGCCCCTGAACCATGTCCAACATATATGTTCGACATATAAATTACAACGTCCATATTTTTGTTTTCAATTGGGCACTTTGATTTATGTATGTTGATAAAATTGTTGACAACTGTCGTTGAAGCATGACCATCTGACAAGTTGTTCTGTTTTGTGTATTGACACCCCAAGGGGTTTATGATAACAATAAAAATTGTTTTCACTGAACATCGTGTTACTGAAAGTTTGCATCTAAGAGATTTTTCAGAAGTTTCGAATGTCATTTTTTGTGGTAGTCTAATTTCCGCTAAATTTTGCGGTCTGGAAAAAAACGCCCAAAATTAAAATCACAAAATGCCAGTTATGCAATGTTTAAGAAGTGTTTTTCATTCACTCGATTTCTAAGTGCCGTAGAACTGGTTGACATTATCGCCTTTGTTTGACAGCTTCGCACCCTCGGATTCCATGAACTGTCTGTATTATTTCTCGCTCTCTCTCTCTCTCTCTCTCTCTCTCTCTCTCTCTCTTTCTCTCTCTCTCTCTCTCTCTCTCTCTCTCTCTCTCTCTCTCTCTCTCTGGTTGAAATTAGTTGGGTCGCACAATATTAATAATTATTCTGAGCGTATAACCTTGTTTTTTAGTGCAAGTCCCGAACTAGATACCATTCTTTGCTGTTCAGCTTTTGAAGAACAACTTCTGTGTCCCAGAAAACTACAATGTGCTGTTGAGGAATTGAAAAACCTATTAAGGGTCATCCGTTTTGTGGTAGTTTTTTTTTTGTTCGTTTTGCCCTGATATAACCATAGTCGAATAAAATCACTTCCAACTAATAAATAAACAGCATTAACCTCAGCAACAAGAACACTTTTGCTTTCCAGAGCCAATTTGGTTTTATGTCAGAAATGCAAATAAGACGTGTCCTGTTCATTATCAAATAAATAATACTACTGTTAGCAAACACACCATATTGGTTACTTCCCGCTCCTCCTGCTTCTTCTGGACCAATTTATATACGGACTTCTATCAATATAAGTTAAAAAAAATGTCCCACAGACACTTGCTGAAAGTTCCCCCAAAATCCAAAATCTCCAGCTCCGAAAATTATTCCGACACTCCGATTTTGTATCCAGGATGTGTGCTCTTTTCCCGTAAAAGGCATTCAATCACTTTTTTATGAACAAAAGTTAGTAAATTTTGTGATCAAACTTTGAAATCTAAGATTAATTGTACCGGTTGTGTATGTGCAAGGTAAGCGGAACTCGAAATCTAGAAGCCTTGCTTAACAGAGTCCTTGCATTCAACATAGCCGGTGCATTCTCATTTTGGAGCTACATCATTAGTGGACAAATACACAATGTCGAGATGAGAACTTTAAAATGCTCCAGCTGCTTTCTCTTCACCTCAAAATCCACACACATACACATACACACACACACACACACACACACATATATATATATATATATATATATATATATATATATGACGTATCAAGTAGTGAGTCATGATTCATGAGGTATGAAGTATTAAATATGAGGTATGCGAAGGAAATAAAGTATGAAGTCATGTGTGAAGTATGAAAAGTTGAATATGAAAGTATGAGGGATGAAGTGTGAAGTGTGCATGAAATATTAGGTGTGATGTACGAACCATGAGCTATGAAGTGTGTTGTGTGTATGCGAAGTATTTTGAGGTATGAATTGTAAAGTGTGAGGATATGATAAGCTGATGTGGTATCCCGATTTACTATACTAGATTCATATATATGTGGAAACATTTGAAAATTGATAAAGTAAATGGGTGGTAGATTCAAACAATTATCCTTACAACATAGTTATCCTTGTCCAACAACACCCATTAATACATTCGATATGTCAGCTCGAGTTAGAAAATTGAGCACGTTAAATCTATTTAACGAGATGAAATTATATAACAGGGAAGGAAAAAGTAATTTGTATACAAGCCGCTAGACATTTTTAAAGTCCATGATCTTAACTTTGATTGTGATAGTAGTAAGAGTAGATATATTGCAAAGTGTGATATGGCCTTCTGGCAAAATCAGCTTAATTGGGCTATATTGTGTGCAACATCTGGATGTGGAATATCATATTCGCATGTTTTTGAGCCAACCATACCAGAATTAGTCCAGATTCTTTACAGATTTTACAGATACTTTAGGATTAGAAAGCTTCTATTGGAATATTCGATGTTAGAATGTTGGATGGAGCCGAGCATGCCAATATTTTAACTCCAATAGTAACAGTTTCAACCTAAAGCAATTTAAGATCATCTACAACAAATTTGATATTTTCCTAGTAGATTGGAGATATGATAGACGAAGGAGTAGATATCTAATCCAAAATGGTAGCGATGAACACAGAACCGTATATTGAGGATTTGGGGAACCTACACCTCCCAAAGTATTGGCAGCAGACAAACGTAAGTACAATTATAGCTCTGGCACGGATAAATTCTGGAGAAGGAGGCTCCCAGACGAAACGAACTCGAAATTTCCACTTGCTGGTGGATGGACATATTTCTTTCTCCAAGATAGCAACAGACAAACAGACAAAGGAATAACGCGGCTAAATCGGTGTCAGATCATATGTGATGTGTTGTATTGGGTACCCAAGTGCAGAACGGAATAGCCATCACACATTCCATTTCCACTGTACAATAAAAAGAAGTTGTTTGAAAAGAGGATTTGGGAGAGCAATAATATGAATCGTATGACGACATCATAAGATTCCAAAGGTATATCACTAATTCAAAAGTGAAGTTGGATTATGTCACTGGTGGTCGTGCTATCTTTCTCTTACCTACTGATATGGTTGTGAAGCTTGATAGTACAGTGGACGTCCTGACGAATGGTCGACATGAATGTAAAGTTCTATCAAACTCGTTTGGTAACCTACTCCGTACCCGTTATAGTTATTGCAAATACCAGCCAATCTAGTGTTAGGATGTGTAGTATCACATGATCAGAGATAAATGAGACTATCTTTGATGCTGTCGAGAATAGCCAACTTATAATGTTACCAATGATGCCTGGAATGGCTTATATAGCTTTTTAAGCTAACTTCTTCAAATAATCTGCAATATTTTTCAACCCGTGTTTAATCTTGTCAATTAATCGAGGTGGAGCACGTGGACCAGGAGTAGCTGTAGGAGTTGGAGTAATTAAATTATTTACAAGGTTTGCAATTACCAATGTAAGAGGGGTATTGATCATTCCTATAGCTGCAGTAATTATGACAATAGTTACACTCTATTGCTTGAATAATATGTTAGGTCTTTCAACTAATGGTAAATTAACTTTAAAATTTCTCTGCTCAATTGTTTCCTTCCTGCAACTCTAAAAATCTGCGTTTTATTCCAGTTTTTGTGATCTCAAACTTTCAACACTCAGCAATAGACTTGGTAACTTCTTCAATTTATGATCATCCTTTTCTCTGCTAATGTCCTTCTTCATGTTCTCTATCTGTTTGTCGTACATATCTCTGTCCATTTCCAATTATTTTATTACATCTCTCAATTTCCCAGTTTCTTCAGCAAATCCTTTGTTTTCTTGTTCCTGCTCAAATGCATAGAACCTAACAGGTTTTTGATCGTTATGCAAATTAAAATATTCATCTAATATTGTTTCTGCTTATATCATCTGCTCGTCCAATAGCTCGTTTGTGTTTCCTCGGGAACTAGTATTTGCAGCTTCTGTGTAACAGTGGGTTTTAATAGATATGTAGGATCTATTTCTTCTGTCTCTGGAGTGTGTGTTTCCAGTGGTTGTCTACCTTTCAAGATGTCTTTGGAAAGATCATCGAGAAAGTACTTACCACCCACTTTACTTTCTATGGTGTTTTTGCTACAAAGAAAAGTTATACAATCTTTCGTACAGATACTTCCCCTCCGGCTCTCATGTTTGACCAAATGAATATTTCCCCAGTCCCTACCAGCGTCTCTATAAATGAATTCGTCACTTGCAGCGTAATTGTCACAAGGTCATATAGCCTGGCAAACATTTTGCCAGTTTCTTTTTTCGCAAACCCCGCCACTCCTTCATCAGATATATTTGATAGTGAACTACTTTCCGTTGACTTCGATGAATCATATGTGAGAATACGATAAGCATCTGACTCGGGAAAATTGTCATCTTTATGTTTTAGACTTTTTAGACGTTTCAGACTTTTAAGATATTTAAATGGACAGTAAATTGGAAGAGATGTTAAGATTCCTAGAGATAGGTCCGTGTGAGGAGTACCGCCGAGAGTTAAAGATTAGCGTAGCCAATGGAACTTGCAATGAGATAACTTCTAAGATGTTAACCGAGAAAGAGTTGGATAAGATGGAGGTCAAGTAAGTAAAGAGCACATATATAAAGATGCAAAAGAGATCTGTATCACTCATGCGACCCGTACCACCCATACATACTCGTACTAAACGATCTAATCCCCTTCCAGAGATGTTGTGAATACATATCCCATAAATGAGCGAGACTAACAACTTGATTAACATGCTGTATCACGCAAGTGTTACGTCTATACTTGTAGTTGGTTACAGTATGCTCTTGAACAAGCTACTGAAATTCAATGTTGGCCCACCAATCAAAATGTCAGTTGCATAAGATGCCACACTACTTGTGCCTGTATCTTTGAGTTAATTTACATCTGTCTATTTTGTGAAATTGGGTATATTGCCCGCAAAGAATATCGACCACTAAAGGGACAATGAAATCATTTTAAATTGCAAAATATCACTGAAGTGAAGAAAGAGTAAGGCAAAGATATTCAACACTATAGTGGTGTGAGGAAGAAGTTTAAAGCTGCATAAAAAATCCTTAATTGGATAGAAGTAAGCATGACAGCCATATCAAGTGAAATGCGTATAGCAGCTGGTAGTTTAGGGGCGGTTCCATATTCCTTTTGCGACAAAAGCCATCAGAGATAAATTGGTAAATAGAATAAAACATGATGAAACAATTGCATATACCAAGGGCAAACTAAATAGCATCGATGACATCTTTAGCCAACACAATAAGTGATAATGAGATCGAGCACGAGGAATTTACTCAGTTCCTGAAAATAATCAGCGGTGAAATAAATTGGACGTTCTACTGGAAAATATATTAAAGATAATTGGTGAGATATCGCCTCCAAGGGTAGAACATGTGTCTGATACTCTAACTGAAAGATTTCTGACAAATTAATTGCAGAACTATTACCTAGTAACGCTAAAATGGTGGCAAAAGATGTGGTAGAAATGTATATAGTATCTTAACTAAAACAAAGTTGAAAATATAATACTGCCTAACAAAATAATGTGTCTACGATACTTAGTCATTGATCAAACCACAACTATTACGAGTGATATTGATAGTAGTGATACTATAGAACCTAGAACTAGTGATAGTAGTGATACTAGAGAACCTATAAGTAGTGATACTAATGAAGCAATTAGTAGTGATAGTAGTGATACCAATGAACCTAGTTAACCTACAACTACTGAAGCTGGAAATGTAAAGTACAAGAAGGTCAAATGGTCAAATTGTGAGAAAGAGGTACTATCAACCATTTTATCAAGGCACAAAAAGAAATGCAAATCGACTAAACCTACTGAGCCTACCAAACCTACTGAACGTATTGACGATGAAGAGGATTGTGATGACACTAATTATAATAGTCTAATTGATCCTGTTATATTCGTTAACGGGTAGTGAAGGTTGTATTCGAAGTACCGATCAAATATATGAAACATATGGTAAAGCGTATTATGACGGACTTATAAATCCGTATCATAAATGCAATAACCGTGTCTTAACAGAAAAAGGCAAATATGAGTACAATGACATATATGACATCCTAAGCGGGAATATGTCATATAAGTATAATTGTAAATCTCTAGATTCAGATGAGTATGACAGTAGAATGGTTATGGCATTTGAGGCAAATCAACATATGGACTGTCATAACTGTAATATACCCCATATATGTATCAGGATGACGTAAACATATCATTTTGTCAATGATTAAACGGTCGTTCAGTGGAATGGAATAAATATTCGAAAGTGGTCATGTAAAATTATTAACCCCTCCTTGGAGATCCTTGGAGACTTTAATTCCAAAGAACTACACCACTTTTTCAACCCTCTAAAGTTCGAAAACGCAGAAACATTTAAGAGATATCTACTTTCTAGGGTTACATTGGCACTGACTATCTCTAAAACGAAAACCTTATAGGAGGCCCGGGCGGCCGAGTGGTCTAAGGTGCTCGCCTGTACGTATCATTGACATCTCACCTATGTCCGCGTAGGACCGAGTCTCGGCTTGGCTAATGTGGGTATGTGAGAAAGCTTGCCAGTAGCTTCCCGTGGGTCAGAGGTTCTTCCTGGGGCTTTCCCGGGTCCTTCCTCTACCAAAATATACCGGCCGCCATGTATAGCCTAGCATGTGCTGGAAAATGGCGTTAAACTCACAAAACAAACAAACAAACCAAAATCTTATACAATTTGAATTTAACTGTTCCGTTAGAAACTTCAGTCTCTGTTTTGTTGATGTTGTTGGAAAATATAATTATGTCTTCCAGGTTCAAGATGAATGAACCTACGTACTCTGCACAGATTTGGGTATCGAATATGAAGTTCCCGCTATCGTATCTAAGATATTTTGATCGCAGCCCCCTTACTAGCCAATATAGTTTTTAGTCCAATACTATCCTCACCAAATACTAGCATCAACCTTTCTGCCATTCTGAACGATGGCATGATACCCTTCAGATCTTTTAGAGATAGACAGACAGACATACTGTCCTCGCTTTTCTTTTCCATGCATCTTACCTCACACCTTGTCTCGGCACCATCTAAATGTGTCAACACCTATATTTCAGAGTTACTGCGTACATATAGAGAGACTTTCGGGCTAAAGGCATGCATAGCTGAAATTGTGTCTTCAAAGATATTTGGCTTGACTACAATATAGCTAATTTAAATAAGCACAATTATTTGCAATGGAGAAGGAAAAAATGTATTTTATAGAGATATACTATAAGAGTGATATAGCCTTTAGCAATGTAAATATTCTGCGACAACGAATCAAACGTGATGGAATGAATATCAAATGTGCTTAGTTAAAGGAATAGCTAACCCAACAATCGACTTATACACTCCAAAAGCAAGGAACAAAAACGATTCACGTTTAAGAGAATCTATGTTACTCACGCTGATGACCAAATGCAAGCTGACATAGTTTATCTCCAAGCTTATGATGATCATGGAAACAAATATATTTTGACTACTATATATGTATTTTCCAAATACACATGGGCTCGAAAAGTGAAATCTAAACGTGGAGATAATATATACCAAGCATTGCGTTCTAGATTTTGTGTACGCAAACCTCGCAAGATACACTTTGATGAGGGTAGGAAATTCTATAATCGAAAGGTAAAGGATCTATTGGATAAGGAAAGTATAGAATAAATCTCCACTTACTCGAATAAGTGGAATAGAGATATAAACAAACTCTTAAGACTAGAATGTGGAAGTATTTCACCCAGAATGTGACTAGAAAGTGGGCTGATGGTGACTTGTTGCTTAAATTAGTTAAAGGCGACAATCACACTCAATATACTTTTATAGATATGACTCAAATAGAAGCATCGAAAAAGGAGAATAAAAGCAAGGTTTAGATCAATCTGGGTATAACAACTGCTCATTTTGGGACACTTCGATTTCAAATAGGTCAAAGTGTTAGAATTCAAAATATAAGCCCATCTTTAATAATGAGTATTTGCTAACTTTCACAGAAGAGACATTTAAGATACAAGAAGTACAGTTAGTTAATCCGGTAGTGTACAAGTTAGAAGATTTATAGAGAGAAGATAGAGGGAATCATTTACAAGGAGGAATTATAGCTACGCGACAAGCAAGATGATATTTATAAGATTGAGAAGATCTTGAAAACTAAGCGAATGAATGGAAGGAGGTATGTTCTAGTAAAATGGAAAGGTTATGACAGTTTGTTAAACAGTTCGGAACCAACTGAAAATATAGTTGATTAGACTTCCCAAAAATACATTTTCCAAACATCCAGAAGTCGTCCGGACGAATAGATGGGTCACGTCCGGACGACATTCAGACATGTTCAACTTCAATAGCAATACATATCCAAATGTTAATTTCCTGTCAAACTGCTTTCTATATCCTCCGATCTCTTGTTTAAGTTCACCAATCTTCGTAGTAAATGCAAGGTTCTTTAAGCCCCTTTCCGCATTTACTTCAGTTTTTAATGTATCTAGTCCATCTTGTAGATCATTGAAATATTTTCTTATTCGTTTCAGCCTCTTATCAAACTCATCTATACTGTCTTGTATCACACCTATATTAAAATCTATTTCCTTGTCAGCGTATTTTGACATTTTTAATCAGCTTTTCTTTAAGAGTTACGAAAGTCTGATCATTTAACACTTTAATTCTGTCATTGAAATCCAGTAGAAAATGGATCTTAGATTGTCTACATCGATCGGATACTTTTTCAATCAACCTTTTTACGAAACCTCTTTGCAATGGTTTGCATGGAATATTCACCTCCTATGATATCAAGTCGTCATGAAATACATTCTTGACAGCCACTGTGGTAATTATAGGTTTGGTGGTCTTGATTGAGGAAAAACTGCAAATTCTTCTATCTTAAGAAACCACAAACTGTCTCTGATTCTGTAAATGTTTTTTTATAGCTTTAAGCGTATTGAAACCTAACAACTTGGCACTATAAGATGTTATGTTGATTTTGTAATAGATGGTTTTGAGCTATGTTTCAGATATTCAATATCTATACTTTCTTCATTGTCATCATTAGCAGTTATTTGCTCTTTAACTCTTTTTATATGAATTTCTAGACAGTAGAAGCCATCTGGGATAAAGTATTTGTATCATTCTTATCATTAGCGTTGTAGAACATGTTGTTGTTAAATCAGAGGAGCAATTCTATTCATTATATTCTCTCTCTCTCTCTCTCTCTCTCTCTCTCTCTCTATATATATATATATATATATATATATATATATATATATATATATATATATATATATATATATATATATATATATATATATACATATATGGATGTGGATGGGTGTGGGTGTGGGTGTTACTATCCGTGTTGTCTGTAGGACTGGATACATATATTTCTTAATGTTATTTTATGTGGTTATGTGGGCCTATTTTCAAAATTTCCACCTATCCATGAATCAGTAGTATACTAAATAATATATCACATTACCAGAAATAAAGTATCTTTATGATGACTATGAAACTATGCAAAGTATACATATGCTAAGTATAAGAGGTGTGCAGCAGTGAGTTAAATGTATGATTCATCATTTTTGAAGTATGATGTATAAGTCATGCGAAGTATATGAAGTATGAAGAATTAGGTGTCTGAAGTATGAAGTATGAATGTATGATGTATGAAGTGTGAAGTATGTTTGAAGTATAATATATGAGGTACGAAATAAGACGTATTTGCTTACGAGCAGTGAGGTGTAAAGTTTGTATGCCAAGATTATGATGTAATAAGTGTTAAGTGTGAGGATATGATAGGGTGAAGTGGTAAGCCTACTACTTACGTTTCACGTCCAATTAAGCAATTATCGTTTAACATTAGATACCAGCGATGTTTGGCACTGCTAGGTCTGATTTCACTGCTAAGGCCTATGACATTTTTCTGTCACGATTCTTGCTCCTTGACCTAGATAGTTGATATTGTTGATATCTTATATGACATAGATGATCAGCTCTCCTTATTAAAGCGTTCCTTTGGCATAAACTCGAAATGGTTAAAATGTGTGACCACACAGAGAAACCTTACCTGAAAGCTTAAACAAGATTTTAAATGACCTTGACCTAGCTCAGTTATGTAGGACGGGGGAGGGGGGTCATGGAGAGCATATGATTTTGTAGTTAGCAGCCCTCGAAAGGATTGGATCTTATTATAGGAAGATTTGAACCGGAAATGTAACAAGATTTGTAAAGTGACCTTGACCTTGATTTAGGGATAGATGAGTGGGTGGGAAAGCTTGAAAATGTACAACCGTGCTTACTAATTCTACAATCGGAATTTGACAACAATGCATCAAAAGGTTTGGAACGTATAACCATACAGAAATACTGAGATTCAAATCTTGACCAGGATTATCAAATGACATTGACTTTGCCACGGGGAGATAGGTTTGTGGTACATGGAGGTGAAGGAACAGTGTTTGCTGATTCTACGGTCCAAGCATGGCAGCTATCCATCCAAAGCTGTGGGACTTATGATCATACAGAAAAATGTTACTAAAACGCTTAATCATAGTTTCTGCAACTTTTTGGAACAAGTGCCTTTGTTATCGCATGCGAGACAACAATCACAACAATTCATGCGCCTAGTAAATGCTATATTGTCTTGTTTAAGTCTTTGATACAAGTTGTATAGGCAAACACCAGAGACAGAGGAGGAAGTGTTACACGATATTTTACAGTGTCTTTGATATTCAAACATAGCATGAACTTTTAAGTGGTAAATACGGTACAATACAAAGTGAATAAACTGATATCGAGAAGAAAAAATACATCATTGACCCAAATAAATGTGGGTGTATCCTTCTCCCATCCCCTCCATCTACCCCCTCTTTCCCTCCCGAACCTATTTAGAAGCTTCTTTTCTGATTGTGTGTCACTAGACTATGCAGCAGGTGGAAAGATTAATATGAGGAACTTTTGGTAATCACATTCTAAAAGCTACAAGAATTCGCTGCATATGATTATGGTATTTTAAAATTGTATTCGCCTTTTTATTTTCGATAAGGGAGTGCGCAGCAATTTTCTGAGTGATTTGTACATTTTATACATTTTTCAAAAACTTATATTAATGTATTGTTATTTTCTGTAATACTAAAGATGACAAGCAAACACAAAAAACGAAAACATTTTGCGAATAGTCGACAAAATATCTTGTGGTATTCGCTTACCTTCCAGTGTGTTTGTACCCCCTACCGATTTTAAAACAAAAAGCAGCAAGGATACAAAATATGCACAAAACTTAGTCATTCCATTCATCAATTTATAATTTCTAACTTGTATACAAGCAGCAGCAACAACAACAACAACAACAAAAGTGCCTATTTAGAAGGAAGATATAATCTTGAACGAGATGAATAACTATATCTTCTTGGACGTAAACTTTCTTTTCAGACATAACAATGCCAAGCGTTTTTTATGCATGGTATCTCTAGGAATGCATATCTTCAGCTATAAGATGGTTTTTTGTTTTGAAAGTACACACAAGAAGACTTGACAAGAATTGGATAAATCTCAGCTGGGACAATACGATTGCGGACCTAGCTTCGGTATACGTTAGTGTCAATGCTACAACGCCACTATACAACAAACATGTACAAAGCTAAAGAAAACTTTGCATGCTGCATCCTAAGACATTATATTTTACTGAGGAAATTTTAGTCTTACTGTCTGTTTTATCGTACTTTTCAAAATCTGTCAAGCTTCGGTTGTTAAAATAAAAGCACCATCTCAGATATAATAATTGAAGAATAGATGCATCAAGAATACAAGCCAGACTATAAAAGGCAATAATGACCTGTCAAGACTCAACTCAAAACACATAAAAGCGCATCTTCGGGAAAGCTTCAAACTGTCGTTACTTGTAATACAGTTAAATACATACAAGACTTTTTCACACACACACATACAGACAGACAGACAGACACACACTATTTCCAAGGATATTCCATGTCCTATAAAGAGAGATAAATAACCGACTTTCCATGTTCATCATTTTTAAACTTAAATTTCGATAGTATGTTATTCATAAGGAACATAATGAATAGTTCTGATTTATTCAGCTTGTATACCTGTATTTCATGTATGTGGCTACATTAAGGTTATTAATGATTCACAAAAACATCTAAAGTTTTCAGTATAACTTGAAAAGAGAATCGACGTACGAAACAAAATGGATAAGACTCCTACTCATACACATCCATCTTGCACAAATACAGATTACACGAATCATGTCGTATATCCCCCGCTGTTAAATGCCCCAAAAAACTATAAAAAAAAACTGAAGTAGAAGTTGTAGTAGTAATAGTAGTAGCGGTATTAATAATAATAATAATAATAATAATAATAACGAATCAGATTCTGTAAAATTACCAGGCCACTTAATAATAATAATAATAATAATAATAATAATAATAATAATAATGACTTAGAGATTGTTGAATCACGGGGCCACTTATTTATGCATAATTGTATGTATGTATGTATGTATGTATGTATGTATGTATGTATGTATGTATGTATGTATGTATGTATGTATGTATGTATGTATGTATGTATGTATGTACATTTTAAAGGAACTAAAAAAAAATCGGTCAATAATTGTCTCAAAAGATGATCATAACCTGCACTTTCAACTTCGAGTAATTAACTTAAACGACATGTGAAGATTTAAGCATAGCTAGGAATCAAATGTAATAAGCATCTGGATATAACCTTTAAAAATAAAAAGTTTAATATCGGGTCAATAGTGTAGCTATTGGCACACATATATTGTCTGTCATTTGAAAATATGTTGGCATAACAATCGAAACGAGATTTTGTCACTAATTTTGCTCTCAATTCTCACTTTAGATCATTGGTATTGACCTGAATTTCATTGGTATAATAAGTAACTATTAAAAAAATTCACACTAAGGCATGCCCAATAAGCACCATCAATTAATTAATTAATTTATTTATTTATTTATTTATTTATTTATTTATTTATTTATTTTTTTAATGAATTAATTCAATTATATATTTATTTATTTGCTGGAATTTAATCGTCGTTGAGTTTTGAATACCTAAATTTTTATCTCAGAATTTGGCCCAGTGTAGCATCAAGATTTTCGGCTATCCGGTAAAGTACATATTTGGACGAAGCATTCGAAAGTATGCCTGCGTAATTCGTGTCTCCTTCATTACTAAGTATCAAATACAGTGCATACCCAATTATTTTTTCATTGGACCAGTTTTAAGGAAGAAACATTTTTAGCATGTGCATATTATAATTATTAGGACAACCATCCATAGGTTAGGTATTCTTGACTTTTATTGTGTCTACAATGCATATTCTCCTTACTTAAGCGCGACTGTACACACACACACACACACACACACACACACACACACGGACAGAACAAGGACTTAACACAGACGCTACGGAAAACATAAAAAGGCTATATACAAAAATGCATCACTGGACCAACTGGAACTGTTGTAGATGAAGAATAAAGACAAAGAAATACATAAAATGATGAGTAGATAAACTATGTAAAAAGGCAACTATGTCTCTGTCTATGCACCTTAGAGTTACGAGCCATTACGTATCCTTTTCTTAAGGAAAACTAATACAGACAAGTTATAAACATACACAAAATTATATGTTAAAGAAAGAAGAGATTTGATATGCGACTGAAATTACCTCTATATAGTGGGCCCGTTAAAACACTGTGATAAAACACAGATTTTGACTTGTGTATAATCCTTACAGGGTGCCATGTTCAATATATGTAGCAAGAACAACACCTATTATTACTGACATCTCGAATGAGCCACATAGTTATAATTATATAACCAATCTAAACAATATTTATATTTTTGGAAAGTCAATATAACTCAGATGGATCATGTAAATTAGACTTTGTGGGTTTTTCAAGTGAAATCCAACATTACAATTTATTCAGTAGTAGTAGTCGTCGTAGTCGTCGTAGTAGTAGTAGTCGTCGTAGTCGTCGTAGTAGTAGTAGTCGTCGTAGTAGTAGTAGTCGTCGTAGTAGTAGTAGTGTGAGCAGCAGCTGCAGTAGCGAAACCAGCAGCAACAACAACAAGAGCAACAGTACTGTTGCATCAGTTGAAGTATCAATAATAAGAGCAGGAGCAGCAGCAGTGGAAGTAGTAGTAATAGTAGTAGAGTCTCGTATAGTGAAAGTTGTGTATGCAATATACATCATGTTGTTGAAGAATGACAGGATATTATGTTTCTTTTGCTAAAAAGATACACTTTGTTCCTCTGTAATCACCGGTCATCAACTTAAGTGTTTCACGCTCATTCCGATTACATCAGCTCATGAAGTTAATTTGATTTATTTTTACATCACTTTCTTCTGACTATGTTGGAAAACCTACTTTTACATGAATAGATGTCGTGTTTGTATTTAGATGACTATTAGACCTTTCAGAAATTAGTCTTAAGTCCAGGCCACGCTCATTTACATAATAGCAGTTTTTTTTTTTTTTTTTTTTTTTTTTGGGGGGGGGGGGGTCATACATATTAAAGAGATATGAAATTTTACATACTAATAATATAACTAGTGTAAGGTAACTATTAAAATTGAACAAAGTCAAACCAATAGTTTTTGAGTTATTCAGCTCAGTTTTGCTGTATGTTTCTAAACATCAACCCAGTTTGTAAGAATGATTTCAAAATGTTGACCTATATTATGTAACATGCATAGAACGACTGACACCATGGCTCAGTTGATAACCGCTATGTAATGAGGTTAATAGAAAAAAAATGTATGCACGAGTATGCGATAGCGGAATCTCACACTCAAGGTCAGATTTTGTGGGCAGAACTCGGCAGAGCCTCGTTTCAGTCTTAAAATTCTGACCATCGGTTGGATTGTCCCTATCCCACACCATCGCATATGATAGTTAAAGATTCTATCACAAATGCAAATGTATGCGAAATAAGAAGATGCTGTGTAAAGTTTATTGACATTTCTGAAAGTTCTACTTCCCTTTAGTCAGCAAATTTTGTCACTAATTAGAACATAAAGTAGTAGGCGTCAGTTTGAGGAAGCTGTGAACGTGCTGAAAAAAACGTACTTTCTCAGCTTCAACGACTGACCAATTATTTTAACACTTCCGAGCAAAGACTTACATTTCATTTAATCAATCAAAGACGTAAATAAACAGATACATTTTCGGTTGACTAATTTGAATTACATCTCATGAACAGATTTGCCTGCTTGAAATACTTGGTACGTCGAAATTTCAAAATCTGTTCACTGCCTATACTGATTTCTCTATAGTAATATTGACCTATGTTTCGCCAATTTCTAATTCAGTCTCTTGAAAAATATACTTTCAGTTAATTTAGTGATATGCTTAAATATCAACTGCACGCTGTCTAGAGGATAGACAGATTGTTGAATCAAACTGAGGATAGACAGATTGTTGAATTACGGATCAAACTGTTCACGTACTTGTTGAGGGCATATAGTGTCTTTGCACTGGGAATGAAGACTTTTTTTCGTTACTAGTACAATTTATAGCTCTAAGATTTTGTTAAATATTTTTAATAACTATTTAGCATTACAGTTTATTGATTTTTATCTTAAATGGACAAAAACAAATGTGCACAATATTTAACGCATATAAGACAAGTCAGTGCCATTGGTGTCGTATGTGTCCTTTTAATGTTGGCCCTCACAAAGTATGCAATAAGAACAAAATCACTAAACTTCCATGCAATGCCACGTGCATTTGTTGTATCATGATATGTTTTTACGACTCAGCTAGGTTAATATATTGCCAATTAATTCATCCTTATTTGTTTGGTTTTTGTGTTTTTTTAACCGCAAATATCCAAAGATGACAGAGATGTTATTAATACATCGAAACCCTTTACCAAATTGTCTTTCTCTGGAAGTTATTTAAGCTTTAATCTGTGCAATTTTTTGCTTCAAAGTCAAAATCTTGATATACAATTATTAACTCTCTGCTAATTCCTCTTATTAATTTCGGATCTTGGTTCCTAAAAAATGTCAACAATAGACTGCCATCTATTTAAAATGCCTTGCAAAACCATATGCATAATAATAGAAGTAGTTTAATCATAGAATATTAATGAACTACTGGTATGCAAGTACGTGACAAGGAAATTGTAGTTTCAATGTTTTCATACCACCGATTCTAACTTTGATCAATATCTTTCTTAGCCTATTTTTGACGGTTGTTTTGTACATTTCTTAATTTGTTTTAGAACAGCGTTTGAGAATATTTATAAATGTCCATTGTTTTTAGTAATAATTGCATTACTTGCATATCATATTGTACAAAAAAATGAGACTTAAACAAGAATGCTATTATTTGTAAGCATTATCGATAATCCAATTAGAAAACAAATTAAGCTAGTGAAATAATTTCTAAGTTTCGCAAGCAATTAATTCAACAGCAGATCCACATGTCATTCTCTAAATTATAAAGTTTTCATGGGGAGCAAGTCCCAATGAAAACGGCCATGTATTAAACTGTACATTAAGCATCATTGATAATTAGTCATTATCATCCCAATTTTAATTTCAGAAACCGATAACTATCAACACAAATGTGTGACCAAACTAATGTACGTTACGTGACTATGGCTGAAAACTTTCTTACTTGTTATGCTGGATTTATTTTCTTTTCTCTGTTCCTTATTTGTCTGTGCAGTGACAGGCTACTGAAGCATGATAATTGTCCTGTGTACTGTAATGATTTTAAAAAATTACTTTCGTGAATAATTGTTATTATAGTAGAGAATTCGGCAACGTTTTATACTCGGCTATTCGACGGAAGAAAATAAAAAGAATAAATACGAAAAGAAAAGGGGTAAAATATTAATTTGCGTCTCGTTATGTGGCCATTTATGGATTCAACTGACTTAGCCTGTTGGACTTTTAAAGCCACGTTTGATAAATACAAATTACCACATAGCGACGAAGCCACATGAGTTCTGTTAAGCATTTTTTCAACTCCGCGGACAGTGGGTTAACAGGCTGAAGCTTCTTGCATAAACAACACTGGTGCATAATTTTTCTTGTAATAGACAATAAGAAGAGTACTATTCCATCCTCTTATAAGGTTTAGCACTATCAGTAGTATTAGTATTACTAGTAGTAGTAGTGCCGATAGCTGGTGATAGGTACAGAAACAATGGTTGTACTGGTGTTCATAAAGATCTTGTCTCCCCCTTGTTTCAAGTAACAAAATTAATTACCTTGGGCTAAACTAGTTCCATGGCGTTGGTGACATTTTTTTTTAATTGTATCTCTCCTTGTTTCCTTCATGAATATTCGATGGTTGCCATAACAATACTCGCATATCCTTGGAAAGAGAACATTATCAAAAAGAAATCCGTTGTTGTTATCAAGCGACAAATATTTAAATGTATCTACAGAAAACTAGTCTAAAGATGTTGGTCAACGGCACGTGCCTCGCAAGTCTGGCATCAGCTCCTAGCTCTAAAGGCTTGATGGATATTCCAATCAAGTTTTGTTAGAACTGTCAATTTATTACGTCAAGATCCTACACGTATTGTGGATAGCTTGATATGTGTATATAGGATCTGATCGTAAGTATGTTAACAACTGAAACAAAAATACAACAAAATAAACCTCTCAGAGATCTATATAGCGATTGTTTAAATGTTTGTTGCCAGACATATGTAGGTAAAATTATATTGGTATGAAAATTAAATTCTATCAGACAAATTAGTATTTGTTGGACACTGAATCAGCCATTTGAAGAAGGCTTGAGACTGTTGACACTAACATTTTTGATATTCAAATTGCTATTTCCATTTCTAATTGTCTTATACAAAAAGTACTGCGCAACACTACATGAGCATTAAAATTCCTAAGACAACAAACTTGTATAAGGACTTCCTCAATCAAACACTTTTGGATTGTAGCGTACTAACGGGGGAGGGGGGGGGGCCGACGGAGTGGTTGCCAAAACAGCTGATAAAAATTCGGGCCACGTATTCTGGCCCTTTGAGCCATCATCGTCGCCCCTGGCGCTATTTACCCTTAGTTCACCACTGCTTTTGGAATAGCTGAATACTTTGATACAAGGCTAAGTCAATCTAATGCAGCATGAAATTTCCATAGATTGTTAAACAGTTTCAACCATTACAGATTTCTTTGGGACATATTTTGGAAGTAACAGTTTCTTCATGGCACATACTGTACGTCTTTGCGTGTTTTTAACTTTTTTTCTGAACCTACAAATCAAGAGGAAAAAGATGTTTAAATTTACATAGCAGTTTAATAAATATTACGTTGCAAACCTCCTCACAAGGATAGTGTTCTATAGGATTTAAGATCATTAAAAATAATACGCCATGTGATCGGAGTTAGTGGCAACAATATAATTGACAGGGTGTAACGCCCGTTATAAAGATAAACAAAATTACGGTCTTGCCTGCAACAAATGTCATTTGTAGTTTTAGAAATACTGTTACAATTTTTGACGTTTTCACTTTTGATTTTCCCCAATTACGATGTTTCGTGTCAATTGTGACCAAATGTAATCAATGTACATTCGTACAAACCGAAGTTACAGGCACTTCAATACATAAATAAATAATTTGCCACAAAGACTTTAAAAAAAGCAACCTAAATGATTGACTTTTGACATTTCGATCTGTAATCTCAAAAGATATTCTTTGACACTCAATGAACTTAGTTGCTAAGTCCGTTGGCAAGACACTACAAAGAGTTTGAGGCGCTCGGGGGCAATGTTCTTTAGTGGCGCCCCTACTTTGCCACAGAGAACAGTTTTTACGTCAGTTGCCAACCCCCACCTAAGCCCTGAAACCGGGGGCTTATGGGGGGGGGAACAAACAAAAAAATTCTAATGTGAAAAAAGAAGTAGATTTACACTCGCCTAATCAGAGAATGAAAAAGGAACAATACAGAATGAAGACAAATATGAAATCATTGCATAGGTAGGGCACACGTTTGCAGAAAAAGAATTGCATAATTACATGAGACATGGATTCATACCGTTGTCATACAGGACATACCCCTATTCTCGGACGTTATCCAGTGTCTTCATTAAAATTCTTTTATTAGTTTCCGATTTATTTGGGGAAAAAACGCTTAGAAATTTGGACTAGATAAATGGTTTGTGTACTTGAAATGATTCTAATGTCTCCAAAAACTAAAATAGCTGCTGTTTTGAAGTTAGACGAGTTGTGGAGCAAAGAGCACAGCCAATAAATTTCATAAAGGAAGGATTACTGTAATCAGTGAAAACAGGATACATACCAATGAATCACGTCTTCGAGGAAGATAATATCACATCTGATTCGTTTAACCCTAGGATGATATCGAAGATAAAGTTATGGATTGACCAGACGGTTTATAGCCTGGAACAATCTAATGGTAACATGCTCAGTTGTGTCTGTTTCATCAGACATCTGCAACTCTCCCTCACTATCAGACCTGAAAATTACGTAACTCCGAGCTTGATTTTCCACTCAACTAATAAACATTCATTTTTCAAAAGAAACATTCTTTGTGATTGGTTGGTATAAAATGTTGAACTCAAGCTCCAGCTCAACAGTTGCATGATTTTCAGGCCATGACTTAGAACGAAAACAAAATATCTAATGCGTATTCAGCATATTGTCACGACATTACTATTCGTCTCTTCTTTAATCGCATTGATTAATCAGATGACTTACACCAAAATAATTGAACGTAATTAGGCATAAAAATAAGACAGGCTTCTACTTAATTACAACCATGTCTGATAATGGCTTTTTCATGTAACTGTAGAAACAATATTTTACGTCCAGCAGCCATATCAAGGTACATCACTACTGCCACCAGACATGACCTTGTTTTTTTTCCTATTAGGAAGACGTTTGAGTAACTCACAATTTACTGCATATTAAGTAGCGATTCATGGACTGCAAATTATGTAATGACTCATTAACTGCACTGAATTCAGATACATACAACATAAAATGCACGGATGTAAATTTTAAGTACATAACAAACCCCCAACATCATTAGTGATGAGATTTTAACTCCTTTTATCAGCTTTCTCATTAACCATGGTTGTTATGTAAATTAGTATAAATTAATATTACACATCCATATGCATCGTTTCATTTCAATGCTCCTCGTTAATTTTGATCGTTTTGATTCCGATCTTCTGTTTCCATGGTGATTTTACTCCTGCCTTAATGAGTGGACTAGTTTGCATTTCTGAAAAGAAACATACACAAAAATGTCTTTAATGTCTTTTTTAAACTCCCTTGCAACATATCAATGTTATAAATATATTTTTATGCGTGCATTGTTCTTTTCGAGGAGCAAATGAAAAGATCAACAAGGATGCTGTTTACCGTCACAATAGTTTTCTTTGCGATGTATACATTGCCCGTTTTTTTACGCTTGGGTTAGCTCATATTCAGTAACATATATATATATATATATATATATATATATATATATATATATATATATATATTCTCTCTCTCTCATATCATTTCGTACCCTCCGTTTCTTCCTAAATTGGTACAATATGCAGATAAATAAGTCAAAAGAATTTCCTTTCATTAAATTTAGAACTCATTTGATAGACATAAATACATATGCGCAAGAACATTCGGATTTCAAGAATCATGATTTATTTTGAGCATGAATTATTTGCGTGTAAACATTTGAGTCTTACAAAATGATAGCTATATTACGTTCAATTTGCGTTCAGTGGGAGAATTACTTTGCCAGCTTTACCAATTATTCATTCACAGTTTGACATTTTTTTTTTTCGTTTGTGGCTAAAAGCGTAAGATGTTAATAAATCCTGTTCACTGGGTTTTCAGTGAGATAAATGGTACAGGATCTTATTATATGATGTATTCCTTGAGGAAAAAAAAAAGAATACATATGGATGTTCTGCCCATAACACAAGCCGACTGTCATCAAAGTTTCGTGTCTTTGTAATTGTCAGAAAGGATACACAACAAATGCGCACTAATTGCTGTAATAAAGCGTAATAAGCAACCTTTACTTGCAAAATACGATAGCTCTTGAAGGATAATTGGTGTTGGAAACTTTGTTTTTCTTCATTATAATCAGGAAGTTTGTATTTAAATGACCTGATCCATTAAAAAGGCTTGACCATACAGGAGGCTAAATGTGTCTTCCAACGATGAACGGGCATGAAGGCTCTTGCTGTGACAGTTGTGAATTCTGTAACGCCTTGAATGTCACACATAACTGCTTGACTTGCACCAGACATGAAATAAATACAGTCGGTCAAAATGAAATAACTTATCATACACCCCTTTTGCAACCAATACACAGGACAGAAAAACTAAATGCAGGCTTAGGGCAAGTTTCTCAGTTTCAGTCCTGCAAGTTTCATGAACTTAGTGCAAGATGCATGGACTTTGAAGTCGAGGCAGCTAGGGAATTTAGACTATGTAATAAAAGAAAAAGCGACTTCATTTTCATGTCAAAATATATACGTGTGTGTATGCGTGTGTGGGTGCGTGCGTGCGTGCGTGCGTGCGTGCTTGTGTGTGTGTGCGTGTGTGTGTGTGTGTGTGTGTGTGTGTGTGAAACACTTTCAAGTCCTGACTGGACCTACATGAGATGTTTCAAACTCCTTTAATATGACAGAGTACAGAACTCCGTCTTTATAACACTTTCCATGAGAGCCATACAATAGACTAGCGTTATAAGTGAGGGCGCCTTATATTGAGGTTGTTTCAATAAGGATGTGTTATAATAGTGCATAAAAAACAAACAAATATTGTATTTAATGATATGAAATCACATTATTATTACTTATCATTAGCCAAGATCTAAAAGAGAAATAATTCCATCAGCAATAATAAAACAAAAAAGGAAAAAGTTCGAATTAATCCATGGGCATACCTGTGTTATAAGAGGGGCCACGGTATACTGAGTAGCTTTATAGTGAGGGATCATTATATTGGATGAAAGTTTGACATTTTTATTCTTTTTTAAGTTAATGTATTTGCTTATTCCTCATGTGTATATAACTGACGTTGGCATAATTATTAATATCATTATTTCCAAAAATGAATGTAAAGTTTCATTCAAAAGAATAAATGACATGCATTACGCGTCGATACCCTCTCCACGATACAGTATTAGTGATAAACAAAATTCAGCCCAGATATGCTGGGATGTCGAATTGAATTTGTGTCACATTTACTCCAAACAGATCTGAAGGGTTTAAATAATAGCATTTATTATGGAAAATGGAAATATTCCTGTCGAGTTCACTTATATACAATATTACTCCTGTCATTTTATATCTATACTAAATCAAACAGAGTATATAACTGCTTCTTAAAATATGCACATATGCAAATATATCAAAGTACTAAACTGTATGTATGACGTCTATATTTAAATAACAATTACCGACCATTCTGAATAGGTAAAAAAGTTATTCTTTCTGCCTTGTATATCTATGTGCTGGTGGTGCTTATCATTTTCTTGTAAGGTACACAGATTATAACTCTCAGACGTAATTTAATTTTTTGCAAACTTCGAGAAAGTTTTATAGATTTGCACCACGGTCCTAAGAATTCAATCCGTCCTTTCATACCGGGTAGTTCATATGATTGGTATTGCAAATGAAAAATGTACTTGGACATTTATATCAAAGAAAAAGAAAGAAGCTATTTTACAATGCAACTACGCATGCGTTTAATTTTGTTTATTTCGTAACAATAAATGTCATAGATGTGGCTACATTATTAATGATTTTCAAACATCCACCTTACTACTGAACTATAAATTCTGACATGGCTACGTCATTAAAACAATATAGAATGATCAGCCATTTAACTACTCCAATTTATTACATTAGTAAAGCATCATACAGATTATGCTACTTACAATTAACAGATGCAAAATGCATGAAAATTTTATGTCAGAGTTGTAAACTAAGAAAGCCAATCACATAAATGGGAAAGAGAGGCACAAAATATCAACTTTGTAAAAAAAATGTTCATTTAACAAGTAGATAAGAAATGGAAGATCATTTACATATTATTACGCGAAGAAAGAAATAGACTACCTCAGATTGATTTGCTTCTTGGTAACGCAATAACTTTCGTGTATTTCAGTCAGCATGCAAATACTATAGAAAACATGAGACAGAAAATTATGAATATATTTCAAATTGAATAGAAATACAAAATAAGAGAATGGGGAGAAACACAAACGGGATCATGGTAACCACTTTATTTGCCTTTCGTACATTTTTCCCAACTCCTTGTCAATTTAAAGTTTCACCACTTATCTCTTTGTAGGTTCTACTTGCTATACTAATTTTCAATTTTTGTTTGTAATCTTTCATCTTGATTGGAAATAGAACTATTGCTTTTATTTCTTACCTAAAACGTTTTTTTTTTCAAGTTGTTTTTGATTCATTTAAATATCATCACAATGGCAGAGAGTGTCGGAAACGATTTTGGTCATACATTTAAAAATCCTGTTTATAATGAGGATGGTCATGAGATATAATTTACAGATGCAGTACTTCTAGTACCAATAATCTAAAGAGGAATTTGAAACTTCTGTATCTGCAGGTTTAGCGGATACATACAAAGAATTGGATGAACACACTTTTAACATAGATTTAAAAAAAGTATCAGTTAGTTTTTTTGTAAAAATCAATTAAAAACTGAAGTGAAAGTATTATACCAAGAAATAGGCAGAGAGTCAATATAAAGTTATAAAAAGAGTGGTCCAAAAAAGATATATACACCTAATTCTATAATGACGAAAAGTGGAAGTCACTTTTTGAGGTCATTAGGCTGGACGAAAGAAGGGTACCACCAAATGGTACACCTATAAACAGACCATCGCAACAGCCATTAGGACTTCCTGTTGAACAAAGACAGCCAATACAAGTTCACTAGGAAATAGAGATAAAATTAATGGAAGATATTTTGAACAATGCAAACGAATTAAGTGTAGGGGACATTAAGAAAAATAAGTATTGATTTTGGTGAATCATTTGGTCAGTTTGACGAAGCTTTCAACAAGGCGTCCAGTCGTAAAGCTATAGAGCAAAACGAGACCTTCAAAGATTATTTGCGCTACAAAACACAAAAAGAAAAAGTTACTGGAGGATATAAAATGCTATTGAAGTTGCAGCCTAAATAAATAGAAGCTTTTAAAATAGATATCAAACATAACGACAGCGATAAAGCTTGAAGAAAATATTAATAAATAAACAAATGATGGTTGAAAGCACGTTACAAAAATGAACAAGACAAATGTAAAATGATGAGGTCAGACATAATTGGAAATATCAAAAAAATTTAAACTTTGAAAGTTCATCATGAAGGTAATTAAAGGAAATTATACAAAATGAACTTTCTCTCTCTCGATATATATATATATATATATATATATATATATATATATATATATATATATATATATATATATATATATGTGTGTGTGTGTGTGTGTGTGTGTGTGTGTGTATGTGTGATTTAAAGTGAAAGATATAATGATGGCCATCATTATTACAACACAAAAAAGCATGATGAATATTGCCAACTATTTGTTCGAGCTATCCATTAAGGCAATGGCAACATTGCCTGGTATTATCTGCAGTGTAATGACCACACGTTTGAAAACATCTGAACAGATTGTTTTTTCTGCTTGGTCATGTAATACTGCTTATTCTAGCATTTTTTTATCATGTTGTTTTTATTTTGGATGAGAGATGTGGGCACGGCAACAAAAAGAACAATAAAATAATAACCTGTTTCAAAAAGTAAATTAGATCAACTCGTGTAACCATCGTCGTGATTATAAATAATTATTTGTTTGCTTCATGGTCCTTGTCTTTTCAATCATGTGCAGTTGCGATTATAAGACTGTTAACATTGTTTTTCTTCTTGTCTGCGAAGCTATTGTCTACATTCTCTTCTTTTATTTCGTCATCTATCTTTTGACGAATTGCTATAGACTATTTATCAGCTGTTGGAATCATATTTTTTTACCATGTTTGTAGTTATCGCAGTATTCAGTCCAACTTCAGATCTATCAAATGACCTTTCCAATACGTTGTTGTAGCCAACAATAATACCAATTTTCATCACCCAATCACTCGAAAATACCAAAATTAAAATGATGACATCAGCATCAACAACATTGTTTACTCTGACTTTTGAATCTGAAATATATTCCTGGAATCTTATCGCTATGATATCATCTGAGTTAAATCCCTACCGTCCTACCATATTTTTCAAACATTTTTTAACAGTGTCTTGAACAGTTGAAAAAGACTATAAGAGATGTTCTATTTTGAACTTGAGCACCGTAAATGTCGATTCCGACAAACAATTTCTGTTTTTCATCCTTCGCTAATACCGGAGTTATCGAAACCCATTAAGTCCTGTCAACCTATAGTACTGATCTATTATTTCCCATTATGTATCTCCAGTCATGACTTATTGGTATGTTAAAATTAGTACAGATTATATTAAATTGTTTTAAATCTATGCAATTGTAATTTGAAGTAAACATCTGCTCATTGGACAACGGTGCAGAGCATTCAGACAACGGTTTTCGTATCCGAACGGGAACGTCAAACCTGTACGCCGATTTTACTAACTCTGATACACTTCGATTTGTTGAGTGCCAATAAAATGAGTTGCAGCACATGCATAAGGAGCACATGTCTCTTTCTTTTTCTAAATCTAACGTGCATTATTTAATCGTCACGAATTGTATTACATTAACTAAATCATAAACTATAGCACATGTATTCTCTTACTTTTGTTTGTTTGCTTGTTTATAGACTTTGTTACCCTCCTCAACTTTGCATTTCTCCCTATTCTAGTTTGTATATTTTACTTTGAAGATATTCATAATTTTTTGTCTCATACTTTGTACATACTTTAGTTTTGACATGCAGACTAAAACACATATAGGTTATTGCGCTACCAGACGAGCAAACAAATCCGAGTTCGTCTAATTCTTCCTTCTCATAATAATAAGCAGATGATCTTATGTTTTTTAGCTGATTGTATAATGACCATTGTTTACGTCGTTAGTATTGTGAGCCTCTTTTCCATTCTATTATTGGCTTTCTTGTACTACAACTATGGCATACAATTTGCATTTATTTTGCATTCTTTAATTTTAAGTACTATACATTACTATTATGTATGATACTTTATTGCTGTAATAGATACCATAGTTAAAGGGTTGATGATTCTCAGACAAAACAACACATTAGACTTTGTATTGGTTTGAAGCTATCCATCAACGAATCAATAGTGCAGTAGTAAGGAATGGGTGATTAAGAATCATCAACCATTGATCCGGTAGAAAAGAACTTTTATTCTTTTGAAAGAAAATAATGCCAATCATCAATAAGTTTACTTCATCCGGATAATTCTTATAGCACATTCTATACGTGTGATTTGTGGCTTAAACGTCTTTCATAAAAGATTAGAGCAATACACCACATTAGATGTTACCATTTTGTTTTATGTGTCTTTGTCTTATGTACTATCAGGTGCCAGCTGTGAGCTCCTTTCTTTTAAGTAATGCATAATCTCCATCTCAGCCTGCTTTTAGTCCAAAATTGGTGCTTTTGCCTCTTGCATTTAATATAAATTTCGATTGTTAACCTGCAATTTTGTAGTAACTTTTTCTTTTTTTTAGATGACCTAAATACTGAATTTACTTTTAATTACTGTGATTTTAAAATGCTCCGCTTGTCTATATTTTAAGTTATGCACTATGTGTTTTTTGTCCAATTGTATCTATGTACTATGTTTGTATGTCTTGCAAATCTTTGTTTTAATGTCATTACTATTTTATTATGTCACGTCGGTAAAAAGCTCATTAGAGCTTATGTTGAACTGTTGTTTTAAATCATGCTTACTTTAAATAAATAAATCTTATCTTAACACATCAGTAATTAGTGTTAGGTCTTACGTTATGAAGTCAAAACAGTGTTTATACAGCAAATTGTCTATGTTATTATCTACAAACTTATTTATGCAATCGACTTATTATTTGCACAAATTCATTCTTTCAAGACGTTGATTATAGTGATACTTGCTTTCTGTGTCAGTGGTTTAATACATTAAAATGCGTATCCCACACCCCTTTTTGTTCCTAAAGTAGGAATTAAAATTTCAATTTACATTTTTTTACTTAGAAGAAATACATTGAAGTGTAATAACTGACTTTCGAATTTTTAGGATTGTATAACTACTCGCTAGAATATAATTATTATATTTTGTATAAGTAACTAAATATATAAAGTTGTCTTCTTCAAATTGAGATTTAAAAAAAAATATCCTTGTTTTTGTTCAATTAGCAAAGATACACTTTACAAAGAACATTACACAGGCAAAAAGGGCTAAAATGCAACGTAATATATTTAATTCTACTAAAATAAGTCTTTTATAATATCTGATCATGCGGAAAATTCGTGGATTTTGTCAGCACTTTTAAAAAATAATAATAATAACAACAACAACAACAACAGGTGTAATAAATAGTTATTTTTTCATCCTTTCTTAGATTTCTACTTCCGATAAAAATGTAGTAAGCGAGAAAATGTAAAAGATCTGAATTTGAGGAGAAATGTTCTGAAATTTCACGAAACAGGAGCCAGGTACAGACGAATTTAAGGGATTGTCAAAATTCTCCGTTGTCTGACATTTTCCTGCTGAAGAAAAATGTCAACGTGTCTGACAAATCTCTGCGTAAAATATGCATTTCGATTCATCTTGACACTCACTGGAATGCAGGTTTACCAAAAGTCACACAATAAATTTTGCATACAGTCATAGAGTTTTGTAAGTTCATCGATACAAAATACATTTGTCTGATTTTATTGAGAACAGTCACTGAGGTAAGAGTCTTTCTGTAATCTTATATTTTAGTGCCAAAATAAATTGGACGTCGGTTGTCTGGATTATCGGACTGGTAACGTGGCACCCTTCAGGAAGTCGGGATATTAGTTGTGTCAGACTGAGGCAGACTTGACATGAAGCCTATATGGAATAAAATAACACTGCGTATTTATTTGATTTATGTGTTATAGTAGTGTGTCACAAAATTAGACGTTGGTGTTCCATTAGATCCTATTAGATCAGACTTCTTGAAAATACGGTATTTTATAGCTTTGACCCTAAAGAGCGTATATCAAATATGCGTGGATGAATGTTGGATTAGTCACACACACACACACACACACACACACACACACACACACACACACACACACACACACACACACAGAGTACTCCACATTCCTCAGCGCTCAATATCTACGACATCCCCATGAAGATTTTTTTCAGAACACAGCCGTTTGCAAGTCGTGTCACAAGTTATCGAAAGTCATATTTCATATTAGATCATTTTTACAGGTAAATATAACCCTCAATTTCAAAATTCCATTGACCATGGGATGTTTGCTTTCAGTGCAGTTGTTTAAAAATCCTAACATTTTATTTTGACACAATTATGAGAGGAAGGTGCATTAGTGAATTTTTGACTTATAATAAAGGATGGGCCGTAATGAACGAACTTAAAAGTTATTTTACAAATTGTAACTATAATCTGGAATGGTTTAAAAGTTGAATGGGGTGCATGTACATGATTAGAGGATGAGAGAAAAGTAAGCACAGCACAACAGCGAGAAGGAGAAGAATGATGAAGGCAGCGACGAGGAGGATAATTGACCTCTTGACAAAAGCAGGGAGGGGAGTGGTCGCTTATATGTTCCGCCTCCTCATTAGTGTATATATTTTTTTTTAAATCGAGACATTCTTTCAAACATTGTACCGATTTCCACACGACGTGCTGCATACGGTGAAAATTAAAGGAAAAATTTAGATGGAAAGTGTCAAACTTTGAAAGATAAGAACTTCTATATGTTTCACTGTGACAGCTCAAAAAAGTGTTTAATTTGCATCGCTTGTCTGACAGCAGTATAATTCAAGTTGGGCATATACCTTTACTTTCAATTATTAGAGAATTCGTTACACATAATTTTGATAATAACGTCCCTATTTATAGTATTCTACATGGCATTACTAAAGGAAAATCGCGCCTTACAAATTGTTTGCTTTTCCTAGAGGTTGTTACTAAGTTAGTAGACAATTTAGTATATGTTATTCATCTTGGCAATTGTTTTTGACAAAGTGTACTATCAAAGACTGGGATCCAAATCCAAGAGACATGTAGTAACTTGTAATGCCCTGAATTGAATAAGGAACTGTTGCAGAATCGGAGTTGAAAGGTTGTCGTCGATAGATTTGAATCAGATACTGAAATTGCCAGAAGTGAGGTACCTCATGGGTTAGTCCTTGTACCAGAGTTACTTCATAGTTTCATCAGTTACACAGATGTGAGTAGCCAGTTACATAAATTTGCTAATGACACAAAGGTATAGAGACTTTTATATACAGATGAAGACAATACAATACTCCAAGCTGATATCAACATGTTGTGTAAATGGGCCAATGATTGGCAAATATCTTTCAACGTGAAGAAATGTAAGACAGTACAGTTTGGACAGTCAAAGAAAAAGTGCAGATACCAGAACATAAAGGAGTTTGTGAATCATGAAAGAAATTTGGAAAAATAGTGTGCATATTAACATGAAGCCGAGTCAAGAGTTTATTGAAGCAGTTTAGAAGGTCAACAAAGCACAATGAATGAGCAGAAGAGATTTCGTGCACAAAGAAAAGAATGTAATAAAGCAGTTTTAAAAAAGTCTTGTCAGAGCAAATCTTAAATATTGTATTCAGGCTTGTAGTCCATATTTGAGGAAGCGGTTTAAACTCATGGGGCACGTTCAAATAGGAGCAATAAGACTTATACCCGAGTTACAGCAACTTGATTAGTTACAAATGCTTAAAAAATGAACTTGATAACAATGAAAGGGTGACGTCTTAGTGGAGATTTGATGGAACCACTCAAGATTCTTACCGGAAAATAAAATATTATATATAATGACTTGTTCCAACTGGATAAAACATTTGTATCTAGAGAACAATATCTCAAATTGAACAAAAACTGCTTTTCGACTTAACATTCAAAAACACATTATCAGCCAAAGAGTTATCAATGAGTGGAACAAGCTACTAGCAAAGATTTTTTAATTGGTCACTGCGATAGATGTAAAGAACTCCAATGATGGACACCGGAAATAATAATCATGGTCATTCAGTGAGTTTTCTCCTATGCTGTTCACTTGGTACATGGGTGAGATAACACTTCAAACACGTGTAACAGGCACTATATATGAAATTAAGTAATTAATTATTCGCACCTAGCTTGCGATCGGTCTGGTCAGCTGTCTTTTGTAATGTAATATCTGTTAGTTTATTCGAGCGATCGAGAAGTCCAGTGACCCTTTCGGTCACGGGTGTCATCAGTCAATCAGTTAATTACATAACAGAGATTCAAACATACAGCTGACCGATCCAAATGCCAGCTAGATGTATATCATTACGTACTTCCATTTTGAACGCTAGTGTTTCAATGGTTGCACACGGATTTATCCAAATTGGTGGATCGCTTGAGAAATTTTATTTTAAGTAAATATCAAATGTACAAACTAATTCTGCAAATATTTCTTTTTCATTAAATTTTCACAAAAATGTTACCATATACTTGAAATTCCTTTTCATCCACTTCGAATTTTGTTTGCAAAAGGAGCAACTTCTATTTTTAAAGGAATATATGTGTTAATGAAAAGGTATCAGTTCTATAACTGAGAGTTTATTCACAAAAAATGAAGATTTAGACTGTGAACACAGTGATACATGCAACTATTACGCAGCTGACTGACCTATGCACCTAAAAAGAGCTAAAATATTTAACTGGATCGCCTTTATTACATGTATATCTGTGTGCCGTCTCCAAAATGTTGTGAATGTTGTGAATGCCCAGTGTTACTTCTTTATATTTTATTTGTGTTTTTTTTTTTTAAATATTGTGTTTTTTTTCTTCTTTATTATTATATTTTTTTTTACTTGATTCGTGCTGGTCCAGCAGCAGCTTAATAATGGTAACTGATGTAAAGAATTACAAAAGATATCTAATCTAAATACTAAATTATAGCTGGAATGTATTTGTTAAAAAAACTAGTCACTTTATTATTACTCTACTTAAGACATTTTGTCTTAGAAATGAAACATTTAAAATTAACCGTCCCAAACTTTTATCACCATAATTTTGACCGTAGTAATAAAAGTAGAAGAAAACAAAATCATGGAATAAAATAAATCTCTATCTGGAATGCTAGATTATCTCATAAATGTATCTGTAAAAAAAAAAAACTTCATTCTTAGTTTTTATGGACAAATTTCGTTCCAGAGATTAAACTTTATTTGTCTCAGATTTTCCTCTTGACCACTTTGTCTTTTTGGGGAAAACAATGAAGGGAATACAATATGGTGCATGAAGATAAACATTGAGCAAAGATAATGAAACTATGAAGTAGAAAAGGATATGATAAATGGGATTATGAACTATCGAAAGTGGGTGGTGTGTGAGAGTGTATGTGTGTCTGTCTTTCTGTGTGTGATTGCGTATGTGTTTGTGTCTGTGTATGCGTGTATGTATCTATATGAGTGTGTATGATGTGTCTGTGTGAGTGTGTGTATCTATGTGTGTATGATGTGTCTGTGTGAGTATGTGTGTCTGTCTGTGTGAGTGTGTATGCTTGTCTGATTGTGTGAGTGTCTGTCTGTCTGTGTGAGTGTGTATGTGTGTCTGTGTTATTGTGTATGTGTGTCTGTCTGTATGGGCGTGTATATGTGTGTGTCTGCTTTAGAGTACATGTATTTGTCTGTCTGTGTGTTTGAATGAAAAGGGACAAATGTAAATACTCCATACCAGAAACAGATAGTATTTTTTCTTTTTTACTCATATGACTCCTCCTTTCCTTCCCACCCCCTCCCCCTCCCCCTCCCCCTCCCCCTCCCCAATTTATTAACAATAAGGAGCTTTTTCAGGTTAAAGTTAGCCCCATCATTTAGTTGCTTTTTGTTGGTATTAGCTTATATGTAATTTTAATGCAGCTTTTCTTATTCTTTAGTACCACAATCTCCTCTTCTTTCTCCTTCTCCATGTTTTCTAAATAGGTTGAATTTGACTGAATATTTTACATTTTTTTCCCGTCGTCAAAGAAGTTGTGCCCACGTTTAATAATCATTTGAAATTTTAATTCGAATATGTAGAGATCAAACCATAAAGTAAATCGGAGAACTTTCGGGTTTACATTTTTAGAAACTGTTTAATGTTCCGTAACTGTTATATGTTAAACTGTATAAAGGGTTTTAGGTTGATCCGTCACCTTCTTTATATAATACTTTTTTAGAATGTAGAAAAGACAAAAATGCTATTTTAAATTTTTTAATACATGAAAAAATTAAGTTAAAAGATTATAAATTATACTTTTAGGTTAATAAGGGAAACAAAAATAATACATTTACAGATTACCCAGCACTCCAAATCCTCAGTTGTGAGGGGTACGATGACGCCAGAGCGGTGGTATTGTTTAACGTGCCATCCATCAGTTTGTAGAGAAAATTTCCATATCATGGAGGATGAAGTCTGTTACGTATAGGTTTGTTTGATATTGCATGCTTTATTAAATACGCTTGTACATACCTGAATAGTTTTCAATTATCAAATACTCTTGAATTCGTTAGTTTTAACCTCAGAAAGATCAAAGATGGCGGACAATATTTGAAATTAGAAATGTGATTGTTTAACTTTAGTATGTTGATGCTAGCTAGAATGCCCACGGTTACGCATGATTTGAGAAGATGATTAATATTGTAACAGTATTATATTTGGAAATAGCTTAATTCGTTGCTTCTACACCAATCACACAGGCGAGAGTAAGCAGGTGCTCCTTAATTTCGATAAGTTGTTACATTCCAAATTTAAAGTCTATTTTAAGAAGCAACTATTGTAGATATTTCCTTTATGTATTTAGAAAATCTAATAGCCTTTGTGTATTTAATTTATATCGCGAATGTCTATCACCACCACTCAAAAGTCATGGTGATCTGTGCATCCTTTGGGAATGGAACTTGTCTCCCATTTTCTCAGTATCATATAGCCAGTAATGTGTTAAAAGTGCCATTAAAACCAACAAAACAGAAAAATAGTCATGGTCACCTATCAATAGACATAAAATGCATAAATCCTATAATCTTCTACAGTTGCAGCTGTAATGAAATGTAAGGTGGAATAAATTTCACTAGCTAATGCCATCAATATAAAGTTGGTTTCAAATGGCATCACAAATGCTTTTTGGTGCTGAATCTAAAAATGTACTAATGCAAAAAATAGATTTAGAGAGTTCCTTTTACATGGACATCAATTATTTCATACTGTTCTTTTATCTGTTAATGCAAACAACATGCATATGATACACACTCAACAGTTCAGGGTTCTTTGACATCCGAAAAGAGTGACCAGAAGTTAGTGTGAACCTGGAGAGGTGGTCGCCCTTGAACAATCTCCTGCTGCTGTCATCTACACTGTAAGTGGCAATGTTAAAAACCAAATAGCTGAAAAGTTGGAGTCTGCACACCTTTGCAAGGAGAAATCATTTGACAACCTGGCGGCAGTTTTAACATGACAACTCTTTGACCATTAGAGTTACTTTAGTGGTGGAAATAATGGTATGAAATTGTTAAAGCCCATATTAAGAGGAACATTCTTTTATATATTTTATGAACTGTTTGCATGAATACATTTTTGGATACAGCATTATGCGCTTTAGTAATGCCATTTGAAATCAACTGTAATTAAAATTTAGATCTCTAACATAACAGAAATATGAGACACTGATAAAAGTTCATGTTCTGGTGTTTTGGGAATTCACAGTCTGCTTAATTTAATAGCCAATCAGGTGAAGTGATGCATTTCATGTTAGGAAGTGTTGTCATTAGTACCGATATGTGTTGCATGATGGTTTTCACTTTCAGACATAAGAAAGTTGTAATTTAATTAATGACTCATAAGGACAATAGAACAGGAACTCACATTGGTGTCCATCAGATCTATTTGTTAGGAGTAGATCTAATTTTTAATAAGATTCTAAAGTTTTTATCCTGTCTATTGGACAAAAGGTGTGAGGAGGAAGTACAACGCTGAGCATATCTTGTACCCCGCCTTTTGGGATAAGTGATGTTCTTTGTGAGGCTAGTGAAAATTTGTGAGTGGCTTGTCCAGGATAAGTGCAGTTATCTGATTGATTCACAGCAAGCATCAGAAATAATTAAGTTGCTTTTACAAAAATTTATGTTTGTGAATGTGAGCACTTTCGACAGAAGTTGTCAGCATGCCTATCTACTGCCACCAGCAAGGGTCTCCACAAGATTTTGAAAGTTGCTATCCAGGACTGCTTCCTTGAAAAAAGTTGCTGTCCCAATAATGATACCATTTTTCCCCTTGCAGTAATTAAGAACATAATGAAAGTATTGTTGTGTCACAAATATATATGTCACCAGATTGCTAATGCTCATTCATTGTGAAATAGTTAATATTATAATAAATGAATGAAAAATTAAGGCGGTTGATAACAATGATAATTGTGATTGTTTGTGATGTTACAACTATAACAATTCTCAATGCCTTTACCTTGCCATTCTTTAATTTTGTGTGCAACTAGAAGGAATCAAGGAAAATATTAAACTTTTTTTTTCAATATTAATTTATTTAAATAGATTAATTAGATTTCAAATCAATCAATTTTCCAAGACACTGGAACAAGAAACAAATGACCATATTCCTTTCTCTTTTTTTCATTTCATCTTTAAGCAACACACCATACTACATTCACCTTTTTCTTAAACAAACTTTTAACAAATTTCTCCATGGCATGTTTTTGAATCTAAATCCTTAAGTTCTGGACCTTCCTCCATCACCCTCACAAATTTCTTGTTTTAAAGGTCCACATCCCTTTGTCTTGATGCGATTATGTTAAACTTTGCAAGTTAGGTGTTCCTTGGGTTGCCATTGCATTCTTCCTTCCACAGTTGCAACACCATGTGCATAAGCTAATATAATAATGTTCCATTGTTTTCTCATTTTTCGGGCCATGGGAATGTCCTATTCCGTGATTGACTCCAGGAATCTTATCATCTCTTTGTTCTGTTTTCTTTATCAAAACATATATTAATTTCTGCCTGCTAGTCTTGCAAGAATCATTCTCATCTACAGCCTTGTGCTTGGCACCAAAGAAATTATGTTAAGCTGCCATCGGAATAGTACACATGATAATCACTTGTAAACGAAGGTACTACATGACATAGAAAATGGCTGATTTTATGCTGATTTATGACGATTAACATAGGAGTCCAAATTCCTCTGACATACAAAATAAAATCCCAAAATCTTGGCGCTGTTTTTCTAAATATGGTATATGATAACCTTCAAGTGTTCCAAACATTGCGTAAAGATTTTTAATATGATGGATTAAAACTCTGCTGAGTAATGCTTATTAAAGAGAGGTGTCAAAGCACACATGTGCGTAATTAGTCTCTTGATCAAAATGATCAATTGGCACTGACAGTCGATTAACAGATGTCTTGATCTCCATGTCCGCTAAGATCTAACCTATGCAGCTTCACTTAATCCCATTAAAATCACTAGAACTTTGTTTGATAGCTTGTACACTAAACGATTGATACTTGGTTTGTAGAAACGGATCATATAAAACAGAATTTTGCAGACAAAAAAACTTGCGTACCCAGGACTTGGCTGTTGGAATTTTCTTGTGTCCAAAAATGAAAAATATGCATACTTTCATGCGGATTTCTGTGTCTCGGAGAATCCAGCACTTGACATGTTTACAGGACAATCAGATCTTCTAGCCACAGTGTTACAAACTCAGTATTGACACTGTTTGTACATCTCAGATTCATTTGGTAGTAAGCATCAAAGGTGTCACTTGGCTCTGCAGAGAGGCTGGCAAAATTTGAGCTGATGGTTTTATAACTTATATCTTGAATTATAAGTACAGCACTAATTCCAACAAGGAGCAGACCACCACTCATGGATGTGATAATACTGATTTTAAATTGTAACTAATAGTACTAAACTTGAAAACGACCACCACTCATGGATGTGACTGATTTTAAATTGTAACTAATAGTACTAAACTTGAAAACAAGTCATTTTAGCTGAGTTGGTAGAACATCAGACTTGTAATCCAAGAGTCACAGGTTCGAAGCCTACCCAGGTCGGCCACTTAGGTGTTCTTGGGAAAGGCATTTGGCTCCCATTTCCTTGGGATGATGTGGCCAATAATGTGTTGAAAGTGCTGCTAAAAACCAAATGACCAACTAAATTAGAATATTGAAATCTGTAGAGATTGAAGAAGACACTAAAGGTGTGGGTAAAGAAATATTTTTCGGTTTTGCTGAAACTAGTTTAACCGTAAAAGATGTATACAGTAGCATCTTTGAAGGTCTTGGTGGGGATGGGATATACTAGGTGTTAAGTTCAGGTCTTGGGTAGTTGGAAAATTTATTAGAGAATTTTTTTCCTTTGTGGATCAACATTTGCCACCGTTGTACTTTTTGGGATTGTTAATTTACAGCTAGTAACATAAAAGACGGTGCCTGATTCACCCTTACTTTAATTCTTCTATTCCTGGAAGATTATGTTTAGGTTTATATATGCTACACATTCAAATTTTTTGGTAGATATTTAAAAACATATTATTTCTCTTAAAAGTTTAGCTTTTCAAAGTTAAATTTTAGATGCATAAAGAGAGGTATAATATATAATATTATATATATAAAAATATAAATCCTTATGTGATGTTTGGAACACTCGCATTTTATTGTATGCTGTATTTAGAAAAATAATGTTGAGATTTAGGATTTATATTTATTCTTCTTCCAGTGTCATGGAAAATGTATTGATTTGAATTGTAATTAAGCTGATTAAATAAATTAATATAGAAAAGAAAATCTAATCTCTTCATGCACACAAAATTAAAGAATGGCAAGATAAAGGCATTGAGAATTGTTATAGTTGCAACATCACAAATAATCACAATTATCATGGTTATCAACTGCCTTAATTTTTGTTTTGTTAATTATAATACTAAATATTTTACAATGAATGAGCATTAGCAATCTGATAACAAATATTGGTGACACACTAATGCACACTTAATGTTCTGAATTATTGAATGGAAAAAAAAGGATTGTTATTGTGACTCCTAGTTTAAGGACAAGGACTGCAACTTTTTCCAAGGAAGGAGTCCTGGACTGCAATTTTCAAAATCCTATGGAGAACCATGTGTACAAGCTGCTGGACAGTGAAACTTGTCAGCCATGTTATCATTCTTATTTTAAGAAAATTTATCTTATTCAGATGTTTAATTTTTTTTTTCAGACCTGGCTTGGTGTATTGACCCTGTGTAACTAATAGAAAGCTGTGAAAATGATTGCTTCCCCACTAAGCCCCCACAATGCCACTACACAGCTCACAACCTTCAAGTCATATGTGGCTCTGATTGCTGACCCAACACCAGGAAGTAAGTGTTCAAGACCATAGACTTGACTTAAATTATTGTAGAATTGACTTAAATTACTTTTATTTACCAATGAGCTTGATAAGCCTGGATTATAGATCTAGATATTAAGTAATAACACTTCAGATAATGAAATGTTGCTCCAGTGGACATGTCAGATGAGTGAAAAGTTTATATCATTTATATTTAACCATCTCTCTCTCACAGTCACACACAGATAAGTCTACTGCTGATGTATGTACTTTCAGTTAAAGTCAAAGAAGTCATTCTTAACTTGTCTTTCCTTCATACTGTTTTTTCCAGTCCAGTATGCTGTATCAGTCCTACTACAGCTTAATGTCAACTCCAGTATGCTGTATCAGTCCTACTACAGCTTAATGCTGTATCAGTCCTACTACAGCTTAATGTCAACTCCAGTATGCTGTATCAGTCCTACTACAGCTTAATGTCAACTCCTAGATTGTCAATACACATGGCTCAGAATTAGGATTTTTTTTCACTAACCCAAAGGATCACCCAAATAAATGTTCTGGTTTGATTTCGCATACCCCTGTGTCATTATGTTTACGGCAGAGATGCATATAGGCTGAGCGATTGCGGCATTCCTGCTAATATTTTAAGTGTGGTGCAAATTCAAATTTGCCATGCACTGTATAACGCACAACAATTCAGTGATGAACACAGCTTCCGACTTTGACTGTGTACATTTGAAAAAAAATGAAGAAAAATGGAAAAGAAAAGAAAATGACCCGTCAGTGACATTTATCATGGCTATACTATTGTTTAATATAGGGGGTAAAGATGCTCTTTTCTTGACCCTTTCCACCAACAACTAGACACCTATCTCCCCACAAACACATGCTAACGATTAGTTCTACCATGAAATTGTAACAGAAAACGTACCACAAACAAACCCACTGTATTGAAACATGGTAAAAATTGGCACCAAGAACGATTTCTCAAAACAGACCTTAGTTTTCAAAGGGAGTGTACTCTGTAATCACATCTAGTCGTGTGACAAACTATGGTGGCGAAGAAAACATTTAGATTTTTTTCAAACAGAAGAAAAAGAAAAATGCTCTAATTCATTCGTAATGCTTCAGAGCTAGCAAACATTCAAAATGTTCAACCAAGCCCCTCTGACCCGGGGCCCAGAAAGGAAAACTGAAGATGCTGCCACTCAGAGTCACAGCCCAGCAAGAAACGTCAATATATTCCTTTAAGGAGAGCTCCACAGAGTTGAGGCCCTACAAGAAACGGATATACACCTTCCAAAGAGGAGTGGAGCCGAAATAGGCCATGGCTTATTGCTAATGACAAAAGAGAGATGCTTTGCAAGTGGTGTGTCGAGACAGGGAAAAACGATAGTATGATGCGAGGAAATAAGTTTTTACATTTCTATGTTAGACAGACATGTGGAATTACCATCGCATAAACAAGCAGTGGATGACTTAAAACTGAGTGAAAATTTTGAAAACTAATGCCTTCAGTAAAAAGTCAGGTTCTTTGCAAAAGGCTATGGGTGTGGCCTATTATATGGCTAAACAAAACATAGCATCAGCAAAATTTGGATCTTACATTTTATTGACTTTCTTGGGGTGGATATGAGCAGCATGAGATTGGGCAACGATGCCACTTACTGTTCAAGAGCAGTTGTAGACGATTTCCAGGTTGGTGTTGTTTATTTACAAAGATATACATTTTATTTTTAGATCTTTTTTCTATTCAAACTCATTTTCTTATGCAGCTGAAAGTCAGATTCTTTGCAAAAGGCTATGGGTGTGGCCTATTATATGGCTAAAGAAAACAGCATCAGCAAAATTTGGATCTTTCTTAGATTTTGTTGACTTTCTTATGTGGCAAAAATAAAACGGATTGTAGTAAATCAAAAGTCAATGTGAGTAATTTAAATACTGGTAAATTTCTGAAGATGAGCTAATCTGCTACTAGTTTGAGTCCAGATATTTAGACGCATGCCTGCACTTCTTATGGTAAATTACCTATTATGATGATCTCCCATCATTTTCATATCTTATATTTGATATTTATTTGCAAGTATTGCCAAAATGAAAAATATAAACTATCAATAAAAATGAAGTTGAAATTATGAAAATCTGCATATATTAGCCTTTTAACAAATGAAAGCACCGACATTTCGAACACTAAAAAAAAATTGTGATATATGTGAGAATTATAAATCCAGAGACATTTGCCCCTTCGATGCATTTCCTCAGCAATATTTCAGTAGAAGGTCTTTATGTACTGCAGAGGTACTTTTTAATGAAATAATAACATTTGTGGAAGAGAAGAAGATACCTATAGAGAAAATAATAGGGTTTGGAAGTGATGGCACATCTGTAATGGCTGGTGCCACAAGATTGAGAGACAGGTGTCCCCATTTAATTAGTGTACACTGCATGGCTCACTGATTTAATTTTTGTACTTCACAAGCTTCTAAGAACATAGAGTACCTTAAGGGTACATTTGAGGTAACATTCAAAGATTTGTATAAGCAGTGATCTCCCCAGAAATTTTTGATAGCATCGGGGTACGCGTGTTTGGGTCATAAAATGTTTTACAAAGCGCGCGTTAACGTCATAAAAGTGAAACAAATTAATATCAATGAAATAAAAAGAAGTGCATATATTTACATAGTATTTTTTATTTACCTAGGTTATAACAGTAACAACAATGCATATCTCATTTATTTCTTAATTTAAATAAATGATATTTGTCTTTTCTTCATTTCACCATATAAACTGACTGCAACATCACAATTAAAGTCTTTTAATGGTTGTCCTTCAGTACTGATTGTCATCAGGTAGTTCAGTACCCTCTGTGACAACCTGTTCCTTAAAACACTCTTAATTCTATTCATTGAGGAGAATGACCTTTCACAATCTGAAAAAAAATGGAACATAAAATTTATTAATGGATGTAGAAAAAAGAGACAAATATATCTGAATCCTAATTAAGTTAATTACCATGGAAAAATTCTTCCAGCACAATTTACACAGCATACCTGCAAAATATATATGTAATTACATAGTCTTATTTTCAAGAATTTGATATAGACCGGGTGGAATAAACTTTTGAGGTCATGACTTCACTGAATAATAAGTAAGAATATGGATGAAATTATTTTAGTTATATTTATAAAGGAATACTTTTTATTTATATCTTTTCAAAAGAGGTAAAACTGGAAGATAAAAATTGTTCCATTTATTACTTGGATAGACAGAAAAGAGAAATTAATAGGGCAGCACTCACTTAAGTTAGCAATATGGAAAACTTACCATCCAATCCAGCAATTTCCACCCAAGGGAATAACGTCTTACATTCATTATTAAATCCCGTCCTTCGTTTCTTGATATCATTCTTTTTGGAAATCATGCTGGTGCTATCGGAATCAGAATTACTGCCACTATTCGTGACGCTAATTTCTGATTGTTGTAACCAGGCCAACATTGGGCTAGCCGGGCGCTGGGTAATTTTTCGTTTCTTGGAAGGTGGTGTGTTAATTTTTCACAATAATTTAATCGGTGTAACTGCTTTGGCTGTTAATGAAAACGACTGACATATATATATAACACTACCAGTAGACTCCATTGTTGCTGGCCAATTACGTGACTAGGTGCAGACGAAACCCTCACCAAAGGTCACGCACAATGGATAATGGTTAAGTGAGTGAGCAATTATCCTGGATTATCTTAATAAAATACCCCAGAAGAGGTAAGAACAGGTGTCATTTGAGTGGGGCTTTGAATTAGGTGACAGGATTTTTGTTTAACAGATTAATTTTATAAGGGTAGTGGGAAACATCAAAGCGTAGCGGCACAAGAGCATAGCATAGCGGCAGGTTCTAAAGCGTCGGGGTTATCGGAGTTTGAAACGATAGCGTAGTGGGCCCGCTGCGGTAAAAGGCCCTCGGGAGAACACTGGATATAAGATGGTTGGCTTTTTATGATGCGCTTTATGCTCTGTTTCACAGCTGGAAGGCACTTGTGACATACTTTGCAAAGAATAAGAAGACAAAAGAATGCACATCCCTGTTGAGTAGAATAACAGACCACAGATTTGTGACAGTTATGCACATTATGATGGACATAATCCCACATTTGGCTCAAATGAGTATGCTCTTGCAGAAGTCTGACCTGGATATTGCTGCAGTAATGTCAGCTCTAGAAAATGTTGATTCCAATCTGAAAAGAGCTAACACCGGAAAACATATCACCAAACTACATTGGAAGAGAAGCCGACTTATTCTAAGGATGGAGAGGAGACAAAATGTTCATTCACTGGAGTTGAACTGACAATTCATAGAGGCACTGTGAAGAAAGCTAAAGAGGATGTGGCTAAGCTCTGCTCTGAATTTATTGGTAATCTACAAGAACAGATAAAGGTTTTAGATTTACTAAAGAGAGAGTACACAGGTTGCAACAGCTTTTAGTGTACTTGGATTAAGAACTTTGACATTCTTGTCAGAGAAAAGAACTTGAAACTTATGATAATGAAAAGATTGCCATCCTCTGTGACCATTATGGTGTTGACAAGAAATCTGGTGATGTAAACAACTCACCCTTGATTGACAGAGAAAAGCTGACAATTGAATGGTCTTTGGCAAAGACACTTATTAAGAGAGAAATGTATCCAAGAGATAGAATAGCTGCCCTTGGCAGATAGTGCACCAACACCATTCAGAATCGCCACCCAATCTTCTTAAGCTAGCAGCTATGGCTGTCATTATTCCATTTCAAACCGCAGACTGTGAACAAGGTTTCAGTCATCATAAAGCAACTGAAACTAACAAAAGAAATCAACTAGAAGCAAAGGCACTCAATCACCTTATGATTATCAGAATAGAGGGACCCAGGTACATGGAATTTGACTTTGAGAAAGCCCTTGCAGCCTGGAAAATGAAAAAGGACAGAAGACTTTTCAAGAAATGAATTTTTAACTGTTAATAGATGTGGTTTGAAATTATAATTTATGAATGCAAGGTTTATATTGCAAAACTGATGAGTTTAATTTTATGAATAGAAGATTGAAGCTGACTGATTGAAGTTAATAATGTTGCCAATAACTTTCTAATAAATTTTAATTTTAGATTTTCATTGTGTGAGATTGAAATATGCATAATGCAAAAAATGTAAATATTAAATGTTCTTTTTTCAGTCCAGATAGCTAATAAATGTTTTTTTGTTGTACATCAACCTGTCCTGGCACAGGCAGCAGCCTTAGTAGTCTAAAACAATATTTTCTTGGAGCACCTATGTGGATTAAGTGCCCCCCAAATTTTGAAAACAAGGGGCATGTGTTCCCAATTTAGGAAAACCTGGATGCATCTCTGGTAGGGAGCTTGCATGTGTGATTCCTGGGACAATTTATAAAAATTTTACACCCATCAAGGAATGAAGTACCCAGTGCACTTTTGGTATTTCTCCGAATACTCAGTGCAGAAAGTGCACAATATCACAGCCTCTCCAGGGTCATAGTTCAGCTATTTGTGTTCATTTTCTCAGCATTTCTGGTACTTTCTTAGTCTCTTCACTTTATCATATTTGTGATCATGCTTTTTCTTGTCGTCATCTATTTTCTGCCGTTTCGGTGGCAGCTGCGCACCTTGGAAATATTTCCACATATTTATGCATTGAATGTTTATCAACAATGATATAAACATTAAAACACATTCTTCGGTATAATTCTGGATTATTCATGAAGTTGGCAAATGCGACCTTTTCTGATTGGTCAATACTTGCCTGTATCTTTTGTTATCTTCAGTAATGAAATCAGTGCTTGGGGGCAGTACATCAGGCTAGCTCCATGTGTGCGAAGACTGTTTTGGTAAAATTCACACTTAATTTACTTGATGAGTGGTTGGAGGGTTTAACACCTGCCCATTTGCACCTCGAGCATTTATTGTACCTCGTCAAGTGCAGTATGTTGATAGGTGCTCAATTTACACAATAAACAGATCAATTAACCATTAAAGGGAATGCTTACTTACGTTTTATTTGATACATCTAACACAAGGCCACTTCTCAACTGTTATGATAGTCACCCCAGCTGTAATTTTCACTGCTCCAACAGATTAGTGACTGCTGGGGTTTTGTGATCCGTCAGCAAAATCACTAACAGTGGGGTAGGGGATTAGCGTTAATTTCAAGCCATGCTATGCCTTCGTAATAGACCCTGATACAAGTTGTCACAACCATCCACCCAGCACTTTCCTGTGATTAGCAATATTACTATTTACACTGCCTGGTTGCTGCTATGTTCATAGTGTACTTGATTGTGACTGGTATCTGTAACTGTTGATATTGTATGATTGAACCACGTGCATCAGCATGTGGCAAGTGGTTCAATGCTTTGATTGGAATGAACATGATAAAGCCAACAGTTGAAATGGTATTTTGGTTCTGTTTATGAGATTGAAATACTTTCCAGTTTTGTTAAATTACAATAAATCACTACGGGACTTAAAAAAAGAATACAAAAATGAATACAGCATCTTCACTCAATGACCTTCACCTTCCCATGTGCATTATTAGTAAGACCAATATATGGTCTCAAAAAAAAGAAATAAGAACTGAGATATTTCTTGTTCACTTTAAAATATTTAGCTGCTTTATTTTGAATTTCTTGTAAATGCATTAATTCACTGAAGAACTGAAGAAAGATCAAATAACTAAATGTAGCATCTTACTCAATGACCTTGACCTTGTCATATAAATTAAGACCCAGCTATGGTCTCAGAAAGAGAAAGAAAACTGTTTTGTCTTTATTTACATAATGAGAAAGATGACTCCTTATCCTTTTAAAAATAGATTATCACTTAATTCAGAGTTTATCTGGAGTTTTGGTAAAACAGTTTGCATTTGATATTCATTGTTGTGAGATATACTGGGCGGTCACATGTATTGTTGAAGCCCATATACATGTAAAGAGACATAACTTGCATCTCCATTTAAATTCATGTACACTATGCAGTTAATCAAAGAAAATGGCATGGATGAATAAAGAAAAAGAAACAAAATAAAAGACTAAAAAAGAATTTTTAAATATGTGTTTATAACAATATAATATCAAGATGGCTATTGTGTACTTTTAAAAAAAAAGATATTAGAACTCAGCTATGACTTAGTTGTAGATAATTACTATACTATTACAAAAACAATTTATATTAAACATATCTGTTTAGAATATTTACATCTCTTTAAAACATTATGGAATATTCTTTGCCATTTATGTATTAGCATAATACAGTAGTGTGTTTTCAGTAAGATCTGAATATTTATGCTCTTATACAGTGAGTTGCATGTTGAACAGCTTGAAACATTGTTTCCACATGTACTTCTACAGCTTAAAAAATGAATGGAGAGAACCTTGCTTCAGCACTATCAGCTCTAATTTGGGAAGGATTTATTATCTGTGTATCAGAGTACCTGCCAGTTGCTGGTTATGGACTGTCAGTTTTCAAAATAGGGGCTACAGTTAATTTTATAGAGCTTTTAGGTTTTGGAGAAATGTGACCCTATGCTTTCATTTTTTTAATTTATTTTTTATGACAAGTTGCAGAAATTCCTTTCACTTAATTTGCCATTTACAAAACTATAAAATTTGTTTAGAAGTTAGATAGGTGATGTAATTTCAAGTGAATTTAATATTTTACAACATTGATTTTATTAATGAGAAGGATGATGACAAAAGATGAAGCAGATCTGTCTCCTCCTCTAGGAGTTGAGGCAGACATGATCATGTTGCTGATAAGATCTGACTTTCTTAAGAATTTAATTAAGAAAAATTTGAGACTTTATGTGCTTTCTCGCTTTTTCTTTTTAGGAGAAGTTATGAAGCAATGTTGTTTTGCAACATAACTTGTTGTTTTTGAAGTGGTTTCATCAGTTTATACTTGTGATAGTAAAGTTTTTTTACACTCGAAACTTTCCTTGAGAAAAAAAAAAATTTGCTATGATAAAAAAAAATATATTGAAAATATTTATTGAAGAAATATGTATTTAAATATCTGTTAAATAAACAAGTTTTACTATTTGCTCATTTATTCTATATTTGAAGTTGGTGAAAAGAAGCTGAAGGCAGCTCAAGAGCTGAGTGAAAATTTTGAGGTGAGGTCTGATTTTTTTGTCTATTTTTTAAAAGCGCATGGATATTGTGATAATGTGTGTATGTGCATATGTATGATTGTGTATAATGTCCTTGAACTCCTACTACACCATTTAAGCTAAATACATGAAGCTTGGATTAATTATAGCCCTATAGGTGCAGATTGTACTAACACTTTCAGAATTTTTATCACAGCTCTGGGATTGGGGCTAGCGTGATTAGGAGTGATTTTTTTAGAGCTGAAATGAATAACTGAACATTGGAATCAGAATAGTTTTTTGTGGATATTTGAACAGAAAATCAGTATTGGAATATTCGTTTATTTGCCTAGTGAGTAGCGACACCTAAAACCAGACTCAGCAGTCAACCATGCTAACCACAAGCACTCCATTCTGTAAATACAAAAGGGGGAAAAATTGATAATACCCTTTCCACTTATGATATCGAAGTCAACCAATGCTTTCAGCAAAGTAAACCTGATGTTGAATTTAAGCACTATTTGATTAAATACTTTCAGTCCTGTTATTCAGTTTAAATTGGATTTTTTCATACTGTAAAATTAGGAAATGATTGCATCATTGACTGCATGAATTGTCTTAACTTTTTTACACTCCCATCAAGTTACATTGCGAAAGAAATTATTTTCTGTGGAATATATTATTTGATAGTCCCTGCATTTAATTAATCAACTGTTGCTACCCTTTTTTACCAATGGTCCATCTTCAGCACTAAATGAACATTTTGATCGGGCTGTGCTTGAAGATAAACAGGGGAAGAAAGCACCTACATTCATTTGATTTGTCTGGATCGAAAAGAAAATTTTATAAAAACTACTAAAATATCATTTAATTAGTTTTAGATGACTGAGTTCATATTGTTCTTTCAGTGCAGCATGGCAGCATCGGTGGGTGGGATTTGTCAATCAGTGCAAAGATAGACCAAGAAAAGAAGAATAAAAAGATAATTTGATAGCTTTATTAACATCGATGACTATTCTGTATGCCATGAATCAAATAGGAAATTTGGTTTTCATTTCGGTTTTAGTGATTTTGCATAAATTACAAATAACTCCTGAGTTTTATGTCTTACATTTTTCAGAATTGGCATGTGTAATCAATGATCCAAATGTCAACATATATCAAACTGGGGTGCCCAGGGTGATGCCTTGGGGTCTTGTCCTACCCCCAGGAACCTTAGCCCTTGTGTTATAACAGAAAAACTGTTGAAAACCTTACCCTATAACCATATATGCACTTGGCATGAAAAGACTATTTATACATGCAAATGATATTGACCCTGTGGACCAACCCTAACCCCATGGACTTAGCCCCTGGGTCATAACTTGTAAGCTGTTGAGATCCCCATGTTATGACCCTATATCTATATATATACTGAAAACACAAATTTATACATGAAATTTACATTGACCCAGGTATCCATCCCTATCCCAGGGATTTAGCTTTTGGGTCGTAACTTGAAAACCATTGATATCCCCACCCTATGAGCATATATACTCTTACTGGGTATGAAAACTCAAATGTGTACATGCAACTGATGTTTGCCATGGGGTTCATCGCTACCCTTCAGAGGACTTGCCCTGGGGTCAGAGTTTGAAAACTGGATAGGTCCATGTTTATACTTACTGGGCCCAAGAGTCCCAAATTTCAAGGTGGAGGTCAGAACTGGAAACTACAGGGATATGCATTTTACAAACACAGAATTCTTGTTTATTTTCTTCTTTATTTATTTATTTTTTTAATTTATTTCTAGGATTGTGCATACCAAAGTTGTAAAGAAATAAATATATATTTATGTGGATATTTATACATTTATTTGGATATTTATCAGCATGTTCATGTAAAACCTACAAGCATGCAATTGTTAATAACAGATTTCACAACTAAACCAGCCAATTTAAATTTAATGTATGCTTATATATTTAATTTAGTTAAGTCAGATATATCAGAAACCATATAGTATTGAAAGATACTTGTAATTGTTTATAATAAAATATTACATGAACTGCACAGAAAATTATTTATATTTGATTTTTCTGTGAGCAGTTTTTTTTAATAATTATTGTTTGCATGTAACTGAGACATGTATGAATGACATAATTGGGGGTTTTGGCTTTGCTCTAACAAGCAAGAAGCTGCATTTCGTTAAAAAAAACCCACTTCTTTACTTGTGTAGATGATAAAAAAGCAGCTAGTATTTGTTTGTTTTTTGTGTCAAAAATGTACATTGTGTTGCAGACTGTCGTCTCATCCCCACAGTACCCACAATTCCTGGCAGAAGCCATGAAAGTCTTTATGAAAATACTGGAAGAAGGAGAACCACATTTTCTTCAAGACCAAAACTTGCAGGTAATAACCAGAACATTATCTTTGAGAAATTGATTCAAGCTTGTTTGTAAACTATATTTAATGTTTCGAATGTGATTGTATATTAGTAATCCATGGTATGTCAGGTGTATACATTTTTTAATTAAAAGAATTTCCCTAAACCCTCACAGAAATTTTAAGCACATGGACCTTGTTCATTGTATTTCAAATTTAATGATATGTCTTAATTTGTTTTGGAAAGAAAGAAAACATCTTTTTTGTACTTGTTTACAAGAAGGATACATTTTTGTCACATGGATATGACTGCGTCAATATTTTTTTTATTTACACGTCATTATTTAAAAACATTGCATATATTTAGTCATGTTGAAATTTTCTTTACTGCAGGAATGGATATATATTCAGAAATTTTGGTTGTTGTAATAAATGATTGTAAGCTGTTATTATTAGAAATATTGTTCGGGTCTGAATTCAGAACTTGATACCAGGATCTAGTCAATTAACATCTCATAAATGTTGTTTCAGAATCTCAGATCCCTTAAATGATGACTCTAAGGTGATGTCTTAGACAAGCCTTGTCCAAGATTTTTGTAATGAAATTTGAAGGATTGAGTCAATGCATTCAACATAACTGCCCAAAAATGTTACGGCCCACATTCTAGAAAGTGGTTTAGTCTTTAATGTTTGCTTACACAACACATATACTTTTACAAATGCCAGTGTTTGGATGTTTTGAAACACTTGCAGTATCCAGGGTTCACATAAGTGCTTATTTAACTACTTTAATATCACCGTACCACATGTATATTATCTATATTTATTCATATATTTAAGTTCGGCCAAGAGGATAATAAACACAGACAAATCTTGACTGTTCAGAGAGGTTCTCACCATATTAGAGCAATATATTATTGGCTCACTTGGCTATAAGGCCAGTTGAGCTTATGGTATGACCCTTTGTCCATCATGCATCGTCTGTAATGCGTCATGAGTTCGTCCAGCAACAATTGCTTGTTACCACTCTGGAGTCCACATTTCTGATCTGATTTCAATCAAAGTTGGAATATGGGTTTATATCATCAAAATCTCGGACTAGTTCGATAATGAGTGAGATCCATGGATATAAATCAGTTGATCTTGCATCTGATTGGTTATCCTTGTAACCACTCTGGAGGCCATATTTTTGATTCAATTTTGATCAAACTTGGATTATATGTTTATATCATTAAAATCTCAAACAGGTTTGATAATGAGTGCATATTAATGATGTGGTCATGCATCTGATTGGCTGAGCTTGTTACCACTATACAGGCTGCATTTCTGATCCAATGTTGATCAAAATGTATGTTTATATCATCTAATGAGTTTGATCTTGAGTGACATCCAAACATACTAATTAGGTGATCTTGCATCTGATTAGCTTAGCTTGTTTCTACTCTGGAGACCATATTTATGATCTTATTTTCATCCAACTTGAAATATGGGATTGAATCATCAAAATTTTGGATGGGTTTGATAATGTGTGAGATCTTTGCATATTAATGTGGTAATCTTGCATCTGATTGGCTAACCTTGCTACCACTGTGGAGACCAAAATAGCAGCTTGCATATTAAAGCACGGGAAGTAACTTACAATAAGGCCAATTGAAAATCACAGGTTTTGCTTTGTTAGCAATGTTCTCAGCCTTATAAAACATTTAAAAACTTAAAAATAATTTTAAAATACAGGATACATGAATTTCAGTAAAACAAGTTATATAAATTAACAAAGTAATGCATCATAAGGTTTCAGTTGAATAATCTGTAATTTAAAACTGAAGAAAATATATGAAATAAAAATATCACTTAAAAACAAAATGTAAAAAAAGTCTTAAGTAAACTAATTTTTTATATATAATGTTGGGAATTAATTTGCTGTGTTGAGCTTTAAAACCCGGTAGGTATTGTTTGTGGGTTTCTAATGCACACCAGTAACTTTATTGCCCAACAAAACTTAAAAGTCACTTACACCTTAAAATGATATTGCTGTAATAACATGCATAAAATATCTGTTGTTTTTATGTTATCACATGTATATTCATTATTTTATGGCATTTCATATATTAAATGTTATTAGTCAAATATCATATTAGGTTTATATTGGGTATTTTTGGCCTTTAATACAAATAAAAACAAAAAGTCAGTATGCTTTTCTCCTGAACTTCTAACTAAAAGTACTGTAATTACCCAAATATACAGATCCTCCAATTATCTGGGCACTGATCCTATACATTTTCTTACCATAAAACAATTAGAAAAAAGCAACAACTAACAAACAAATACCGGATTTTCTGGCCAGACTGTATTTCAGAGAGTGTATATCTAAATATTGTACAACATTGTGTTGTTGAGTAAAACTGGCAAAATCTTTTCTTAGAAGAATACAATTTGGTTATGCAACCGTGGTTCACTTTCAGTAAATGGAGGGGAATAAATGAGTTTTAAAAAATCGTGTTCCAACCAACCAATCCAATTTCTGTTAGCATGAAACCGGAAACACTGATATTTTGTTAGACTTAATAGACAGTGTGGTAACTAAGTGCTTACAGTTGTCAGTTATCTCGCCGAGTGATATCAGACCCACTTGGGCATCTTGTTTATATTACATTGACAGGTGTCAGACAATTGATCAGTAAATTTATGAAATTTGTGGTAATCTCTGTTCATATCTTTTCCAGCAACTGAGGAAGTTAATATTGGAGATAGTTCACCGCATCCCTTGCAATGAACATCTGAAGAAGTATGTTCAGCAGATCCTCTCTTTGATGTTTAAACTACTGAAAGTAAGCTGTTTTACTGTCCGACAACACAACATAGCATTCATTTTTTTTTCAGTGGTGATGAGAATTTGATATGCTATAGTAATCAAGATTATTTTCACTTGGTCAGAACCTTTGCTCCATAAATTTTAAGAATTTATGAAGACAGTGCAGTTTTTTTTTAATACAACTGTTTTAACACATCATGCATTTTATCACAACAATTATAACACATCATATATTTGAACACATCAGACTTTTATTATCTGTATACTTACATCATAAGTAATGTAAAAGCACTAAGTTTTTATTAATGACTGTTTACAACTTACTCATATTGTAGTTAAAGTATGGAATAATGCCATGTCTTGTTTTAATGTACCAACAAAAAAGTTAAGAGGGTATATTTATTATATTTATTGTAAATATAGTAATCTCACTTTTATGAGCCCAACCACTTTGTAAAGAATAGAAATCTGACACCTTTGTCATACAGCTAAACTCCTTTCTAAAGTTTAGCTGAAACTATTCTAGCCAATCAAAATGCCATAGTTGTAATCTTCATTTAAGATATCCATGTCGGAAGCATGGGGTCATTGAAATTCTCTTGGTTATTGCCTGATATTTTTCTTGAAAGTTTGTGCACCAGACATTTGTGAAATTTAATATAAATAAATATACACTGATGTGAGTATATTGTTTTTTGGTATAGAATCCAGATAAGAGGTTTGTCCCAGCATGAGGGGGGACAATGGTAAAAGTTTACTACTTTGGTGCCGGGTGAATTGGTGTGTCTTGAGAGTAGCAATTTGGAACTTGTTTTGGGGTTATATGTATTGAAAGTTCCAGATTTTGGACATTGTTGAGGATATAATGAATTCTTTTTTCTTGCCTTATGTCCTGTTTTTTTAGATTGAGAATGAGGAGAATGTGTTGGTTTGTCTGAAGATTATTATTGAACTTCACAAGCAGTATCGACCACAGATGAATGAAGAGGTACAGTATATTGTTCATTTCTAGATTTTGTTGAAAGTACCTTAATAAGCATAAGCTGTGTTCTGCTCATGAATAGAACTTGCTTTACAAACTCAAATCTTACTCTGACCAAAGCCTTTGAATTTTTCTAAAAGTTAACTTGGTATTTTCTACACTAATTAAATTCCTATATATTTCCTTTATTATTCTACTTTTTTTTTATGAAATCCAGTGCATTATTTATAAGTTCAGATGCAAAAAGACTTATGTTAGGTACAAACTTGGACACAGCCTATCCTGAAATCAGCATATAATATAATGTTATGTTGAATTAGTTGTATTTGAATGAAATGACCATCATTTTTAGTTTCAATGACCTTTCTGAAACCGGCTGAATCACACCTGTTTGCTTTGTCATCCTACACAAAACCAAAAGGCTGAACTCAATATACATTTTATTTTCTGTTTAGGCTTTATTGTTGCTTTCTATTGAATGCAAGCAACATCCTTCACTGGTTAGCTAATCTCCAGGAAAAATCGGAAAAAAATTGGAGTGATTATCTCAGGGACTATGTTATGATGTAATAACAGCTGATTGGGCCAATTAGTGTAGTTATACATGAATGCAGCATAACAGCTATGCCAAATGTTAGAATTCACCACTAATCTCTGCACAAAAAAAACCATTCAAGCTTAAAATATCTTGTTGTAATTACAAAATATTACTAGCTAATGGTGCCTGATGTTCATCACACGTTTGTTGTACAATTTGTGACTCTACCTAATGGCTCTGCCATAACAAACTTTAAACAATCATGACTCAAACTTATCACAAAACTTAACCATGAAACCAAACACGAGAGAGATGGAGTATTTTTATCTGTATATCAAGGCATATATTGTGAATTAGTATATTAAAACATATAAGAACAGAGATAGCATTGGCATATGTGGATTATCACAGTTTCACTATCTGTTGTAACTCTATTTTATACTGCATTTATAGCTCCACTTTGAAAAACTGAGAAACCTCATCTTCTTGAATACATTGATTCAGAAATACATATTTTATATACAGTATGAAGTTGATTATCTGGAAGATGATTATCTGGATTATTGGTTCATATGAACTACTACTGTGCCCCCAAAATCTTGTTACAATGTACATGTCTCTGTAAATGAAACTAATCTGCTGATCATGATGCCAACATAGAACTGAGTAACAGAAATCAGAAACAAACAATAAAAAAAAAATCTCATACAATTATAATTACAATGTTATTATGAATAAAATAAATTATTATTTATAAAAGTAAAATTAAGTGTAGCTAGGAGAGAGGAAGGGAGAGAGCGAGATACAAAGGAAAAAAGTTTATTCTTTTACCCGACTGTTGCTAAGTGAGTGCCTCTATGACAATATGTCATTTGTCATACATCCCAAGCTAAAGCATGATTAAAGACTCATAATTGTCCAATCAAAGGCATTCTGTAGTCCAAACTTTCATAATTAAATGTTGATGAATGATCAAAGGTGACTTAACAGGTGATACAAGTTAATCACCTATCAGCACAGGTTTGAATAGAATCCATATCAGCCAAGTTTACCCTGATCAAAGCTTTTTCAAACTTGTATTCTAAATACAATGATAGTCTGAGTAGATCTCCAGAAGGTGTGCAGTGCAAATGTAAAATCTTGTGATCGTGAATTGTTGTGTTTAATTAAGTATCTTGGTAATAATGCTATTGTTTCTACTTTTGCATCTCTTTAAACATGTGAAATGTGTACATAATATTAACATTTACTTGGTTACTGATACATCCCTTAAACGTGTGAAATGTCTACATAATATTAACATTTACTTACTGATACATCCCTTAAATGTGTGAAATGTCTACATAATGTTAACATTTACTTAGTTACTGATACACACTTAAACGCGTGAAATGTCTACATAATAGTAACATTTACTTAATGATACATCCCTTAAACATGTGAAATGTCTTCATAATATTAACATTTACTTACTGATACATCCATTAAACATGTGAAATGTCTACAATATATTAAAATTTACTTAGTTACTGATACATCACTTAACAATGTGAAATGTGTACATAATATTAACATTTACTTTGTTACTGATACATATACAGTCAAATACATAACTATCAGGCCCATTTAATTAAGTTACTTCCATTCACAGTTCTACTGTTGCACCAACATTTGATAATCCAGATGACTGATTATCTTTATGAAATCCATGTCCTCCCATGGGTCTGGATAATTAATGTTTTACTGTAGTATAGAGAAGAGATGTTATGTGGTAAAATAAATTACAGAACACAAATTCCATAAAATTGTATTGTTAATTAACAGATTCAGGACTTTCTTAACTTTGTGAAAACTATCTACACCAACTTACCGAGTCACCTAAACAAGATTTTTGAACCTCGAGCCCAACTAAAAGTAAAGGATGTGACTGAAATCAACGTAGATGCACTGCTTCAGGAAACATTCACTGTTACAACCATAATGACAGACAAGAAAAATGCCGACAACCAGAGTGTATCTGTAAGTTTTCACTTTCTGTTTAGTTTTTTGTGTATCATATCATTAACAGAAAGGGCACGGATAGCAGTGGAGTTTCTGCACATTATTTCTCAGAACGAAAGAAAATCTGAAAATTTTAAATAAACTGAATGTGCTTCTTTGTGAAAGTAATGACTTCAAAATTCGTCGCATTTTTTTATCAGTCTGAAAGTGTAATTGCTTGCTCTGTCTTTATTTACATATTTTTTTGTTTGTTTTGGGATCATAGGGACGCAATGATACTTTGTGATAGCTGATACATACATATGAAAATATATACCGTATATACTTGGGTATAAGCCGATACCAAATGCAAACTGCATAGACCAAGATCTGCCTTCGCATAATGCACCGGCAGATCTGGGTCTATGCAGTTTGTAAGGACTAATCAGTAGAACAAACAACATAGACCCTGATCGGCTGACGCATTATGCGATGGCAGATCAATGTCTATGTTGTTTGCATTTGGACCCGAATTATATGCAAGAATAGATGGTAGTTGTTTTACCATGTTTATACAAAACCACTTGTCATAAACAAGCTTAATTTGTTTGGCTTATTTTTATGCATATGTAAATGATCTGAATAGATTCTCACTTCATTAGAGCAATTTTTATTGGCTCACCAAAAGGATATATTATGATGTCCAGTAGTTCAGTATCCTATGCCTTGACCAAAAGGTTGAGGTTATTGAGACCCATTGGTGAATAATCACTTGAGTCAACCATACCCAACTAGTGCCTACATAGAGGACTATTAAACATAGGGCAGGCGCATAATGTACCATTCATGATACTCTTGTTTAAGAATTTGTTGGGGCTTTCTTTTTGGTGAAAACTTTATTAGCACTGTTACATAGAAATCACTTGACCAAAACAAATGCAGTTTCTTTATGCATCTTTTGATGCATTTGCAGATGATCTAATTAGATTTGTTTGCCATTGTAATGATTTTTGCAAGCTTTATCAGGTTTTTTGGATTTTTTGGGCATCACCAGAATTGTTGTGTGCAGTGGGGGGGGGGGGCATATATGTTTTATAAAGAAAGATATAGTTTTCTCTTTTGTGAATTTGTTTCAGTACAATATAATACCAAAAGGTGTATTGTCCCTAAAAGTTCTAGCAGAGTTGCCAATCATTGTGGTATTGATGTATCAACTGTACAAACCCAGTGTTCAGCAAGATGTGGCAGACTTCATCCCTTTGATAATGAATACAATCATATTACAGCCATCTGCACAACACAGGTATGTGCTCTCTAGTCTGAAATCTATGACTTTTCACATTGTTATAAGCAACCATTATACTGCTTATCATCTATTCCAAAACAGCGTATACAGTCAGCTACAGTTGAATGCAGATACCCAAAGCCTGTGACAGAGTTAGTGTTCACTTTTCATAAAAGATGTCTTGTGTCATCCTTTTTGTTACTATGCAGATTTTTACCCTGTATACATTTTAAACAAAGAGCTGTGAGCCATGTGCCAGTTATTTTGCTCCCACTGGTTACTAAGCCAGAGGCCAATTTTCACTGGTCAATGCTGAAGCTGGGTTGAGTTCTACACCACATCATCTCAGCTGGAACAAGGTCATGCATATGCTAGCTGGAAGACAATTTTTAAAAAAAAAAATTCTACTGAGCAAAGCATGTATGCCTATTCCAACATGCATAAGTTTCAGTTTCAGATCTAAACACTGTAGGTTGCATTTTTGCATATTAAAAAGTTGTTAATAAAATATTGCTATGTTTAATTTATCCAGTGTGCTGGCGATTGTGTATTTGTTTGTATGCCATCTGTTGTAACTGATGCTGACTCCATATATGGTTAATTCACATTCTTTGAGCTTGTTGGAAAGTTGGCATACATAATTTAAATATTCTTTTACATAAACAGAGACATAATTCTCCAATATATTTTGTTAATCTGTGATGTAATTTTGTTTTCAAAATTCGACTTGTGCACCAAACATTGGGATACACTGACATTGAAGAACATCTGTGATATGTCAACTCCATCTCTCTCAGTTTAAATTCAGGAGAACATATTATATAGCATGCATGTTAACAAGCAGAACCAATTATATAGCATGCATGTTATAAAGAACAAACCACTCCAATTATATAGCATGCATGTTAACAAGCACAAACCAGTTCAATTATATAGCATGCATGTTAACAAGAACAAACCACTCCAATTGTATAGCATGCATGTTAACAAGCACAAACCAATTATATAGCATGCATGTTAACAAGCACAAACCAATTATATAGCATGCATGTTAACAAGCACAAACCAATTCAGTTATATAGCATGCATGTTAACAAGAACAAACCACTCCAATTGTATAGCATGCATGTTAACAAGCACAAACCAATTATATAGCATGCATGTTAACAAGCACAAACCACTCCAATTATATAGCATGCATGTTAACAAGAACAAACCACTCCAATTGTATAGCATGCATGTTAACAAGAACAAACCACTCCAATTGTATAGCATGCATGTTAACAAGCACAAACCAATTATATAGCATGCATGTTAACAAGAACAAACCACTCCAATTATATAGCATGCATGTTAACAAGAACAAACCACTCCAATTGTATAGCATGCATGTTAACAAGCACAAACCAATTATATAGCATGCATGTTAACAAGAACAAACCACTCCAATTATATAGCATGCATGTTAACAAGCACAAACCACTCCATTTATATAGCATGCATGTTAACAAGAACAAACCACTCCATTTATATAGCATGCATGTTAACAAGCACAAACCACTCCAATTATATAGCATGCATGTTAACAAGCACAAACCACTCCATTTATATAGCATGCATGTTAACAAGAACAAACCACTCCATTTATATAGCATGCATGTTAACAAGCACAAACCACTCCAATTATATAGCATGCATGTTAACAAGCACAAACCACTCCAATTATATAGCATGCATGTTAACAAGCACAATCCACTCCAATTATATAGCATGCATGTTAACAAGCACAAACCACTCCAATTATATAGCATGCATGTTAACAAGCACAAACCACTCCATTTATATAGCATGCATGTTAACAAGAAAAAACCACTCCATTTATATAGCATGCATGTTAACAAGCACAAACCACTCCAATTATATAGCATGCATGTTAACAAGCACAAACCACTCCATTTATATAGCATGCATGTTAACAAGAACAAACCACTCCAATTATATAGCATGCATGTTAACAAGCACAATCCACTCCAATTATATAGCATGCATGTTAACAAGCACAAACCACTCCAATTATATAGCATGCATGTTAACAAGCACAAACCACTCCAATTATATAGCATGCATGATAACAAGCATAAACCATGCCAAGAATGGGAGAGTGAGATTACAGTATTTGTGTATCTGTATCAACTTCCAAATTACACTTAAAATTCTCTCCTCTCCCTTTCTTTTATACACTACATGTATAATTGTATATGGAACAGCTCCACAATGTTGTTCAAATTTTTTTATAAAAAATACTCTAAAAATAGAGCAACAACAACTACTGCTATTGATGTTGTAGTTATGGCCCTGCATTGAGATGTGTAAAAAGTCCTATAATATCACCTTTTTCATCTGCCTATCTGTATATCAAGTCTAGCTCAGGAACCATTCAACATATTCTGATGCAAATTGGTGTCTACATCACCTAATAGACCTAGATATGCTGTTAATGGGTTTTCTCTCATGAACTCTAATAGGAATAGAGTTATGGCCCTTGACAATTAACTTCATATTGATGTTCCTTTTCATCGGCACAGCTCTTACACATGGATGTGGCTTTTATTGCGTTTGTCTTATTGATACCATTTTTGACAAAATTATGGACCTTTTTGTCAATCGGTTTCATGTCATTACATGGATTGTAGCTTGGAATCAGCAAAGCTTAAGAACCATTAAATATTCTGATGCAATTTGATATGAACATTGACCATGGAGTTCATATCTTTACATGGAATGTTGCTTGTATGGAGGAAACCCTGAAGGAGTTGCATTTCAAGCATTCCACATCGTCATTTAGATGAGTCATAGCCATTATTTGCATGCCTTCTCCCATCTTTGATTTCCCGACAAAAGTTCCTCTGTGTAAGGCCCTATGGAGCAAACTGTAGTGAGTGTACCCGTGTGCAATACATCTTTTTGCTAACAGTTTTAGTTGTTTAATGATGTTGTCATTGGTTTTTTGGTAACTGTGTACTTTAAGTGCACCAGAATAACTTAAAAGAATGTCCACATTTCACCATTCTTAATCACTGACAATAAATCAGCCACATTAGGGAAGTACACAACGGGGTAAAGACTGATTGTGGTACAGCAAGATGTTTCAGATTTACAAGTGTTGATATGCGCTGTGAACAACTGCACAGGCTTGAGCATTTGGCATCATTGATGGGTACTTCAAAGCAAAGTTAACACTTTTTTCCATGGGTATATACTGGATCAACTTTTCTGTTGAGCCCCATGTTGTGATTGACAGTTTTATCACTAATCACCTTATGGTAGGTAAAAACTTCATCCCATAGTCAAAATTTGTTGATCTACTTTTTTAAAGTTCCAACCTCTACACTTATCAACCACATTTAACAACATACAGTAGATTTTGTCTTGAAAGACCACACCTTCTGCCAAAAAGTTATGGTCTCTCAAGACAGGTGGTCTGTCATAACAGGGGGCCCCTGGATGGCAGAGTGGTCTAAGGTGCTTGCCTTTACAGATCACTGACATCTTACCTCAGTCCGCATGGGTTGGAGTATTGGCTTTGACAATGTGGGTATGTGAGAAAGCTTGCCAGTAGCCAGGGCTGTCACAACTTTCTGCTGGATGAAACAGCGCCCTGGCGAGTGTCACCTTTTTTGCACCCCCCATTTGGTAAAAAATACAGCAAACTCTGGAAAGTGGCACCCCCCACCCCGACTTGGCGCCCCGGGTAGTTGCCTGTATCACCTGCCCCTTATGACGGCCCTGCCAGTAGCTTCCCATAGGGTTGGTGGTTCTTCCCGGGTTCTTTCTATACTAAAATATACTGGCTGCCATGTATAGCCTATCATGTGCTGAAAAATGGCATTAAACCCACAAAACCAAACCAAACCTGTCATAACAGGTTATAACACTATGCGATTAATAAATCTGTGCATTGAGAATCTGGTCTCTCATACCATGTGGTTCCATTTTCTGCAAGTAACAAATAAAAGAAAATGAATGAAAGAAAAAATAATACCCATACATTTTATGTGTGATGATGTTATTTGATAACGGCTGATTAAAACCATCTTGTACACAAGTAAAATAATATCAGAATGAACTACAGATTTTGTTGACATAAACTAAGCAGACTTGCATATATGCGCTGTAATATTTTAATATTTTTCAGAGCTCATCCAGCTTTTAATAAAGAAGTCTTTGTGGACTTCATTGCTGCACAAATAAAGACCCTCTCATTCCTGGCCTACATTGTCAGAATTTATCAGGTATTTATAGATGTCCATCTGTCCTTCTTGTCTTTTCAGTACACTCTTTTGCTAAATTTTGTATTTTAATCAAAATCTTTGCACTAATTGGCTTGTAGGTGATAATATAAAACTTTGCCTTGTGATCATTATGGTTTTTTTTTAGCTCTACTGGTCATCAAGCGGTGCCTATGCAATTGTTTCACCATATATGCCATTATATGGCGACACACAATGTAATTCCAAATATTGATCGATATGCAATTGTTTGTCAATTAAGCTAGCAAGGGGTTAAGCAACTTATAAAAGCATCCAATATAATCCTTTTCGCTCTTAAGGAACTGAGATATTTAAATTGCATTTTAATCATTTAATTCAAAGAGTTAGTAGCCGCTGAGGTCTATTGATATCCAGAGTGAGTGTTTTCTGCAATTGTAATGCATCCACAGTACCAAGACATGAATTTATTGCAAAACTTGAAGCTACTGTTTTTACTGATTAATGTTAAAAAGAGAATGCCTTTCCGACTTCATTTCTGTTTTCAACTTTGATCAAGAAATGTGTAGATTTTTGCAGCAGTCAGAAGTTGAAACTACTGAGAACTGATTTACCTCAGCACCTGGAGAAAATTACATTAATTTTATTGAAATTCAATCAGATCAAAACTTTAGAAGACAAGGTCACATACAATTGTTGTTTGAAATACACTGTTATGAGAGGCAAATACACACAGTCAGTTTAATGCATTTTTTATTTTTGTTAATGTAAAATATAGCAGTTTTAACATTGTGTGAGAATAATAATACAAAAATATGGCCCTGGTGGGCAAGTGGATTTGGAGTCATGGCAAGTTATTTTTTTAAAGTCACTCGCCATGGGCCTGTGTCTGAAAAAATTTCTTTGAGCACTGCAACGTCTTGCTCAAATCAGTGTTTCTTATTTTTCTGCAAAGTTTTAAGGTTAAATCTGTTCACTAATCTTAAAGCAGTCACTTTCATGGAGTCCTTTCAGCCATAGCATGAATTTCAAAGAAATTGAACCTTATTATCAGATAGTCACTTTTTGTAAGAGACTACTTTTGCCCTGTCCCACAGGTTGTCATTCAACACAACTTTGACTGAACCCATATTAAAAATTGTATATTACCTCCATTTGTTAAAATGTGTCAGATTTCTTGTTATTACAGGAACAAGTACAGAATTACTCACAGCAGCTAGTGCAAGGCCTGCTGGGATTGTTGTCCCTCTGTCCACAGGAAGTGGCACATCTTAGAAAGGAGCTTCTAATTGCAGCAAAGCACATTCTGGCTACAGACTTAAGGAACAGTATGGACTTACTTTACAACATTTTCTTTTAAAGTTTCTTTTTTAATATTACTCTAAAATTGGCAAGATTAAAAAATGACACAGTCATTATTGAATAAAGGTAATTAAGTTACAGAAGTTATATTCCATCTCCTGTCCAAAATGTTATCTGTCCAGGAAAGCATCATGTTGATGGTTCCTTTCCAGATGACAAGTAACACATTTTCCTTTTTGACTCAATAGAAAAAGAAAAAGGTAAATTCAGCAATGATGGGTGGTTTTGCATGCAAATTTATCACATGAATAGTCAGGTAATTTCAGTCTTCTAGCAATGGTCATGATATTCTATGAAAGGCATTGATTGTAACCCATAATTGTCTTGTACATGTAAGAACCAAATTAAAAAAAAAAAAAGAGCTAGGAGTTTTTAATATTCTTTAACTGAATGAATTAGAATTCATGGTATCTATCACAGGAAAATAGGATAAGGTGTTTATGTTTTTTGCCAATGAAAGAAAAGCGTTTGTTTTACCAGTTTTGGCTGTCAAAGGTTGAGGAAAGTGTACTTTCCAGAGCTAGACAAATCCTTCAGTGGCCCACTTGCCCAGAAGCTGCACACATAATATGGATTTTTTCTATATATTTTATATAAAAATTTTGACGAGTGACAAAAAGGTTTACTCACTCCCCCAGCAAAGTTTTCAACTTTCCACATGTGGCTGGACAAGGGATTTTTCCATCTCTGATCATTTTACTATACACTTCAAGAGATATTTGTTTCTCTTTTCAGAATTTGTGCGCTGTATAGACAAGCTATTTGATGAGAACATTTTGATTGGATTAGGATGGACAACACATGAGTCATTAAGGTAATTTGGAAACTAGAGATATTTTTGTGCCAGTTATGATCAAGCTTTATTGCTTTTTGTTGTTAAAGTTGCTACGTGCATGCCATAATTAGGCAGCCTAATTGGGTAAGGTAAATCTCATTATAATACGATGGTCAGGGTCCACAATAAAGACGTAATGCTATACAAAAGATTATTTTATGTTGGGAAATTCTTAAACAATGAGAAATACATTAAAGTTGGGATGGGGGATCTAGACATTAATGTTAGTCTAACCACAATTGCATGGTTTTATAAACTATATTTTCTTACTGGACTGTTTAGAAGAGTGAATTTTTTAAAAATATTTTGTTATTAGCATTTTAGAAAACAGAGTTATTATTCATCTTGTTTTACTAAAAGTTCCAAGTTAAACAATGTCATGTGATGTTTTAGAGTAGCTGTTTTTCTTCCCTCCAATCCTAGAGAGCATGGACTGACAGTAGCTAAAGTACTTTGACACCCACTTGGTTTATTCTGGATATTGAGAAAAAGATATAATTGTTAAAATGGCAGAAAGCTTAAGTGATCACAGAACGTTGTTTACATTCTGACTATCGAATATATTTCAGTAAAAACCTAATCATTTTACATATAATAAAAAAACCAAATCACAGCTACAGGAATATTGGATGTAATTTTCAGGAGCAGTAATTGTCTGTAACTGACTTGTTCTTTTATCTATGAGGTGGCACACCACTATATTGTTAGAAAAGATCGGTTTTGGATGAAAATTAAGCAAGAATGAAATAGAATTGATCCTAATACATGTTAATTGACATCTCCACCTCAAGAAGGATTAGTGAGTATTTCTTTATGATCACTTAAAATAGTTTGTAGCTTCCACAATGATCAGATTGCTTCAAGCAAATGTTGATGTAACGACCTATGCAAAAGATTTCTTGTTTTAGTGGATTAATTCTTTTTGTCATTGTTATATATGCTTTGGGGTAGCAATCATGATTGTGTTCAGGAAACTCAATAGAAATATTGATAGATATGATGTGACCAAGTTATATCTGAATTCATCTTATTACAAAGCATGTTATAGTGGGGTTTCCTATATTAAATTCTTGTAAGAAAAGTCATGTTCTACTGTAAATTTCTGTTGAGGAGTTGAAGGAGTTTAATTATTTAAAGAAAACAACACCAACATTTAAATTTGTGACCAGTTTTGCTTTATTGCTTTTTCAGACTGAATTCAAACAATTGTTTACGTTGTTAAACCCCTTTGGTTTCTACGAGATTAACATTATAAACAAAATGACATCATGGCGTGAGTCATATAGAGATGTGCTAGATACAATTTTATACAATGTCTTAAATGCATAAATAACATGGAAAAATGATACATTACAAGATACATACAATGACATGGAAGAATGATACATTAAAAGATACATAAAACTGGATCATTGAGATACATGTCTCTGTTGAAAACTACGACAGTACAACATACATAAACAAATAGAGACAAACAGTTTTATTTTCATTTAAATATATAGAAATTGATTAAATATTATGAATTTATCAATTAATGAAGTTTATACATAATCCTAGAATTTAAACCTTTGGATTGACACTATCCAAATGGTTAATCCAGTATATTTCCTTTAGTATAATATTTAGAAATAATAATAACAATAGGCATAAATGAAAAATGTAACTTATGGAAGCTGTCATTGTTAAAGTGTGTGGTAACATAGCATGAAAAAGATGGATGACTAAAAGTATTTATGTCAAATCTAGGTTTATTTATGTGTTTAGATACTTGATAAGCTTGTCCAACATATTGTATGCCACACTTTTTACAAGTTATAAAAAAAACAATTGAAGTTGCACAGTGAATATCATGAGCCATATTTATTTTTCCATTCGTGTTACTTCTACCGAAATAAGTATTTTCATTAATAAACGAACAGTGCGAACATCTGTCTATTGTAAATGTTTTCTTTATGAATTTAGAACAAACAAGGAAAACTTTAAGATTCTTAGTTCGTTTGTAAGCAAGTGTAGGCTTTTATGAAGTGATTTAATACTTACATGATAATTGCAAAAGATTCCAGTATTTGTTGATAATCTAACTTAGAGTAGGTTAACTAGGATTATACTCAGCAATGAAAGTTTATTCACTCACTGTTGTACATATTGATAATAAAGTGCATTGTTATCCCCATGCTTCAGAAGGGAATGTTGTCATACCCTCTTTCCATCGATCTGTCTGCAACAAGATCTTCTAAACCACTGGATGGAAATTCACCAAATTTGGTACATATCCTGCTAATGTGGTAACCATCTGCAAGGGAGGGTATAATTTTAGGGTCTTCCCCTGGGGTCCCTGAGAGATGATCAAGGGTCACATATACAAAAAATTGCAATATTTTTTTTACGAAACTTTGTGCATACTCTTTGCAGGAGGACACAATGTATATAATGGATTTTGGGTTGCAACCTCTGAGTCATGGTAGTGACAGGAGGGATGAATATGTTGCAAGCACAGATGAAGTATTTTAAATTTTTGTTGTTGTTGAAATTTATACAGTTAACATTTAGTTGTACTTGGTTCTCATGCTGCATACTTTATATACAATAATGCTGTTGAATCCATTTGTAAAGAAAGCAAAAAATGAGAGTCCTTTGAATTAAAATTTTAAACTTGGTCCAAGATGTTTGAAAAATAAAAGAAGTAAGCATAAGAACCAAATGAATGTTTTAATGATTTCTCTGTTGTTTCAGACCTCTAGCCTACAGTACTTTAGCTGATCTTGTCCACCATGTGCGACAAGCCCTTCCAATGAATGATCTGTCCTTGGCTGTGACATTATTCTCACGAAATGTCCATGATGAATCTCTGCCTAGTAGTATACAGACCATGTCTTGCAAGCTGTTATTGAACCTTGTTGACTGCATCCGACAGAAGAGTGAACAGGAAAATGGAAACGTAAGTTGCATCGTTTTGCAGAGGACTAGGACCAAATTAGTTGCTACTAGAATGATAACAGTTACAATTGAATGATGTAGTGTCATCATTTTGACCTTTTCACCTGACCAGAGTGAAACCTAGCTCAGAGGAAAGGTTCATCAAGTCCACTTGCAAAGAATAAAATTGTTACTACTTGCCTGCACTCTTTCCACATTGAGCAATAGTAGTGCATGCACTGAGACCCTGCATATGTATGTTGTTATTTTTTATGCTAATGAAGTGTTTTTTGGACAGTATTTTTTTACTATATAAGGTACATTTTGTCAGAAGGGGTTTCTGATAACAAATAAATTTGTATGCTAAGTTTAATGAATGCCGGAATAGATTGGATAAAAATCTTTAAAGAGAGTATCTTTGATATTGATCCATTATTTATGCATGATCAATCATGCCCTACCTATAAAATGTTCTTGTGGCATGTAGTGATATCCTTATTAATATATGTATGTCTCTTAACAGTTAGTTTTGAGTTTAGGTCAGTTTCTCATGCACTTTGCATCCTTGTTTCATGAAAATATTTATATTTGTTAACAAAATTTTACTTTTTTTTAACAGGGGAGAGAACTATTAATGCGAATGCTTGAGGTGTTTGTCTTGAAGTTCAAAACCATTGCCAAAATACAGCTTCCACAGATTTTATCCAAATGGTGAGTTGGAGCAGCCGTTGCAACACCCCACAGCACCATCATGATCTGGTTACCGAATAAAGCCTCCATTTTTACCTCAGAAATGAGAGCCATGCTCAGATCTTTGGACTACATTGAAATCTCTCAAAAACAAATTTCATCAACTTCTTTGATTCACTTTCCACACTGAATATGATTTGCTTATACAATCCGTAAATAGTATTTTATACTGTCTAGTCATATTGGTATTAAGGTTATTGAAGGGCAGATAAAGCAGCCAAAGCTGCCCTGCACTAACCCATTTCTTAATTGAAGATTGCATATGATGACTTCAAATATTATATAAATCGGAATGTTCTAAATAGTTGGCAAAATACATGGAATGAAAACTCCACAAACAAGCTTTGGAACATCAGACCTGTTATTGGATGGTGACAGCCCACCTATAGAACAAATCGTAGAGATGTCTATCAACTTTCACCCAGTGGGACAGAAGTGTTTTGATGTGAACTCAGCTAAGAAACTTGATGCTGTATCGCCAGAGAAAATATTGGGCTTCTTGAGAGAATGTGGTTTATGTAACAGGTTTTGAACCTGTTTTAAGGATTTTGTATTTTTTTTCATTGTCTTTTATTGTATATACCTTTTGTTGGACTACTTGTATATATTTATTTGGAATGGTTTATCTTCTTGTGTTTTGTTTTTGCAATTTTGTATCTTGACAGTTTTAGAACTTTACTTTTAATTAGCACCATATAGCCAGTATTGTGCTGATGTGCCTATAAGACCTATACATATTTACATACAATAACTGACCAATTAATTTTCAACATATATCAGTGCCCATCTTTAGGACCATTTCATTGTGAGATCTTAAAATTTTGAAATATATCTGGAAAGAAAGTTAAGAATGCTTAGAAGTTATGCTTAGATATCTTTAAGTGTTTTGAATGCAAATAAATAAACTACTAGTCTTAATTCAAGGCCTGCAGTACAATATACTAGCACAGTTGCAGAGAACTATTGAAGGATTAGAATAATTTAAGCCTGAAGTTTTCATAATCATGTGTACAGAAATTTGCAAAGGGTCAACTTAATTATCTGCTGAATAAAGTACTTGTTGATGATGTTATTGGTCATTAATTGCACTCCATCATGCACAAGTAGAGACATAACAAAGAAATTTTCTCACCAGGCTTTTGTTACATCTACTATGTACATTTCTGACCCAATTTACATGGTATTTGGTAGCTTAAGATTAAAACTCTTTAAAGATTTATCTTCAGTCCAACAATCATGAAACATTTTTGCTTACAGCTAACTCATTTAAGATGTAGTTTCAAAACTGTACATTTAATTTAATTTAATTTAATTTAATTTAATGCTTTGATCTTGCAGAGTCCTAACATTTAAAGAACATAAAGTAACAGAGAAGGCAAAGCTTTAAGTTGTACAACGTCCAGAATTCTTCAGTGATCTTTAAGGGTTTCTTTGGAGCACAAAATAGGCCCAAATACGACGGGGAAATAAATCATGCATAATTGCTAGTTTTTACTTCGAATAATATTACTCACAATTAATCATGTTTTTCTCAGAACAATTGACCCATGCCCCATTCTGCACAAATAATTATTTCCTATGCAAACATTTTGGACAATTGTGATGAAATACTGTACTGTAGATTTTGCATGACTGAGGTTTGTATTTGTGCTGTATACTGATGTAAACAATTATTATGTTCATCAACATAAATCCATTTATATTTTTTGTAGTCAAAAACAGCCAAGTCAGGAGGGTAAAGTGCCAGAGATGAAAGGACCCAATACAATTGGTGTCAGCATTGGCAACAATGGTAACAATACCACCACTGGCACCACCATTGGGATACCAATACAGTCTTTAACTCCTGGCACACCCACTGCAAACACTGTAGATAAGCAAATGTCACTAGATGTAGGCGCTGGAGATACCAAGACTCTACAAGGTCTCGGTGCAGATGTCAGAAGCAAGGAGGAAAAAGTAAGAACCATTTGAATTTTTTTGTTTGTTAATAATGCATGCCAAAACCAAGAGTTAGCTATGTATTATCAAAATTGTGAAATGTATACCATGAATTCTGGTTAAAAGAAGAAAAAAAGAGCAGTTTTGCTACAGTATTAAATTTAAGTTGATTTGAACAGTTGTTTATTTATTTGTGTATGTCACATACACAGACATGCACACGCACAATTTAGATATCTTAGTAGACAGAGGGTATTAGCAATTGACTCTTCTGCTTTGTCAGCAATTTTTCCATGTTGTCTCAAAATTTGATTTGTCAGGCCACCTTAATTTTCTACTATTAAACTGCACTATTTTAACTGAATCTTTGTCCTTTTTATTTCTTTTCCTCCACTTTAAATATTTTATAGTGACTTTTAAAAAAAATGTCACCTTCACTCAGCCTGTCTCCTATGTGGAATAAATCTGTTTTTTTTATATCTCTTAGTAGACCTTCAAGTTTACCTGCCTATTCAAATTTTCATGTTCCCTGCCAGTGCAGTTAGCATCAGATTAAGGCTTTGATATCCTTCTGATAGGTTTTCTACATCTGGATATGTATTTGCACTTTGTAAAAATCAACTTGCCCCACAATGTTGGAAAATGGAATATCAAAGGCCTGTTTAGTATCATGTTAGCTACAGATTTTTGATCTATATTGTTTCTTTCCCATGTTCTAGCAAAACCGTTTTGGTGTGACGCCCAGCCAGTACAATACCTACTCTGTGACAGATTGCCGCAGTCTAGTAAAGACACTGGTCTGTGGTGTAAAGACCATTACTTGGGGTATTGTATCCTGCAAGGCAGCAGGGACAGGTAAGAAAAGGAAAGATTTTGGTTCTTTCTGTAGTTGTTTTATAGTGTCAGAAATTAAATTTAAATTTGTTAGACTTGAGATTCATTGGCCAAAACATAATATATCTGGAGAGATAAGTTTTAGGGATTGTGATTATTTATTAATCCCCCCAAGATCAGGTATTTAGAAAAAGATTCTCTGTGGTCTTTAGTTTGTTGTCTGTTTTAATCAATCTTTAGATACTTTGGCAATGATATTCTAGAATTCATAACCTCTGCCTTCTACACTTGAAAAGAATTGAGTTTCATATAAAATAGTTTAATTACTTTGTCATATTATGCCCTATTTCATTATTTTGGTGCATGGTAACATACAATAAAATACAACTTAACAACTACCTCATTATTAAGACCACCTCATTATTACAATTGCCAATCTAAAGAACTGGTTTTTTTCCATCGGTGTTCCCATGTTTTACAGCTACCACACTTTTCTGGATCATGACCAGTAATTTCAGACCCATTTGATTTCAGGGGATTTTCAACCCTGTAAAAGTGACCAACAAAGTTTCACAATCGATCATGGATGTTGAATCTTTACACTATGGTCCATGCACTCACCTGACATTGGTACACAAAAACACTCACCTGACATTGGTACACAAAAACACTCACCTGACATTGGTACACAAACGCAATGACACACAACATTCAACTATAGTTTATACCTAAGTGGCCATTTTTGTCTTGTATTTAAAAAAAAATTCATACACAATTACTAAACAATTCATATATCTATTATACTATGCAATATCAAGTAAGTGAATTGTATTACTGCATTTCGCATTTCTGTTATAATTAGTCAAATGTAGCTTACAGAAGGCCTACTTATGAATATTTCTATCAACCTATAAATCCCTTTCTCTTACATTGGTTGTATCTACCTGTCTATCTATCTGTTTGTATATGTCTAGCAAACATGTTACATGTTACATAAATACATGCTTGCATTCATCCGTCCATCTCTCAGTCTGCTGAATTCAGAAAGCAGAACCCTGATACCAACCTGGAAATATGACGTTTTATCTTAAGTATTGTTAGTAGTCTTATAAATGGGTTTCTTCTTCAAATACATTACCTGATCATAATACATTAGGAGTCCTTCCAATACCTCACAAGCTAAAAAGAGATGTTATCCACATCTTTTTGTTTGTCTTAGCAATAAAAGTGCTAAAATGTCATCTGTTTACTAAGACATAAGACAGATAAGAGTGTTCACCCATCGGACAGAGGGATTGGCACCAAATCTCAGTATTCACCTGTTACTACTATTGTTTGTGCCATGTCAGAATGCTCATTCAAGAGGCTTTGCAGTTACATTTTGTTTTGTATTCTTTCTCAGATTTGAGTGATCCAGAGAGTTTTCTCATCACAAGGGAAATATACTTGATCAATTTTCTCAATGGATTCGCACTATCCACATCATTCTAGATGACTATTTTGTACCTTAATTGTCTATTTTATCATACTATGATAAGCAATATGGCAGCATCTTAATTCTGTTTTATAATGGTCAATAGTACTTGCATTACATCAAGTACTCTTCCTTATTGTGTCTTATTTCAAATAAATGATCGTTTATTGTCAGTAATTGGATAATTTCTGTAATTCTCCTTCACTTATTTCATTTCTTTGCATGTACTCTACTGTAAGCTTAGCATGATGCTTAGCTGATTTTACCTGTATATACATTTATGGTCATCAGTGCACCCCCCCCCAAAAAAAAAAAAAAAAATAAGGGGGGGGGGGGCTATGAGTATTATTGACCCAAAAAATGAATTTTCTAAGCAGCTATTATTAAGTTCTTGATATAACACTGGAGTTAGTAACAAGTTTAAAGCTACACTGACATATTGCCTTGAATACAGTAAATATAATGACAATACAACATGTTTACACATCAATTCACATGGCATGTTTTTATGAACACAATGCCTTCTTTGTTGTTGAAAACAAACGCTTTATTTGCATGGTCAGTATGCTTGAGTGACTGTTTAAAGCAGTAAGAAACCATTGTTTTAAGTTGGGAAACACCTTGCCATTGACCGTGGAAAGTAGGTGACTGTTTAATACATGACTTTTATAGAGGAAATTCTACAGGGTGAAATGGGATTGATAGTTTTGACCAGGTGACCATTAAATAAAGATGACTGTTAGGGCAGGTTTGACTGTATTATAACAAATACTGTATACATACAAAACTAAATAATAGCCTTCATTTCAGATGCATCTTTAGTGCAGAACAAGCAGTTCCTACCAAAGGAAACATTAGTGTATGTCAGGCTGGTGAAGTATGCTCTTCAGGCTTTGGATATTTACACCATTAATGTGTCACCCAATGGACAGGCCCTTGTCCGCCCAGCTGTGTAAGTACTGCCCTACAAAAGTGTCATGTTTACCAATTATTATTTATTTTATATACCTTTTATATTTTATCTTGTTGTATTATTCGTTTATGTTTATTTGAAAGGGTTTATTTTCCTAAAGTTTTTGTGCAGTTCTTCATTTTTACATTTTTACAACTTTTTACTTTTAATTTGCACCATATAGTCATTGTTGTACTGAGGTGCCATGAAATACATACATACATACATACATACATACATACATACATACATACATACATACATACATACATACATACATACATACATACATACATACATACATAATCTCGGGGACCACAAGGCTGTCAGAAAATGGATTGATATCAAACAGTGGCAGAAAATGGATTGTTTAGGATATCAAGCAGTGGCATAAAATTATGTACCTTACCAATAGAATGCAGTTATCAGTGTGATATTTTTGGACTATACACATAACAAGGGATCTCTTTTTAAACAGATTCCAGGAAATTTTTTTGTATGCAATGTGACCTAAACTGGTAGATGTACGTGTATTTACCACAATCTCATGTAATAACAGAAGACTTAAAATGATTCTGCACACAAGGGATTTTTTTTAGATTCATTGTATTTCATTTGATACAAAAAAGAAGGTACATAATGATTCCTTCAGTCCCACCAAATGATGTTGGATAAAAGTGTGTTAATAGGGAAAATAATATTGTCCAATTATAATTTTAAGGGTCCAGACAGTGAGAACCAAAGAGGAGAAGGAGGTTCTGGAACATTTTGCAGGAGTGGTGAGCAGTTTAACCTTTGAATTATTTTCTTAAATTCTTAAAGTTTTACTGTTGGATTTGCAGAGTGTGATTTTGTCAATGAGAAAACTCTTGCGTCTGTTCCAGAAGTAAATGGGTTGGGGTGGGTGTGGAGGGCAGGTTTGCAGATACTCTACCACTGATAAAAAAATTTGACTGGTCAACATAAAACACATACATATCTGGATTACACCCCTAACCCATCCCAACCTGAATTAAATGAAGTACCATCCAACCCCGCACCCCACCTGTAACTCTAGAGCAGCTCTTATCAAGAGCAACTAAGAAATTTGTGTAATGTTTATATTAGAATAAATGCATCAATTTGTTGATGGCATTGATTGCTAGAAAAGGTTACATACAGTTCCATAGTAACATCATTGAAAAAATCTTCTAAGTTAAAATCTAAAGAAAAGTTTCATCACAATATACGTAACTTTAAGTGTTATGATTTTATTTTAAAAACTGTTCAATAGAATTGTATGAAATGTCCAACTGCAAACAACATAGACCCTGATCTACTGTCACATAATACACCAGCAGATCAGGGTCTTTGTTGTTTGTCTTACTGATTACTCCTAAACATTATGCAATGGTGGATCTGGGTCTTGGCAGTTTGCAGTTGGATTTGACTTGTGAGTGAGTATATATGGTATAATTTCTATTTTCAGTTCACCATGATGAGTCCAATGACATTTAAGGAAATTTTTGCAACAACAATAGAGGTGAGTTGTTTTCATTAGAATATGGATTTATATTTTCAATCATATGAGAAATAAAAGTTGAATCAAGCATCCATTAGAGAAATAACATTCTGTACTTTTTAAAATTATTTATGTTGTTTTGCAAATGTTGTATAACAGTGCTCAAAGATAGCTTTTTTCAGCACTATCAGAATTTTGATAGTTGTAATATTTTCCACAAAAAACATTCTGCAATTTACTAGCATTTCAGAATTGTGACTAGCAAAATGCTAGCTTGCTAGTGTCAATTTTGAGCCCTATAGATGCCCGGAATACTGATGAAGAACGTAGAGACATGTTCATCAATTTAAAGAATTTTTTTTTAGCTGTACTTCTCATAGACCAGAAGAGTTTATGTAATGGCCAAAGTTGATAGTCAGCACTCTGACAATAATTTTAATGTCAGAGGTCTTGACTCCAGATTTTAGCTGTACTGGTTTGTGAGTATGATAACACAAACAGGTATGGATGGATTTTTATTAAACCCAGTTTGTGGATATATCTGAAGAATACCTGGAATAATGCCAGTTAAAAACTTGTTCTTTTTTTTCAAAATATAATAATTATAGAGTTGACCTAACTTAGCTTTTGGGTATATCTTGATGTTGACTGAGGTAATTAAGTTAAGTGATCTTCTATCAGTGGTATTAGGTTCAAGGTCAAATACTTTGACAAAGAATTTTGTACTGCACTTAAAGGTATCTTGTGAACATGTTAATTGGAAAATGTAAGAAAATATTGTTACCAAATTTGGTATGTTGGAGTTTCTCAAGAAAATACATCACAGACCTGGACTAAACTTTGTGTATGGCTTGTGCTTGGAATAAGGAAGAAGCTTATTGTTTTTGGGATCCAAAGGTCGATGTCATTATCACTCAAAAATAAAAAATGGCTTATGCACAAAAATTTCAGTTTTCAACCATGTACCTTCACCAAAGATTGTAGATGGCTTATATTTTGGGTAAGAAAGAAGTCTATTGAATTTGGGGACAAAAGGTCAAAGGACAGGGTTGTTGTGACTCAAAGAAAAATGGGTTTTGCACAGTTCCTTGACCAACTTTGTGGATGGCCTGCACTTGGGTAGGAAACCTGTGTATTTTGGAGTCAAAAAGTCAAAGCTCAAGGTAAGTCTTGTAGAAAAAGTTATGGTTTCTTCTGTACAGTAAGTTTTGTTCAAGACCACATACCTTGACCAAAGGTCAAAGTCATATAGACTGGTTATTCAATAATCTCCAGTCAATCATGCCTTACTAGGGCCTACGTAGAAGACTATTAAATACAAGGTGGGCATATAATGTACTGTTCAAAGTACTCTTGTTTTATACTTCGAAATAATTATTTAGATCTATATGTATACAATGTTTTATTAATATACAAATTATATATATGTGCATTTCAGTAATAAATCACATACATGTACAGTATATGTCAGTATATATTTAGCGCTAGTTACTCCATTTACCCTCACCCCCTCAGCAATCAGAACTTTTCAGTCTTATGATCAATTTACACATGGAAGTTTCTGTTTTCTTGTTTGTCCTTAAAAGTGTACTGTTTGTGTACAGCATCTAATCAGTAAGTTTCATTAAACATTTCAGTTCATGGTGGACAGAATACATAACAACTATGCGCTGCAGGTGAGTTAATATTGTTTTCTATCATATTTGAGTGAGCAGTAGTGACATTAATCTGTCAGTTTAAATAGTATGCAGTCAGTATTTTTTCTAAGACACTTGTCACACAGAAGTTGTATTCCCATCTATTCCATGGAAGAGATATTTCTTAAAAAGTTTAATAAACTAAGATTCTAATTTTGCTAAAGAAAATGTGATGGGAGAAGAAATGTAACAGTGTCAAGTACTGTCAATCTACACATTTGTTTTCCTGAATGATGAGTCCAGGCACTATTCCAATCACCTTGAAAAAATTCCTGAAAGTTTAAGTGTTTGATAATGATATTTAAAAATATAATCTCATCTTTTGCTCCCTTTCAAAATTATTTCGTACACAGGTGTAAAAGACCAAACAGTGTGCATTGATATGTGACAAGCTTGTGATTAATACAGTTTATAACATGTAGAAAAGTTAATAAATAACTATACAAACACATGTTGAACTAATGATTTTTATTCTGTTTTTTCTTGCAGATTGTTGCCAACTCATTTCTTGCCAATCCAACTACATCTGCAACATTTGCAACCATCCTTGTAGAATACTTGCTGGAGAGGCTGGAAGAGATGGGATGTAAGTTACAATGCATGCATCTGGAGATTTTTTAATTTTAACCCAACATTTTTTGCTTTACAGAAATGAATGTAATTCATGACATTATTGGAGCTTTTTATGTGGATTACTATTGCACCTTATGAAATATGGAAAAGTGGATGCCTATTCTACATTAGGTAATGTGGATGAGTGGATGTAAAGATGCCATTTATTCTGGATTTTGTGAAATTGTATGAAGTTTTTAGTGAAAATTCTGCATTTTGAATTATATTGATGAAATTTTGGAAAATCCCAATTTTCTGGGGGAAAATTTTTAACACAAGTTTTTTTTTGTGGACACAGATAGGTATTTTAGCACCAGTATGATTGAATGGTACATAAAATATAGTTTGTGAGTGTAAAATGCAAAATAAAGTACAAAGATGCTAACTAAATTGAAAGAAAATGAACTCACTCTTTTATTTGAGCCTGCCTCATGTAAAAAACTAACTTCAACTACTGGACTTTACATTAAATAAAGATTATGAAAAAGAATTAAAATCACACTTCCACAACTGATATGCTAAACAGGTCATGGAGACAATCAGGAAAAAGGAAGATGTTACTGGTGGAGATCAATGTACTGTATTAGTGGATCTTCAAACCTCATCAGTAAAGCTGATTCATGCCGAATGGATAAGTATGTGTAAAAGATTGTACTTAATTATCCATGGCTTTGAGAAAGCTGGACTTCCTTAATTTCAATAATTTCAGGATTATTTACCTGACAAATATTTGTGTGTACCAGCAGACTTGATTGACACGATGTTGATTCATTGTTTTTGTCTAAAAGTCAGTGAAGTGCTAGCATCAATACTCTGGTGTAATTAGTGTATGTACGTAGTGTTTCATTAGTAATGGTATATCAAGCAATAGTTCTAGCAATTTAGAGTCTTTTTGTTCATTGGAATTAAACATGTATGGATAAAATGAGATGTGCTTTCAAGAGAATTTAAATTTATCAGCAACAGATTGACTTGAATGAAGAATTGATTTGAATAAATATTAAATCTAATTTTCATATACTAGTATCATTTATTGTCATTCATTATTCTTTCTTTCATTTCCAGTAATACTAGTGTTTGAATACCTTACACTTTTTCTTGTTTCTCTCTCTTCTTATCGCACAACATATCTGTTTACTGCTACTGGATACCGTATAGATACATGTGCATTGAAACAGTATAAAATGCATTATTATTCTTTTCTCATAAAGGATTAAAATAAAACAGACACATGTAAAAGCTAATATTTTATTACCAGATTACAGTAATGAAGTAGATTTATCAAATAGCTTTGTTGATTTGTATGAATGTTTAAATGTGACATTGGGTTGGGGGCTAATTTTTCATTGGGTCTTTAAATTTGTGGCTCAAGGCAACAACAAAATCCATGAAAATTGGTACCCCATAAAAATCAGTGAAACCAGTGGACATGTTACTCAATCCAGATGGTCCATCAAGATTCTGATAAATTGATGCTATACTTCCTGACAAGCATGCTTATAGATTGGCATCACTGCATTATTTCTGTGCATATTTGTCAAAATTCCTGTTAAACGTAGACTGTTTTTCCCCAAAATGACCTCTGACATTTGGAACTTGTGAATGTTTAAAAAGCAACATTGTTTGCAATGGTGGGTGAAGTGCTTATTCATGTATAAAAACATCATTGTCTCCAAATCACACATTTTTTAACATGAAGACAATAAATGAATTCATCTTTCTTTTTTTTTTTTTCAGCAAACATGGACAGGTCTAATTTGTATCTAAAGTTATTCAAGCTGGTATTTGGATCAGTTTCCCTTTTTGCAGCAGAAAATGAGCCCATGCTAAAGGTACATTTGTAAATTTAACTAGATATACAGACCCTGAAACAGTTCATTTTACCAGTGACATGAAGAAGAAAAAAAATGCAGGGCAAATGAAGAATGAAAGCGAATGGAATGCAAATGAAATGCACAATTAATGCAAACAAAATGATGTCTTTTTAAAAAATGGTGAGCACAAATGTAAAATGCAAAACACTGAAAAATAAATGGAAATGCGGCTGCATTTATTGAATCGATATGAAAAGTGATTATTTTCAGGCTGCTGCTAAATTTCCACAGTTGAAACCCCTTTCACCTGATAATTCAGGATCAAATTCTTTTACACTGACTGGCAATTTTACTCCTAACAAGCTGTGACATTCTTCTTGTTGAGGCAGACATAAACAAGTCTTTGGTGTGAAGACATCATCATCATGTGATGCATCCGTACAATTTTTATTTGAACGAAATTAAATATGAAATAAAATTGGCTGTAAAATACTATGCAACTTTATTTTATATTTATTGAAGTTGCAATTATATTTTGTATTTATCATAAATTCAATACTGTTTTTTGCATTTAATGCATTTTCTATTTTATGAAAGCATACTTTTAATAAAGCAAGATACAAAAGCAATAATTGTCCCCCGTTTAATAAAATGAATTCTGAATACATTTGAAATGAAAATGAAACACAAATGAAATACATATTTGGTAAAATTACCTTTTTCAAGGTCAAAGTTATCTAATGTGAAGTTGGAGTATTCTGGACCACTGACAATAACTGCCGCAAATCTTCACCCACTTTTATAATTGATTTGATAAGAAATATTCAACTTCACTGTCCAGTCCAGCTTAAATTTTGGTAACTTCTTTACAAGGTCACAAACATTTTATTTTGGTGTTTTTAACCTTGCTTCATGTACAATAACACTACTTAATTTTCATCCAAATGACAGATTGGCAAGTTGTATACACATATTGCATTTTGTTTAAAGTCTCAGTATTTTTTACTGTATGTTTCTCCCTCTGACACTCAGTGGTAGAGGATATAGTGTAATGATCCAGTTCTGATTTTTGAACTCACCATTATAGAATATTAAGTCAATAAATGGAAAGAAACTGACATAACTTATAAATGAATATATCAGCTTGTGTATTGTTTCATAGTCTTTATGATACAACCTTTATTGCAGCCCCATCTTCACACAATTGTCAACCGTTCCATGGAGTTGGCAATGAGTGCCAAGGAACCATATAACTACTTCCTTTTGCTGAGAGCACTTTTCCGCTCAATTGGAGGTGGGAGTCATGACCTCTTGTACCAGGAATTTCTTCCTCTTCTACCAAATCTGCTTCAAGGTATTTATTGTAGTGCCATTGATATCAGTGAAAGTGTTTGAGAGCTAGACTTGCATTCATTTCATGAGATTTTTTTTTTGAGCAGGGCAATAAACTTAAGTAATTTAACAACAGCTGTTCTGTGATTTGTACAGAAGCTTTTTAATTGGTTTTTCAAAATGGTCATTGCCTGTAATTTTGTACAGAATACAACCAGAAACATGAAACTTTAAGGACTTTCCTAATTTAGGTTTATGTTACATATCAGTGACATATATTTACTATGAATATTCTCTAATTTTTGAGCTTGTGATGGAGTTTGTGCTCAAGAAATTTCAAGAATATTAGGCAAAGATGTTTGTTTTGTATGCATCCCTATAATTGCTGTTAGAACTGGGATATCCTAAATTTCATCCACATAGGATAGGTCACTTTCTGTTTACATGTATCTTTTTTGTGTGTACTATTTTTTTATATGAAGCAAACTCATTTTAAAATGAAATATAAAACATATTTATATCTCTTATTTTACAATAGGTTTTAAGAATTGTAGATTTTTGAGATGCTGAGAATCACATTAAATTTATTCATAAGGAACCAATTTTCATGATGTACCAGTTTTTTTGGATTTATTGGTTGCTAAAAGCCATGAATTTAAAGATCCAATGAAAAACAGTAGGACCTACACTTCCACATGATGTGGTATATCCACAAATTTTAAGTGCAGTGAAACCTATCTTTAGAGACCACTTTTCTGCTAAGAAAAAGTGGTCTCTCAAAATAGGTGGTCTTATTAGAGATTACCACTTTATATAAAACACCTGCTTTGTGCAAAACAGTGGTCTTTCAAGTTGAGTTCAAAATCTTGAAAATTGATAACCCAGGAAATAAATGAATTGAGAGTACTTGAATATATTATTTTAATTTCTCGTGAAGTACATATAATGTCAAACCAGTTACAATGATTTATTGTTTTGACATGGTCTGTTTGAATTTGAAAGGAGAATTTAATTGAGAGACATGTAGAGAGTCTGTTTTACTACGTGTGATTGCAGGATTCATGCTTATTTCTAAAAATGAGGCAAAAAATCAACTGAATGCACAAAAATTGCACATGATTTTTTTCAAGCCCTATCTTCCCATCAAAATCCAAAATGTTGAGTTCGCAAATAGACCCAACATGTACCCCCTCTGTGGTTGTGCTGATTGATTAATAGATGTATTTGTTTTGCGATAAATGTCTGACAAAGGAAACCATCCAAGCTTGAAAGGACAGTATCACACCAGCCTTATTGTCCCCAGCCTTTTCAAAGAAAAGCAAGGGTAATAGTATCTGTGTTTCTGTCCATTCATCTGTCTGTCACACTCTCATTTCTGCTCTATAACTTTAAAGTCATTTAAGGAATGAAACTTGGTATACTTATTCATCATCATTAGAAAGTGTAATGCATACCACATTGGGGGGTCCTATCTTCAAAGTCAAGGTCATGGCTTAATATTTTCAGTTTTCTATCACCATTTTCCTTCAGCTTTATATTTTTAAAGACATCTAAGATTAAGTGTTGAAACTTCGTATATTTATACAACCTCACTAGAAGGTGTGAAGCTTACCACATTGGGGGTTCTGTCTGCAAGGTTAAGGTAATGGCTCAGTATTTTATGTTTTCATCACACTTTCCCTTGTGCTCCACAACTTTAAAGCAATATGAGGTTAAGGGATGAAACTTGGTATACTTGTATATCATCGCTTGAAGGTGAGTTGTGTACAACATTGGGGTGCAGTCTTCAAGGTAAAGGTTTTGGCTCAGTATTTTCAGTTTTCCATTACCTATTCCATTCTGCGCTATAACTTTAAATCTGTTTGAGATTAAGGGATCCAACTTGGTATACTTGTACATCATCACTAGAGGTTGTGTCAGGTACTCCATAGGGGTCCTGTCTTCAAGTTAAACATCACGGTTCAATATCTTAAATTTTCATCACACTTTCTCATCAGCTCCATAACAGTAAAGCCATTTGAGATTAAGGGTTGAAACATGGTATACTTACACATCATCACCAGAAGGTGTGTTGTGTACCACATCGGGAGTGCTATCTTCAAGTTCGTGGTTATGGTTGAGTATTTTCCATTTTCCATCACCCATTCCCTTCCACTCTTTTACTCTAAATCTGTTTGAGATTTAGAGATGAAACTTGGTATTCTTGTAAATCATCACCAGGAGGTATATTGCATATCACTTTGAGGGTTGTGTCTTCAAAGTCAAGGTCACAGCTCAGTATTATCAGTTTTGTATCACTTTTTCCCTTCTGCTGTATAACTTTAAAGCCATTTGAGATTAAGGAATGAAACTTAGTATGCTTATACATTATCGCTAAAAGTTTTGTCATCTACCATAGTGGGGGTTCTATCATCATGGTCAAGTTCACGACTCAGTATTATTAGTTTTCCATCATCCTTTCCTTTCTGCTCTATAAATTATATGTCATTTGAGATTAAGGAATGAAACTTGATATACTTATACATCGGTAATTAAAGGTGTGTTGCCACATTGAGGGTCTTGTCTTCAAGTTCATGTTCACAGCTCAAAATTGTATGTTTTCATCACACTTTCCTTCCCACTCATGAACTTTTCAAACCATTTGATATTAAGAATTGAAACTTGGTATATTTATACATCATCACTAAAAGGTTTGTTGTTTACTAAATGGGGTTGCTATCTTCAAGGTCAAGGTTTTGGCTCAGTATTTTAACTTTGCCATCTTACTTTCCCTTTCACTCTAAAATGTTGTAGGTGTTTGAGATTTCTGGATGAAACTGGTAAACTTGTACATTGTTACTAGAAGGTGTGTCATGTACCACATTGGAGATCCTATCCTCAAGGTGAAGGTCACAGCTCAATATTCAGTTTTCCATCACCCTTTCCCATCTGCTCTAGAACTTTAAAGCCATTTGAGATTAATGAATGAAACTTAATTTACTTATACATTATCACTAGAAGTTGTGTTGCATACCACATTGGGGGTCCTATCTTCAAGGTCATGGTCATTGTTCTATATTTTATGTTTCCATCACTGTCCCTTATGCTCCATAACTTGAAAGCCATTTGAGAATCAGGTTTGAAACATGGTATACTTGCACATCATCACTAGTAGTTGTGTTGTGTACCACATTGGGATTTTATCTTCAAGGTCAAGGTTATGGCTCAATATTTTTAACTTCCAATCTTACACTCCCTTCCACTTCATAATTTTAAAGCCTTTTGAGAATAAGGGATGTTGACCTCACCATTCTAGGTTGGGGACAAAAATTGAATGAATTTACTTGTTCTTAAAATGAAGTTACTCATACATAAACCTCAGTAACTCTTTCTGTTAGGCCTGAACAGCCTGCAGAGTGGACTCCACCGACAGCTGATGAAGGACCTCTTTGTGGAGTTATGCCTGACAGTCCCAGTTCGACTGAGTTCCCTACTCCCTTATCTCCCCATGCTGATGGACCCATTAGTATCAGCTTTAAATGGATCTCAGACACTTGTCAGCCAGGTTGTAGCATACTGTTGTTCATCCTATAACACATACATCTATCTTGTACTGTCACATTATACAAATCGTGTCACACTTTAACATACACCTCAGCCATGACTCAGTGATGTTAATGATTAACCCAAAGTCTCTGCCTTTACATGATAAATATAATTGAAGAACTGTGTTCACCATATATTTAAATTTATGAAATTTGTTTAAAAATGTAATATACAACACCATACAAGCAGTTTGTGGATGCTATACCGTTGTGTTATTTGACTCAATTCCTAGGAATTTTTAGCTCACCAGGCTGTAAGGCCAAGTGTGTTTATGGTATGACCATAAGTCTGTCTTGCATTTTTCATCATCAGTCATGCGTCATGTGTCTGTCCATCAATAATGGCTTTTTACCACACTGGAGTCCATATTTCTGATTCGATTTCAATCAGACTTGTAATATGGGTTTATATCATCTCAATCTCAGACAAATTCGATGAGTGAGATTCGTGTATAATTATGAGATGATCTTGCATGTGATTGGTCCACGCATTCTAATGAGGTGATTATGTATCTGATTGGCTGAACTTGTTACCAGTAATGAGCTAGTTCCATGTATACTAATTAGGTGATTTTGCATCAGATTGGCTGAGCTTGTTATGCCTCTGGAAGCCATATTTCTGATCTGGTTTTGATAAAACTTGAAATATGGGCTTATATCATCGAGATCTTGGATGGGTTCGATAATGAGTGCGATCCATCCATATTTATCAGGTGATCTTGTATCTGATTGTCTGATCTTGTTACCACTCGGGAGGCCAGACGTCTGATCCAATTATGATCAAACTTGGAATATATGTTTACATCATCAAGATCTTGCATGAATTCAGTAATGAGCAGATCCACTTATATTAATGGAAGCTGTCTTTCTGATCTAATTTTGATAAAACCTGGAATATATCCTTATATTGTGAAGATCTTCTACAGGATCGATAATGAGCAAGATCCACACATATTATTAAATTGATTTTGCATCTGATTTGCTGACCTTCTTGCAACTCTGGAAAACATTTTTTTGATCCCATTTTGATCAAACTTGATATATGGGCTTATATCATCAAGATTTTGGATGGGTTCCATAATTAGCAAGATCCATGCACACATATTAACATTGTAATATTGGATCATATTGGCTTAACCTGTTACCACTCTGGAAGCCATATTTGTGATCTGATTTTAATCAAGCTTGGTATATATACTTATATCATCAGGATCTTGGGCAATTTCGAAATTAAGCAGGATCCATGCATATTAATGAGGTTGTGTTGCATCTGACTGGCTGACCTTGTTACCACTGTTGAAGCCATACTTTTGATTAGTTGGGTTTATTGTCATCAAGATCAAGATGACATTGGTTATGAGCAAGAGACTGTGCATATTAATTATGCCTTTGTCTTAAGAAAGAATTTTATCAGGATATAGTGAAATAGGTCAAATTGACATGATATAGTTTGGGATATAGTTTACATACAATATATTCCTACAATACTACATAATCCTGCTTAGTGAATTGGTCAACTGTTAAGTTATGTAAGCCAGATGAACAATATCAGGCCTACTTGGGCCTCTTGTTATCCATGAACTCGTATCAATTTATCCATATACATAGACAATCAGTAGAGGCCCAATATTGATAGTCGTCACAGTTTTTGTGATACTGAGTTTACTATTCTCTCTCTCTCTCTCTCATTGAAATTGTGCTTGGGTAAAATTTTCTGACTTTTTATGCGGTGCAACTTTAATCAGGTTTTAAAACTGGGATTGTATGTGTTTATTTTATGCTCCAAATATTGAATTGAGACAATTTTTAGCTGAGCAGATAATAAGGTTGAGACAGTTTACAAAACCGGGACCATTTTTCCACAAAACATTTATCTTTTTTAATTTCATAATATTTCATTGACATTGAAATATTGCGTATTTTCTTTCATTTATCAGGGACTGCGGACACTTGAATTATGTGTAGACAACCTTCAGCCAGATTTTTTGTATGATCACATTCAGCCAGTCAGAGCAGAGTTGATGCAGGTATGAGTTTTAGTAATGGAGGCAAAAATATTTTTCCCTTTTCCATCATTATATGTCTTCTTCTTGTCACATGACAGATTGCAATAATTGAAAACTGATATACATTTTGATTCTGTCCATATGATTATTATTATTATTATTATTATTATTATTATTATTATTATTATTAACATTGCTATTGTTATTATTATTATTATTATTATTATTATTATTATTGTTATTATTATTATTATTATCATCATTATTATTATTATTTGTTCCTTCAGACACAGAAAGGCTTACCATCTTAGCAATAAATCCATTTTATTAGCCCTACTTGTCATGGGCCAGGAGAGCTTATGGGATGGTCTGTTGTCTATCGTCTGCTGTTCATCCATCCATTAGCACAAGTTTGTTATCGCTACTCCTCCTAAACTCTTTGGAGGATTGCCATGAAACTTTACACACATATTAATCCAATGGTCTAGTTGGTCCTAAATAAAAAATGGTGCCACTCGGATGTCCAGTATGCCCGCCACAGTGACTGTCTTGAGACTTGTGATCGCTACTCCTCCTGATTGGATAGCCTTATCAACATGGGGTTTTTACTAAAAGACTTCTTTTGATGTCTGGTTGGTCTTAATGAAAAGTGTGCCAATCTGACATTCAATCTCTCTGCCACAGCAGCTATCTTGAAAATCTTGTTATCGCTTCTCCTCCAGAAAAGAAAGTCAGATTGACATGGGGTTTTCACCCGAAGACTTCTTATGATGTCTAGTTGGTCCTAAATGAAATTGATGCTGATCTGATGTCCAATATCGCTGCCACAGTGGCCATCTTGAAAATCTTGCTATCGCTACTCTGCCTGAATGGAAAGTTAGATTGACATAGGGTTTTCACCAAAAGACTTTTTATGATGTCTGGTTGGCCCTAAATGAAAATGGTACTAATCTGATGTCCAGTGTGGCCACCACAGTGGTCATCTTGAAAATCTTCTAATCTGACATCCAATATGGCTGCCAGAGCAGTGATCTTGAAAATTTTGTTATCGCTACTCGTCCAGAACGGAAAGTCAGATTGACATGGGTTTTTCACCAGAAGACTTCTTATGATGTCTAATTGGTCCTAAATGAAAAAGTGCAGATCTAATTTCCAACATGGCCACCACAGTGGCCATCTTGAAAATATTATCACCGAAGAATATCAGAGATGGTTTCAACACTCATCAATTAAAAGGAAGAAATGGTCTTATCTTAAATTCCTGGAAATTCATTTTGGCCAGAAAAGCAACAGTCCCTTTGAGGGACTCTTGTTGTTGAAGCTTCACATAGGAATCTCTTTGGAATCCATGTGCATGACCATCTGTATATCTTAACATCTGTCCATCCACACTCTAGATGAGGGTCAGTGGTAAAGTTGTTTTGATTAGACTCACTGTTAAAGTGTGTTACTTTCTAGCTAAAGAAAAGGAAAGCCTGACAGAAAAGGGACCTCTTGTTTTATTTAAGATTTATATTTTTAAAGCCTATTACAAATTTTTCCTGACAGTTTTGACTTTCAGAATTCCCTTGAGAGATAAGTTGAAATTTATTTTAGAAATTCTGTTTGGAAAACTTGACTTTAAATGTGGGATTTTTGTCTTCCAATATTCCGCATTCAATGACAAATTGCTCTCTATCTTTACAGGCTTTATGGAGAACTCTTAGAAACCCTGTGGACAATATAGCACATGTGGCTTTCCGAGTTTTAGGAAAGTTTGGAGGCGGAAATAGAAAAATGTTACGAGAACCTCAAACAGTAAGTGTCTTTTCAGCCAAGATACTGCTTCCTTACTTACATGGAATATAGAACTCGCATTTTTATTATTAAATTAAAATTTATTTATTTATTTATTTTTTGAAATGTTGTGAAGTTTAAAAAGTGTTAGAATTTTCCCTCTGATAGTGTTGGAATAAGCTTACTTTTCCTAATCTTTCCTGTTGCTTTTTATTGCAAAGCTATTATGGTAACCATAGAGCTTTTATAGTTTACTTTTATACATGTAGAAAACAAACAGGCTGAAATGAAAGCTATCTTTAAGGAAACAATGTTTTTTTTTGTAGCTAAACTACAATGACAAGGAAACTGTGGGTCCATGTATAACAATTCATTTCCAGGATTGCAAGCCGCACATAGCTTTACCTGTAGAAAATGTAAGTTTTTAAAAATCTTTATTATTTTTTATACACCCTTCTAAAAGTTTGGCATATTATGTTATGGCGTTTTACTTACATCCATCTGTTAACAATTACTTGTCTGATCCATAACTTTATCATAGGTTGGAGAAATTTTCATGAAACTTTGCCTATGTATATATCATGACTACGACCAGAGCCCTGCTTCAAGGTCAATGTGCCCTTCTTCAAGGTCAATGTGCCCTGCTTCAAGGTCAGTGTGCCCTGCTTCAAGGTCAATGTCATGGTAAAGGAAAATGTAATTCTGGGACTTGAGTCATTGTCCGGGGTATAACTATTAAACTGTTGAAGATATTTTAATGAAACTCTAGACAGTTATATATCATGTACAGACAGTGTGTTGCATATCATAGCCATGCCCCATGCATCAAGATGAAGGTTACAGAAAGGGAAAATGTAACTCTGACTTGTATCCTTGTCTGGAGTATAACTTTTGAACCACTGACGATATTTTAATGATATTTGAACCATTTATGTTTAATGAATAGACAGTGTTTCACATACCATAGTCATGCCCCCTGCCTCAAGGTCAAGGTTATGACAATGGAAAACATACGTCAGTGACTGCTGTTCATATACATGTATGACCTTAAAAACAAAGAAGATATTTTAAATGAACTTTAGCTTTTATAAATCTTGACTTGACAGTGTCTCGGTAAGATTTAAATTGATGGATACAAATTTGAAGTACTACTATTTTTATGTTCAGATTTCAATTTTTAATGTCCACATTCGTATTTGAGTTTGGTAGAGATTGGTATCTCTGACCTTATCATAAAAGAGTCAAGTGCCTAACTCAAAAGTCAAGGTCATTACTTGGCAAAAGGACACAAAACAGGCATCTCATGTGCCATTCACAGTGCTTCTGTTTGTTGATTGTGCAACAGTTAACAGCAATTGTTACCGTGCACTTTGCTGGTGCGCGTTTGAAATTTGATTGACTTTGAATAACTTTTCCCTCTGTATGATGTCTTACAAAAGAAATAGATTATAATTCAAGCTGGATTAAGAGAATGTTTTTATATTTTCTTCTCTGTATAAATTAGGCAATAGATGCTGCCTTACAAGCTCTGAAGTGCAGTGAGACAGACACCTACTACAGACGGCAGGCCTGGGAACTCATCAAGTGTTTCCTGGTATCTGTCATGAACTTGGATGATGATAAAGCTACACTCTCCAACCTCTTCACCCACTCTAGGTAAGTTTTATACAGGCCAGCTAGAATAGGTTTATACCTTATATAAGAGACATGATATTTATTGGTCATTTTCATAACATTAAATTATGGAGAAAATCCAAGTTGAATAAAAATTTGAGCATATGAAAAGTTTCAAAATTGCTTTAAAAAAATGCATTTAAATATTGGGAAAATATTAATTTACACAAAGAAATCTTTCATTTTTCATGTCAGAAAAAGTTGGATTATCGATCATTCAGTTGATTTTTACCATACATAGAATAAAGAGTGCTTCTTATCAGATACCATATATACTCGCTTATAAGGTGAGTCCATCTGCTAATTGCACAGACTATCTGCCATTGCATAATGTGCTGGCATATCTAGATCTATGCAGTTTGTTAGGAATAATCAGTAGAACATGCAACATAGACCCTGATCTGCCAGCACATTATGCAATGGCAGATCAGGGCTTATGTTGTTTGTTGTTGGATTCAACTTATAAGCAGGTATATACAGTACTTTGCTAATTCAGTGTATCCTTCCTTGATCTGCTATTGATACTCCATGTATGATGTTTGTATTTCATACTGTTACTAATGAAGACTTTAAACATATTTTTATCGACACACTGTATACATGCAAACATTTTGAATTTATATTGTATTTTGTAGTATCATTAATTGTAAGGTGACAAAATCAATTAGCATTTCTTTCTTTCTTATTCTCTCTATTTAACTTCATAAATTTAAGACATGTATAAAGAACATAATTTAGATTTCTATGAGTTGCACTATGCATTTGTTTTGTTCTCTTTAGTTTTGTTGAAAAGGAAGTCCCACCCCCAACTGGTTCCCTGTACAAGAATCCAGATTCTCACTCCCGCAAAGTTCATGAACAAGCTCTTACTGGCATGTTTGGTAAGTCCTATTTACTTCTTTTGATGAAATTATACAATGAAGTTTAAGTTGAAAATATTGAGTTTACACAACCATTTTAGCACAGTAAAACCTGTTTTGGGAGACCATTCCTTCTGCAAATAAAACATGGTCTCTCAAGACAGATGGTCCCTCATTGGAGGTCATTTCTCTGTATAGCAGTTTCATTTTGAGTATCTGGTCTCTTGAAACAGGAGGTCTTTCATAGCAGTGGTCTTTCATGTCAGGTTTTACTGTATATCTACAGTGAATGTTGCAGAATGTGAGACAAACCATGTAAAACCTGAATGTTCTATTATTTTCATTATCTTTTCTAGTTTAAGATTTATAAATGGATATTTCATGTCTTGCCAATAAGTTATAGATGAGACATGTTAATTTCTGATGGCAGTGTTACATGAATAATCATAGACATCAACTTTTAAGTTTTTGCATTTGGCACCATTTTTCCGAAACTGTTTCATATTTAGTTATAAAAACTTGATGGGTACATTCATCATAAGGATTTCTACTTATCTCATGCAAGAGTAGGTCATAATGACCCTATTTCTGTATGCTCTAATGATTACATTAAATTTTTGAATTATACTCAATGTTTCTGACACTGTTACATGTCGACACGTTGAACTTGATTGAAGCCTTATATTCTTACCCTTGAAAGATGAGACACAGTGACCTACTTCTATTGCTGTATTGACAAGTTTAGGCTTTTCGATCATTGAAATCATTCTGCAGATTTTTTTTTTTTTGTCAGTAGACCTTGTCAGTAGACCTTCGCAAGAGTCTGCATATAGTTATGTTAACAGAGATCTATTTGTGTTGGAATGTCAAAATTCATGGTCATAATTGTACAACCATAGAATAAGGCTTCATTTGAATTCTTATATTATGCTTCAGTTTATTTTTCACATTGTCTGCTCAGGCAATTGTTTTTTTTTCTGATGATGTTAATGTGCCTCCTAAAGTTGATATCCTCAAGGTTTTGCATTCAGGTGTAGGCATGTGCATATATATATAGCGTAGAAATATAGTGTATTTTATATAGTATGAAGTATAGTGTATTTTATATAGTGTAGAAATATAGTGTATTTTATATAGTGTAGAAATATAGTGCATTGTATATAGTGTAGAAATATAGTGTATTTTATATAGTGTAGAAATATTGTGTATTATATAGAGTTTAGAAATCAGAATATAACAGATGCATGATCCTTTTTACCATCCAGTTTCTTTGTTCATTTCAGTCTTTTACTTGTGAAAAATATTTCAAATGGTGAGGCATATTAATCACAATGTCAATATTCATCTGAGACATTATCCAACATATTTGTAGTTGAAACGTTTTTGAATTGCTGTAATTTATTTATGGATCACTGGGTTGCTGGCTATTTGAGATACCAAAAAAATCCTTTGAATTTTTTATTTGTTCTGAGATGTCAAAGTTTAAGGTCACTGAGTGCAAATTGTATCCTAGAGGATACAATTATTACTGTTTATACTTACTTTTAAGTTGGGTCCAACTGCAAACAACATAGACCCTGATCTGCTGTCACATAATGTGCCAGAAGATCAGAGTCTGTGTTGTTTGTTCTACTAATTGCTCCTAACAAACTGCATAGTCCCAGATTTGCCAGCACATTATGCAAAGCAGATCTGGGTCTATGAAATTTGCAGTTGAATTAGACTTATAAGCGAATATACACAGTAATTTGGTTTAACTTTTATAATATACACTAGTCAACATACTGTGTTTAATTTTCAGTGGCAGCAGCCATAAAAGAGCTGAGGCAGACAGCATTGCCTTTCATGGCTTGTATGGTCAGGCATTACACCATGATTGCCATCTCACAGCAGTGTGGTAAGTAAAGTAAACCTGACAGTACACACAGCACTGACATATTAGAACATTTATATAACATTTGTAAAAGTTACTTCTCTCTGATAAATGCATAGAATAATGAGTACTGTATATACTCACATATAATCTTATACCAAGTGCAAACTGCATAGATCCAGATCATGAGACAGCAGATCAGGGTCTATGTTGTTTGCATTTGGACCTGGCTTATACGCGAGTATATACAGTATGCTTGATGGCCCTAAGAGTGACAATTGAAGGTATGTCTTAATATTTTATGCAATTTTGAACCCGATTTTACCTCAGAGTAGGAAAATTTCAAGATTTGGCTTTCTTAGCATGCTCTCTTGTAACTCTAGTTTCCACTCCTGAAATAAAGAACAAAACTAAATGGTGCATGGTCTACATATTTTGGTGAATTGTTTTGAAAAGTTGTAACATTTCTTGCTTTTGTCCCTCTCAGATTGTAAAAGTCTACATTTTCAGAGTGGTCAGATTCATCTTTGTAAAGTCCACCTTGAAGATTTTATTTTTATTAGGGGAACCATATATTTCTGACATTTCTTCTTAAACACCTTTTTTATATATAAAAAACTTTGACTAGGTCCATTTCCAGTGGGAGAGAAGCAGAACAAGCTGCAAGGAATGGACACCCAGATCCTAATTGATGCCCTGTCTGTTATCATGGGACACGAAGAGAAAGAGCTGTGTAAACCTGGTAACCTGGCATTAGTTCTCATACTGGACACTGCCACAACCATACTGGGGTCAAAAGACAAGGTTTGTAATTTACTTTTATTTCTAAGATATTATTTTTGAGTAACATGACATTGAAAGACCAATTGCATCCTTAATATTGTGACATTTAAGAAGCATTTTTGTAATTTTCATGATGTAACTTGTTACAGAAGTAGCATTCCTGTTATTAGTAGAAATAAAATGACATTTAAGCAGTGATTTTGTTGCACCTGCCATAAGGCAGAGGTTATAATGTTATGATGTTGTCTGTTCATTTGTCTGGTGTCTGACCATCTGACTGTTACCAAATTCATTTCTGCATAATACCTTGAGTTGTCCACCGTCTACAGGTACTAAACTTAGTGGATGGCTTGCACTTGGAATAGGGAAGAAACCTATTGATTTTGGGGTCAAAAGGTCAAAGGTCAAGATCACTGTGACTGAATGACAAATTTTGTCTGCACAATAACTGGAGTTGTCCACCGTTTATATAGCTTTGTGGATAATTTGTATTTGGGGTAAGGAAGAACCATGTTGGTTTCGGAGTACAAAGGTGAAAGTCAGTATGACTGGAAGAAGAAAAATGGTTTCTGCACAATAACTCGAGTTCTCCACCATCTACAGTTTCAAACTGTGTTGATGGCTTACACTTCAGATAAGGAATAACCCAATCAATTTAGGTGTCAAAAGGTCAAAGGTCATGATCGAAATAATAAAAATGGTTTATCACACAATGACTTGAGTTCTCCACCATCTACGATTACCAGACTTTGTGGTTGGCATGCACTTGGGACAAGAAAGAAGCATATCAATTTTGGGGTCAAAGGTCAAGGTTACTGTGGCTGAAAGAATAGAAATGGTTTCAGCACAGTTACATTAGTTCTACATCGCATATTTGGACCAAACTTTGTGGATTGCTTGCACTTGGGGTAACTAAGAAGCTTATTGAGCTTGGAATCAAAAGGTCAGAGGTCAAGGCCACTGTGACTAAAAGAAGAAAAATGTTTTCTGCAGAAATTTTTTATTTAACAACAATTTTCAGAGGTCAGTGTCACTGTGACCTGAAAGAAATTTTTCTTGCATAATAACTTTAGTTCTAGACCAAGTACCTTGACCAGGGTTTGTGGATCTCTTGCACTTAAAGTATGGATGAGGTCTATTTTTGGGGGGGTCAAAAAGTCAAAGGTCAGGATCATTGTTACTCAAAGAAAAATTGGTTTTGCAGATAACTTTCGGTGTAGAGTAAGTTCCTTGACCAAAGATTTTAAGAAAATTATGGGTTCTGGGATCTTAAGGTATAGGGTCACGGTGATGGTTAATCTTATAAGAAAATAATGGTTTCTGCACATCAAGTTTAGTTCAAGACTGCATACTTTGACCAAAGGTTAAGGTCATTGAGACCCATTGGTTGGTAATGTCCAGAGACAACTATACCCTTCTAGTGTATATAGACGAATATTAAACATGGGTCAGGTTTATAATGTGCTGTTCATTGTATTCATGTTAATTTGCTGTTTACATTTAATATTTCAGTGTAAAGTTGTCAATGATTGTTGATGTACATGTAGTGTTGATTGCCAGATGATAAGAATGTGAAGATTGCTTAAAAGTGGCTTAATATTTGCTTTATTCTTGATACAAGTTGCACTACTGGAAACTAAGAAGCACCCACCAAGGTTTATTTCTGCCTGGGGCACTGGCAACTTTTGTCTTCTTTTTCATTTAGAATTTTTTTTACTTATATTGCAAACCTTTGAGGACACACATACATTAAGCAAAGTTTGATCCATCTCAATTTATTTATCTGCCTCTTAAGATTATTATTGTTATTTTTATAGGCATGTCAGCTTCCGTTGTTTGAGTACTTGGTGGAGAAGATGTGTTCTCTCTGCTATGATCGTGCCTGGTATGCCAAGTTCGGAGGGTAAGTCCATACCAACTCGCACCGTTTCATACGTCTTATTTTACCATACTGTTATGTTCAATTGGAACAAGACATACTGGATAGTGGATATTTTTGGTGAGCATAAAGTTTATCGATTTTGTACAAAAGGATTATTTAAAAAAAAAAAAGTTATATTTTAGTGACTGAATGTGTAAGGAGGTTATAATATGAAAGTAATATATTTTGACAGGACTTATATTGTGTGACCTCATTCGGTCATTTGCTAAAAATGCTAAAATTTCTCTACCACAAAAAATACATACTATACAGTATGTTCGTATTTAATCTGATGATTTAAAATTGTCTAAATTGTTTTTCAAAAGAAGCAAACACCTTGCCACTGACCATATATTACTAGCATACATTTTAGATCATTCTTACAATATGTTTTTTCAAATACATTGTAATATCATGCAGTCATGTTTTTAGACATGAACATCAATGCAATGACAAGTGAGAGACTGGAAACATGTTATGGGATTTAGGATCTCAAAATTGATGTATCTGCCCATTAGATCTCTTGTGCAAGATATTTAATCGATCCATCCATCTATCTATCTCCCTAACTATCTATCTATCTAAATATCTATCTATCTATCTATCTATCTATCTATCTATCTATCTATCTATCTATCTATCTATCTATCTATCTATCTATCTATCTATCTATCTATCTATCTATCTATCTATCCATCCATCCATCCATCCATCCATCCATCCATCCATCTAACTATCTCTCTATCTCCCTATCTATCTATCTATCTATCTATCTATCTATCTATCTATCTATCTATCTATCTATCCATGCTTCCATCCATCCATCCATCTATCTCCCTATCTATCTATATATCTATATATCTATCTATCTATCTATCTATCTATCTATCTATCTATCTATCTATCTATCTATCTATCTATCTATCTATCTATCTATCTCTCTAGCCACCTAACTATCTCCCTATCTATCTATCTATCTATCTATCTATCTATCTAGCCATCCATCTAGCCATCCATCTAGCCATCTATCTATCTAGCCATCTAGCCATCTAACTATCTATCTATCTATCTATCTATCTATCTATCTGACTGTGTCTGTTTGAGCAAGCTAAAAAATTTAGCAAATTTCGTGAGAAAAGTATGCTTACTATGATTTTCTCGGCTAAATAGATATGGTTAAGTATTAAGAATCCGTTATTTACATATTATTTGCAAAAAATAGTGTCACTAGTATGTTGAATATTGTGTATTCATGAAACTGTTATGATGCTAAAATAGTATGATTTATAGTATCTGTTTATTTATTGATATAATGTCTCTGTCTGTTTATTTATTTATCCATTAATCTGGCCCAGAGATTATTTTATTATTCTAAAGTTTCATATTTGTACAAAATAACATGTTATTATGTTAACTTTGTTACCAGGATCAGTTTTTAAAAAATTTAAGAAAAGTTGAGGAAAGATGGAAAGCAGTGTTGTAGTTCAATAACTAACAATACAAAATTCAGTTTTAATTGGTGTCTCATTTTTCAGATGCTTGGCTATAAAGTTCATGTATGAGAGAATGTCTCTGAAGTGGGTGTTGGACCACCAGTTCCCCTTCCTGAAGGCCCTGTTTTTTGTGATGATGGATCTTACAGGAGAGGTAATATCAGTTACATCTAGATGGAGCACATACTTTTACATGTATAGATGATTATTCTGTACATACAGTGTATATAATTATTAGATTTGAAACAGATCAGCTTTTATGTACCAGAATAACCTTAATGAGGAGATGATCCAAGCTATTACAGAATGTAAAAGACAAGAGCATCTTGACAATTTAAAAGCTCAGTATTTACATGTTTATCAAGTTATACCATTTCAGTTCACACATGATCATAATGTGTACATAGAAAAAATATATTTAAAAAGTATATGTGGAATATAATCATATTTTCCCTACTTTATGAAAATGATAAACCATGCATTGATAAAATTGGTTGATTAGCATTTGTACTGGTACAATTTGGCCTTTTACTTACTTTTTTAATCCTTGCCGGTTCAAGGTACTGGTAGTAGTGCAATCCTAGTGAAAACGCTGATATAATATATAAATTAAATACAGACTTAGTTGCAATGTGTATGAGTACAAATAAAGTTTGAAGCTTTATTGTCTTTTTAAGAAAAAAGAAATATAGGCATTTTTTTTTTTAGATGTACTAAAATGTAAAATGATATGAGATTGAGACCAACCTATGATTTTCATGTTTGTTTGTATGAAAATGTTTGTACTTTCTAAATTCTTGAAAATTTTCTCTCATTGTTGAAACTAACATTATTGTTAGTAGGATTGCTGATTTACCATTTGAGTCCCAAGTCTTCAGACACACTATGTTTTTGGACCTCAGTTTTTTCTTTGAACAATTTTTGTAAACACCCAAAGTTTTTTGGACAGTTCTTGTCAGGGTAATTTCATTTTTGCCTACATTTTTGGACACACTATATAATACCAGGTTGCTGTACCATACAGTTTGCATTAAGAAACAGAAATGTAATTCAACTTAATATAGCACCCGGTATTTGAAAAAACAAAAACAGTTGTATGCTGCCCGTAAAAGACTGTCAATAGTTTGCCATTTTAAGGTTATCAATGATAGTTTTACATGATTATCTTGTGGGAAAAAGCCTGAAAATTAAGACCTTTTTAGGTTTTATATTAAACAGTGTATATACTTAATATTGTGAGTTAACATCGATTGATAGGCATTATAAAATAGAATTTCATCTCGGTATGGTAAGAAGTTTTGTTTGCAATTATTTTTTTCCATGGAGGAAAAGCACAAAATTCACTAAGAAGAAGGGATAAATGGATACAACAGGTATGCATAAACTTAAATTCATATACCATTTAATTAAATGCTGAAAATCATTTGAATACGTTCTGTGTAAGCCATGATACACTATCTGAATTGTAAAATGTCTTAATAAAAGAATACATTGAATGTATTTACTCCTGTATCTATTGGATACCGTAAATCAGTTAAAGACAAAATCTTTGTTTAGTACCTTCGCATAATATTTACTGTTATATATGCCTGACATTTGGATTTTTAAAAATCCCATTCAGATATCAACGTGAAGTTTGAGTTGTAATAATACTCGCACCTCATGTTGAGACTGCATGCCACTTTATCAGTGGTCTGTTACAGCACAAGCTCTCATAGACTTATTGTTCAGTCTGTATGAAAATGATGGTTTACATCATAGTGGGCCATACTGGGGACAATAACTGAGGATTCATTAGTCTTTCATGAACTTTGCATTCAAGCTACCAATTAAGCTGAAACAGTTTAGTCTTATACACATTGTGAGGATCATACATGGCAGTTCTGACAACTTAATCTTCACTGACATTGACAAACTGCTATTTTGATGAAGGTATTTTCTCATTTTGGAAACAGCTGCATTTACATAAGAGATGTCAAAAGCAATTGATATATAGACTACAAAGATTTTTATTTTGTTATATCTACTGTACATAATCGTTAATCAGCTGACTCCAAAACAATGACACCCATCAATCTTGCTCCACCCCTACCCCAACCCCAAGTTTTCAGACAGTTTTGTTAGGAATTATTGTATTTGGACATAAGTAAAGATTATTATTTTTTCATCCGAAAACATAGGGTAAAGATGGTATGTATCAGATGCATTCATAATACTACCTCATTGCTATTATTACTTCTTTCACAATTCCAATGCATGGTCGACAGTATGCTTATGTATAATGGTTCAAGCATTTTTGAAAGTGAAAGTGAAGAAAACATTGAATGATCTAATGGAATATTTTATGTAAACTAAATGGGTTTTAAAAAATGGTGTGGATTTTAAGTTTCAAAAGTTCATAATTCAGGACAATTTCTCAATCCCTGGCTTTTTATATGGGCTTTCAAGTGCTTTGAATTTCTGCATAGGTGTCGAGTGGTGCAGTAGATCTGGCTAAATCCAATCTTGAGAACTTGTTGACCATGTGTGCCAAGGCCTTGGAATCAGAGTCTGAGGAAATGGTAGCAGTGTCCAAAAAGTCCTTCCATGATGTGACCCATGAGCTAGTCAGGCAGGTCACTTCACCCAATACAACTGTCAGGGAACAGGTAAGAATGACATAGCTTTGGCAGAATACTATATTTATATGTTGCTTGAGATCAGGCACCATAGTCCAAAAAATTAAACACTGGCTCAAATTTGAAAAATGTTAATTCTCTAGAACTTGGCTCTGAGTAAGGTTAGAACTACTAAAATTTCAGGATTATTGTATTGTGTGTGTATCTCTCAAAAGCATGCCAGATTTCATTGCTATTTAGAGACTATATATATGGTTTCTAATTTTGAGTCTGAATTTTTAGTAGGATTTTAATTTTTGTGCTCAGAGTTTTATGCCCACAGAATTTTTGTGTTCACAGAGTTTTTATGCTCACAGTTTGTGTTCACATAGATTTTATGCTCACAGAGTCACAGTTTTTGTGTTCAGAGTTTTTATGTTCACATAGTTTTTATGCTCACAGAGTTTTTGTGTTTACAGAGTTTTTATCACATAGATTTTATGCTCAGAGTTTTTGTGTTGAGAGTTTGTGTTCACAGAGTTTTTATGTTCGCAGAGTTTTTGTGCTCACAGAGTTTTTATGTTGACATAGTTTTTATGCTCACAGAGTTTTTGTTGTCACAGTTTTTAGGCTTGCAGAGTTTTTGTGTTCACAGAGTTTTTATGTTCACATAGATTTTATGCTCAGAGTTTTTGTGTTAAGAGTTTGTGTTCACAGAGTTTGTATGCTCACAGTTTTTGTGTTCACAGAGTTTTTATGCTTACAGAGTTTTTCTGTTCACAGTTTTTATGCTTGCAGAGTTTTTGTGTTCACAGAGTTTTTATGTTCACAGAGTTTGTATGCTCACAGTTTTTGTGCTCACAGAGTTTTTATGTTGACATAGTTTTTATGCTCACAGAGTTTTTGTGTTCACAGAGTTTTTATGCTTGCAGAGCTTTTGTGTTCACAGAGTTTTTATGTTCACATAGTTTTTATCCTCACAGAGTTTTTGTGTTCACAGAGTTTTTATCCTCACAGAGTTTTTGTGTTCACAGAGATTTTATGCTCATAGGTTTTGAGTTCAACAGAGTTTTTGTGCTTACACAGTTTTGTGACTATAGGGCCAGTTCTACATGTCTTACATCTTTCAAAAAAAATTAACACTAAATCTTGAAATGTATGATGGCTGCCAATAATACTGCCATTAGCACCAGAAGGTCAATACTAATGTCCGTTTGCTAACTCATGTGGGATGACTATGCTTTACCTTAGTCCTATAAATGGTACAGTATTCAGATATGTAATATATACTTCAACCAATCACTTTGTATGAGAAGATATACATGAAAAGATGCAGGAAAATGAAATTTTCATCCAAATGTTAGTGTTGCTGCAGAGAAAAAGTCCTTTGTTTAGCATATGTCTAGTTTATAAACTTTTGAAAATTGACTTCTTTGCATATATTTTAAATTGCAAGTAAGCACTTTATTTAAAAGCTTTGTAGTCTCATCTGCATTTGGTTTTATTTTTGACAAGTTACCAAACACTGAAAATAGCTTTATAAAATTGAACAAGAAGAAAAAAACAGATACATGGAAAATTAAAGAAAATGTAAAGGTTAAAACTTGGCAAATATCTTCTTGTAGATTTGCATAAAAAAGGTGGGATATGGATCCGTATGTAGTTCAGTATGACTGTACATTCTGTTGTAACATTGCACACAGTGTGCTTTGAAGACATTATTTGCTGTTTCATTTCAGTGAACTTCATTATTTTTGTAGGTCTTGTATTTACTAATCTCCTGCCTACCTTCTTAGAATGAAATGCATCAGCAAGTCTCTTACTTTGCACATTAAAGTGTTTTGCCAGCATTGCAGATAATATATCCTTGTGTTTTGTATGCAGGCTATGCACTCACTAAAGGTGTTGGTCAATTTATCATTGTGTTTTGTATGCAGGCATATCAATTATCATTGTGTTTTGTATGCAGGCTATGCACTCACTTGAGCAGTATCACATATCAATTATCCATGTGTTTTGTATGCAGGCTGTGCACTTACTAGAGCAGTGTCACATATTATTTATCCTTGTGTTTTGTGTGCAGGCTATGCACTCACTTGAGCAGTATCACATATCAATTATCCTTGTGGTTTGTATGCAGGCTGTGCACTTACTAGAGCAGTGTCACATATCATTTATCCTTGTGTTTTGTATGCAGGCTATGCACTCACTTGAGCAGTATCACATATTAATATATCCTTATGTTTTGTATGCAGGCTTTGCACTCACTTGAGCAGTATCACACATCAATTATTTTTGTATTTTATATGCAGGCTATGCACTCACTTGAGCAGTATCACATATCAATATATCCTTGTGTTTTGTATGCAGGCTATGCACTCGCTAGAGGTGTTGGCCAAGACAACAGGGAAGACAGTTACTGAGATAATGGAGCCACACAAAGAAGTTTTACAGGACATGATCCCGCCAAAAAAACACCTATTGAGACACCAGCCTGCCCATGCTCAGATTGGAATAATGGTAAGACAACATCATACATACTCCAAATATAAGGCAACAACAAAATGTTGTAGAACATGTAATTTGGTAATTGAAAATATCCATGATTAACTTCTGCTACATTAAAGATATATTCAGTTACTGATGAAATAGGAAAGAATCGTTCTTCTTTTTGTATTGTTTGCAAAAGGTGCTTACTATGTGGTATATTGTTTGTCCAGCATCCTGTTTTGAAAAGGTTATAAAATGGCTTTGGCGTTCTTGGGTATCAGCAGATTTATCACATAAACTCAATATGTCTCATATATCTGGTGTAATCATAGGGTCATAAGATATTCCTCATCTGCTCAAGCAACCACGATGGCAGGCTTTCATCACAATTTAGAGTTGTTGAACCTGTACGTCTATATTATATTAACCAAGCCCTCAAGAACAATCAGCTCTCTCAACAAGTGGTGGAGAGAATCGCTAGAGTGAGACAGCCCTCGACTTTGAAAGTGAAAATTGAGAATTTTCACACAATGTTGTGACCGTGAACACATTGCACCTATGAACACATTAATACCTCAAATAGCTAACTTCCTACTTTGGCTTATTGATGAGAAAAAGTTAGCTTCAATCAGGATAAAAGGTTACAGCTCCACGATCTCCAACACGCTGCATCATCATGGAAGAGAGAATAACGGACAAAACAAAGACCTATCCGATCTTCTGTCAAATTTTGATTTCACATGTCCAAATGCATTGGTTCTGTGCCCAAAGTGGAATCTATCATGGGGGCTAACCTGGCAGAATACGACACTGTTTGAACTGTTCTCGAGGGCTTCATTGGTTCACCTGTCAGATAAGACCTGCTTCCTACTTGCACTAGCGATGGCAGGCAGAATCAGCGAATGACCCTAACTACTTGCAGTTCGGACAGGATGGGTCAGTGTCACTCATGATGGTCCCTGCTTTCATTGCCAAGAACAGGCTTCCTGCTCATGGGAAATCAGGCTTTTGTGGTGAAACCCCTGTCTACTTTGGACCCTTCATCTCAAGGTCGTCTACAGGACCAAGTGAGAGCTCGGAAGTGGTACCTGTAAAGAACAGAACCAGTGCGTCAAGAGAGATCCCGCCTCTTCTTACTTCTCAAAGAGGGGAAAGGACAATATATCAGCACAGGCACTTTCATTCTAGATTAAATTGTTTATTTGCTCCGCATATGGGGTATCAACCCAAGATCAAACGAATTTGCTACTCATCTTGGCTCATGAGGGCAGTTGCAACAAGCATTGCATTCGAGCAAAACTGTTCCTTAGCTAACACTATACAAGCTGTGGGATGGAGGTCAGAGTCAACTTTCTCCAGCTTTTACCTCAGAAATGTTTCATACAAAAAGGCTCAGCTAGACCTAGTGGGGCCTATCACCGGGATGCAACAGGTTACCTTCCCAGGTCGTTTGGTAGCTTTCTAAGGATGTGGCTTCATGACTTCCTCTGGATTTGTGAGAGGGAACATTTTTCCCTTTCAAAAATCACGCCCCGGCATATGGAGTCAATGCTCCAGCCAGGTCAGGTTATCTATGTAGAAGCTGCCTCACATACCTTAGGGGACTGGAGATGGTCTCTCTGGGATAAGGGGATGTAACTCCCTCCACCTCTTACCTATTCTCCTAAGGTATTATGATCAGGTAATGTATTTGAAGAAGAAACCAATTTTATCTAGTAAAATATGTTTCTTTGATAATACTTACCTGATCGTAATACACATACACCCTCCCATCCTCCCCGCAGTTACATCCACATAGCATGCACTCCGCTTCAGTAGTAACTGAAGTATTCACAGGATTTGGTGCCAATCCCTGTATCAAGGAGAGATCACTCTAACTGACACCTATGTGGGCAAGTAACTTTTAGCTTCTTAGCTAAAAAGTTTTAGCCTGGGAGGGCCGGATTTGCGAGATAGTAGTAATTCTCCTAAGGTATCTTGAATGGGTAAGTATTGTGGAAAAAAAATATATTACTAGAATAAATTAGTTTCATACGTCTTGTGTAATCATAGGGTCAAAAGATTAACAGCTTAGGAGTGATCACTTGTGAGTATCAGCAGCATTACCACATAAGCTCAGCATTTTTGAAACATCTCATGTAATCAGAGGGTCACAAGATCAACAGTTTAAGAGTGATTGCTTGTGAAATTTTTGAATGTTGAACTGTTTTTTAAAAAATGATATTTTTACATAGCTAAAGATCCAAGCAATCCAAAATCACTAAAAAAATGATATTTTTACATAGCTAAAGATCCAAGCAATCCAAAATCACTAAAAAAATGATATTTTTACATAGCTAAAGATCCAAGCAATCCATAATCACTAAAAAAATGTGTAGGTTGGTGTGCATTTTACTGCACTACACTTAAATATCTATCCCCAAGTTAGTATGGGAAAAAGTACCCTGTCACTAATTCTACATTACATTTAAATATCTATCCCCAAGTTAGTATGGGAACAAGTACCCTGTAACTAATTCTACACTACACTTAAATATCTATCCCCAAGTTAGTATGGGAAAAAGTACCCTGTCACTAATTCTACATTACACCTAAATATCTATCCCCAAGTTAGTATGGGAAAAAGTACCCTACCACTAATTCTACATTACACTTAAATATCTATCCCCAAATTAGTAAGGGAAAAAGTACCCTGTCACTAATTCTACACTACACTTAAATATCTATCCCCAAGTTAGTATGGGAAAAAGTACCCTGTCACTAATTCTACATTACACTTAAATATCTATCCCCAAGTTAGTATGGGAAAAAGTACCCTGTCATTAATTCGACATTACACTTAAATATCTATCCCCAAGTTAGTATGGGAAAAAGTACCCTGTCACTAATTCTACATTACACTTAAATATCTATCTACAAGTAAGTATGGGAAAAAGTACCCTGTCACTAATTCTACATTACACCTAAATATCTATCCCCAAGTTAGTATGGGAAAAAGTACCCTGTCACTAATTCTACATTACACCTAAATATCTATCCCCAAGTAAGTATGGGAAAAAGTACCCTGCCACTAATTCTACATTACACCTAAAATATCTATCCCCAAGTCCGTATGGTAAAAAGTACCCTGTCACTAATTCTACACTACAGTTAAATATCTCTCCCTAAGTTAGTTTGGGAAAAAGTACCCTGTCACTAATTCTACACTACACTTAAATATCTATCCCCAAGTTAGTATGGGAAAAAGTACCCTGTCACTAATTCTACATTACACTTAAATATCTATCCCCAAGTTAGTATGGGAAAAAGTACCCTGTCACTAATTTTACATTATACTTAAATATCTATCCCCAAGTAAGTATGGGAAAAAGTACCCTGTCACTAATTCTACTCTACACTTAAATATCTATCCCCAAGTTTGGGAACAAGTACCCTGTCACTAATTCTACACTACACTTAAATATCTATCCCCAAGTTAGTATGGGAAAAAGTACCCTGTCACTAATTCTACACTACAGTTAAATATCTATCCCCAAGTTAGTATGGGAAAAAGTACCCTGTCACTAATTCTACACTACACTTAAATATCTATCCCCAAGTTAGTATGGGAAAAGTACCCTGTCACTAATTCTACATTACACTTAAATATCTATCCCCAAGTTAGTATGGGAAAAAGTACCCTGTCACTAATTCTACATTACACTTAAATATCTATCCCCAAGTTAGTATGGGAAAAAGTACCCTGTCACTAATTCTACACTACAGTTAAATATCTATCCCCAAGCTTGTATGGGAAAAAGTACCCTGTCACTAATTCTACATTACACCTAAATATCTATCCCCAAGTTAGTATGGGAAAAAGTACCCTGTCACTAATTCTACACTACACTTAAATATCTATCCCCAAGTTAGTATGGGAAAAAGTACCCTGTCACTAATTCTACATTACACCTAAATATCTATCCCCAAGTTAGTATGGGAAAAAGTACCCTACCACTAATTCTACATTACACTTAAATATCTATCCCCAAATTAGTAAGGGAAAAAGTACCCTGTCACTAATTCTACATTACACTTAAATATCTATCCCCAAGTTAGTATGGGAAAAAGTACCCTGTCACTAATTTTACATCTTAAATATCTATCCCCAAGTTAGTATGGGAAAAAGTACCCTGTCACTAATTCTACACTACACTTAAATATCTATCCCCAAGTTAGTATGGGAAAAAGTACCCTGTCACTAATTCTACATTACACTTAAATATCTATCTACAAGTAAGTATGGGAAAAAGTACCCTGTCACTAATTCTACATTACACCTAAATATCTATCCCCAAGTTAGTATGGGAAAAAGTACCCTGTCACTAATTCTACATTACACCTAAATATCTATCCCCAAGTAAGTATGGGAAAAAGTACCCTGCCACTAATTCTACATTACACCTAAAATATCTATCCCCAAGTCAGTATGGTAAAAAGTACCCTGTCACTAATTCTACACTACAGTTAAATATCTCTCCCTAAGTTAGTTTGGGAACAAGTACCCTGTCACTAATTCTACACTACACTTAAATATCTGTCCCCAAGTTAGTATGGGAAAAAGTACCCTGTCACTAATTCTACACTACAGTTAAATATCTATCCCCAAGTTAGTATGGGAAAAAGTACCCTGTCACTAATTCTACATTAATAATAGCTGAATGAATATTAAAAAATTTAAAAAATTTACACAGGTTGAAGATCATAGACTCCTCTTTTCAAATACATAAAGAAAAGGGTATGTTAGTGAGTCAATTCTTTCATTATGACACAGAAATTGAGATTACATCTGTTTGCACAACAAAAAAGCTTGTGCGACTGATTTACAGCATTATGTAAATCACTTGAGATTTTCAAAGATCTCATCTATTCTTTTTTTACTTTATCATTTTCTTTCACGAGTCTGTTATTATCATTATTTTTCATTACTTATTAAAAGACAGGTCACAACGTCATTTTATGTCCAGTCTCTCACAAAGTTCAGAGTACTACGATGCTCCTAGGTAAAAAGTAACATCGTATTGATATTATAATATAATGATCACAGCATTTTGAGCAGTGCAGTAAGATTTGATTTTACAAAAGCAGATTTTCTTAGCAGTGCAAATCATATGAGGGACAATAATGGTGAGATAAATGTTCCGATAGTGTTTGGTTACTATATTTATTTTTATAAAAATTGTAAATATGCATTTTCCTTTTTGCCCAGAGACATTTATGATTGTGTCATGAGCTCATTTCAAATTCTTTCTGAAAAAGTGTGAAACTTTGATTTCTGAATTTTTTTTCCTGAAGGAAAGACATTTAGTTGTAGATAACTTGATGTTTATTGTGGTACTTAATATGTAACAAATTTCTTACTTTCATTTTAGGATGGAAACACATTCTGCACTACATTACAGCCTCGACTGTTCACCATTGACCTGAATGTTGTGGAACATAATGTCTTCTTTACTGAGGTTTGACATTTCTTATATCTGTAAAATGTGCACATTTTCTGCCAACATATATCAGACCTGCAGATCGGGAAATAATTGTTTAGAGACAATTTTTAAAAAAAGATTTGCAAATTTGCACTTTTAAAAAGTTAGTAATATAGTAGATCATCGAATGTTAAAGGAAGAGCCATACAGTATGTTCACTGTGAGAATTCCAGGAGATATTTGACACAGGAGTTAAAGTTACATTTGTGAGAAGATAGTGAGAAATGTTGGAATTTTTTAATTTGTATACGAGAGATGAGCATTGTGAGGAAATAGCATTATACATGTAGTTTTAAATTATACAAAAATACGGTATGTGCAATAATATTATCGTACAGAAAGTCACTCTGTGTGCTGCTGAAGGTGTTGTGAATATATGACATCAAATATTATGAATCACATTACATTTATTTTCCCAGTTGGTAAGTCTCGGTGATGCAGACATTTATTTTTCCAGTTGGTAAGTCTCTGTGATGCAGACATTTATTTTCCCAGTTGGTAAGTCTCTGTGATGCAGACATTTATTTTCACAGTTGGTAAGTCTCTGTGATGCAGAGGATGCTGTCCTACTGAAACTGCCCTGCTACAAATCAATTACCAACCTTGTTCCCCTTAGGAAGAGTGCCCTTAGTAAGTAAACATGTATCAGTTGATAAATCTTTTATGGACTTTGCCTTTATGAAATAAAAAAGTTGATAATTGTATAAGAATTATTTTCATTATATAGGCCAAACTACTATGCTTACTTGTGAATGTTTTCTGCACATTAAATAAGTCATTATTTCTTTTTCTGGTAGTTTCTTATATTTACATTTTTTTATTTGTTTTTTATTTTTAATTGGATGGTCTTGATGCATGTTTGCCTTTATGGTGAACTACCAACTTACATGTTACACTGTATTTAGCCACCTTCAGATAAGTGCAAAATCTGATTGTACGGAGTCACATTAAAGTTAGGTAAAATAACATATTAAGAATACATATTTTCATTTGATAGATTTTACTTGAATTAGTAAATTGACTTTTGTTTCACATACAGTTTTGTGCCCAACACAGTAGAGCCTCTCCTTTTGACCACTCCTGAAATAAGACCATTTCTTAATACAACTACATGTGGCCTTGCCCATCATGTATTACCTTTATCTTTTATTTGGTATATTTTTACAGAATATTAAGTTCTGTACCTTTTATATTTTATCTTCTTGTACTTATTTTTAAGTTATTTGGAAGGCTTTATCTTTCTAAAAGTTTTTGTGCAATTCTTCATTTTTTAAAATATATTTAGAACTTTGCACCATATAGCTATTACTGTACTGTGGTGCCAGTAAATGCTAAAACACACACACATGCACACACACACACACACATTGCATTCTTGTTGAGCTTGACATGGTGATCACTTTAGCACGTCCATCTACCCATCCACACTCTGATTTTAGGTTAATATTAAGGTTATTTAGATTCAACTTAATGTTACATTTTTTTTACTTTCATGCTAAATATAAAGTGGGCCACACAACAAAGGGAGTATAAAACAGAAAACTTCTTCAAATTCAAACCACTTTATCAAGTCTTGTCAGTCATCATAACTTGGAGATTTCAACATAGTTTTCTCACCTGTGAGCCCCATGACACGAAAAAAATGTCTACAACTTTTTAAATGTGTTAATATTTCTCAGAAAATGAAGTACTTTATATTTATCCATTCAGTCAGCTTTCATTATTTGTTTTTCTTTCACATTTGATCTCACTGCTGCGTATTCAATATTTCCAGGAGCACTTGCAGCTTGTTGCTACATCACCATCAAGCGGGAGAAGATTTTCCAAGTTCTGTATAAAGCTCTAAATAGCAAGAGTAATGAGCTGCAAGAGGTGGCCCATGACTGCATGAAAAAGGTATGAATCCATGACTGCATGAAAAAGGTATGAATCCATGACTGCATGAAAAAGGCATGAATCCATGACTGCATGAAAAAGGTATGAATCCATGACTGCATGAAAAAGGTATGAATCCATGACTGCATGAAAAAGGCATGAATCCATGACTGCATGAAAAAGGTATGAATCCATGACTGCATGAAAAAGGTATGAATCCATGACTGCATGAAAAAGGTATGAATCCATGACTGCATGAAAAAGGCATGAATCCCATCTAGAAAATTGCCATGACTGCATACAAAAGGTATGAATCCCATCAAGAAAATTGTCATGAATGCATGAAAAAGGTATGACTCCCACCAAGAAAATTTTCATGACTGCATACAAAAGGTATGAATCCCATCAAGAAAATTGTCATGACTGGATGAAAAAGGTATGAATCCCACCAAGAAAATTGTCATGACTGCATACAAAAGGTATGAATCCCATCAAGAAAATTGTCAGGACTGCATGAAAAAGGTATGAATCCCATCAAGAAAATTGTCAGGACTGCAAGAGGTGGCCCATGACTGCATGAAAAAGGTATGAATCCATGACTGCATGAATAGGTATGAATCCCATTTAGAAAATTGTCAGGGCTGCAAGAGGTGGCCCATGACTGCATGAAAAAGGTATGAATCCCATCAGGAAAATTATCAGGACTGCCCTTTTTCCGGCAATCACTGCTTGTAAGAAATTGAAAAGGGAAAAACTATGTACACATATACATGATTGAGTGTAAATTTCAGGATAAATTAGATTGTTTATCTAGCAAGTAGCAGCCAGTGGCTGCTCATTGAGTTGCTAGTCAAAATATGAAAATCTCTTGTAAAATTGTACAACATTGAGTTTGAAACCAATGTAGTGACATTCTCAATAGATGGACATTCATTACTTTTGTTGCAGTTTGAAACCAATGTAGTGACATTCTCAATAGATAGACATTAATTAGTTTTGTTGCAGTTTGAAACCAATGTAGTGACATTCTCAATAGATAGACATTAATTACTTTTGTTGCAGTTTGAAACCAATGTAGTGACATTCTCAATAGATAGACATTAATTACTTTTGTTGCAGTTTGAAACCAATGTAGTGACATTCTCAATAGATAGACATTCATTACTTTTGTTGCAGTTTAAAAACCAATGTAGTGACATTCTCAATAGATAGACATTCATTACTTTTGTTGCAGTTTAAAAACCAATGTAGTGACATTCTCAATAGATGGACATTCATTACTTTTGTTGCAGTTTAAAAACCAATGTAGTGACATTCTCAATAGATGGACATTCATTACTTTTGTTGCAGTTTAAAAACCAATGTAGTGACATTCTCAATAGATAGACATTCATTACTTTTGTTGCAGTTTAAAAACCAATGTAGTGACATTCTCAATAGATAGACATTCATTACTTTTGTTGCAGTTTAAAAACCAATGTAGTGACATTCTCAATAGATGGACATTCATTACTTTTGTTGCAGTTTATTGCTGGCTGTCATATAGAGATGGAGATTGTCCACAACGCCATGAGGCCATTGTTGCTTACGCTTGGTGACTACCGTAGTCTGGACTTGAATGTAATCCAGCGACTGTCAAGCCTAACCCAACTTTTCCCAAACACGTTTAATGAGAAGTTGTGTGAGCAGCTACTGCAGCACCTCAAGAAGTGGCTGGATGTAACTGCACTCAGCCAGAAGAGTGGGCAGGTCAGGGTCAACGGACAAGTCATCTCTCAGGTAAGTGGTCATTTCAGTTTGAACATCAATCAGACACTCATGTCAGTTCATAATCAGAATTTCATTGGTTTCATTTCAATAAATTCAATTTCAACTAAGATTCTGCAGGACAGGTATCCCTTACATAGATACACCCATTGTCAGGATAGTTGTCTGATAGCTGCCCAGAAGCTGCACTCAGTTCAGACGAAAATTGTTTCCAAGACAGATTTTCCACAGCTAGTTTAACACTTTAAACAGCCAGAATGTGTCACTCGATGCAGATTTGTTGGTTATGTGTAGACAAGGTACATGTCAGATTTCACTTTGCCACTGAATTGGCCATTAAATACCATAAAACCACTTCAAAATTTACTAAGTTTTGTATGAGCATATTAAATATTGGATTGCAAGTGGGAGAGAGGGAGATAGAGAGAGCATAGTAAAAGATGAAAATGCTTCAAAGAGTTATTTAAGGAAAGCAAGTATTTAATGCTAAGAATATTTATGCTCAAATTAAACTATACAGTAACAAACTAAACATGTACAATAACAGTAGCATACAACAAGGATCAAAATGTATACAGATTCGGTATGTGAGTGTCTTGAGTCATTGCACCAATCTGGGCGAAGCAGTTACTCTCTTTGGTACACTTTCTCCACCCAGCGATACATCAATAAGGATGCTTGCATTTGCTGGGAGGTGTGGCAGGATTAAATAGTGATGTGATCTGGTAAGTATTCTCAAAGAAATATAATTTGCTAAACAATTTGCTTTCTTCATTGAATACATTCCCCAATCACAATAATGTTAGGAGAATAAGTAAATAGCAGGAGGCAATACTGAACATCCTACCTCTAACATGGTCACCTTTCGTGGCAAAAAGACTGTATTCCCTATATAAGGATAATTGCACTCTTCACATGAGACCAGCACAACTGACGGTCACATAAACCTTGACAAATGAACCCAGATAAAAGAAAAGAAACCAAGGGACATTTTCTTACAGAGTACAAATTTCAGGTGAATCCAGTGAAAGCAATGTTCTGTGCCTGTGGTATGGTTGTGCTGACTTCAACTGGTCTGGTGACAGTCTGGGCTGCAGCCACCAGATCTACCAGATTCAATTCTTGTCTCTGCAAAGCTAGATCATGCAGATAAAAGCTTGAGAAGGTTGACTGTGCCTACCAGCCAACAGCTTCTGTTATGTCTTGGATCAAAATGTTCCATTTGAATGTGAGGCTTGCAGCGATAGCTTTTCTTTCATGAGCTGATATCTTCATGAGACATATCTGATCTTTTGAGATTTCATAGTATCCTGAATGTATTACCCACTTAAGCCATGATACAAGGGCATGAGTGGTTGTATTCTCTTTCCCTGGTTTCACCACAAGAGGCACTGTCTGGCCCAACTGCAGTTCTAAGTCCACTTCAAATAGTGTTTGAGAGCATGGACTGGGTTCTGCATCGCCTCCTCTCTAGAATTATCAATAGAAGAGAGGGGACAGATGACCACTTTTTCATTGCCTGCTGATGGCGACCTGTTATTTGCTTCAAAACCTGGTTGTGTCATTAGGACCATTGAACCATCTGATCTGAACTGGAGATAGTTTGGGTCCACTGAAAGGGCATGCAATTCGTTCACCCTGAATGCCAAAGCTAGAGCTATCAGAAAACATGTTTTGTATGATAACAGCTTCAACAAGGTTCTGGCTACAGGTTTGAACTAATCTGAATTGAGCCATGTCGACACCCATGACAGATTCTGCTTAGGAAACGGGGTGAGAGATTTGGCCCTATTCAAATCAAAATTGGCTGATAGGCCTGATAAATTCTTATCATGACCAATATCTGCTCTACCATGATGCCTGAATGTTTCAGAGATCATGGAATAGTAGCTTTTGATAGTAATGGGCTAACGTTTTTTCCTTAACAAGCCAGAGAAAATAATTAACCAACTGCAGGATTGAGGCACTCAAAGGGACAATGCTGTTGACATTGCACCAGTCCCTGAAAACTTGCCACTTTCCTTCATACACTTTCAAAGTGGAGGGCCTTCTAGCTCACAAGATTCCCTCCACAACTGATGGATTAAATTTTTTTCTCCGCAGGGCTGTCCTGACAAGAGTCAGGCATATGAAGGTGTAGCCTGTCTGTGCAGGAATGAAACACCTGCGACCAGGGTTGTTTAAGCAGATTGGTTTCAGGGGGATTTTCCTGGGAATGTCTACTGCTAGATGAAACATATCTTTTACACAGGACTTGTATCACCTTAGAGGGACTATCAGAATCAATTTGCTTTTGTGACCCCTCAATTTCGGAATTATTTTTGATACCAGAACAGGGGGTGGGGGTGGCGAAGGGGAAGCATAGCCTCAAAACCTAACTGACTTAAAGTGCATCCATAGTCTATTCTTCTGAGTCTGTGGCTGCTGGAGAAATGAAAGCAGGCAATTTGCAGACAGATCTATCACTGGATGCCTTCAGAGTGCACAAATTGGCTGAAACTTGATTTGGAACTTGGACTTGTCCTACATCAATATTACTCATCCTACAATGTGTGACTGTACATGATACTGAATATGTTTAAAATCATCTCAAGCCGGTTACTGGATAAAGCTTTAGTTTTTACTACAGAAATAACAGCCATACTCAAAGCTTTGAACCACATTGAAACCTCTGGAACAAGAAATTTCATCACCTTTTTGGATTCCTTTTCCACATTGAAAGCCTTGCAAAACCTTAAATCTGACAACCTGTTCATATCCCAGATATTACAGAAATATAATGTGCTCATACAAGCTGGAAAAAGTATTCTGTGATGTGCTGTTGGCTGCCTAATCACATTGGTATAAAGGATAATGAAAGGGCAGATAAAGCAACCAAAGCTGACTTTGCAGTCACCCATTTCTGAATGGACGATTCCATATACTGACTTATACTGTATAAATCAGCATGTTTGTCATGTTTGGCAAATCTGTGGAATGAAGACTTCACAAACAAACTTCAGTACATCAAACCTGCTATTGGAGATAGAATCAGTTGCAGAGGTGAGGTGGTGAACCTCGACCTGGGTGCATACCATGTCAGTGTCCGCTGACAGCAGAGCACATTCTTGTCAAGTGTGTTGATTTCCACCTTGTGAGACTGACATATTTTAATGTGAACTGCATGAAGAAACTACACTGATGAACCACCTGAGAAAATGTTTGACTTTTCGAATGAATGAGGTTTATATATAAAATTGTGACCATATGTTTTAAGGATTTACATTTGGCACCTTTATCTTTCATACATTGTACAGAATTTTAACATCTTTCCATTTTATTTTTTATCTTCTTGTACTTCATATTTAAATTTATTTGGAAGGGTTTGCATTCCAAAATATTTATGCAGTCAATTTTTAAATTTTTCTAACTTTACCTTTAGTTAGCACCATATAACCACTATTGTGCTGATGTGCCATAAAAATACTACTACGTAGATACATTAAAATCCATTCATCCAACTGATTGAGCATCTTGAAAAAGTTGCTTGACCTTCATCAGCTACCACTTCTAAATATGAGTTGAATTTTCAAGCTCAGTTATTTAACTAGTAATGTTACGTATCTCATTTTATGGAAATAGTGTCTTTAATGAATCTACTAAGTATTCTTCTATAGATTTTAGTTAATCCTCAGTCAAGTAAATCACAGTACCTTTTATACTTTGAAAGAGTCTCAGAATTCTCTCCTAATAGACAGAATCAGTATGTGTAAAATTAACTTCTTTCACAGCTCTAGTTCATATATGTGATAGAAAAAAAGGGCAAAGATTGTGAAAAGCTAACAAGGGAAATACTGACATTATATTCTCTTTAGGAGCTGAAGATCTGTGCAGCCATCATCAATATCTTCCATCTGATCCCAGCATCCAGTCAGAAGATGATTGAACCCCTAGTGAAGCTCACCCTGCAGGGAGAAAAGGCCCTCTTGATGGAGGTTGGTGCAACATATGTCATTCTCTTCTTCCTCAGAACCACAGTTTTTCTTTACAGAAAATGGAAATCGGTAGCATCATTCATTACTAGATTGATTTCAGTTGAGGGGAAGGAAAATAAATATTTTAGATGTGTACTTGTGAACTTTTGCTTTCTTCAGTTTTTACTCTCTATCTTCTCTCTTACACACCCAAAGTTATGAATGTTGTCTAAATTAAAAGCAGTTTACATGATTCTGTATCATCAGATCACTGGTTTCTTGGTGTATTTGCCTGTTTTTTTTACATTGTTTCATTAGATTGATCCAGGTACACAATTTTGGAATTTAGATTTGATGACATGTTACATTGCATTCATTTAAATTTGTGTAAAATGTTTGAGAGGAAGCTCCACCCACCATACATTGATTTTCATTTATTTTTATGGGTATTGATTTTGAGTGGTTTTCCAGCCCAATTTTCTAAAAAGGCTCATTCACAAAATGGTGAATTTATTGTATTCATGGTTTCACAGAATTAGCAACATAAACAAGTTACTGTATATACTCACATATAAGTGAGATCCAGCTGCATACGGCATTGACCCAGATCTGCCATCGCATATTGTGCCAGAATATCTAAGTCTATGCAGTTTGTTTGGAGTAATCAGTAAAACAAACAATATATACCCTGATCTGCTGGCACATTATGCGACAGTAGATAGGGTCAGTGTTGTTTGCAGTTGGACTTGACTTACAGGAGAGCATATACGGTAGCTTGACCAAAGCATGATAATAATTGCAGTTTGAAATAGTATACAGTTTAGTTTATTGAAGTCTATTAATACACACTGAGTTATCTGATCTTTGCTGATGTCATATTTGCATCATGGTATACACACATCAGGTCATGTTACCATGGAATTTTATCATGTATACAATTGCTTTCAGGCTGGGAGTCCTTTCCGGGAACCACTACTTAAATTTCTGCTCCGTTACCCAAGTCAGACCATAGAACTTCTTCTAAATGATGCCCACATCAAAGACATGCAGTTTCTGAGATTTTTTGAGGTAAATACATTACCTTTATGGGTATTAATATACTAATACATATATATATTGCTAAGTATTATTTGTATTGGAAATCACAAACAAAGCAGGTCATCAATACTTATCTATATGCATTCCTATAAATATATAGTAAGTTTAAGTGTGAATCTGTGTGCCTCATTATAAAGTTCCAAAGTGCAAAATTAGACCCACACTTAGAGACAGCAGAAGTGTCTATTGTGTCTGATTTTCAAGGCATAAACATTATGTATTTCTTTCTTTCTGTTTTAATATTCAGCTGAAATTGTTTAACACTTGAACAGGAAATGTATTTGTAAATACTACAAAGTTTTAATGCTCTCACTTTATCATTTTACTTAGTACCTTCTGAAAAGCAAAGATGGACAACAATTTAGGGATTTCATGAAGATGCAAACATTGAAGCTTGTTACCATGGCAACAGGGTCAGGACAGGTGAGATTTTAATATCTGTTTTCATGAGTGTGATTTATGAATATTACATTTTGCCTTTTGAAGCTAAGGAGCTGTTTCACGAAGCAAAATAAAGTAGCACTTCAGAAACTCTAGATGCAGAGATGCCAACCATTCTGGAATATGTGGAATAACAAAGTTTAAACAGGAGTGTTCAGTGTGGACACGGGTGGTAACAAAAGTACTTCAGCGCCAGTATGATAGATTGGTACATAGAATGTTATTTCTTAATATAAAAAACAGTATGTCTATAACAATAGAGTCAATTAAACTGTAAAATGGCAGCAGGGATGAAGAGCAAAGAAAGATACAGATAATGTGTATGGTTATTGTTTTTGCAAAAAGTGTTTAAGGAATTCATGGTTCTAGAATTGAAGGAAAAGATTCACCAATTATTACCACTGGATTTTCATTGTTTCTAGCTATGTACATTTATGTGTAGGATTATAGGAAGATACAGTGTGATGTACAAGTTTGTTACTTTTAACGTGTTGTCTGTTCCTGATGGACTGCCTAGATTCCACAGGATTCCTGATAAGCATGCTCAGGGGCTAGCATCACTAAAAATTCTGTGTGCTTAAATGTCTTTTTGTGTGATTGTCGTTTTTTTAGGGCTGCAGGCAAGAGACGGCTTGACCGTGTAACTAAGCATGTCTTTCCAGTAATTCTGAATACTGGAGTCATTTATGTTTATTTTGATTTATCAAAGTTTAACTGTATTGTGTAATGGAATTGTTTTTAATAGGTCTGAAGTGTATTGGGATCTTTAGTGTTTATGCCATAATAATTAAGATATTAAAGCTGTTTACAAAAAAGCTGAAATCTCATTGGATAACACTTCACATGATATCTAAAATTTTGCATATATACCTGTATAAATCACGTTGGTTGTGAGCTGTCAGCTGTTAAAAGAGATCAAGAAGGTACTACCTGAAGGATGTGATTGCATTCCCTCCCATCTGCTGGGGTGGTCTAGTCACCCTCTTTCTGTTGAATTTGAAATGAAAGAAGGTACTGCCTGAAGGATGTGGAAGCTTTCCCTCCCATCTGCTGAGGTGGTCTAGTCACCCAGAAGGATGTGGAGGCATTACTAGACCACCCCAGCAGGTGTGAGGGAATGCCTCCACATTCTTCAGGCAATACCTTCTTTCAATTCAAATTTTATCGGAAGTTAATTAATTATACTCTGGTAAAAGAGATTTTATCTACAGGGAACTGCTTATGACCTAGATTTATTTTTTGTCTCTGGCAATTCCAAGGGTCTATAAATAGAATGTGTTTATAAATAGAATGTGTTTATCTTTGTAAACCATGCAGCTACATGATGATTGTATGAAAAATTAGTGAAACCCTTTCATCCCAAAGAACAGGCTTTAGTCTAGTGATAATTTACCAACTCATTCCAACAGTATAGATGTGTCAAACTTAGATGACCCAGGTCTTGACTCTATTCTGATGTGGGCTAGATCTAATTCCGTGACATGCATTTCAAACAATATTTTTTAAACTGCTGGTTTCACGGCAAACTCAGTGAATAGTGCGATGGAGTTCAATGGGTACATGGTTGAACCGTACTTTTGGGAAAATTTGTAAAGGTTGGGAGAATTTGTATTATGGACATAAATCTCATATTTTAAATATAATTTTTGAGAAACAATTAAGCAGAAATTTAGAATTTGAATAAATTAAAAGGAAGAATTACATTTCATAATTTATTTCATACGTGAAAATTCAATTTTGAGCTTAAGCTTGCAAAGAGTGCTTCATAGTGTGGTGTGGAGAAGGTTGGGAGAATTTGTATTAAGAATCGACTGGAAATATGTTTTTTATTTATTTTTACTGTAGATTTACTCTCAGTCATTGTGCAGTTGTATAAATATTACTATCAAATAGAATGCACGTATTAGTTGCTAAAAAAGTTTTCATTTTAAAATTTTAAATGAGAATAGTTTCTTATTTATGTTTTACTTAAGGAGCATTTGATAAATTTGCATGCACATGAAGGAGTTGGAGCTTAGGTTGTGTACCATATATTTTCATTCCCTAAAATTGTCTTTGGATTATGGAACACATACATTATTCGAAGACGTGTATAAAAAATCAATTTAACTGTGAAAAGGTAATACATGTAGGTAAAATAAACTAAAATAATCGTAATTATAAGAATTGATTGTTAGTTTTGTTAAGTTCATCAATGTATGAACCTAACAGTAAAATATAAATTTTGCCTTAATTTGCTGTACGGATTTGCACAATTTGTACTTACCATCAGGTTCATACTTCAATGAACATGATAACATTGACAATCAATTCTTTAAATAAAATGTACATTACAAAACTGATCTTTTGGTGTCTTTATTCACTGGAATTAATTATAGACTTTAGGATTAGGAATGCATGCAGTTTAATTGATGAGGGCAATCAGTGAGTTAGGTGTTCTGATATGTCACTGGTGGAATTTAGATTTCATAGATTAAGAGATTGTTTTATAAAAATCACTTTGAATGCCTTCAATCTTCAATTACTGAATGCTCATTAGACTTTAGCATTATGTCATTGTCTCAGTTTTTTCAGTGGGTGACAGGATTGAATGTTCTCAATGGACAAGACATTAACATTTCACCATATTGGAATATCATAATTTGCATGCACTACATTAAAGTAAATACTTGGATAATATGTTTGAGGTTATATTATCTTGCATTTGAATTGAGCTTCAAGCAGCCACTTTCTCTTAGAGTTACAGTAAATCATAGCATTGTAATCTTAGGGCTGTTCCAATTAAACAGACATGGTACCCAGTTAGGCAGTTTAAAAAAAATTGACACCAGTGTACTCAGACTCAAAAGAGTTCATATGAAATTGATACCAAATTATAAATTGCATCTATGCATGCCTACTGCACATTGAAGATTCCTTCCTTGGATCCCAACCATATTTTACTGGAACAGCTCTTACAAATTCATATTTTGTAAATCATACACATTTATAAGATTAAATATTTTTGAATTACTGTTCAGAAATATCAGTATTAATAAATATTTTTACAACATATTTTGACACTAAGAAAAAAAGTAAATTTTTGCAAACATGATAATCTTGGTGGGCAAATAATTTTATGACCACATAAAGTCATGTGATGTGTGGTCATGTGATGATTTGCATTTTTATTGTTCATTAGTCTCCAGTGCCACCTCAGACACCTACAGGAACCTCCGTCACTCCTGCACGATCTGATCTGGAGTTCCAAGCTATTCTGATCATTCACATACTGGTTCGGTTTGATGATAAATGGCTCTCCACTCAACCCCAGCTGGTGAGTTGTCCTCTCCCCCCCCCCCATCTTTCACTTGAATTACAACATTTTTATCTTTTATTTTTTTCTTATCGTACTTTATGCCTAAAGTACGTTATTGGGAAGAGTTTATCTCTCTAAAATTTTCTATGCAATATCTTTACATTTACATTTGATAATAAAGTGACCATTGAGATAGTTTCAAAAATCAGCAGTGAGAATCAATTTCGGATTATATTATTAATGTAGAATTAAAGTTTCATTTTTAAAATTGAAATGATCCATTTGTTAGAATCGTCTTATCAGTGTTTGCTAAAATTGTGATATTTTTGAATTGGTGATTTCAAAAAGTTCTTTGCAGGTTCATGTTCTTCAGTATGTGGGTAAATATATGAACAGATAGACTGATAGACTATTGTACAGATGGAGGAGTTGCATGCAAAAAGAAATGTATATGTAACACTGGTCAATCAGTAATACTTAAGTCAGACTTTAAAATTTGTACACATGGATAATTAGCTAAATAAAAGCTATCCATTGTACATCAATTTTCTAGGTGAACTGTCTAAAGAAGATCTGGATATCAGATGCCTTTCAGGAAAGGAAAAGGGTAAGATATCTTAGTTTCTCTCATCTTTAAATACAGACACAGTGTGAAACATTTAATGAAATACAACTGTCTGCATTACCCTTCTTGTTTGCTTACCTACAAATTTTAAATAGTTAGCTTTTTTGCTACATTCTTGTCATCATGACTGTGGTTTTGACTAAAACAAATTTCTATTTTGTGAGTCAGACTCATGACCGAAAGGGTGCAGTTTCATATCCAACCATCGAATCATCCTGGGTCGGCTACCATGGTGTGTCTTTGGGCAAGCCACTTTACTCCAATTGCCTCAGCACTAAATGACCTATTTTGGTTGCTGTGCCATAAAACATCAAACCAAACCAAACCAATATTTTGTGAAAGCCTTTTTCTATATTTATGATACTCTTTTACTCTTACTGAAAAGTTTCTCTTTAACAATGAAACATTTCTTGGGTATCACATCATACGTTGAAGTGATCCAAATCTTGAGTGTCATATAATATGTCAAAGTTACATATCTTGAGTATCATATCATGGGTCAAAGTGATCCAGATCTTGAGTATCATGGGTCAAAGTGATCCAGATCTTGAGCATCATATCATAGGTCAAAGTGATCCAGATCTTGAGCATCATATCATAGGTCAAAGTGATCCAGATCTTGAATATTATATCATAGGTCAAAGTGATCCAGATCTTGAGCATCATATCATAGGTCAAAGTGATCCAGATCTTGAGCATCATATCATAGGTCAAAGTGATCCAGATCTTGAATATCATATCATAGGTCAAAGTGATCCAGATCTTGAGTATCATATCATAGGTCAATGTGATCCAGATCTTGAGCATCATATCATAGGTCAAAGTGATCCAGATCTTGAATATCATATCATAGGTCAAAGTGATCCAGATCTTGAGCATCATATCATAGGTCAAAGTGATCCAGATCTTGAGCATCATATCATAGGTCAAAGTGATCCAGATCTTGAATATTATATCATAGGTCAAAGTGATCCAGATCTTGAGCATCATATCATAGGTCAAAGTGATCCAGATCTTGAGCATCATATCATAGGTCAAAGTGATCCAGATCTTGAATATCATAGCATAGGTCAAAGTGATCCAGATCTTGAGTATCATAGGTCAAAGTGATCCAGATCTTGAGCATCATATCATAGGTCAAAGTGACTGAGATCTTGGGTATCATATCATAGGTCAAAGTGATCCAGATCTTGAGCATCATATCATAGGTCAAAGTGATCCAGATCTTGAGTGTCATATCATAGGTCAAAGTGATCCAGATCCTGAGTTTAATATCATAGGTCAAAGTGACTGAGATCTTGATTATCATATCATAGGTCAAAGTGATCTAAATCTTGAGTATCATATCATAGGTCAAAGAGATCCGAATTGGTTCATCATAAATGTTCACAAACTAATGTTTATCTTTTTGCATAAATTATTTGTTACTATTGTTTATGATCAGGTTTCCTTGTAAATATGTATGTGTTATAGTTACTTAATATTTTTTATAAATTGAACCTCTAAGTAGTAACATTTCATTTGACTGGCAAGCTCTTTTTGCCAGCAGACAACTCTCATTTCCTGATAACACTATTGTGGAATTCAATAACATGCATCTAATTCAGTGTTATATATACTTAAAATAACTTTCTTGAATGGAACTATATTGTGAAATGACTGTTATTTTCAGGAATCATAATCATGTAGTCCTTGTACTTCTTGTATTTGATGTTTTTCCCTGGTATTGTTGAACACTGAATATGTTATTTTACATCATTACAGCAGGAAGTTGCTGACTATGGACATTGGAAAGCACCAGCTATGCTTATCAAGTGTCTGTTGAATTACTTTAGGTGAGTGTAGCTTCATTTTGTCTTTCATGCAATGGATCAGCACAACTAATAGAATCTATGTTAGGGTTGGCACACAGACAAGGACATCCCAGTTGAGGGTATACATTATTTGTCCTAAGGAATATTGCATTTTAGTCAAAGTTGTTTTGTACCTTTATATTAATGTGACCTGAATGAGATGGATTTCCAGCATTCCACGTATTCATTTAGAAGAGTTATGGCCCCCTGAATGCCCATCTTGAAACTTTGGTTTTCCAACTGATATTCCTCTGTGTAAGGTCTTGCTGAGTAAATTATAGAGAGCTGGCCCCTTTGTGATGCATCCATTGCTACTTGTGTTAGATCAACTTTATGCCATTGACTTGCTTTACTTGCAAACACTGAAGTCATGTTTAACATTTAAAGTGCACCATGACGTCATGAAACTCATGTGACAACCTGAGACAACTGACATGAGGCAACTGGACAGAACGAGAAGTAATGGTTTGCAAATCCACATGATTTCTGTCACATGGGTTAGAAATATGTATCACTTTTATGATGATGGCATTGTCCTTGTCGTTGCTATGCCCATATGCTTCAAAATTAAGTGTTTGTATTTAATTCTCTGACCAACGTTTCATTTATTTTGTGCTGCTTCATGAAACTGGATAAGTGCATGAATTTTTAAGGACTAATATTCAAACCGATGAGAAAAAGATTAAGTTTTGTTGATTTATTTGTTTGGCATTTAATGGCACATCAACAGATGAAAGGTTATATGTGTTGTTGAGGCATATGGAGTAAAGTGCCTTGCCCAAGGACACACCACTGTAGATGATCTAGCTTGGTTTGGGCAGAATTCAAGCTTGTAATCATCTATCACTAACCATGCATGCTAGCCACGTAGCCACCAAGGCTCCAAGAGATAAAGGTACTTACTGTTCTGGGTCCAGTGTCTATATTAGGTATTTGGATAATGCAATGGTAGAGCAGTCAAGATATATTCCATAGATTTTTTTTCTCTCAAACTGTGATTGATTGTCCACTTTCAATAAAATCTGTCATTATTGTGATCTCATGAATATTCATCTTCATCTAGTCAGTACTAAAATATTTTGAGAAATTCATGGTTGTTACAAACCATGAATCTAATGATTTAATTTAAAATGATCCACATGTGGTAGAAATAGGATCCTCTCTAACAAAGGCAAAACTGTGAATTGAAATAAAGGTGAAAGTGTAATTTTTTGTGAAATCACAAAAATTAGCACCTACACATACAACTAAATCCATAATAATTTAAATACATGTTCCACTTATTACAGACATAATAACAGCGACATAGAGTTGCTGTTTCAAGTTCTGCGCTGTTTTACCAGCCGTTATGTACCTCAGTTCCAGTTTGTCAAGGACTTTCTTGAGAACACTGTTGCAGCTGTAAGTATATTTCATTCCCTACCTAGTTTCTTCCTGAGTGTTTTATCTATTTAGTTGTATCCCTGCAACTGGTGGTTTTTGTTAGACATTAGTGCAAACTTTGTGAGATTTTGTTTTTATTATCAATGTCACTGCTCTTAGATCAAGGTCATGCAGTCTGCTATGGTAAAAAAATATTAACATAAATATGACTGTTGGATAAACAAATTTTACCTAAGACAAAATTCTTTGTTTACCTATTGCTAATCAGACTTAATTAAGTGAGAGGTAACCATAATACTCCTTGACCATAGTGTTGTATGCATGTGTCAGCTATTCATTACCATGACTTAGAGGCATGTCCAACAACTCACCTGATGTCAGATTGTAGGAACAATTAGGCCATGGATAATTAATGTCGGATAAACGAATTGTGTGTATGTATATATATATATATATATATATATATATATATATATATATATATATATATATATATATATATATATATATATATATATATATATATATATATATATATATATATATATATATATATTTAAAGCATTTCATATCCATATGAAGGCATCAGACTCAGAACATGAAACTGTTGGTAAAACATTTTTTTAAGCAAGAAAAGATGTTTAGTTAAATTTTGTCATATAAATAGGATCGTTGGTTAAACAAGCATTGGATAAAATCAAGTAAACTTTATATATGTTTATTTCAAAATAGAGTTAACACTTACCATTTTTGTTCATGAATAATGTGGCTACAAATGTGAACAATGTTGACTAAAATTCAATTATATAATGCATCATCAGTTTATGCTGTTCATTCTGTTCATGACAGAGATCTAGATAATTAGTGTATTTGCATATTTTATGCATATTGATCAAAAGTGTATACTGTAATGACAGTAAGTCTTGGGACACAATAAGTTTTGGGACACCCATAATTATTTTCAAAATTAATTTTTTTATGACCTATAAAAGTTGGGAGAAATATAGCAATTTTTTCATGTAGTATAAGACTTGGGACATCTTAAATATTTCTTTTCTTCTGATCGATCGGCATATTTTATCAATCATAATGTCATTTTTTTAAAAAAATAAAAAAATTACTGTGGTTGTTAAGAGACTATCATTATGAATTATTAGATGGAAATGTTATAAATTAATATAATTTGTTTGAAAAGCCAATAAATATATTTTATTTTCCTCTGTTTTCTTATCATTTCTACCTAATTCAAATATTTATAATATGATCGGACGACGACAAGTATTGAGTATTAGCAGGATGTTGTACTCATATTAACAGTAACTTCTTTTTGTGCTCTAGTTTACTATTGTCAGTTTATGCATCATGGCATTAAAATTGACGCAAGTCCCAAGTAACTGTTAGTTTGCCTTGAAAATGTAAATACCTAACTCATTAAAATGTGGTAACAGTATGACAACAACGACAAAAATAGCATTTAGTTCACTGCTCGCTTTTAGGCCTTTGTGAGCTTGTTTACATCATGGCATCACCGCATTGACATTGAAGATTTTAACTTGTGCTGAATCAGACCTAGAATTTTACATTAATTTCTTTCTAGCCAGAAGGACTAGTAGATTGAGAATTCTAGCCAGAAGGACTAGTAGATTGAGAAATTTACTAATCTTGCTGTAACTTCACTAATTCTTTGCACAAAACAATGTTGGCAACAAATGCAATTTTACCAGCAATTGGACTATTGACAATATAAAACTACTAGTCTGACATGAAATTTACTTGTCTCATTGGACTACTGCTAATTTTGAGCCCTGTGAATTAAGTACATCACTTGTTTTTTAATCATAGGCACCACTGCTGCACTGAACTTCAATAATATCTCTAAAATACAATAAAGAAATTTCAGAAATAATGCTTTGAAAATAATTGTAATACTGTTAAAACTCAGTGGTAGTTTGCTTTGATGTAAGTGACTTTAAATAAATACCTGTTAACTCAGCTACGGTAATTGTGTTATTATTATGGAGTAAAAGGCAATTTCATATCGAAGAACTACACCAGTGATGGCTACAAATTTTGATAAAGAATTTACAAAATTATGAAATTAAAGAAAAAAGTATGAAAGTTGATTATGTGCGTGTATTGTTTTTGTGTATGAGGGAGAGAGAGGGCCAGTTAACTTAGTACTACTATATACATGGCATCTTGTCCTTCTCAATCCACTTTAGATTTTATAACAGTTAATTGGTGCGGATTAATGTTGTAGAACAAACGGGTACCGGCATTTTGCTGCCAGGGTATAAACCATGCTATTGGGACAGGTTCTGGATGTTTTCTTCATGTTTGAAATGATAGATCTTGATCACTGTGAAAACATTCACTCAAATAGTGCCATATAATTGAACACACACTGAATTAGTCTTGGTCACTAAGCTGTTTGATGCATTATTAAAAGCAGGATTAACAGCTTAATTATTAAGACAGTCCGGTATCATAAGTTTGTGTTTTGTCTTGGATACAAAATACCCTGTCAAATTTTTTTTGATGTAATGTTTTCCAAACCAGATAGTAAAATAATCAGTTATTCAATTCTTATGTAGAACTGATTAATGATTTCATGCAAAAACAGTATATACCATGATCTGCTCATGAATTACTGCATATACTCGTGTATAAGCTAATACCAACTGCAAACTGCATAGACCCAGATCTGCTGTCGCATAATGCTCCGGCAAATCTGGTCTATCCAGTTTGTAAGGACAAATCAGTAGAACAAACAACATAGACCCTGATCTGCCAGCGCATTATGCGATGGCAGATTAGGGTCTATGTTCTTTGCATTTGAACCCAGCTTATACGCGAGTATATACAGTATATGATAGCAGATCTTGGTCTATGCTGCTGGCAGTAGGTTGCAGGTAATAATCATGACTCTTTTAAATGTGCTAGTATTTGTAATGAGCTTGTATTTCAGACCTACTCTGTGGAATGGAAGAGGAGAGCATTTTTCAGATTCGTAGAAGTTTTCCATGACATTAATTGGCAGCAGGATCTCAAAGCCAAGGTAAGAAGATTCTGAATGAAACTGATATTTGACATATATATATATATATATATATATATATATATATATATATATATATATATATATATATATATATATATATATATATATATATATATATATATATATATATATATATAAAACTTGTTTTGGGAGATCATGCCTTCTGTAAACAAAATTGTGGTCTTGCAAAATAGGTAGTCTCTCATGACAGGTCATAACACTGTATTATCAATAAATCTGGGCATTGATAATCTGGTCTCTCAAGACCTGTGGTTTCTCATAGCATTGGTGTGGGTGTGTATATGTATATATATATATATATATATATATATATATATATATATATATATATATGACAAAAGTTGGAAAACAGTGTGGGGAAAAGGACTACATTTCCCTACATTTTGACCTTAGCAAGGTCTTCCTCGGGGGCAATACAGAACACAGAGACATGCGCACAGAAAAATTGACACATATGGAACTGTGAAACAAGAAATATTTACATTTTGGCACAGACAAGTAAAACTATCCAAAATAATGAAACAGTCTAAATTAAAGAAAAAGAAAAAAATAACAAGAAATAACAGCATATAAATAACATTCCTTTCTTGACATGCAGTTATTTTGTTTTTTGACATTTTTTTATATTTTTGACCAAACTTTTTGTGTAGAGTCCTAGTAGAAGGACATTTAAGATATGTATCAGATTTTGCGTACTTAGTAATGGGTGTAGGTTACATTCCCAGGGTAATGGTTGGGGGTTACAACACCTGGGTAATGGGTATGGGTTACAACCTCTGGGTAATGGGTGTGGGTTACAACCTCTGGGTAATGGTTGGGGGTTACAACCTCTGGGTAAAGGGTGTGGGTTACAACCTCTGGGTAATGGGTGTGGGTTACAACCCCAGGGTAATGGTTGGGGGGTTACAACCCCTGGGTAATGGGTGTGGGTTACAACTTCTGGGTAATGGGTGTGGGTTACAACCCCTGGGTAATGGTTGGGGGTTAAGGGAAATATATAGTAAGTGTGGGCATTTGCCATGGAAATAGCTCTAGTTACAAGTATGTTCACACATCTGTATCATTCAAATATTTGAGATGAGGCAACTACTGTAAATAGTTATCAGAATCAGTGAATTGTTTTACATGGAAGCATGTAACAATTCTTCAAAGTATGTGTTCACCTGGTAATATGCTTACTTGTAAAACCGGTGACTTTGTTTATTAATAGATTATTTAATGTAAAAAGATGTTAAAAATTTGGACTTTCAGATATATGTTATTGCAACTTGGATGAATGACATTGTTTTCTTTTAAAGATCTTGCAGTACATCCTGATCCCCAGTTTCCAAGTTTCCTTTGAAACTGGAGAGGGGGAGGAACTGATTGGAGGTCCACCAGCCCCAGAGCAGGACAATCCAGAAAATGTTGTTAGCTTGTACATCAACAAAGTCATTGATCCAGACAATCCATTTGGAAACTCAGATGCAGTCCGGATTCTTCTCCTCCAGTTTTCCTCACTACTTGTGGAGCAGGCCTCAGCACATGTTCATGATGCTGCTAACAAGTAGGTTTTGAATGGAAAAATTCTTTTTTTATTTGTTTGTAGTACACAGTCTTATAGAAAATGGCAGAGTTTTTGCAAGTCAAATAGAAAAGAGATACATGAACACATGGATCCAGTTGAGACATTATAGGCTCTGTGGAAAACGTTTTTGTTTCTTCTAAATTAGCCGGCCAAATAAAACCTATTGTGAGTAAGGGATTTCATACTTTTACCAGATTACGTGGGGGTTAGGAAAATCTACTGGACGCATATTTCTTATTTTAGGCAGAATTGATTGATTAAGCTCCCTTTATTGGGATGAATTTCAAAATAACTTAATGCAAATTTAATGCATTTCTTACAGCCTGAATAGTGAACTCATAAAGTAAATGATAATGGTAGTGATGAGACTTTGTCAAAAATTATTTCATGCCATCATGAGGTTCTTGAAAACACCATTGCAAACAAAACAGTCATCTCTGATTTTCATAGTTTAAATAACAGATTGGTTAGAGTTACACTAAGTCTAACAATTTCTATTTCATGAAAGAGAGAAGCTTTGTTTTGCAGACATATACATGCATGTTACTTTTTATTTTCAAAAAAGGTTGTTTTTCTTTGTTAAATAATAAAGTCTTTTTTTTCAGTATTGTAACCAATTTAATTCACAAAAACTAGTCTCTCTTTGGGCTTCTATTATGTATAAGTATTTACAGGTAGACAAAGTTCAGAGATGGTAAATATAAGTATTATGAATAATACTCTGCAATGTGTTCAAGATTGACTGGAAAATGTTTTGTTCTGCAGGCCAGTATGTTGATTTTTCTTCTTTCTGGTTTGTTTTCAGGAAGCAGGGGAACAAATTGAGGAGACTTATGACATTTGCCTGGCCATGTCTCCTTCCCAAAACCTGTATTGACCCTGCCACCAAGTACCATGGCCACCTGCTGCTGTCACACATCATTGCCAAGTTTGCTATACACAAGAGGATTGTTCTTCAGGTTAGCCATTTAAACACTCATGTACACAACATCTTATTTTCTTTGACTATCATTGAGAGATGAAACAGTGTGTAAGAAGACATTGGTGTAAGAAGACATTGGTATCTTCAAACATTTGAAATAAGTTCCTTCTGCTGAAAATTTTAGGGTCAAAGGTCAAGGTCACTTTGACTGAAAAAAGAAAAATTGGATGCACAAACATTTCAGTTATCTACATAAGAGACTATTAAACATGGCCATTGCATATAATGTGCCATTCGCTGTATTCTTCTTGTCAGTGTGCAAAAGTCAGACAACTGCAGATTTCTGACTGATTCACAGCTGGAATGTAAAATAATCTCTCAGATAAATTACTTGTGTTTACAATTAAATTACTTTGGTAAATGTATTTTCAATTGAAGTTATCAGAAATCCCATCTACTGGCACCATCACTCAAAGTAAGGTCAGTTACATGTCTACAGGATGGCTAGTGACAGTGTTGTGTATATCTTAGCCTAAATTGGTGGTATCAAAGAGGTCACTTAACTCCGCAGAGATGCTGGTGTTGCATCTCATGGTTTCATACCTTGTATAGCCAAGTAAAAGTACTTACTAATTCTAACAAGGAGTAGGTTTACAAATCATGGCTGTTAATACTGCTTTTTATGATAATACTACATATACTGTATATTAGAAACTTAAAAATGTTGCAGAGGGTTAAAAATATATCAGATTTGTTGATAAAACAGATTGTGGCTATGCTAAAAATATATATGGTAGTGTCTTATAAGGTCTTCATTAACAAAGAAATTTATTAGAGAGAACTATTTTGGTCATTGATAAACAGATTTCTTTTAAATTTAAAAAGATAAAAAATACCATTACTGTATCTCCTTTACAAGTAATATATATTAAGTTGACATATTGCTAATAATAGATAAAGTTTTTTTTATATATATGCTATATAATTACATTTTTGTGAGGCAAAAACTGATCTTGATTTATTGTTTATAGTTGATCACATACTTACCCAGACCTGCATCTGCACATCACGAAATAATTTTTGCACAACTCCTTCAGCAACTTTTGATGATAAAGTTGAAACTTAGAATGTGATACACTGATTTTCAAAGTGCATTCCCCTGCCCAATAGTGTTACCTCCCATTCCCTTTCAATAATTAGCTATTGCCTATATGCAGGTTCATCCATGTCTTATGGACACACTTGTATTGTAGATTTATGCTGATTTTGTTACAATATGTGTTGTAGGTATTTCACAGTCTTCTAAAGGCCCATGCTGTAGAGGCTCGTGCAGTGGTCAAACAGGCCCTGGAAATCCTCACTCCAGCCATGCCTGGCAGAATGGAAGATGGCAATGTAAGTAGATGTAGAAGAAGAGAGATGAATAAAAATTCAATTGAAAAGGAAACATCAAGATTTTGACAATCACATAGATGGTATCATGATATAGTCATGAAACTTCAGTGGGGCAGACAACAGTCATTCCACGACAACTGTATGGTCCCATATCACAAAGAGAAAGGGAAGGCTTACATCTAATGCAGGAATATCACCTTAAAAAAAGTTATAATTAAAACTATGGCCAGCACAGGACAAGTTGAAGTAAGAAAATAATTTGAAAGTTTGGAATGATTCACAAGTCTTTAAATGTGTCTAAGAGGAGCTTTCTGTGATGTGTATTGTGTAGAAAAATGGAATATGTTGAATTTTGACATGTCCATGTGTGATTTGCTTATTTCACCATTCAACATACTGTCAGCTCTTTATCCACATTGCAACCTTCAAGAGTATACAGATTTGTGTTAACCTGATTTGATAATAATATAAATAAGTAATGTATGACATTTCACAATATTTTGTTCTTGCAAGAAATCACATCAACATTCATCCTTCCCCCAAAAATAAAATTAAACAAAAATTAAAGATACATAGACATGATATGCATATTGTATGACACAGAAAATAATAGTTTCTTTGTTCCTACTAAAATGATGTAAGACCATACACGCCATGCTGTTGTGTGATATCTGCATACATGGAATACCACATTCAAACTAAGCTACACACAAGGTTACAAACAATGTTAAAATATACCCAGGAAGTTGCATCTATTGAGCAATATCAATGTTCTAAAAGCCATATAGAAATAATGAATGCCAACTAAGTAAGCACCTGTCCCAAGAGACCTTTTTTGTTCCTCCTAGGGTTGGCAGTTTAACCCAGATTAGGCTTTTATTTAGCTATTTACTGTTCATTTAGTCTATTCTTATAACAATTATTTCCATATCACAGGGCATGCTGACTCACTGGACAAAAAAGATAATTGTGGAGGATGGACATTCCATGCCACAGCTTGTGCATATTCTGTAAGTTGATCAATCACTGACCTGAACAAAAATCCAATTCTTGACTTACTGAGTACTGAGAAAATAATTTGTAATTTGAATTGGTGTTAAAAAATATATGTCATTATGACTTACTTTAACTGAGGCAGTTAGGCCAACAACAAAAAATATGTGTGTTTCCGGTCAGCCAACTGTCCCTGTTTTTTTATTACCTACCCTAGCACTTTTTTCACAAATCATAAAAAAAAAAAAAATTGCTGAAATTGATTTGTGCATCTAATTCAGCCTCTTTTGCCAGTACTTTGAAGCACTTGACATAAGTTTTGATTTATATATAATGTTAAAAAAAAAAAATGCCTACCCTAATTTTAAAACCAGTGCAATAGGAAACACATATTTTTTTTCCTTTTCCTTATAAAAATTTGATGAAAGAATTCCTGTTGTACACTGTGAGTCATAAAGCATGTTGTGGAATAGAGGATAGCTAGTAATACAGATGAACAAGGTTAATTGCAATTGATAAGAATTAGTATGAATGCTCACAAATCTGTCTATGCTTTCTCTGTTAATGCCAATTGGATCATCAGCTTGAAAAATGTTTTATACTAAGTGATAACTGTGCAAAATTACCAGTTAGTATCAGTGTTTAATCTGATATTTCTTTGTTCCAGACAACTGGTTGTACGACATTTCAAAGTGTACTACCCAGTACGGCATCATCTGATTCAGCACATGGTCAGCTCCTTGCAAAGACTTGGATTTACTGCCAGTGTGAGTATAGCAACAACATCTCTACATAATATCATTCTCAGTAGCCCCTTCCACCATGCATGTGGAATCGTCTTTTGCTATCATTATGACAAGCTTTCATAAAAAAGTGAAATCCATGTATTCTGCTGACCCATTTGTCACAACTGCCAATTATGGATAAGCATAAGAATTGCCATATACTTGCGTATAATCTTGGTCCAAATGCAAACAACATTGACCCGGATCTGCCGTCGCATAATGCGCCGGCAGATCAGGGTCTATATTGTTTGTTCTACTGATTAGTCCTTACAAACTGCATAGACCCAGATCTGCCGGCACATTATGCGACGCCAGATCTGGGTCTATGCAGTTTGCAGTTGGTATGGGCTTATACGTGAGTATATACGGTACTTTTCTGAGAAGTTCAGCATCATTATTATAGTGCCCTGCTGTTCTGTGGTGCTGATCTTGACTGGATAAAACAGTTCCATCAGTGGCAAAACAGACAATGGCTTGTGTGAAATTCTTATTTTATAACCATGCAGCCTTTTTTGTGTTATAAGTAGATATAATACACCCATCTTACGTTCGACGTAAATGGCCGAATGGCCGCACACGTCGTTAATCAAACGAACGAACGAACCCATCTTACGCATGAAGCTTTAGATAACTGAGTGTAGAAACTGATCACAGGAGCACATTTTTTTTTTTTTTTTTCCTTATTTAACACGCAGGTCCTCGAACAACTTGGCATATACATTTGGTGGCCAAAAATATGCTTTTCATGAAATGGGTCCTAATGTTGCTTTCTTTTATTTTGAGCACATCTGACAGGTACCTTAAAGACATAGTTATTCCTAATGTTATCTTCCTTCAGGATAAGATAGATCACTCTTGCTTTTCCCGAAATGAAATATTACTTATTTTTATGAAATACTTTTCTTAACTTTAATTTGTGTTTCCTTGTGAGTCTTGAGATTGTTCTATCCACTGTCAAAGTTTGAGGCACATATTAAACTTTACCATTGGTAATATGTTATGCTTCAATTCAGTTAATTTGTCCTCTTTCATGAGGTACCCCTTTTTATGATGAAAGATGGGCTTATAAGAGGGACAGCCTGTTATGATGGGGACACAATGGTAAAAATCATGGCTTAGTACAGGATGAGGGGCCCTCTCATCTGGGAGTGGCTTCTTTTGAGTAGGGTCTTATAAGAGGGGCACCACTGCATTAGCAAGGGCAGTAACAATGAACAGTGTGAACTGTATGCTGTTGCAATTATCTTGACAAATTTCTTTCATTTTCAGGCCACGATTGAGCACAGAAAACTGGCTGTTGACCTAGCAGAGGTCATTATTAAGTGGGAAATTCAGCGGATAAAAGATGACCAAGTCTTTGATGAGGTCAGGAAAATGTTCTTAGAATAAACATGCATTGAACAATGATTGCATTGATTATTTAACCATCTTTTTGAATGGTGTAATTTATTATCAAGATTTATACATGATTATGCAGTCTTTGACTAAGGTATGATATTGGTGAAAATAACTGTAAAAAATGTTTTTAAATGTGTTGCTAACATTTGAAATAAAAAGTAAAAATTCAAAAAATAACTGTAAAATTTAAGAAATTTGTGTGGTTAAAATCTTGACTTTTGAAAACAAAACTAATATAGAATTTTATTAAAATTCAGTAATTTTATTCTGGTTTTGAGATAATGCATTTTTTTGTCAAGGTAAATAAGAAATTATCCTGGATTATATGTTCCATATTGTCTGATTCTTTTTTAATTTATAGTTCATTTTGATACATGTATTATAAGTGGAATCATTCAGACTAGTAATTACAAATGAATATTTGTATCTTTCTGATCAGAGTCCATCTGATTTAAGTCAGGCCTTGACTCAAAACATACCCATCAAAAGAACAGCCTCTACGGACTCAGTACAGGACATCAAACGATCACGACACACATCTGGAACTGTGAGTGAAGCATCAATTTATATCCCTCTTTCCATCTGTATTGTCTCACCTGTGTAAGCATGGTGAGATACAGTAGTCACTTTTCTGGCAGCATCAGCGATGGCAAAGTTAAAGTTTTGTGTTAAAGTTTTTCAAAGTCAAAAATACTGGTTATACTGACAAGCATTACTGAGACAGCTGATTCACCAGAACATGCCTATATATTTGTGTGTGTTTGTGTGTCTGTGTGTCTGTAATCAGTTGTCACCCCTATACAACAGTCACATGTATACTAAGTGTAGGTGCAACGAATCCCATTTGTGCACATGTTAGCACATATTTTGTTTCACAAAAGCCACCGTGTTAAAGAGGTCAATAAGGCTTTTAAGTAAGGTTGACTTTAATAATAATTTATTTTTTCTTGATAACAGTACTTTTAAATGATGCGTGAAAGTTTTTATTACCTTGTACATATATTTGTCATTGGTCAGGATCCAACATTTGAACAGAGTAGTTAAAATTTCAAACGAAACACATTTGGGAGTACAAGTTTACTTTAATCTAAATTTTTAGCTCACGTGGCCATGAGTCCAAGTGCGCTTATGGAATTGGTCATTTGCCTGTTGTACATCATAGATTCACAATTGCTTTTTACACCTTAAAAATTTGCAAATGATTTTACATGGACATTCTGGCATCAAGGCCTTTCAAGTTTGTTCAGTGGATACTGATCCGCCATCTAAGGTAGTCACTGGTAGAAAATTAGAAAAACATTTAAATAAATTTTTCTCAAAAACTGCTGAACAGAAATTGACCAAATTTGACAGAAAGCATCCTTGGATGAAGGCCTTTCAAATTTGTTTAAATGATGACAATCCACAATCAAATATGGCCACTGTTCCTAAATATAGAACAATCTTTAGATGACTTCTTCTCAAAAACCATTCCTCAGAATTTGTCCAAATTGACAAAGTCCTGGCATAGATGGCTTTTAGATTTATTTAAATGATGCTGATCCTCCTTCAAGTATGACTGCAATTATTAAAAATAAACAAACCTTTAAAAGATTTCTTCCCAAAAACTGCTTTGATAAGAGATCAGAAAGCATCTTGGGATCAAGGGCTCTCAGTTTATTCCAATAATACAAATCTGCAGTCAGATATAACCACTATTACTAAAATTAGAAAAACGTTTAAAGAACTTCTTCTCACAAACCACTCAAAGGTCTTTTAGGTTTGTATAAATGATGCTGATTTGCCATAAATATGACCATCATGATTAAAAATGGACAAAACTTTAAATGACTTCTCTAAAAACTGATGAGCAGAATTTGATCAAATTTGACAGAAAACATTCTTGAATTAGGGGTTTTCAAATCTGTATAAATTATGCTGATTTGCCATCAAATGTGGCCACCATTAAATAATTAGACAATCCTTTAAATGACTTCTTCACACAACCACTCAACAGAATTTGACCAAATATGACAGAAAGCACTGTTGGAGGTAGTCATTTATCTTTTGTAACTAGACATACATGGATTGGATTTTCCTAGTGTCTTGGTTACAAGGGGAGTAAGTGGTTAGGAAATAGCAGACACTTAGCTTTTTGGCATTCATTATCAGGGTCATTCAGCATTGGAAGAAATGTTTACAGAAAGTATCCTTCAGGCCTAGATTTCTTGGCTGACTGCTTTTGCATTTGGCAATTAGGCAGATATCAGTCAGGTGAGTGATCTCAAACTCACTTGGGCCTCATGTTTCCTTCTTTTTCTTTCACTGAAAAGAATTAATGTCAGAAATGTTGCCATTTTCTTGGTAGTATATTAACGAAGAAATTGATATTGACACATCTTTGTCTACACAAATTCTTGCATTATGAGATTTTTCAGAAATCAACTAGGTGTAGACAGTTACTATATATATATATTATGTTACAATTGCAATAGTTCTTAACAAATTATGTAAAAATGGAAATAAATCTCCAACTTACATTCAATAAAGTTTTGTTTCGCTTTTGCAGACAAATCGTAATCAGACAGAAGTCACTAAACCTATCGAGAAGTCTTGCTGTGATGCTGTTGTCAACTTCCTCCTTAGAATAGCATGTCAGGTATACAGAGGATTTATTCTTCATAATTTTGGCTAAGTCATGTTGCAGGCTGAAGTTACTATTTTTCATTGGCTATCAGTTTTATGGTTGCTATATTTTATGGGCTACCAGTTTTATGGTTGCTATTTGTCATGGGCAATAGTGTTTTATGGTTGCTGCATACCATGAATTAAAAAATCTAATGAACAATTTTCATTTTGTGGACACAGTAGGACCACTTCCCAATCCATACATTTGGGTTCTAGTACCATCCAGAAATGTCATTATTTTCAAAACCATGAAAATTGATACCCATTAAAATAAACAATCTCAGAGTATTTAATATTTGAGTAAAAAAATATGTGTTTCTAAATTCTCTAATGATTACATTGCCATTTGAATCATCAGATTCTGCAGTTTTATGCTTCTGAGATAATTGTGCTTTTGAGAAGGAAATGTAATACCAATCTCCGACGTAGAATTACTCTATAGCATTTGACCCTACTAAAAAAATGTGTATTTTTTTCATATCTTTGTTGATTTCCATCTGTTGCAAAATACTTAATAAATACGAAAAAATTTAATTTTATGGTCTTACATGCTGGAAATTACTAAGTGTTTGGTGAATTTTACTTCGTAGTATTTTTAGAAATATGAAACTTCTTTTGAATATGAAAAATTAATACATATACATTGTTTTCTCACCAGGTAGAATTTTGTAAATGCACCTTATTTCAGGTAAATGAAGCCCAAGGTTCTCCAGGAGAGGTTTTGTCGCGGAGATGTGTGGCTCTCTTGAAGACAGCCTTACGTGTTGATGTCTGGCCAAATACAGAATTGAAGCTGGCCTGGTTTGACAAGCTGCTGACAACAGTAGAGAACCATCAGCCAAACTTCAACAACATCTGTACTGCACTCGAGCTGCTCAGTTTCCTACTTACGATACTGGTAATTTTTTTTTCACCAGCATTGGCAGATATCTTTTTTCCACTGTCACCATTGTCATCAAATGTGGTGCTGTCACCATTGTCATTAAATGTAGTGCTGTCACCATTGTCATTAATTATGGCGCTGTTTTGTATTAAGATTTTGTTTAAGACTTTATGGATGTTACATGACATAACATCATAGTTTGGTACTGTATATAATCGCATATAAGTCGGGTCCAACTGCAAACAACATAGACCCAGATCTGCTGGTGCATTATGCGTCAGTAGATCAGGATCAATGTTATTTGTTCTACTGATTAGTTCTAGCAAATGGCATAGACCCAGATATGCCAGCACATTGTGTGACAGTAGATTTGGGTCTATGCAGTTTGCAGTTGGATCCAACTTATATGCAAGAATATACAGTATGTAGATGAGTCCAAATGTTCTACAGAATCCCTGTACCTTACCTGTATTTACACTTCAGGCATACTGTTATGCTTTCTTCCTTTCTTATTTGTCTTAAAAAAAAACCAAAGAATGTAGACTACAAACTTTTGTGTTGTCTTTATTGTGTAGAAAGATGTTGGCTTTACATTGAAAGTTTAGCATATTTGTATACCTTCCCCTGCAAGTGAGGGATACATATTGGATTTGTGCTGTCCATCCATACATCTTTTTGTCCATCATACTTACCTTGCAAGCAAAATATCACAAAAACTATTGAGCAAAACCAGACCAGATTTGGTTGTGGTGACTGTCCTTATTTTCAAGGTCACAAGGTGATACTCTGTATTAAGTGAAAGACATCAGCATGTAAGCAAAACATCAACAATACAATTAACCAAACTGGACCAAATTTTATATGCAGCTGCCATGTTGGGAGGGAAATCCCATGAACCATTTAGCTTTTGGTGACCTTGACCCAACTTTCAGGGCACATTCTGTTTGCCAAAATGGATGGTGATTTGGGATGCTCCCACTGACTTTATCTCAAAACTATAATTTATCAAGCCAGTCCTAATTGGACATTTATATGCATGCCTTGAGAAGGTCCCAAGACCTGATTAGGTTGTAATGACAGTGACCTATTTTAAAGGTCACAGGGAGATACTTTATGTTAAGTGAACGAATCAGTGTGTAAATCAGTAAAGGACATCAACTTGTAAGCAAGATATATCAAACATGGTTGGACCAAACTGGTCACATTTGATATGCACATGACTGGAGTGGGTGGGGGTGTCCCAAGACCTGATTAGCTTTTCGTGACCAGGAGCAAATTTTTCAAGGTTACAGGATGACACTGTGTGTAGTGGGGATTTATACATTTTGGGTGGCTAAGGGAGGCATACTTTGTGAGAGAGCAAGATATCTTGATAACAATGGAACCAAGCTTTTACCCTGTGGAATATTTAGATGTCTGTAAAGGATCCCAAGATGTTTTTAGGATTTGGTGGCAATGGACTAATTTTCAAAGAATCACTTTTTGAGTTTGATAATATTGTCAAGAAAAGTGATACTACTTACTGTGAATCCTGTCTATCAATGAGACAAATGGGAAATTGTCCTTATATCTGTCCTTTATAGACAAGTGTAGTTGATATTGAGGTTGAAAACAAGTAGATTCCAAAATAATTGTAAAATATGCAAGAATGAAATCAATGTAATCATTCTTAGCATTTTTGCGTATTTTACAATTATCTTGGCAAAGTTGGAATCTTTTTAAAACCTCTATATCAAGTCTATAAAGGACAGATTTAAGTGGTCCCTTGTGTCTCATTGATAAGATTCACTGTAAATTGTATCACTTCTCTTGATAATATTATTAACATCAAAATAATGCATAATTTGTCATCACAATTCTTTTTCAAGATATCTAACATACAAGTTAAAATTTACTCCTTTGTGCAAAATTTTTAACTAGTGACCTTAGAAATCTTGTTAAAGTCATGGAGCCAAAATTTTATCACATTGTTTGAATGATACTTGAAATATCTTTGTCATATAATTAATTTCTCTTGTAGGCACAGAATGTTGCACATTCACCTCAGAAATCAGGGACTTTGAATATCACACTCCTAATGAAATTTAATTTCATTCACCTTGCTAGATTTGTTGTCAAGTACCAGTTTTACAGAATGACATTACTTGTCATGGTCATGGTGTGGAGACATGTATTTGCCTTAAAAAACAAATCCTTTCTTGTTCAAGTGAAACACATCATCCCATGAAAGATAGTTGCTCATTCATTAATTCATTTAGTCCATCAATAAGCAACTCATTTATTTACCAAATTCTGCTCTTTGGTGTATCCTAGAATTTCTGAAAACAAATCAGTAAATGGAAGTAAAATCAGGTTTGTAGCTACATTTATAATACGATACAAAAATGTTTCTTTTTTATGTATTTGCCATCAAAAATATTTGAACGAATAACTTGAAGATCCTCTTTTCCCTTTCTAGAAAAAGGAGACAATCCTCGCCAGTTTTAAGCCCTTACAGCGTGGTATAGCAGCCTGTATGACCTGTCCCAATACAAAAGTGATCAGAGGGGTTCACAGTCTCCTGTCTCGCCTCATGAGTTTTTTCCCCACTGAGCCGGTGACATCAAATGTGGCTTCCAAGTATGAGGAACTGGAATGTCTTTATGCCTGTGTCAGTAAAGTTGTGTATGAGGGACTCACTAGCTATGAAAAGTAAGTACTTTTTCTAACAATACAGTTTCATATATAAAGAATGATTTAACAAGTTTTAGGCAGTTTATGTGGATCGGAATAATTCGACATCATTAAATATCACGAATTTACTAGATACAACTCATAAGCAATGTAGAATATTTGTGAATCGATAAACATCCAGATAGTTGTCTTTATTATGTTTTATGTATGCTGTGAATATTGTAATGGAAGTTTGTATTAACAACCATTACCTTTGTGACATATGCAATGGAGAGGATATTCAGGGTTTGACCGACTACAGTATCAGATTATAGCGTTGCTAAAATATGTAATTTTTAACATATAAATGAGTAAAAATGTTTGATATCATTTCAGAGCTGCCAATGGCCCACCATCCCAACTGTTCAGTACACTTATGATCCTGAAGGCAGCTTGTATGCACAACCAGTGCTACATTGACAGACTGATCACAACTTTCATGAAGGTCCTTCACAAGATGATGAGGGAGCACCTGACACCCACAACACCTGAAACCAGCCCAGGTAAAAAGCTGTGTGACTTTTTTTTACCAGTGCATGCTTTACTTTTGTCTTGGTGTAGTCATTCAACCTGTTGTCTCCATGCATTTACAAGTATCTATGTCAATCCTTCCAGTTGAGGTTAGATCAAGTGTTCCTCTATAGGCCTAATATAGTTACCAATTTGAATTTTTAGTTGTACTGGTCACAGACCAAAGAGCTTCACTAAAAGACTTCCTATGATGTCTGGTTGTCCTATGATGTCTAGTTGGTTCTAAATGAAAATGGAGCCTATCTTACATCCAATATGGTCACCACAATGGTCATCTTGAAAATCCTGTTATTGCTACTCTTGCTGAATGGATGGTTATATTGACATCGGGTTTTCACCAAAAGACTTATTATGATGTCTAGTTCGTTCTAAATGAAAATGGTGCCGACTTTACATCCAATATAGATGCCATGGTGACCCTCTAAAAAACTTGATTTCACTCAAGAATATTAGAGAGGATTTCAACACTCAGCAGTTAAAAACAAGAAACTGTCCTATCTTGGATTCCTGGAAATTCTTTTAGGCCACTAGAGCATCAGTTTGTTTCAGGTACTCTTCTCAGCATCACTTCCTGTTTTTAAATAATACACTTTTGCTTCCATGTGTAATCACAAAATTGCACAACTCTAGATGAATGGATGGTCATATTGGCATGAGGTTTTCACCAAAAGACTTTTTATGATATCTAGTTTGTTCTAAATGAAAATGGTTCCGATTTTACATCTAGGATGGATGCCATCTTGAAAATCTTATTTTCACTCAAGAATATCAGAGACAGTTTCAACACTCAGTAGTTAAAAAGAAGAAACAGTCCTATCTTGGATTATTGGAAATTCTTTTTTGCCACTAATGCAGAGATGCTGCCAGGCTGTGAGATCGCAGGTTTCTCACAAAAATGATTGAGAGACACACAACTTTTGAAACCCAATGGGGAAATATCGCGCAAGTTACCTGTGGTTCCCATGATTTCTCTTACCCAATGTGCGATTTTTTAATGTTTTGTTTTTTAATTAGGTTGATCAGATCATCGTCTTTTGCCTTATCTCCATGATCTCAATTAATCCTATATCTAAGCATGTGCAGTACCACAACTATATTAACTTGTCTGACACACCACAAATAAGTATGTGCAGTACCACAACTATATTGACTTGTCTGACACACCAGTAAGTACTACAACTATATTGACTTATCTGACACACCAGTAAGTACTACAACTATATTGACTTGTCTGACACACCACAAATAAGCATGTGCAGTACCACAACTATATTGACTTGTCTGACACACCACAAATAAGCATGTGCAGTACCACAACTATATTGACTTATCTGACACGTCACAAATAAGCATGTGCAGTACCACAACTATATTACCTTGTCTGACACACCAGTAAGTACTACAACTATATTGACTTATCTGACACACCACAAATAAGCATGTGCAGTACCACAACTATATTGACTTGTCTGACACACCACAAATAAGCATGTGCAGTACCACAACTATATTAACTTGTCTGACACACCACAAATAAGTATGTGCAGTACCACAACTATATTAAAACCTGTCTTAAGAGAGACTACTTTTTGGATCTCCAAAAAATGGTCACTGAAGACAGGTCGACCTTTATTTGGGGTTTCTTAGCATCAATATAATCAAATGTAAATTCAGATTTTGTTGTCTCTTTGGACAGGTGGTCTCTTAAAAGAGGTGGTCTTTAGCACAAGTTTAGCTGAATTGCCAAATAGCTTGTAAGATTCCAGCATTAGCTGCTCACAGCACAAAATCACATGCTTCAGCTGAAGCCACATGGATTATACAAGACTGTTGTATTGTATATTGTATCTATCTGTTTTTAGTGGCCAGTGAGCTGTTGATCCTGAGCCTTGACCTGGTGAAGAATCGTGTTGGAGTTATGAGCATGGAAATGAGAAAGAGCTTCATTGGCCAGATTCTGGTGGGGCTGATTGAGAAGACGCCTGACAACAAAGTGATGAAAGCCATCACTAAAATGGTGGAGGACTGGGTTAAAACTAAGGTAGGGCATCACAATTCAAAATCTGTTTATTTTTGTAGTTTCTTGGGAAGGGGAGCCTATTGGAATAAGATATTTTAAACTATGACAAGGTTTCAAAATCTTTGTTCTAAAGTAATCTCTTTGATGACAGATAAGCGAGTGAAAAAAGTGTTATAAATTGTTCAGCATCCATTGAGAATTTTTTGTTATAAAATCAGGGATAAGTCATGCAGTGAACAAGGGAAATTAGGTAAATATGTCAGAATTTGCAAATTCATCAAAACCAATCAATGTTGGAGAAATGTAACAGATACAAGTGATATTTATTGCAAAATTACATGTAAATACATTTCTCCAGAAGAATTGACTGAAGACTTAGATCAGATTTCATCTTGTATCCTATTTTATCTGTTTGCCAGCACAAAGTTTTGAAAATAAGGACATGTATGATACATGTTACTAAATAAGTACTATTAGTTATAAAGTTGATTAAACAATATGTCAGATATGACAGCAAGTTCTTTTAAAATAACCTTTGGAGATAAATTACAATATTTTCATAGTCATGTGATTTTCAATCAGCTAATTGTTGTATGTGCTTACAAAAAGAAAAGTTTTTTTTCTACTTATAGTCTTATTGTTAATTCACTTTTAGAGTCCAATTGCCATCAACCAGACTCCATCTATCAGAGAAAAGGCCATTCTACTGGTAAAGCTAATGATGCATGTAGAGAAACGCTTCCCTGATGACCAGGAACTGAATGCACAATTCCTAGAACTTGTCAACTACATCTACAGGTACTTGTACTAAATTCTGATTTTTTTCTTCTGCCTATTCACTCCTCACTAACAATTATATTGTTTAGAACATAAACACAGATAATGTGGACATTTTAACAAAAATATATAGCCTGAAGATTGAGAATTAATGGAGTATTGTGTCACTCACTGTCAAAATGCAATGGATGGGAATTTCAAAATATGATTTAATTATGACCACAAAACTCACTGGCTGTCTCTCAAGTTGTCATAATGGTTTCTTATTTATTTGATTTGGCTGTGAGAAAATTCCTTTCCTAATAATAAGTGTGGATTCTTTAATTTTATGTATTGGTCATTTATTTTTGTGGAGTGAAATAGAATGCAAGGCATGTAGGTCACTTAGTAACTATCAGTATAAATTTGTTAAGCAGGTGTCTTGAATAACAACGCTGATAATAATGTTTTCTAAGAATTTTTAATTCTTTGCATTTATTTCTCTCCTCAAATATGTTATCCCAATCATCTTACAATCAGAGTACATCCACTACCTCACAAGTCCAGCCCTCTTAAACTAAAAAAGAGATGTTAACCACATTTGTCAGCTTGTTGTAGCAACAAAAGTGGTAAAATGTCATCTGCTTGCTGAGATGGAAGTCAGTGAGAGTGGTCTCCCCTTAGATTGAGAGATTGGATAAAGAGATTTGCATAAAATGCCATCATTCGTGAGCTAGTTCTTCCACTCATGCCAGGACAGTATGCTTTTATCGAGGCTTAGCAGATACTGATCCACTTTGTGCCCTTTCATCAGTTGAGTATTTTTTAGGAATTTTCTCACCTCGGGGAAGTATACTTCATCATTTTCTATCAATATCTTGCACAATCTTCATCATAGAGAAATTTGTGTACTTCAGTTGTATAACTTCGTCTTATGATAAGCTAACTGGCACTTCCTTAATTGATTTCTGATGGTCTTTATCTCTTCATTACACACACTATACATACAATTTGACTCAGTACTACCTTTTATATGGGTTATATCAGGTAAATCATTTTTTATTCCCAGTAATAGATCATTTCTTCTTTTTCCGCTGGCATTTATCTTGACACATTGGATCCACTTTATAAAAAGTTCAGCATGATGCTTTACTGATTTCACTGTGTAGTATGACATTGTCTTTCTCTAATTACAGATAACAACAACAATAGGTAGGATTAAATGTGAGATGCAAATATTTCAAGCTAGATGGGGATAATCACCTGACCTGTATTATTTGTATAGGGTGCATTTTGAATCAGACATGTGACATTTGCTCAGAAATAAAGACAAAACTAGTGTAAAAATAAATGCAATTATATTATTGAGTGGAATATGTCATAAATAAATTTAAAACTTACATTTTGTCCATCTTTGTGTAATAAAATCCATAGAAATCCATAATGCTTGACATTTTAAATCCATTTATATGATAAATCCATGAATTATATTGTAGGTCACCCACCGGTATCAAAATAGTAGCCCAGAATGATTTGATTCATAATATCTCATACAATATTTTAATTCCATACGTCTAATAAATAAACTATGAAAATAAAGTCTACACTTTTGTGATTCAGAGTATCATATAAATGTCACTGTCTAATGTCATCTGGTACAAAGCCCCAGAATTCATTCTCATCATCTGAGTCACCAGATAAAGTTCTGAAATCCTCCATCATCATCTAGTCATCCAACTCTGAATCCTTGTCTTTACTGTCATCTGCGGGTGCTTATGTGGAGTCTGAGTTTGGGCTGTGTAAATGACACATTGATCATGCAGTCTGTGAAATCTATTAAAGGATGCAACTGAACAGGTGTCAAGTGTGCAGCATGATCGCAGGGGGGTTGAAATAAGTACTCGGCACTGAACAAGTATCAAATTTGTGGCTCCATAAAAGGGTTGTCAACTGAAAAACAAAGCAAGTGCTGCCTTTACAAGCTAAGGGATTAAGGTCATTTGCACACGTGGAGTTGTGGGACTCTGCTTGGCACAGAACAAGTATCAAATTAGAGACTTGATCAAAGGATTGTCAACTGGTAACATGGGAGCTGCCTTTACAAGCTAAGGGCCAGCGGCCCACATACACTGGCAGATAACTTAGGAAATATCACTCATAAGAAGAAAGACCTATTTTTATCAAGACCGTTCCAACTCGGGGAAAGGACATCAGCTGCCCACACTTCAAATTCCAATTTCTTGCAGAAAGTGAGGGAATCCAAGTAATAACAAATCCTGATTGCTCCCCACAAGTGGGAAACATCATGGATCAGCTAGCTCCTCAATCTAATGACAGAGATTCCAAGGTCAGTCCAGCCTTCTCCGTGCCTGTCAAAACAGCCATGCATGCACAGTCTTCATGTGAACCCAAAATTGCTGCACCTGCATAGTGGACCCATATAAGAAAAGCCCTCTGAAGAAACATTTCTCAGTAGAAGTGGTTGACATGGGAAACCCACCATGTTAAAAGACTATTAAAGTAAATGGAGAGTTTCTTCCAGTGGGAGCATAGACACATCTCTCCCTTAAAACCCCTGTACCACAATTAGCTAACTTCCTATGGAGAAGAAGTTAGCTACAACCACAATCAAGGGTTACCTTTCCATGTTTTCAGACATGTTTAAAATTTGCTGTCATTGCTAAGAACGGGCTCTTGCTTATGGAAAATCTTATATTTGTCTTGGAACTGCTGTCTTCTTTGAACCCTTCTTCCTGGGGGAATCTACAGGCCCCAGTCAGGGCACTGACATGGTACAGGAAGCAGACCGAGCTGATCAGAAGAGGGAGAAATCCCTTGTTTTTACCACTTGAATAAGGAAGGGATGATATTTCTACTGAGGCTCTGTCATCCTGGACACTTTGGGTAATCCACTCAGCCTACAAGGAAATAACTCTTCGCCTGATGAATCCATTAGGTATATCAGCTCATGATGTTAGGGCAGTCACCTCTAGCATAGCACCCAAGTACAACTGCTCCCATCACCCATGGTCTGGACATCAGAGACAATGTTCTCCAGCTTTTTCCTGAGAGACCTTTCATCCCAAAGGACCCAGTTTGACCTGGTGGGACCTTTATCAGCAGCATAACAGGCTAGCTTCTTAACAACATTGGTTACTCTGCTTGTACTGGATTCCTCAATATTTTGAACCCAATTTCACCTACACTCATGAAAATTTTTATGTAGAGGCATCTTTTGTTCATTCACCCTCAATATCCTGCACTCATAAAAATTTATATTTGTATGCATCTCAAATAGAGTAACTCGACTAAACCAAAACTAAGTCATTGTGATCAAATTTTCATGCTAGGGTGATCCTTGTATTTTCAGCCATTTGTTTCTTACATCCTCTGTACCTTTAACCATATTACATCTAGGCTAATCAGACTTTGTTTTCACCCAACACTGATGAGACTTTGGTTTTTGATGCATCTGAGTGAGGGGCCCGAGGTGGCCAAATGGTCTAAGGACCTCTCCTTGACAGATCACTCACACATCTCGCAACTGGCTGTGTGAGTTTGAGTCTTAGCTCGACTAACATGGGTATGTGAGAAAGCTTGCCAGTAGCTTCCCATGGGTAGGTGGTACGTGGTTCTTCCCAGGGTCTTCCCAGGTTCTTCACCCACCAAATATTCTGGCCACCATGTATAGCCTATCATGTGCTGAAAAATGGCGTTAAACGCCATAAAACCAAACCAAGTTTCTTAGTGAGTAGTATTTTGCAGTAATATTTCCTTCCTGCACATTGTGACTTAGTATTCTGGCTTAGACTCCCAACCAGTGAATAATGGTTTTGAATTCTGTCCAGACCAACCTGAATCAACTATATGGCAGATCTCTTTTCAAGGCTGTTAACTCCCATTGCCTTGGCATCAATCCTCCATACCAGTCTGTATATTGTCAGCTATTCCAAATGTGCTCCTGTTAGCAAAGAATTCATGTTTATGAGTTATCACCTTGTTCATAAAAGGCTGGTCCAAACTCAGTTGCTCCTTGACAGTAAGTGGTTTTCTCAAAGTGTTCAAATTTCTTCCACACTTTAGATCTATCTGCACAACATTTGTGTATGTTTGCTTGTTATACTTTGCAGTTGAAAGTAACTGGAAGCTACACATTTGCATTTGATTGCTCTTAAATGTCACTTCTGGTGTGTCTTTTTATTACAGGGATGAAGCACTAAGTGGGACAGAACTGACCACCAAATTAGAGCCAGCTTTCCTGGCAGGACTGAGATGTAACCAGCCTCACATCAGACACAAGTTTGTTGAGGTATGGAACTTTCTCTAATTTCTCCCTTGCTTTTGGTTACAATTTTATTGTCTCCTCTGTTTAAGCACATAGACTAGTTAGAAGTAGGAAATAGTATTTCCAATGACAACAGCAACAGCATCATCATCAACTTGCATTTTTGATAGTGCTGTTTGCAGGTTGAACAGCAAAGTTTTATGTGTTTTATACGATCACAAAGACCTAAAGAAGAGATATATAAAGTCCAATGTAGACATGTAGAAAAATGTTGCTTTATATACAAGCCATCAGAAATGAAAGCTAGTTGACATTGATAGCTATCTATTATTCATATATTGGTCTACAGTTTATCACCTTGAACACAAGAATAAATATTCCCTGTTGGAATAATTTCTAAATGAACAAATATATCCAATCTGGACTAATTTGAACAGCAAGTTAATTCGTAAGTTGAAAATCTTTTGTCATGTGTACAGCATGTATATTTTTCCTAAATATTTTTAAAATGGTGGATCAGTTCTTCCTTAAGCAAACAATAAATTCTTACTTTTGTTCACAGGTTTTTGATAACAGCATTCCAAAACGAGTGTTTGAGAGGTTGTTGTACATCACATGCTCACAAAATTGGGAGTCCATGACAAGTCACTTCTGGATTAAACAGTGTATTGAGGTTAGTGAATCTGAACGTAAAAGACATTTAAAACTGACATATTTATGCCCCCACCATCAGTGTTTTTACCAGGGGATGAATGATTGCATGAATCCAATCTAAATTTAATGCCCCCTCCCTTAAAAATGTGCAAGCATGCAAAAATTGTGCAGTAATTTAGCCATGAGCGTAATGAAACCAGTATTATTTATTAATATTAACACAGCTCAACCTTATTATGTAAGCCCCTGAATACTCGATCATGCCTTAATCATGGATTTTCTAAGTGACATTTTGCAATTGAACAATGAAATTCTTTCATTGATTATCTAGTTATTAAAAGCATTTTACCAACTGCAGTTTGTGAGGTTGTACAATGGTGAACATGCAGTTTTTGTTATTCAGTGGTAATGTCTCTGCTGTTACATGCAGTTCTAATGCATGACGTAGTGCCAATGTTATAATGATAGTTGTCATTGTGCCGATAATGAAAATTAATGATAGATTTTATCTTTATCCATTAAAAGTTACTTATCAAATGCAATATCAATGTAACTCAAAAAAGAAACACACACATACACATGTTCTCTCATAATTATATTCTCTCACTCTCTTTCAAGTAACATAAGCGCTTATAAAAAGACATTTTTGCATAAATGCAAAACCCTTAATAAACTGAAAACCTCTAAAAACCACAAATTAAATTTTGTCCCAAGGATTTTTGGTTTTGAGGGATTTCACTTTATTATCATTGCCTTAGACAGGCTCAATAATAAGTGAGATCTGCACACATTAATGAGATGCATTGCATCTGATTGGCTTAGCTTATTACCTTTCTATATCTAGGGACTATTTTTCATCTAATTTCTATAAAATTTGGTAAATGGGTTTATATCATCAAGATTTTGGATGACTGATTATAAGCAAGAGACTATGCATATTAATTATGCCTTTATCTTTAGAAAACTTTGTATCAGGCTATATTAACATAGGTAACATCAACATGATATAAAGTTTGGGAGATTACATCAGTTGTGCTTTTGCAATACTTCATAGGCCTTCTTAGTTTAATGGTCACTTTTAAGTGATATCAAAGATAGGTGAGCAATATCAGCCCCTCTTGGTCCTCTTATTTATCTATAATTCCCAGAAAAAAAGGCACAAAAACAAAAGCATACTACAGAAAGGAATAGGCTTTTGTTTTGTGTATTTCTTTTATCTAGTTCAGATTAGTAGCCTCTTTGCTGTTGTATTGCATATACTACTTAATCATAATTCCTACCATATCAGTATCTTATCTGTATATGTACATTTGCAAGGCAGTAATAGAATAGAATGAAGGCATAACAAAGTATAATAGTAGCAGTAGCTAAAAATTATAGGCATTCATTTATAATGGTGTCCAAAGCCTTTTTATTGTAGGCATGTCTTTTTTTCTATTTCAAAACTTGTCAGACAAATCAGGATTTATAGTTTTGATTTTGTCTCAGATCTTTATAAATTAATCTTCAGATTTGTGAATCTTTCTACCTGTAGCTTCTGCTGTCAGTTGCCGTGACTGGTCATCCAATACAGAGTAGTAGTTCTCTCAATCTCCTGCCCTCAGCCAGCTCTATTGTTAATTTGGCAGATAGTCATGATCGTGTTCTTTTCACCTCCATCATGAAAATGAAGGAAGAACCAATGGATGTGGAAACACTGGACTCAAACAAAGAGGAGGTATTATTACATTGCATCAATTTTAATTTTTTTCCAAATCAGGAAATTAAAATTATCATCATTGTTCATCATCATCAGTTTCTTTGAAGTCATCATTTTGTATTTCAAAATGTGTTGGGATTTTGCTTGTGAGCTAATGGCAATCTTTCCTTGCATAGAGGAAAAAAGATGTCCAGACTAACCAGTTGTTATTTCAGAAATGGAACAGTGGGACCCAATGGCCTGTACAAGGTCAAAAAGTGGGATCATTTAGAAAAACTAGGGTCACAGATGTCCTTGGCTGTTTCTTGTTTATTCAAGAAAATTCAAACACATATCATTTTCAGCATCTGATTCCATGGGCCTTCAGCACAGGGATTTTAATTCCTCATGCTTGAGTAACCATTCTCCTCCCAAATTTATTTTGGACATTTTAGTCTGTATTTTTTTCCTCCCTGTATGCTACATGGAATAAATACAACCGTGTTTTTGCTGAAGATTTCATCTTCTCATCTTTACACTTTCAACCTATGATCATCCTCCATGTGCTTTTAATTGGTGCCCAAGCTAATCAAAATCAGTAAGATATTTCTGTTGGCCAATGAAATTGATTGCCTAATGCTTCTTAAGCAACTAAGTTAGCCAGATTGGGGTACACTCAATTCAGTCAGTCTAAAATCAACTGCAATGATCTTTTATCAGCATTGTTATGGGGTCTTTTGATGTGCCTATGATAGCCATACAGGCAACTTGAACCCAAAATAAACAAAATGTGGGGCAATGGTGCAATGGTGTAGCTTAAAATAAACACTGCTAACATAGCAATATCATTATCGAATTCAGCATGGTATACAATTTTGCAGAAAGAAATTATTTTGAAAAATTTATAGTGGAAAGTTTTCATGGATAGTTTGCAATATTGGACATCATTTTTCAATTTTAATACTGTATGGTCATTATCAACTTGTTTGTGGCATTACATGTTCCTGTGATGAATCATTTTTTTTAAAGTCAATGATATGCTGTCATTTATGCTTTGCATTTTTGTTCAGGATGACATTGATATGGACCTGCCAGGAGTGTCCCCAGAAGAAACCCTTCCCAAAGAGTCCCCTAAAAGAGATATCCAGGACCCTAAACAGAACCTGCAGACCCTTTTGCAGCGCCAGGCCAAGTTCCTTGAAAACTGTCGAGAAATCAAGGTTTGTGTTCAACACAAAGCATGAATACATATTGTAGGACTGAAATCATTAACATTTATACATGCTGTATATGACTAAGAATTTGTAGTGTGAAAATTACTTTCAGAAAGTGAATATGCCTCTCAGTAAGAAAATAAAGGATGTATATTGTGGAGAAATTTTCATTGCAACCTCAAGTAGGTTTTCTCTTGCCAAGATATCAACATAGAAACCATAAAATATTGCTGAAACTTTCTAGGTGAATCCACTAAAGTCTAACAATCAGTATTTACTTCAAAAACCATAGGCATGAAATGATAAAGAAAACCTATATGTATGAAATGATAAAAAAATGATTTTGATACATAATCTCCTTTCAATCATCCTTCAACAATTTTGATGCTGTCTAGAGGTATAAAGGCCTATTTGATTCAAGCTTTTAAGGTTTTTCAAAATGACATGTTCTTCTAGTTTGTTAAAAGCCTATTATCTTTTAGATGATGAGATAATATCCATAAAAATTGACGAGTTTGATTGAATGGAATCAGGATTAGTTGCATTACAGATTATACACATTCCCTTGCACTTATGTAGGAGTCTTCATTTTAATTTCCTTTGTTTTGTTTTCAGACTGTGTCCTACTTGAATGCCCTGTCTCAGCTGAATCACAGCACTACAGAGCTGGCACATACAACATGGCTTGACATCTTCCCTCGCATCTGGAAAATTCTGTCTGAGAAACAGCAACAGGTTTGTATAAATGTATCTAATTACCATACTCAGAACAATTTATTTTGTATCTATCACCAAACAAGAAATTTGCTCATGCACCGGTGATTTGTTCACAGTGTAAATATTAACATGAGTTTTTTTGTCCAAATATAGAATAAGATCAGGTATGAATAAAAGTGTTCTGTGGGGTTGCATTCATATGTATATTATTCTGTTACAGGTGTTTTACTTTTTTTCTCCTTGACTTTGATTATCGATCAGCAATAGTATGATTTTATGATTTCATATGTGTAAATGTAGTTGCAAGTTATTCTGGTTTAATAATTATTGTATCTAATTAGAGATAAAATATTCATGGTAATCAGACTTTTAAAACAGATGCTAGGAGGAGAGCTGGTACCATTTATGTGCAGTGGCAGCCATGTTGTCCAGAAAGACTGTCATCCTAGCTCAATCCATACATTTGTCGAGGGTTTGGCGCGCTGTGTTCCGCCAGTACCAGTCAGGCCTTGTGTTCTTAAGGTAAGTTTGTCAGTTTGTTACCTGAGCTTCACTAGCCAAGGGTTCTGTGGAGCTTGTCATCTCCATATGAACCCCTGACATACACAGAGAAAATGTACAGAAGTGTTGTCACATAATTTTAGTGCTACATTATTTATGAGGAATTGTGTAAATTGCAACCATCTGAATTACTTGATAGATATATCTTTTGGATTCATAAGTCACCTGTATTTTTTATAGTCAGCCATATTGTGTTATTCTGAATAATCACAGTAAAATCAGCTGAAGCTTTTTGAGTGGCTGTAAAAAAATAATTTGAGTGTTTAAGTAAACATCTTCAACTGGTTTGGCGATGTGCATAGGTATTTGCTCTAAGTATGCCAATCTACGTATGGAGATGTTAAGTCCATAGTAACCGTAGCTGGTGAAGATGCTATCACCCAAACTTAAGTCATGAGTTTAACAGTGTACCAAGCTTGATTTAAGCTTTATTACCAATCTAATCATATTTGTTCAGAGTCTAAACTTTTACCCTAGAAACATTTATTTCTACATTGACTAGGGTTTGGATAAATTTTGCTTGCCCAAACAATACAAGTTGTCCAATATGTTCTCAAGGAACACATCAGTTCTGAAGTACAAGAAAAAAATTTAAGTACTTTTTTTTTTTTTTAATGTTAGCATAGCTGACTCTTGGCTATGTTCATACTTTGAATAAAGTCTGGTAGAGTTTTGCCAAGCTAAAATTCAAATATAAATATACAGTGTGTATTGTATATCAAATAAGTCTAGCAGCTACTTGGAATATTTTAAAGGAGCATTTTTAAATATTTTTAAACATTATTTCCAATGTTTGTTATTTCATCTCCATGGTATTGGCAGATAGCAAGATGTATTGTCGTTCATGTAAATATCCAAATCCTTAAATTTTCTGGACACCATATTTTCAAAATTTTTAATAATTTTCATAGTACATAAAATTGCAGGTCATCTAGTATATTTTTTAAAACTAATGATAACTTAAAAATTCAGGTTGGAACGTAAACTAAGGAATGTTTTACCCTTACTCAGAAACAGATGATTGAATAGATAATCGTAAGACTGTGAAACTGCTTTAATTATCCCAATTATTTGCATGGGTTAACTGAAGGTGCTGTCAGTGGGCAGCAGTAAAAATAGCTGACACGCTCCACAACTCATGATCTTTCAGCTCCTATACAAAGTGGTCAACAGCTTTGACATGCAAGTTGCACGTGTTTTTGTCATCCATTTTTTCATTGGCAGATTTCCTCTTGATAACCTCATTTTGGATGTAATCTGTTCAGTCTTCAGATCTATAGTAGCATTAAAATTCCATGATTAAATTTCAGAACCAGTCCATGTAGTTTGACTTATTTGCATATTTGGGGGAAACCACCCCATATCTGGAATTGTAAGGTCGAGGTTGTTTAAAACACTTTTGAAGAAAAAAAAATCACTTATCTATCAAATTTTCAGAGGTAGGATAATTTTAATAAATGTATATTATTTCAGTGATACATTCTGTTGTTAAAGACAATCTTTACATTATGAAATAATCTCATTATTAGAACTTACTCCAATCAGCTGTTGCTGTATTTATTGAATTCTCAGTCAGGGTCATAGTTATAGATTGGTTTTTAGGGATGATTGAGACTTGTTGGTTTTCTTAATACGTTATGTCCATTCAAACATTAAGCAACATGATATCTGCCAAAGATCATGAACTTGCCCAAAGCTGATAGAAATCAAAGCAATTATGTCATATAGTGCTGGTCATTTGGTACTGTGGGTACTGTGATAGTGTACATTTACCAACAACAGCAGTACATGTACATGAGCAGACTGACATAGTTTTAGAAAGAACAAGAAAAACAAGCACCAAAACTGCAACAAGAATAGTTTGTTTATAAAAGAAAATACACGATCATGTAAGTGTTCTTTATTTGCAAGCAAGGCTATAATGCAACTAAGTTTACCTACCCCACTTCTGACCAGCATTGAACTTGCCTGGTGCATCAATACACAATACTGACAATAGAGAGATATTACTTTTCCAGACAAGATATTCAGAAAAATGATAATTTTCATTAGCACATAAATTATTTGGACAGAGTAAAAAAGTAATTCTTTTTTTTAATGTTCAGATATTTACATTAATGACAGAAACTGTCATTATTCTTATAGTAATTACATTATTGTTGTTGACATTGAGACTTTGTGAGAATAATCTGTGTTAAAGTGTTGGAAATTTTGTACATGGACAGTACATCATAGCACATTAACAAGGCAATACATTGTATTCCTCCAAACCACTGTTTATTCATCTATTATCCGTTTGTTCTTTTTCCTTTTCAGTACTTGGGTAGAACACACAACCTGTGGTATAGAGCATGTCTACTTCTGGAGCAAATGGCTTTTGAGAATGGTCCAACTGTTCCTCTGAAAAATCGTCCTGTGAGTGAGTATGAGTTTGAGCCAACAACATCACCACAACAAGAAACTCTAGATGCACTTTGTGACCTTTACTCTCTGTTGAAGGAGGAGGACATGTGGGCAGGGCTATGGCAGAAGAGGGCAAAGTTTGCAGAAACAAGCATAGCAATAGCATATGAACAGCATGGCTTCTTTGAGCAGGCACAGAACTCTTTTGAACAGGTGTGAACAAAGAAATGATAGAGTTACGGTTCTTTACTGAAAGCACGATAAGAAAAGCCATAGCAAGAGCATGCATTTCCTTTAGGATAACTAGCCCTCCCCCCCCCTTCAAAATCCATTTCAACTCTGCCATATGTTGCATATTATGATGTAATAAGTAAATAGACTTCCATATGTCAGTTAGTCAAGGGAGAGAACTCGAATTTTGACTGTTGTAATTGTGTAAAGATTTAGATTGTGTTCCTTGTATAAAATTCGATGATTATCTCCCCTCAGGAATAAATATGCTATCTTCCATAAATAAGTTGCTTCTTTATACAGATTGATTGGAACAGGCTTCGAAAATTCCACTTGTCCACTCCTATTTACAATTTGCAGAAGAGAAAGGACAAGTGACTTTTTCAAGGTCCTTGTCCCATCGGAGGAGTTCGAATTTAGTGAAAATTCCACTTTCTGAATTATACTGAAGTCATTCCAGAAAATCGAAAATGGCAAAGTATTCAATAATCTGCAGATGTTTTAGCATGCGAAACATGTTTTAAGGAACTGACATTGCTTGATAATATCATCACTTACAGTTTTTTCAGCAGTGGGCCGAGAGATTATATTTTTCTCTAAATGTCAGAGTTTAAAAGTCCTTAAAATTATGTAAATGTGTGGGGCAAGTTAAATTGCTGCAAGATAATTGCTAACTAAACATTTTTGGAGGCCCTTGGAGACTAAACTGACATTTACTTATATTTTTTTTTAAAATTTGGATATCTGAAAATGTTAGAAGCTGAATTAGATGATAATAAGTAAACATTACTGCCAGTACTTTTCAAGGCTCACCATGAAAGTAACTTTATTCAGTAGGACAAAAATTGAAATGAAGTTCATGGACTATCAATCTTTGACAAGGTTTATGCAAAACAGTACAGTTTAATGACTCTTCTAAGTGCAGGGTTTGTACAAAGTCTGAAAAGTCTGGAAAAAGTATGGGAAAAAAAGAGTGCTTTTTCCAGACCTGGAAAAAGTATGGAAAAAAGAGATTTTGCCCTAAAGGTCTGGAAAAAGTATGGAATTTTGGGTTGCTGTGTTTTATTTTGCTAAAGACACTTGTCGCCTGGGGTGCTATTTGATCTAGTGATGGCCCTGCTGGTTCATTGTGGTTGGTGAGACAGGTGACCTATCACCCACTTGTGATCGGTGGATACTGTTTTATATTATGTGGATACCACATGCTCATTTATAGTGATACAGACTTCGAATACATGTGCCAGAGGGGTCTGGAAAATAATGCAATCCAGTCTGGAAAAAAGTCTGGAAAAGGTCTGGAATTTGTTTTACCAACAGCTGTATGAACCCTGAAGTAGGTATTTGAGAGACTTAATGAATATGTCAGTGAACTGGGCAGTATAATATCAAGGTAAAAGTAACAGGAGGGTAAAAGTAGAAACTGTCGGAATTTGAGAGACAAGAGATTTGATCATTCTGCGAGATTAGACATATGCTGTAACAGTATTCGATGTTGCACCTTGGGTGCAGTGTTGTTGGTTTCTTGCAGTTTTTTGTCCTATGTCCCCCAAATCTTTACCCCTGTGGACCCCACAAGACTGTGACCTTTGAAGGAGACAAATATGTAAAGAAAAATCTTTTTTGGCAGGGAATGACCAAGGCCCGTCAGGATCACAATTCTGGACCAGCATCCCCATCGGTGATACCCGAGTACAGGCTGTGGGAAGAACACTGGATCAGGTCAGTCATAATTCATGTTCACATGATTTGCTCTAAATAAAAATCTGGAGCAAAGATGTTTTGCGAATTAACTTAGGAAATTTAAATTTGCAGAAGTATTTTTTATGGTTAAAACTAATCAATAATTAATTTGCAAATATCTTTTTGCACATATGTGATGCATTTATGAAATTCACAAAAAATATAAAGACCCCAAAATAGTACAGTTTACAGCATTCTGAGTACAATAAAACATCCAGCTGATGGTATGAGATTTTCCTATGACAGAGATGCCAGCCATTCTGGATTTTGCAGAATAATGACAACCTTTTGGTAAAAATTCCACATTTCAAATTATACCAAAGATATTCTGGAAAATCAAAATTTCATGTGATAACATTTTGAACAGGAGTTTTCTATGTGTACATGGGTAGGTAGAAAAAGTACCTTAGCACCAGTATGATCGACTGGTACATAAAATATAGTTTCCTAATGTAAGAAAACAGAATGCACAAAGCAACAAACCAGTCTGTTGGACTTTAAACAGGTGAAAAATGGGGGCAGAGATGAAGAGAAAAGAAAGATGCAGATAATTATAATTCATGAGGAAAACTAATATTTATAGTTACTGTTTTGACCAGATATGTTACTAGCTCATAGGAAGATGCAACAAAATTGTAAATTTTAACCAATGTGTTACCCATTCTGGATCAGACCCATAGATTCCCAAAACCTAAAGCTAGGATTCCTGATAAGTATGCACATGGGTTGGTATCTTCACTATGATATTTCTCTTAGTTGTAACAAGAGTGGCATGTCTTTTAACAGGCACACTTTTAACAACCTGAATGTATTGCATATACTTTTGTATGGCAGGGAACATATCCAGTTACCATTTGTGATATTTTCTGATTTTGGTGACAAAAATGCAAGTTTGGCAACAAATTTTATCAAGCATCTTTTATTGTTGAGCCTGCCTTGGCAGAAGTTCAACATAGTGATCACTTATCATTAATGTTCCTGTCTGTTCATATGTCTGCCTGTCCACATCCTAGATTAACCTCTTTGTTAAAGCTTTTTGCTTTCCTTTTATTTTAATACCACTTTATCTCACCCACTTCAGATTTGGAATATAGCGTCAGTATGTACCTATATTTATCTTGTATCATCCTGGTTCATGGGTTATCCAATGGGTTGAAGATTTGTCCCCTTTTTTTCACAGTGATAGCACATTTGGGTTGAGGTTAACCTCGATATTAAAATTTTTAACTTTGCAGAGACTTCACTGATATGGTCAGTTTCTCAAGTACAGCTGGCCACAGTCATGTACTTTGCATAGACTTAACTAATATGGTCAGTTTCTCAAGCACAGCTGGCCAGTGTGACCTACATTTCACACTACACTGAGTTGGTTAAGATTTTTGTTTACCTCAGTTTCTTAAGTACTATTGGTTAGAGAGGGATACAGCTTAGTTTAAGGATGCATCTTAATGTGTAAAATACCAAATCACCAAAAGTAGGTCAGTTACTAAATTTTAAGCTAAGTGACTTTGTTTATGTTTTGTTTTGGTCAGTTTCTTGGGTACTTATGACCAGAGAGTCATGGAAATTGATGCACAATACTTTTTCTCTAAATGTATGCCACTATGACCTATATTCCACACCAGAATTGTGTATGGTGATAGTTTTTCCCAGTATACCTATTCCTGACTTTGAGACACAGATAGCACCCAAGAATTCAGTCATGACACTTCCCACACCAGGTCAGACTTGGATGCCAAGCATATTTAAGCATATCCAGCACTGGAATCGGTGAACCATTGCAGTCTACTCATTACCAGACCCAGGGAAGTATAGAAGACTGGCACCAGACAGTCCTATCACTGATCCCAGCTCCATCGTGACCCAGTGCCAACTATGGTGGTACCCTATTCCTACATGTCTGGTACCAGCCCCGGACTGTAGATGATACATATCAGTGAACACCTGGAGATAACTGTGCCCCAGCATGGATAGATTCTCAGTTTTGTTCACACTCCCATGCAGATTGTTTGCCAGCTCATTTGTTGTACCCCTTACTGGAGGCTTTCCAATCACAGAGCTCTTCCATTTGTAAAGATTCATGTGCCATCTTCATTTATTAATCTGATTATGTTTAGAAAAGACTCAGTCTTGCATGCATTGCTCAGCAAGGTTTTCCAGCTTCTCCCTACAGAGTGTGTCCATCTCTGCCTTTGAAGTCACCTAAGGCCTCTTACCGATTCCCACATCCATTGACCTCTTAGTTACAAAATGACCACAGTCTGGTCAAGTTGCTGACAAACTTCGTTAGTTTGAAAGGACACTACAAGACCGAATTATGAACAGTACTTTCATTTGCACTGGCAATGGTCAGCAATTATAAACCTGGCATGATACAAGGCATACCCGCCGACCTTGCACCCTGTAGTCCTGGCTGTTTGCACAGACACAGTGTGGGCTTGGGACTGTCAACATTCCTCTGTGCGTATGGACCAGAAGTCCTTGACATGCAACAGCTGCTTTTAAATGTCATAGTGATAGGACCTGTGCTTGACTTGGTTTCCAGGACTATTTGTTTGTTTTTCTGCAGCTAGAGTCAACACTCTACTTATGAAAAGGACAGTTAAGATTGTTGACAATGCTGACTTATTGGCATTTTAACTCCAGACCTCTTTCCTTGTCCCCAGAGCCAAAGGCAAGCTTCATTTGGTCAGGATCTTAACACTCTCACCCCTAAACTCAATTCAATAGGACAGTTTCATAGTCAGCCTAGATCTCCAATATGTATACCTTCACACACCCATTCACAGGTCTTCCCAGAGTTCATAAGGTTCATATTATATGTCAGCTAGTTAAGTCACTCTCTTTCTTTCTGAATACCAGTCCCTGGAACTTCACGCGTATCATGAACATAATCATGTGGTTCTTCTTAATTACATCCACATTCGTGATATAAAACTGTCTGGTCAGTATTCTGCAAAAGTGCCTGGTCAGTCATTTGTGTAGGAAGACTGTTGCTTTGCCTTTGATTCCTTGTCAACAAGGACAAGTCTTAGTTATTCCCATCCCAGTATTTCAGTCATTTGGTCACAGAGTTCTAAACCATCTGGAGTCTGCTCCTTGGATCTCCTCAATATAACAATGGATATACACATATTGGGGCGCTCGTTCTTGATGCCCCTGCAGATGATCCTTCTGTCAGAGTGGTGCCCAAACATTGCCCTCTAGACCAAATGGTCTCATTTGGGCTATATAAGGCCCCATCTCAGTAAATGGGATGACCTTACTTGGCTTACAGCATACATCCCACTGCAGGAGCAACTGCCATAAATCACATTCTGTTCAGACACCAGTATGGCAGGCTGGGGAGCTCTCCATCCGAGAAGTCAGGGAGTTCTGGTCCCTTCATGAGTGCTCATTACACATTAATCCCTTGGAGATGAAGACCCCAGTGCATACATTTTAATCATGGCAGGAGATGCTGTATGGAAAGGGCTTTCTCATTCTCATTCTCAGCTGTCTTCAATTGCAGCAGAAGGCAAGGGATAACAAGTCCACAATCTGTCTCCTGATTTGGGACTTTCTCTGGTGGATTCATTGCCAACAAATCCACAGCCAAGTCTACAACATCTCAGGCAGACTGAATGTCCTAGCAGATTCTGTATCTCATTGGATTAAGCAGTTTCATACCAAATGTTTTTTTTTCTCCCTTTGGTCTTCAGTTTAATCTACATCTGCTGGGGTTGACCTCTCATAAACATTTTGTGATGAAGTGAAACTCCAAGCTCCTGACCATTGTCTTGCCAGTCTCAGATCTGAAAGCCTTGGCATTTTATGCCCTTTCTCTAAACTGGAATGGTCTCACAGCCTTTGCTCTTCCCCCTCCTCGTTAATTCCCAAGTCTTGCCAAAAGCAAGGTAGTCGGAGAGCTGTCAAATCCTGATTGCTCCCCCAAGTTGGAACAAGTGGTGGGCAGAACGACTCCAAGAAGGAAGCCCACCATTTTAAAAGCATGTGTAGGGAAGGGGAGAGTTTCTCTCCCAGTGGTATCCTCCAAGGCCTTGGCACCACATATAGCTAACTTCTTTCGTTGGGCTCCCAGAGAAGTTGTTCCATCACTATCAAGGGCTACTGTTCGATGTTCTTAGGCACATTATGTCCTCGTGGAAGGAAGGATTTAGACCAGAACAATGACCTCTCTTATCTTCTGGTGAACTTTGAGTGGTCGCAGCTGAAGACTCTGGTCATCATTCAAAATTAAATTTTATGTGGGTTCTGATGTGGTTGAAGAAGCAACCTTTTGAACCAATGTCTAAAAGTTCTTGAAATCACCTATTGTAGAAAACCTGCTTTCTAGTCCTTCTAGCTATAACAGGCAGAATCAGTAAGATACATGTCTTGTCAGTCAGTCCAAACTATCTGCAGTTCTACTATTATGGTTTGATTTCACTCATGACAGTCCTACTTTCATTGCCAAGAACAAGTTCCCATTCATAAAAAATCAGTCCTTCATCCCGAAATCTCTGTCTTCATTGGACCTTCACCCTGTCTGAAGTGGGACCCAAGTGAACTGAGCCAATCAGAAGAGGGAGATTTAGCTTGTTCTTAACACTCACAGAAAAAATATATTTCTGCTCAGGCTTTGTCATATAGAGAGAGGATATTTGCTTGAAACGAGTGAATAACGTATATATTTTTTCAAGTGGGTGAAAAACTCAGTATTTTCATGAGTGGCGAAGCCTGGATGTGAATACATTTTTTTGTAAACTGTTTCCATTCGGAAACCATCCACTCAAAGATTAGATACACCAACATATGTGTCAATACACCGAGGCAATTCCAGGATATAAATTTGGCCTCAGTATGTGGTGGCATAAAAAATGACATGTTAGAATTTGTGACATAATTGGCTACAAGATATTAGAGGCTAGTGCGAACCCCGTATGGTATCCAGAACAGTTTCATCCCTATTGATGCTTTTCATGTTTGAAATTGGTAGGGGGGTACAAGCTGCTGGGGGGGGGGGTAGGTGCAAACTATATCTCAAAAAGAAATAGTTTAAATATTCTACATCAAGAATACAAACAAACAGATTGAGGGAGAGAAAAAAAAGAAAGTCTGATAGCTTTTTTGAAACTTATGATGCATAAAAAAAGAAAACCAGTTTATAAAATGTGCACAGATTTGTAATAATATGTCAGTACTAATCAATGCAGGATTCCTTATCTGTACTAATCAGCTATTCTTAGCTCCCTTTCACAGCTTTGTTTCAGAAGTAAAATAAAACATAAAAGATATGACAACTTTTCTTTTTCTTTTTTCAGATGCTCCAAGGAACTCAACCAGTGGGACCTGTTACTGGAGTATGCCAATGCCAAGGGGAACACAAACCCACAGCTAGTCCTGGACAGTGCCTGGAGAGTCCCCAACTGGGCCCTCATGAAAGATGCTCTTGCTCAGGTCAGGATTACACATGAGTAGTAAAACTGACTTATGATACTAGTGAACAGAAGCTATGGAAAATCCATGCTGCCTTCATAACAGAAGAAATTTTGTATATTTTATTTTTTTATAATGTTGTCACCAATCATGTGAGCAATTCAGCTTTGTTGTTTACCTGGAACATTAAAAAAATATTTAATTCAGCACATTTACAAAATTTTGGGGGGTGATTTTAATTTTGGGTTGAGTTAAAATGGTCCTAATACATGTAATTGGAGGAAAGCAAAGCATTTATACCAGCATCCATTATCCTGAAACATATAGTCCATATTCCCAGGTCAGTGATAAGCATGTTCCTGACATTTATTTTGAGTTGGGTTGTTGTTTCTTTGAGAGTGCCAGTAAAAGTCAATAAATCATAATAGAGAATATCTATTACATGTACAATATGAGAATGTTTAAAAAAAATCAGTCATCTATTGCTTCTTATGAGTATCAGGCACAATGAAGTGTCATTACTCTGATATCCATTTATCCAAATATTGTGTTAAGAAGATGACATGAACAGAATGATTCTGTGCATGATTTTGGTAGCCAAATCCCTTTATTAGAAAGGCTAGTTTTCTGACATTTCAGATGGGCATGATTTGAATTAAATTTATGAGATTTGACTGTATACATTCTTTTCATGCCTTGTAAAAATAACTCGCCACTAGATACTTAATAGGGATAAAAACATAATAAAATTTCTCTTTAGTGAAGCTGGAAACTATTTCCTTAGTAGCTGTCACCATACTGCTCTCTTGCTTTTTTGCAGGTGGAAATGAGCTGCCCTAAAGAGATGGCATGGAAGGTCAACCTTTATCGAGGTTACATTGCCATCTGTCACCCAGAGGACCACCACCTCAATATGGTTACAATGGTAATAATATACCATATATACTTGCTTATAAGTCAGGTCCAACTGTAAACAGTGTAAACCCTGATCTGCCATCGCATAATGTGCTGGCAGATTAGGGTCTGTGCTGTTTGATCTACTAATTACTCCCAACAAACTGCATAGACCCAGATCTGCTAGCACATTATGCAACATCAGATCTGGGTCTGTGCAGTTTGCAGTTTGATCTGACTTATAAGCAAGTATAGATGGTATTTGTCATAGTTGACTGATCCCAGCAATTATAAAGTCATGGCTTGAACTCCAGAAGAGACATAATTATATATTGAACACTTCATTATGACAGTTCTTGGCCATAATAATGTGTCAGTATAGATCTGAGATCATTTGTTATTGCATGAAACTACTGCATATTACTGAAATGAAAAATGACTTTTGTACATGTAGAGAAAAGTTATACAGAATGATTCATCTCTTGAGATGCATATTTGAAATCAGCTTTAACAACATAAAGATTTTTTTAATGATTTCCTTCCGATTTGTTAGAATGTTTTAAAATGAATTTTTGAACAGTGTTGTGAAGAAAGTAAAGGTCATTGTTACATTCCTCTATCAAAATGTTCACAATAACCAGAAAAAAGTGAACAATGTCATGAAACAGATTCATTCATGATCTGGAAAAATTCCATATTAATTTGGGTTTATTTCATGCATTAGAGACATATTTATTCTTACATGCAGGCTCTATGCCCTCTTTTCACACCTCCTTTGGAAGAATTATCACAATTTCAAAATTGTTATTGCATTGTCATAATTATATATTTTGTATACATGTATGATCAGTAATATTTTTACATTCCAGATTGAGAGATTAGTGGAAGTATCCAGCAACTTGGCAATCAAAGAATGGAGAAGGTTGCCAAGTATTGTGACCTACATACATGTCCCTCTTCTGCAGGTCAGAGTGTGTTAAGTACTAACTGTTTTTTTATAGTTAAATTGCCTTCATAAAAGATTGACTGTCAAGTGCGTTAATAAAAATATTTTATTGAAATCAACTATATTCATTTGGACTTCATGCTGATTTTTACAACCAGTTCCAATTCCTTAAATTTAGCTCTGATGATGGCATAGGCTGTGGCCTGAACATTAAGAACAATATTTTTCTCCGGGACCCTCAGTGGGTTGTACTTCCATCTGCATCTAACTAAATAAAAGCACAATATTTCTACTATTTGCCTGAAAATGATCCAGTTTTTTTTGTTGATATTTTGAATTTTTAAACCAACCTTCTGGAATCTCCATGCACACTATCATAATTGTTTCCACTCCAGGTGAACATCTTGGCTAATGTTAATCTCACGCCATGAATTTGGAACCCAAAGAACCTCTTGGTAATCATGACTAACATATTCCAAATGCATGCTAGGATGCTGGCCGAGTCTAATTTTGAGAAGGGGTGAATACTATACAAACGACCCAGCTGCTAAACAGTCACATTGGGAAGTATCTGAAGCTGAATGAACAGTATTAAATAAGCTCACTCCTAGAAGCACAAACTGATTCATTTGCCTAAAAATAGAAGTATCTGAAGCTGAATGAACAGTATTAAATAAGCTCACCCCTAGAAGCACAAACTGATTCATTTGCCTAAAAATAGAAGCATGTGAGGATTCACTGTAATCAATAAATGTCCAAGTGACCTGGACTAAGATGTCACAGGATTAACATTAGCCAAGTCATTCACTTGGAATGGAAATGGATACAATAGTGTTTGCATGGAGATGTGGAAGTTTGGTTTAAAAATTCTAAATATTAGAAAGAAATTAACCATTTTCAGATGTAGATAAGGGTCTAAGTCCCAGAGGGTCCCAGAGAAAACTTGAAAACAAAAGAAAAAGAACAGCCATGAATACAGTATATTTCATATTAATGGGGACAAAGAATATCAATCTCTTTCAGTTTATAACCCCAGTTTCACTAAAATTCACAGATTATAACCCCAGTTTCACTAAAATTCACAGAACTTCTCTTTGTATTTTGCTGTAGATATTTTGCCAGAATCAGGATTTTTGTCTGAGGTAGAAATAGCAGAAAAATGAAAATCATTTCCTTAGTTTAGAAACTGTCCATCTTAGCCCCAGCATTCTCAAAACTTTATAAGCAGAAATTCCAAGCTAAAGGTCAAAGTTTGGAAATTTCAAGATTCTGTGATTGTAATTTAGACTGAAGTCAGGATTGTAAAAGTTTAAAGATATTTTTAATTTTCTGTTCCCTTTTCAAAATGCTGAATTTCAATGACATAGATGTACTCTAAATATCACATCTAATTTTGGGGTTTTGAGCTTGAGTTTCATGCTCAAAGAGTCTTGAGAAGAGACGGTTTGGAGATTTTTATTCTGCAATAAAGACTTGAGGAAATCCTCACATTTTACCCATGGATAAAACAAGACTTTTTCAGTAGAATTCAAGCATTATGACTGTATTTTAATCCTTCATACATGCTTAATGTTCACACCAAATTTCATGCATGCTTAATGTTCACACAAAATTTCATACATGCATAATGTTCATGCAAAATTTCATACATGCTTAATGTTTACACAAAATTTTATATGTGCATAATGTTCACACAAAATTTCATACATGCTTCATGTTCAAACAAAATTTCATACATACTTCATGTTCACACAAAATTTAATACATGCTTCATGTTCACACAAAATTTCATACATGCTTCATGTTCACACAAAATTTCATACATACTTCATGTTCACACAAAATTTCATACATGCTTCATGTTCCCACAAAATTTCATAGATACTTCATGTTCACAAAAAATTTCATACATGCTTCATGTTCCCACAAAATTTCATACATGCTTCATGTTCACACAAAATTTCATACATGCTTCATGTTCACACAAAATTTAATCCGTTTTAGTTGAGGAATAATAAAGATATTTGAAAAATTTTCATTTCAGGAAGAAAATTTAAGATTTTTTGCAAAACTTGACGCAGATAAAAATTAAATAGATAATATGAAAATTTACACATACAATTTAGTTATAAATAATTATCATCATATATTCAGTTTAAGTCAAAGCCCAGGCCTTGTAACTATTTTGTGCCATATATCATGTAAAGTTGAATGTAAGAAATGAGATTCAAATTTTTAAAAACTTGGATTTAATTTGTTATGGCTTGATTGTGGGAGGTAATTGAGTTACTACCCATAAGAAAGTGTTCTTCAATAAACCATTTGACCTGATATTCTTGTTTGAATGTCATTACGAAAGAACTTAAAAAATGGCCTCGACACAGCTGAGCTTAGTGCCCATACTAAAAAAATTTGTTTGGTCACAATTTTTAATATTTTTAGTTTTGGATCAGTATTGTCCAAAACCAATGGAAAGGGGAAAGGTCAGTTTAAGTGGGCTTATGTATATAAATGAGTTTTTATGACATACCAGGTTGTAAGCTGCCTTTATGTAGATACTACCATGTATATTTGATGTTTTTCTCCAGGCTGCCCAGCAGATTATGGAGTTACAAGAGGCAGCTCAGATTAACCAGGGCCTGCAGCCAGCCAACATCACCCGTAGCTCCAGTCTACATGACATGAAGGCCATAGTCAAAACTTGGCGGTATGGATATCTTAATGTGTAGACTAGCACAGACTGAAGCAGAAGCTTACAATAAAAAAAATGCTGACATTATGAAACTTTATTTAGAATAAAGTTGAATCATAAAGCTCTCAGAATATTTTGTTAGTATAGTACACTTCAGTGACATAAATGTACTCCAAGTATCACATCTGAGATTGCTGTTATAAATGTACTCCAAGTATCACACCTGAGATTGCTGTTATAAATGTACTCCAAGTATCACACCTGAGATTGTTGTTTTAAATGTACTCCAGATATCACATCTGAGATTGCTGTTTTAAATGTACTCCAAGTATCACATCTGAGATTGCTGTTTGGAGCTCAAGCTTGAAATTTTGCTCAAAAGTTTTAAAATATGGGTCCAGGACAATTGTGTTTTTATATGTGTCTTTTTGTAAAGTTGATCTGCTGCCTTATGCTGTAAGTTCAAACTCTGTAATCGACATGCTGGATTTTTATACATGAGACCCAAATATACATTGGAATCCACATGTTTTTATCACAGGAATCTTTTCTCTTTGTTTCCTTCTTTTACCAACTCACCAGGATGGATATTTTTGACTTTATTAATGTTGTACAGTCTACTCTCAGACTTCTTAATTCAGCTGAAACCAGTACTATCAGAAATGCCAAATTAAAACAACTCTTAGATTGATGGATATGATGTAAATACTTATGTTGAAGATGCTGTCTCGTTCATACTGTTAAGCAATAATCACATATGATTGGATTCACAAGATTGTGCTTTGCTTACACAAGGAAGATATATAATGCAGAGTTATATGGAAATCAGCCATTACAGCAGGATGAATGTTATGCATATTGATGAACTCTGTACATGAACATGGTTTTATATATATTGTACTGTTGGTGAAAGAATGCAGTTTTTCATCGATTGATTGTTTTACTTTATAATCTTAATTAATATGTTATTTTTTATAGGAATCGACTGCCTATGATTTCTGATGACCTGTCCCATTGGAGTGACATCTTCACTTGGAGGCAGCATCACTATCAGTTTATTGTCAACAACTATGAGAACCATGCTGGACAGGACCCTGTAAGCAATTCTGATCTGTCTACCTAACCAATCATTATATCTTTTAAACTATCAGATTTTTGTGTTCATCTATTTTAATCTTTCTGCCACATTTTCATTTGAAGAAAGTATGCAGCTAAGTCAAATTTTAGTACAATATTTTTAAAAACAATTTTGTGTGTCGGCTAAAACACGGTATTGGTGCTGATAAAGGAATTTTCATGTTATATGCATGAAATAGAAAAATTAAACAAGATATGAACCAATTTTAAAGATTGGTAAGCCTGGCATATACCTCTCTTACTTTCCTGAAAATTTCAAGAGGTTAGTGTAACCCATTGTTGAGATATGCATGGAAACAAGCTCTAAAAATGGCCATTTTTGAGCGTTATGTAGTCTCACTCGAAAAAAGCTTGAATATAAAATAGAGAATTCTCTAAATATCATACTGAAATTATGCATTTATTGGTCTGGTTTTATGCGGAATTCTATCCTGCAAATATTGCTTCTTGAATTAAAGAAATCGGTAAAATATTATGGATTTTATAAGCAAAATACCGTCAGTAGAAGTTTTGTTTCAACACTGAAATTCAAACACTAATCTGTTGTTATATGCCAACATTTTGTACAAAATAACATTCATTATAACTTTTATTGACATCTAGAACTCGACTTTATATTATAATAAGTAGTAAAACCATTTAAATCACATGGCTAGCCAAGATATTCGATTGAGAGCTTGTTCTTTGTCAAACTTTCCAGTTCTAAATTTTGTAGTGTCTGTAACCTTTACAAGTTTATATGGCAATAATTTTGTTGTTTCATTATGGAAAAGTATAAATCCTACAAAGGCTCATGTGTATCCATGTGATGTCCAAGTTGGCCAAAATTGGTGGTGCTGTATTGTACCATTAAAAAACAGCAACTCAATAAAAAAGTTACAGACACTACACAAACAGGTATAAAAATGAAAGATAAAAGTATTGTTCTACTTGTCATTAAAACATTGTTTTTCTCAATAGAAAGTTCCATCTTATGTGATGTAATGTTGCATCATCTATTTACCTCTGCAGCCAAGAGCAAAAAAGTGATGCAATAACTCTCTTGATTGAATATTGCATCATTCTTGCAGCACTGTCTGTTTGAGTAATTTACTACAAGACAATGTAACCTGAATTTCTTATCCTAGAAGAAGCTGCCTAATTACTTTTTCTGTTCTTTACCATGGTACATCCCTAAGACATGGGAAGACGACAAAAGCAAACCTCTGGGAACAACTCTGGTAAGTTTGTATTGAATGGTAAACCACACTCTTAAATTGTAGTGTCTGTAACCAATATCCCCTTTTTATACTGTCTATGACTTTATCCCTGTTTTTTTTTTAAAAAATGAAGCCAAATTATGTTTCCTATTACAGTATTGATGTGTAAGGCTAAATTTTGACATATTGTCTGTCTGCAATTTGTAATATTTTGGTATATTTATAGTTTCTTTCATCTAGATTTCTGATAACAGGCAACATTTTCAGTGATTTCTTACAATATGCAATTGAAACTGAGTATTTTTGCATTCCATATCATTAGACTAGTAAATTCAAACAGAAATATTATGAGAATTCAATGAGCTCAGACTTAGTATTGGATACATTGCTGATATTGTCAAATGGTTACAGACACTACTAGACATGTGAATTGACCCGACTGTTGTTTACATTATTAAGGAAAGTGTGCAATCATTGTAAATGCTAGAACATTGAATAATCATCAGGTTTTATGCTATTTCTTTTTCAATCAGATACTTTTCTTTAAGAATCTACAGGTTATTCCAGTTTGCTTATGTATGAAAGCATATTGCGTACTCATTACAAGTATGTTTTGTAAAGTCTAAATTTCATCCGTATACATAGAGGAACAAAAATGAGAATGAAGTTGTTTGCTTTTAGGAAGCAAAGATAAGCCAGAAGAAGATGAACAGAAGATTAAAGCTAGAAGGGAGAAGACGAGGCTAAAGGTACAAGCCTGGAGAAAAAAACAGAGGGAAAATAAGGCGAAACATGAGGAGCTAAAAAGGGTTGATAGAGAAAGAAGAAAAGATGCAAGACTACTAAAAAAACAGCAATCACTTTCCGATTCAAATCTTCAACAAGAATTAAGAAGGAAAAAACGTGAAGAAATGAAAAGGTATCGCCAGAAAAAGAAAGAAAAAGCAGCCCTGGCAATATCGGTTAATAAGAGTGTTGATTTAAGAAGTCCGAAAACTGCTGAATTAAGTAGAAAGAAGAAAGAAGCTGTGAAAAGAACCCAAGCATGGAGAATGCGTATCAAACTGAATGAAAGTATACAGCAAGAGTGTATTCAGACTGATTGTGAAATAGGAAATACTGGGTCAGCCAGAGATTCACCAATGAATAAAGTCTTACCTAAAGCAACTCTGTACAGACAATTAAAAAAGGTAAAGGAAGTATTACCAAATACCCCAAAGAGAAAAGCAGTCATCATAAGTAAATTAATTGAATCTCCATCAACATCAAAGTTTCTAAATAGGAATATAATGATAATGACACCGGATTGCAGAAAAAAACTTGAATTGACAGATACTGTTATACAATCTGTGTCAGAGAGCATTTCAGAAGTGAAAACAAGGAAAGGGGGTGCAAAGAAACATGCATACAACATCATTTGTGACGCATTACTGAAGAAATATAAAAGACACAGACTAAAAAAGTATTTCAAAGTATCAGTGAAAGGGCAAAAACCTAGTTCTACATGGTGGGAGACGAAACAAAGAAAAAGAAGAAGGGATGCACTTAACTCTCCATTAAAGAAATCTGTGAAAGATTTTTTTCTAAGTCCAGAAATCAGTAGGGAAGTGCCTAATAAACATGAAACTGTGAAAGTAAGAAAAGGTGGTCAAAAAGAAATACTTCAAAAACATGTGATGACTATGACATTAGAAGAAGCCTACAAAGACTACAAGTTAAGGAACCATAGTCACAAAATAGGATTAACTTCATTTTCTAAATTGAAACCAGTGAATGTTAAAAAGGTGTCTGAAACAAGCAGAAGATCATGCTTATGCCAAAAGTGCTGTAACGTGGCCCTAAAAAGTGAGGCACTAACAAATGTAAAAAGAGCAGTGAAAGAAAATGGAGATTTGGATGAAATTTCAGTAGATAAGAAAAGCTTAAGTGATGCTACTTTTTGTAAATACGACACCAATCCAGCTATTAAATGTTTAAGAAGAGAATGCAAACAATGCGGTGTGAAATGTTTGCAGAGTTACCTTAAACCATTTGTTGAAAAGTATAGTGACAGGCAGATATCATGGCATCAATGGGAAAGTATAGAAATAGCAAAAGATGATAAAGTAAAGCGTTGCGTCTCCTGTGTGCCTAAAGAAACAGACATAAAAACATTAATTACATGCTTAGAAACTGACATGCAAGAGTATCCAGAGCACGTTTTCAGGGCCAAATGGCAACAGCAACAGATGGGAATTTGTGTTGATAGAATTGGTGAGGGTTCTATTGCTATGGTCATGGACTTTAGTGAGAACTATGGGTGTGTTTTTCAAAGTGAAGTACAATCTGGATTCTTCGACAGGAACCAAGTTACAATACATCCAATCATGTGTTACTATACAGAAAAACAGGGAGAAAAAGAATTCAAGATAAAGCATGCCATTATTGGCATCAGTGAAGAAACCAAACATGATGCAGACTTAGCTATCACTTTTGAGAACAAAGCTATAGAAATTCTGAAGAAGAAAGGTGTGAAAGTAGAGGAGATCCATGAGTGGACAGATGGCTGTGCTGCCCAGTATAAGGGGAAGAAAACCTTTGCTGACATAAGTCTGAGGAAAAAGCCATCTGTAACACGAAATTATTTCGAAACATCACATGGAAAGAGTGTTTGCGATGGTCTCGGTGCGACAGTCAAGAATGCTTGCTACAGAGCTGTAATCAGCAATAGAAAGGTGATAGGTTGTGCAGAAGATGTATATCATTTCTGTACAGAGAAACTGAAAATGGAAAATACAGATAATGAAGCTAAAACAGTTTCGAGAAGGGAGTTCATCCTTGTTAAAGATGTTGAGAGAAATAGAGAAGAAACTGATGTGCAAACACTGCAAGGTACAAGAAAATTACATGCTGTAAAGTCAGGAAGCAATGATTATGAACTGAGCATAAGAAATCTGAGCTGTTATTGTGAGCAATGCATGAAGGTTGACGGGAGATGCAACTTCAGCGAAAATGTTAATGCCTGGGAAATGAGAAAGTTAGTACTCAATAAAGATAATTTAAGTCAGAAAGGAAAACAACTTAAAGACAAGAATCCATCAACAATAGAAAATAATGACAAGAAAAGAAAACAAGGAAGTAACCAGAAAGATCATAACTCAGCAACAAGCGAAAAGCCTAATAAGAAACGGAAGTCAACAGAAAGTCAAAACATTGTGACAAAGAAGATCAAAGTTGACAAAAAAGCACCAACCAACACAGAGAAACCAATAGAGAAATACCACCCTGGAGAATTTGTTGCTGTAGGAGCCAAAGAAGGGACCTCTAGATGTATACTTAGCAGAAGTAATAGACATTCTTCATAACGAAGTTAGACTTAAATACATGAGAAAGTCTGGCAACATGTATGTTTGGCCTGAAAAAGATGATTATTCACAAGAGGCTCTAGATGCTATCTTGTACAGGGTAAAAGCTCCACAAATAGTCAATGAAAGGGGTCATTTCAAGTTTAATGCAGCTGAATTGTCTAAGCTCAAGTCAAATCTGGAAAAAAATCATAAGCACTTCTATTTGAAATGACAATATAAAGTCAAGGTTTAATGTGTAGTGTCTGTAACCTTAAGATCAATCACATATGGGTCTGTGTTTGAGTCAGCACCTTGGGTTGAACAATACTTTAGTGACTATGATTTATTGAACATTCATTATACTTCAATATTTTACTCTTACAAACACTATTTAGTATTAAACTTTCAAGTGCTATTTACCAGTTCATAATTTTAACACAAGTATTGGACATATACCTGTTACAATGTGGTTTTATCATTTTATTAACTAATCAACATTCATTTAATGAATAATTCTAGTCAATGTGTTCATGTTGAATTATTTTTGAAGTGAATTTTATGGAGATATGTATGGTTCTGCAGCTGTATTGAAATGCTATAGTTTTGTAGTGTCTGTAACCAATTTTATGGACAATGTACTTCTGACTCTTATGGAAGTTTGCAATACTTTTGGCCAGTATTAATGATTTTGTTTGTTTAAATATTCTTCTTGGTGTTAGATAAATGCCTAAATAAGATTATTCTATGTCTTTTATGTTTGTTATGCAAAAGTTTCATGGTTAGGTTTTTTTTCTTAGTGATACCTTTGTCATAGATGTTTTGATTTTGTTATTAAGTTGTTTACCACTTCCAGTTATGTTGTTTACTTTAAATGTTGATATCCTGTTACTGATGTTACTGTGAAAAAAAATAAAGTTTTAAAGTTTTCATGCTGTTTTTCTTGCATGTTATACACCAAGTGTAGTGTCTGTAACTGTTGTTATACCAATGAATTGAAATAATGGTTAAACAAAATCGCATGCATGTTCAAGCTAAATCTAACTTGATCTGACTAGGGGACACCCTAGGGTATATAATGAGCTTCATTGAAATGTTCTATCAAACATTTCAATTTTTTAAGTGAGTGAGACTACTCTCAGCACCAATACCGTGTTTTAGCCGTGTGTATATATATATATATATACTTGACTTTAATTGGATTGAATATATCTGTTATGTAAATATTAGTAAGTAAGTTTATTGGTTCAGAGTTTCAGTTACCAAAGGCCCAGTGCATTGAAATGTTACACTGGTTCAATAATAGACATTTGATGTCAATAAACTGTTTGTATAAGACTCTGTATTACAACGGAAGAATAACAAGTTTCTTACCACTGAGACTATCAGAAAACTTTTAAGATATCATGCACTCAAGGATGCACTGGCATCCTACCATTTCTTGTCATGGTTATTCAAAGTCATATAATATGACATTTTATTTACTTCCGCATTTTCTAAACCCAAAGTATCTGTAAAAGTAAGTTTATGTACCAGAAAATTAGTATGATTTGTGGATGTATTTCTTCAAATTGTGGCCACGAATCTCATTGCAGTGGTCTTTTGTATATTGCTTTGCTGAGGGAAGCAAGTGTCAGATTCTTGCATGCACAGCAGGAAGCTAATAAGAGGAAAACATAAAGGGCAATTTTTAGCTCTACTTGTCACAGACGAGAAGAGCTTATTGGATTGCCTGTTGTCCATTGTCCATCTGTCCTTAAGTACAAGACTGTTACTGCTACATCTCCTAAATTATTTTGTGGAGTGCCCTGAAACTTTACACATACATTCATCCCAAGGTCAAGATGGTCCCAAATGAAAATGGTGCTGCTCGGACATCCAATATGGCCACCAGTGCAACCATCTTTGAAATCTTCTTGTCACTACTTCTTCTAAATGGAAAGTCATATCAATATGGGGTTTTAACCAGACTTCTTAAGGTTTCTAGTTGGTCATAAATGAAAATGATTCCTATCTAATATCCAGTATGAAAATCTTGTTGTCTCTACTCCTCATGAGTGGATGGTCATATCCACATGGAGTTTTTACCAAAAGACTTCTTATAATGTCTGGTTGGTCCTAAATAAAAAAGGTGCTGATCTGACTTCCAATATGGCAGCCACAGTGGCCATCTTGAAAATCTTGTTATAGCTCCAGAATATCAGATATAGTTTCAGCACTCACAGATAAAAAAAAAATTAAGGGTCGTGGTTTCCTGGAAATTCTTTCAGCTAGTAGAGAGTCAGTCTCTTGGATGGACTTTTGTTTCATTATAGGTGCATGTCATGTATGACTCAAAAATATATACATTAAGGAATTAAAAATGGCGAAAGATTATGTCTAGCAGATAAATTCACTCAACAGATGGCATTAAATATACATTTTGAGATCCATTGGTTTGGAAAATTGTACAGAAATATGTTCAGGTTACAATGTAATTTATAGATCACTGGTGCATCTTAAAACAATCTGTCATTTTTAAATATAAGGTAAAGGTGTATTTTACAAAATGCTCTTTTTCAAAATAAAACAAATCACTCAAATGAACATAACCAAGTGCCATAAAGTTAGAGAATGGGCACTGTTGCAGCACATGAGGATGTCTGCTCCAAATTTGGGATAATTTTAGAAGTGACCTAAGCAGTCGATTTCTTGTGAAAGAATGACTTTAGTGGTAGTTGATGATAGATAGATAAATAGGTCAATTAATTTTGTTGCTTCAGTAATGAAAGTATGCTGAAAGCTGCTTTTAAAAATTGAAAATATGTGTGGGTTTTTTTTACGAGAAGCGGTTGAATGCCGGTACATGTCCATGATTCTGTTCTCTTATCCATGTTCATTAGCTCCTATTTTTCCTGTATCCATTGCAGCAAAACAACCATGCCATGTTGGGGGTTCATGCCTCAGCACAGGCCATTATTCACTTTGGAAAGATTGCCAGGAAACACAACTTGACTGGAGTCTGCTTAGACTCCCTCAGTAGGTCAGTGGTAATTTTTTTTTCAATTGTGTATTCTCTCAGACTATTTACTTTTTCAATTGTTTATTCTCCCTGACTATTTTCATAGTATGAGGCGGATACATATATAAAGGAGAGCAATGGTATTAACATTGGAAAAGTGATACCAATATGAAAAGATAGCAAGAAATATAATTACTCGTATAGACATTAACATAAAAGTTGTCAATTGCAGTCAATAATAAATAGGAAACAAAAGTACAAGGAATAGAACAATAATCGCAGAACATATATTTAATTTATTATGGAGAATGAGAGAATTATTGTTCTAGGAAACAAATCAGATTTTTAAGAAAAATTATATTATTGTTAAGAAGGCTGATAAATAAGTAATTCAATTTAGACCAGAGACATATTCAACAAAAGCAATATGTAATTTTTATTTAGTAGACTAATCAGTTTGTATTTATCTGGATGACAATCAAAATATGGAGTACCAGGATATGTACATTTTCCTGATTTTATGAAGAGCTGGACAGTTAATAGAAAATGAATTTCATCGCAGACTTCTTTTCTTAAACAAAGAAAACATGTATACCACTATTTGTTGCATTCCATTTAGCTTTTACAACAGGTAAATAGAAATTTTAGGTTCTCTCTCACTGTACATGTCTGTATTTTGGAGGTAAATCATTCTTCTTTTTGAAAGATATACACTTTATGAAATCACCCTCCCCAATTAAATAGTCCCTAAAATTTTTATAACATTACAATTTTTAGAGCTTTGTATGAAGATACAGGAAATCTATAGTAATCACCTTTTTCATCTGTCCTTCAGTCCATCATTCCAACTGTCCATCCATTAACACTTCTGTTAACTACCACAGCTCGGCAAGCCTTGTGCTACCAAATCTCGGCAAGCCTTGCACTACCAAAGCTCAGCAAGCCTTGCACTACCAAAGCTCGGCAAGCCTTGCACTACCAAAGCTCGGCAAAGCCTTGCACTACCAAAGCTCGGCAAGCCTTGCGCTTTGTATGAAGATACAGGAAATCTATAGTAATCACCTTTTTCATCGGTCCATCTGTCCATCAGTCCAACTGTCCATCCATTAACACTTCTGGTAACTACCAAAGCTCGGCAAGAATTGCACATAACTGGGTGCCATTTAGTAGGTGAATTGCCCATTACATGTAGATTTGCTTTGCGAGGATTTATCTATTCAGGTCATTTTTTTTTGAAGGAGTTATTGCCCTTTTATTCCATGTTCTAGATCTTCACTACAGCAGATTCTTCTAACCAGCATGGCTCAGAAACTATTCAAAATATTCTGATGCATTTTGGTTCGTATATTGTCTCATAAATCTTGATGTGCCTTTTATGGGTTTTGTCTTGGCAACTTGATGTTGGATAGAGTTATGGTCCTTGACAATTAATGCCACATCGGATGTTGCTTGTGACCAGCACAACTCAAGAACCATTCAACATATTCTGATGCAGTTTGGTATGAAAATTGTCTCATAGACCTAGGTTTGCCTTTTATGGGTTCTCTCATCAACTCCACTTTGGGAAGAGTTATGACCCATTACGATTTAATACCTTCACATGGGAAGTTGCTTGTAACTAGCATAGCTCAAACATTATTCAGCATATTCTGATGCAATTTAGTATGAATGTTGTCTCATAGACTTACATGTACCTTTTTTGTGTTTAGTTTTGTCTAATCGATTTTGGTCTAGCAAGCAGCATAGCCCAGGAACAGTTCAACATTTTCTGATGGATTTTGATAAAAACATTGTCTTAGACTTTGTTGTGCTTTTTATGGTTTATTTCTTGTCTACACCATTTTGGATAGAGTTATGGCCTTTGTCCATCGATTTCACGTCTTTTACATGGGATGTTGCTTATAATCAGCATAGCTTACACTGATGCAATTTCATGTGAACATTGTTTCATAGACCTTTTATGGGTTTTGTCTTATCTACTCCATGTAGAACAGAGTTATTGCCCTTGTCTATTAACTTCATATCTTTACATGGGATGTTGCTTGTATTGATGAGACCTTGAAGGAGTTGGATTTTAAGCATTCTACATCATCATTTAGAGGAGTCATGGCCGCTGAATGTGCATCTTCTACCAACTTCCATTTCCCAGCACAAGTTCTTCTGTTTAAGACCCTATGGAACAAATTGTAGTGAGGAGGACCCTTTGTGATAAACCTTTGCTTACAGCTCTAGCTGGCTTTGAGTCTTGTCCAAAATCTGTATATTTACAGACGTCGTAACACAGCCGAGAAGACAAACAAGAATTAAGATATTACATTAATTCTCATGTATTAATCTTTAAATAATTCTATCAGGTCATTCTTTATATACTTTGTTATTAAAGAATCATCTTTTTCATCAGATACGTTACCTGATTATAAAGCATTAGAACATCTACTACCTTGCAAATCCAGCCCTCTCAGACTCAAAAATATGTTCACCACATCTTTTAGCTTGTTTTTAGCTACAAATGTGCTAGAAAGTTGTCTGCTTACCAAGGCAGATGTCAGACAAGAATGGTCTCCCCTTGGATCGAGGGACAGGAATTGCAGTTACTACTTTTGCTCATGCCTGGTACTAATGGCCTCTCAAAATTCTGTCACTTTGTGCCTTTTCATCAGTTTGAGCAATCCATCAGAGTTTTCTCGCCTGGAAGTATACTCCATCTGTTTGATGATGAAATCTTGCTCTTCATTATAGACAAATATTTTGCATTTCAGTTGTCTAACTTTGTCATATGATCAGGTAATCAGCAGCATCAAAAATGACTGCCCTGTGGTCTATAGTACTTACAGTTCATCTGAGTACTCAAACGTTATTGTAAGTTATATTAAGTAAATGATCTTTTATTCCAAGTAATAAGATCATCTCTAATTTTCTCTAGCATTTTGTTCTCATTCGTAGTATCCACTTCACTCGAAGCTCAGTACAATGCTTGACTGATTTCAACTGTATATGCCATTGATTTCTTTCTTTAATTACAGATACCAACAAAGTTGGCAGGATTAAATGTGGGGTGTACAAGCACTTCATGCTGGCTGAGGATAATTAATCACTCCAGCTGTATTAATTGTATGAGGTGGAGTTCAAACCATACTTGAGACATTTACTCTTACTGGTCCAAAGAGAGACAGGCGACCCTATGTCAAGCAGTTAACCTGGGCTAATGAGAGAGCCAAGAATGTACACAAAAGAATGTGGTCACATCAGTATTATCGCTGATGCCACCTTTGTTACCACCTTCCTTATGACCAAATCTCTGGAGGTGGAGGAATTGTCTGTTAAGAAAAAGATCTGGCAATCTTTGCCATCACTGGCTTCCCACACAATTACAGCACCTATATTGCCCACAGTGCCTAAACCAGAGCATACCATTATGGCACAGACTACTGGGCCACTACTGACAGGGTGCAGCAGCCTATCTGGACCAGTCTTGGATTCCATCACTACATCATGCAGATCCCAGTACAGATTATAGTGATCATTCCCACAATTGCCAGTACCAGACTTCAGCACCAGACATCAGCCAAGGGGAAAATGGAGAGTTTTCTTCCAACGGTTCGAACAGAGACATGTCTCTCCCTTAAGAGCCTTGGTACCACAGATAGCTAACTTTCTATCTATAGCTTCCAAGGAGAAGTTAGCTTCAATCAGAGTCAAGATTTATCATTCCTTAATCTTGGACTTGTGTTATCACGGAATTAAGAGATAGGCCAGAACAAAGACCTTTCTGATATCTTGCCATTTTTGATCCGTCTCGACTGAAGGTCTTGGCACTTTGCCTGGATTCTGATGTGACTGAACAAAACACATTTCAAACCACTGTCTTCAGTCTTTCCAAATCGCCTTTTGAAGAAGACCTGCTTCCTAGCCACTTAAGCTGCAGCAGACAGAACCAGTGAGATGCATGCCTTATGTATCAACCTGGATATCAAGTGGTTCAGTTTCTTTAATGATTGCCACTGCTTTCAGCACCAAGAACAGGCTTCAGCTCATGGGAAATAAGTCCTCTATCTTAAAACCACTTTCTTCTTTCAACCCTTCTTCTCAAGGGCATTGAAGTTGTACCTTAATCAGACTGGGCCAATCGGAAGAAAAAAATCTCACATATTTTAAGCACTCAAAAAAAGGAAGGGACGATATTTGTGGTCATCCTGGATCCATTGGGTTATCCACTCAGTGTAGAAGGAACCAGGTGAATTTCTTACGCATGTTGGTTCATGAAGTTGAGGCAGTCACCATCAGAATAACATTAGAGTACAACTGTTCTCTAGCTGACATCGTTCAGGCCATGGGGTGTAGGTCAGAAAAGACTTGCAGCTTTAACCTGAGAGATCTTTTATCCCAAAGGGCTCAGTTTGACCTAATGGTACCTATATATGCAGTGCAACAGGTTGCCTTCCCAGGTCATTCAACAGGTTCATAACAACATAGGTTACTCTACTTCTGCTGGATTTGCAAGAGCAAAATGTTTTGTCAACTGCATCCATGCATTGACCATGTGCCAACCCTACCCATAGCTCACGTGATATTCAAAGCTGCTTCACATATGCTAGGAGACTGGAGACAGGGCCCACTCTGGGGTAAGAGGGTGTAACTCCCGTCATCTCCTACCTATTCTTCTAATGTATTATGATCGGGTAATGTATATGAAGAAGAAACACGTTTTTGGAGTAAAGCGTTTCTTCAGTAATAATTGCTCAATCAGTATATGGGCATGCCCTCATAAGCCTTCTCTACAGTTACATCCCTGGAAGAGCGTGAACACCTACTCCGATAGTAACTGATGATTGATGGGATTTGGCACCAGTCCCTCTATAGATGAGGGGAGACCACTCTGGTTTGACTTATGCCTAAACAAACAAGCAACTTTTTGGTTTTAGCACTATTTTTGTTAAAACAAGCCAAAAAGATGTGGTGAACATTGTTTTTAGCCTGGGAGGGCTGGATTTACAATGTAGTGGGTGTTTTTAATATATTATGATTGGGTCAGTATTATGAAAGAAACGTATATTAATACAAATGAATGGTCCAAATCATCCTCCACAAGTGTAATATACAGTATATCAAAAACTGTATAAATATTATGTTTTTGTCTAAAATTTCATGCATTCCGAAATATTTAATCTAAAATCATAACAAATTCCAACATGTGACTGTTTACCAAGTTCACAACATAATTCATAATGATGGAGTAGATATTGTTTTTTCTTAAAATTTAGTCATTATATGAAGTGCATCAGGAAATGATCCCATTGAATAAAGAATATTTTTTTCTCAAGGAATCTGTTTTTAGGACCATAAAAAATGTAGCTCATGAATTCACTTTCGTTTCCTTTAGGATCCATACCATACCAAGTGTCCCAATAGTTGACTGTTTCCAGAAGATACGACAGCAGGTCAAGTGCTACCTCCAGATGTCCAGCACCATGGGCAAAAATGAGCTTAATGAGGTATGTTCTAGGAATATTTTAAAATATCAATCTTACATTTTTTGAAGCTTGAATTATTAAGACTTTTGGTTAGATTTGGAATGGAACACGGGTCATACTTTAATGATGTTTCTGTGCAGTAATTGTTTTCTAGTTCCCTCATTTTCAGATGTTTTTTTATAGGGAACCTAAGGCCAGAGAACCAGTCTAGAAGTCCCAAAGTACACTTAATCCATTTAGTTTTTAGCTCTACAGACCAGAAGAGCTTATGGGATGGTCTGTTGTCCGTCATTTGTCCATTAGCACAAGTTTGCTATCGCTATTCATCCTAAACTTTACACGCACATTCATCGTATGGTCTAGTTGATCATAAATAAAAATGATGCTGATCTGACATCCAATATGGTCACCACAGCAGCCATCTTGAAATCTTGTATCACTACTCCTGCTGAATGGATGGTCATATCAATATGGGGTTTTAGACTTCTAATGATGTCTACTTTGTCCTAAATGAAAATGTTGCCAACCTGACAGCCAGTATGCGTACCACAGCAGCTAATTTGAAAATCTTGTTATTGAATATCGGAGATGGTTTCAACACTCGATAGTTAAAAGGAAGAAATGGTCTTATCTTGAATTCTTGGAAATTCTTTTTGCCCAGTAGAGCATCAGTCCCTTCGAGGGACTCTTGTTGTTCTTGTTTTTGTTGAGTTTAATCGGACTTTTAACACATCATTGGCTATATCATGCCAAGGAAGTGGTAACTAAATGTCTTTCCTATGGACAGACTGAGGCAGTCAACCTGGGCTGGCCAGGGTGGGTATCAAACCAGTGACCTCTGAATTATTAGTCAGATGCTGTACCAACTGAGCTACTATGTATTCATTTAGTAACAGGGAAGAGTGATAGATAAGTTGCATTAGTCCAGTAAAGCTGTTTTTTTTTTTAGTTTTGGGGTGATAGAGGTTTAGTTTACAATTAAGAAAAGTATGTATAACAGTTGCCATGGTTATCAGTGCTTTATGGTTCTTTGGTTATCAGCATTTGATAGTAGTTCTGTGGGAAAGGGTATTAGGTTTCTCCAGATGCAGTTAATCTACCATGTCACTAAAACAGCTAATTGACCATGTCACTAAAACAGCTAATCTACCATGTCACTAAAACAGCTAATCTACCATGTCACTAAAACAGAATAGCTTGGAAATGTGTTAGGTGCAACAACAAAAAGAACAGTTATACTTTCGTGTCATAGAACCATTAATCATTTCAAGAATCTTGCTACAATTGTGTATCCAAAAAACATATTTGCACTGAATTTGAGTGTACATACAGTAAATGGTGAGTATTTAGTTTTGTTCCTAATATTCGCTCCAATCCATTTATAGGGATTAGTACAAATAATATCAGATTGATGATACAGTACTGATAGCTTGAAAATGTTTTAGTTTCATATGGAAAAATTATATTTAGTGTCTGTCCTTAATAGACAGTAAAGTTGTCAGTGAATAGTTACTGAATATTAAAAGAAAAGCATAAATTCATCACTTTCAAGGAAAAGTCATTTTATTTCTTTATATTTTTTGTTTCAACAGGGACTGGAGGTAATTGAGTCCACCAATCTGAAGTATTTCACAAAGGAAATGACGGCAGAATTTTATGCTTTGAAGGGAATGTTCCTAGCCCAGATTGGACGATCTGATGATGCCAACAAAGCTTTCTCTGCAGCAGTGCAGATGCATGATACACTGGTCAAGGCCTGGGCTCTTTGGGGAGATTATCTGGAGTCGGTCTTCACCAGGGACAGGTACATTACTCACATAATTAATAATATATCTTTTTGTTAAAGCAGCAAAAAGATTTTAAAGTTTCTTTTTTTCAGTTCTAAGTTAGTTCTTACAAAAAGGTCTGAGAATCTAACAGTATTACATACAAGCAGATTCAAGAGGCAGAGTACAAGGTGATTTAGACTTCTTTTATGGTTAGCAATTATTCAAGTTGTAGGTATACCACAGACCATGACCAAACTTTGTATGTGGCTTGCATTTGAGACAAAAAAGGCACCTTTCGATTTTGAAGTCATTATGTCAAAGGTCAAGGTCACAAGACTTAAAAGTAGAAATAAACATTTTCTACAAAATTACTTGAGTTCGGTGTCTTTTACCTTGACCAAATTTTTGTGGATGTCTTGCATTTGAAACAAAGAAAGACACTTATTGATTTCAGTTTTAAAAGGTCAAGTATCCAACTAATGAAAGATGGTTTAATATAAAAGAAGTATAAAAAATACTATTAACACATGGTGGGTGTATAGTGTAACGTTTATTGTAATTTTGTATTTCCAGGCAAATGCATTTAGGCGTTTCTGCTATCACATGTTTCCTGCATGCCTGTCGTCACCAGAATGAGAGCAAATCGAGGAAGTATCTGGCCAAGGTCCTTTGGTTGTTGACATATGATGATGAGAAATCAACCCTGGCAGAAGCAGTAGATAAATACTGTGTTGGTGTACCTCCAGTCCAGTGGCTACCTTGGTAAGGATACAATGAAGTATTCATCATTAATATTTTAAAGCCTTTTTCACTGTAGGAAACCTTGTTGGTGGAGTGTATTATGCTATGATCTTATCTGTCCATTAACTTCTCTTATTCCACATGATAATTAAAGTTCCTCAGCATTTACCTCTGCTAAGCATTGTTGATAGCTTGCATTTGGGGTAAGAAAGAACTCTACTGCTTTCAGGGGTCAAAAGGTCAAAGGTTAAGATCAGTGTAGCAGAAAGGAAAAAAATGGTTTCTGCACAATTACTCGAGTTCTCCACCATCAACAATTACCAAACTTTGTGCATGGCTTGGACTTGGGGTAAGGAAGAATCCTATTGATTTTGTGGTCAAAAGGTCAAAGGTCAAGGTCACAGTGACTGAAAGAAGTAAAATGGTTCCACACAACAACATTAGTTTGTCACCAGATACCTGGACCAGACTTTGTGTGGTTAGCTTGCACTTTAGGAAAGGAATAAGCTTATCGATATTGGAATGAAAAGGTAAGGGGTCAAGGTCACCAACTGAAAGAAGAAAACTGGTTTCTGCACAGTAACATTAGTTCTACATAACAGACTTGGACCAAACATTGTGGATCGCTTGCACTTGATGTAAGGAAGAAGCCTGTGGATTTATAGATCAAAAGGTCACTCTCACTGTGATGAAAAGAACAAAAATGGTTGTTGCATAATAACTTTAGTTCTAGTCTACAAACCTTGACCAGTAGTTTTTGGTAGGCTTGCACTTAAGGTATTGAAGAGGTCTATTGATTTTAAGGTCAAAATGTCAAAGGCAAAGGTCATTATTGCTAAAATAAAAATGTATTTTGCAGAATAACTTTTGTTCTAGAATAGGTTCCATGACCAAACGTTGTGGATAGCTTGAATTTAGGATAACAAAGCAGCCAATAAATACTGTGTTCTCAAGGTCAGAGGTCACAGTGATGTTAAGTCTAATAAGGAAATAATGGTTTCTGCACAGTAACTTTACTTCAAGACCACATGCCTTGACCAAAGATTCAGGTAATTAAGACTTGTTGGTCAATAATCTCTGCAGCCAACAAGGCCCCACTAGTTCCTTCATAGTGGACTATTAAACATAGGATGGAAGTTTTATGTGCTGTTCATGATACTTGTTTTCCTCATTATGATTTCTTATATATCATTAGATTCTCAGATCAGTGGATTTTATGGAGACTAATAGAAAGCCAACTACTGTATCACTAAAGGTGCCCAGGCTGTCATTATATTCGCATTGTCATTTTATGTAAATATTTTTAAAAAATTTGCAGTAGTATTTTTAGTACTGTGAACCATTTGTAATGTTGCCCATTAGTCTTCTCAGTTTTGTTCATTTACCTGGAGAAATTCACAGAAAATTCTTTTATTTTGTTGTGTATCAATTTTCAAATATTTTGTCGATCTAATGTTAGTGGGGAGTGAGACATAACGTGCTTAATGTTTTTTCATTTGCTTATATTTCCTAAACTCCTTGATGGATTTTCCTCATACGTTGTATCAATCATTAATTAGTTACAACAATTCATTCTGTGACATGCTCACTCAACCTTATGACCTTGGGATCAAGGACACGTGTTACAGCAATGATTGCATCGTGGGCTTGACATGCAGGCCCTAGCCTTCATGTGTTATGAATATATTTTTGTCTGTACTTAAATTCATGAATTTGGGAAGGAGTCCCATTGTTTCCATAGAAAGATGATTATTATTGGGTTTCAAAATTCATGGTTTGTAGCAACCATAAAATTCACAATAAATTGGAATGTAAAGAAATGAAAAAGCGAATTTACAGTATTCCTTAAAGATCCATGATTTAAAATATTAGGAACCTGTTCCATTGCAACCTTTATATTCTACACCAGACACATACCTACAAGATCGTCCAAATTTGAAAACATGCAGCATGCTCAGAGAACATAGAATAATCATGATAGAAATGTTTTCTTCAGGATTCCTCAGCTTTTGACTTGCCTAATAAGAAATGAGGGTCGCTTGATAATGAACCTACTGAGTCAGGTGGGGAGGATGTACCCTCAGGCCGTCTACTTCCCCATCCGCACCTTGTACCTCACCCTGAAGATAGAGCAGAGGGAGAGATGTAAGTTATTGCCTTTAATTTAATCTACATATAATTTTACTAACAGGCATTGTGTGCATCATAAAAGCAAGCTCATGTATACACTTGTTTGAATAAGAGAAACACAGACAGAGAGTATAAAAGTACATATTTTTATAAGTTAAGGACTTTTTTAGCCCATGATGTTGTAGGCAATAAAAGTGGCATACTGAATCTATGTTGCTCTGTTTTTCATTTGGATTTGGAAATTGTTCTTCCAGAATGATTTCTGTCATAAATGCTCACAATGGCAACACAAACCTTATCAACCAATAGATTTTATGCACTGTGATCATTAAGGCTGTCAGTAAGACTGACTCGGCCCCACCTCCAAATAGGGTGGTAATGTTAGTATCATTCAGAGAAACAGAGCACAGACTGTATTAAGAACCCACATGCACTAGTGTATAGCAGTACAAAAGGGGAAAACTATTTATAACTCCCACACTCTTTATCCCAGTCAAGACATATCAGTTGGGAGAAAGGGAGTGGTTCATATCAATAACTTTCCCCCTTTTTTTTAAGCGATAGGAATGAGTTTCTGTTTAAGATCAGTTAAGAGGTTATTGATGCAGATGATCTAAACTGATGGCATGCTTTCATAAAATCCAAATAGTGTATGACTATAATTAAAGACATATTTTAGAATAAACTCCTAAAGCATTTAAATTTAAAGTAAAATAATATATGGTCGAGTTTGTAGCCTGCAAGCATTCCCACACAGCATTCCCAGAGAGAGGTAGAGAGAGGAACAAATTATAGCGGAAACTGTTTACCCTTTTAAGTTTAATTTAAAGGCAATGGTAGCCAATAAAATGAAAGTAATTTTGTTTGTTCCTAAGTGATAGAATTTACTGTATGGTGTGTTGCAAATTCCAGATTGTCTTGCACCATTTCTAGGTATCATCCTTGATTGAAGACAGTTTCAATATGCTGAAAGCAAAATTCTATTGGATCCAGAGAGTAAATTGGAGTAAACAGATGCTAATGCCTTGATTCATCAAGTAGTGTAACAAAACCTGTTCACCCCTATTATGGTGGGTGGCACCATTGTCCACAACAAGAAGATAACCTGTACATTATGCAGGATATCCATATTCAGTCACATAATTAGCTGCATTGGGAAACAGAAGATCTGGGTCTTTATTGCCATTGGGGCACAGACAGAAGATCTGGGTCTTTATTGCCATTGGGGCACAGACAGAAGATCTGGGTCTTTATTGCCATTGGGGCACAGACAGAAGATCTGGGTCTATATTACTATTGGGGCACAGACAGAAGATCTGGGTCTTTATTGCCATTGGGGCACAGACAGAAGATCTGGGTCTTTTTTGGCATTGGGGCACAGACAGAAGATCTGGGTCTTTATTGGCATTGGGGCACAGACAGAAGATCTGGGTCTTTATTGCCATTGGGGCACAGACAGAAGATCTGGGTCTATATTACCATTGGGAGACAGACAAAAGATTTGGGTCTGTATTGCCATTGGGAGACAGACAAAAGATTTGGGTCTGTATTGCCATTGGGAGACAGAAGATCTGGGTAAATATAGCCATTGGGATATGGACAGAAGATCTGTGTCTTTATTGCCATTATGAAATGGACGGAAGATCTAAGTCTATATTGCCATTGTGAGACAGATGGAGGATCTGGGTCAATATTGCCATTGGGAGACAGATGGAAGATCTGGGTCTATATCACCATTGGGAGATGGGCAGAAGCTCTATGTCTGTATTATATGGATGGAATGTCTGGGTCTGTATTGCATTTGGTCTAGCGTTATACACTGGTAAACATGGAAAATATAAACGTGTTTCATAACATCTGAAGAAGCAATAATTAAGAAGATAGGAATTTCACAGAGTATTTCATCGAGTTTGCAAAAATGTGCAATAGATATTTGCCACATGCTTTTTCTTTTTCACGAGGAACAAAGAAGACCAGGTGATTTTGGTGAATCAAAACATATACCTGACTTTTTCTAACATTTTTTTCTGTATTAGTCCCAAAACTATAAATAACAAATATATTTTCTCTTGCTGACTTCGACAGCAACACACATGACTCAACTGGCATGGGAAAAAAGGATTGCGACTCGGCAGAGTTAACTGGCACCCTGCTTATCACAACAGTTGTAAATCTATTGGACAGATTGATCAAGTTAGCATCATAGGCATTTCTGGTTCAAATTGCTTTCAGAGGACAAATTTCAGGTCCAGTTGAAAAGTACATTAATATTTATGTAAATGATCCAAGTAAAGCAATAGTTGTTTTCTTGTCATGTGACCTTTAAGCGCATATACAAGGCCCCAACACCAGGATATTCACGAAAATGTACTGAAAAACATTCCTTTTCTCAAGATTTCTTGAATTGTTGTTAAATAGAACATACAATTGATTACACATAGGTATCAACAAAATGACACCAATATAATTCCAGACAAGAGTGGAGAGATGGCTGCCACATTGAGTCGAAGCAACTCCCAGGTTTCCCTGACAGGCATGACCAGCACCACCAGTGCCACCACATTGGCTCCAAGCACCATACCTGGCAGTGTTGTCAGTCCAGCACTACCAAGTGCACCACCCACACCTGACCCATTGAGCTCAGTTTCCTTTACAACAGTTGCAGGTTAGTCGTTATTTGTAGCCATCTTAAAATCTAAGCTGATTGATATAATATTGGAGTCTGCCTGTCCATCCAGTATGTTTTTGTATCATGACTAGACACTGTGTCCTGTAAAAAATGGAGTCCGTAAGATCAGCATGTTAAGAGTTGTCCTCATTTTTATCATAGATTGTGTCCGTCCATCACACTAATCTCTGCTTAATATCTCCTGAACCCTTTAAGATATCTTCATGAAACTTGGTATGCATTTTTATCATGCCAATCGTTTGTGTTCCATATAAGATTTGGCTTTGTCAGGTTAGTACTTTCAGAGTTTTACTACATCTATCCATCCATCCATCCACTATTCACATTCTTCTCTGGTTCATATCTCCTGAACTGTTAAGATATCTTCATAAAACTTGGTATGCATTTGTATCATGACAACAGTTTATGTCTCATGTAAGATTTTATGTCAGATAAGAACTTTTAGGGTTATCTCCCCAGATTTGAATATTATATTTACACTTCTTTTCTTCTTAACCATTTGAGGTATCATCATGAAACTTGGTATGCATTTGTATAATGACAGTAGTTTATGTCATGTATAAGAATGGTCTTTGTTAGATTATTACTTTTAGAATGGGGTGGGAGTCGGGCAGGTGGGTGGGGATTCTGTAAGGACTTGCTTACTGTAATATTGTTTTCACTGCTGCTAAATTTTGCAGTTTCCTAATATTAAAACAAATTTGAACAGTTATTTTTTGCAGATTTGTCATTACTTGGATATTTAATGTTGTAAAGTGTTTTTTGTAGAATGTTTAATATTTGTGAATGTGATCTCTGTCTAAACTCAGCAAGACTTAATTGTATACAAAAAGTAAGTTTGTTTACAGTTACCATGGCTGCAATGTTATTATGATAGATCAAGGTTCCTTATATGCTCTTCAGTCTCTTTGTTTTTTTAGATATGGAAAATCTTTAAGCATTGGTGCTTCTTTGGACTTAAAAAATAATTTATGATAAAGTTGGTAATTAATATCAGTAGTTGTGGAAATTCATGTGTTATTAAGCATCCTGATCATTAGAAATAGCTTTATCAATTTATAACATATAGGATTAACAGATGTATTGTATGTGAGATCTTTTATTGTTTAACAGGGTTGTCCATGTTTCAGATCATGAAAAGACACAAGTAGTATACATTTTGGAAGTTTTGATCCACAGTGAAATTTTAATACAACTGCATGGCATATAATTGAACCATTTAGCCCATTTACACTGTCTTATTTGATAATGATTCGATGAGAGGAAGCAGGTGTTAATGATGCTAATTTCCATAAATACAGTTCTTGTCATCTTTTATATTTCTTTGATATGTGGTTTATTGAAATATGTTCTTTTTTGTCAAATTTATTAAAAAGCATGCAAGCCCTTTCTAAGATTCTTTTCAACAAAGGAGATACAAGATACAATGAAATATGTAATTTTAGGTTTTTTACTTTTTAAATCCTCTTATTTGGTTTTTAGATTTTTTTTTTCAATCTAGGAAAAGAAAACTATGATCATCTGTGCTAGAATCGGCAATATGTATAGTTGTATAAAGGGAAGTAACTTGTAACAGCATAATAAACACACTAAGAGATTTATTTCTCTTAGCCACATGATAGATAAAAAATAACTGTTATGGAATGTTCATTCTGTCACTTACACACTATTCTTTTATTGATTTTTTGCACAAAAAGATGTGCAATCATATTGAATTTTAGTATGATTCCAGAATGCCCAAAATATATACTACTGACAGATCAGCTGGAAACAACTGATGGATAGATAGATACTGTAAATCATGAAGAGAATATATTAACCTGCCAAATAAGTTTTGGTACAGGAAGTTCTCAATACTCCTCTCCCTCGATGACTCGCGCACACCGGGGTCCAAAAATATAAGCAAGGGCATGAGTTACCAAGGGATCCTTGAAAAATTAAGAAAGGAATGGACATCGACAGTGAGGGGTGGGTAGGTGGGTTAAGTGGTTGAATACTCATTTAATGATTGCATTGGGAATAATTGTCATTAAACAGCTTCTTCTAATGAAGTTCTTCGCTTTTCTGTATAAATTACATTTATAAATCAATATATCCAATCTCTGAAAGATCGTTTAAAATATAACTCCAAATGGTTTCAACACACATCACATGTGTACCAGCAAAAACATTGTGTATTATTTCACTGCTTTTTGCATGTGAATGTGGATACATTCAAGTGTTACTGTTGATTCAGAACAAAACAAGATTTGCTACTTAAAAAAAGATTGACATTTTAGAGAAAAAACAAAGTCAAAACTCGGGTTTTTAAAAAAAAAATTATATTAGTAAAATACTGATACTGTGATTTCATTGCAAGTTCTAGCAAAATTTCTGCTCATTCTTAAGCAAACCTCTTGAGTGCCAATTTGGGAATTGCAAGTTCACTATAAACTTTGGAACTTGCTTCTCCATAATGAATCCTATCTGTGAAACTAAGCTTTTCATGCACCTAGTATGCCTTTTCACTTGGTTCCTTTGCTATCGTTGATAACATTTATGAATGAGTATAATATACAACTGAATAATGTTAGATTATTTAATTATGTTACATGTTCTTACAGTGTTCTCAGTGTTCCGTTAGTCAATTGAAACGAGTTGCCTTAACACAACTGTGACCGCTAGCACTTACACCAGCAGGATTTGCATGCCTTTAAACTTTTTTTGTATATTATCTTTTTTACTTGATTTGATACAAAAGACTAATTAATGTTATAATACAAGGCAGGTCAGCTTTTAATTGATTGTAACAACGCAACCAACACTTCCACAAGTCGGAGAGCAAAACACAGTCGGTGATTAATTAGGTTCTAATGGAAATACTTGCAGGATTCACTGCGAAGGTCGATTGACACTTTTTATGTTTGAATACAAGAGGGCATATCACATTGATGATGATTACACTGAAACTGAATTAAAAGATAAACTCAAACACAAATTTCACTTGACAAGACTTGTTTAATTGGTAAAAAAATTAAGTGTTGCTACCAGTAGGCATTACTAACATTTTAATTAATCAGAATTTCATTGTATATTGTTATTTACAGTGTACTGACAAATTTTTTTATAAAGAAAATTTAACAAAATATACGACTTCATATTAAAAGTTGCAAATTTCATGATGTTGATTCAAATTTCCAGGCACTAACCACCATTTTCGACTATAAAATGAACAATATATCAAGGTTTCATTTGCCAATTTTGATCATGATTTTATTCATGTCCAACAAGCATGGGCCAATTTTTGGGGCATTTTCTATAAGAAATAAATGGAATCCACACCTGCCTCTGTGTTATAAGCAGGTTACCAAGTTATCTGGGCATGCTATAGTGAGGAAGTGGTGTACATATTATTGCACAACATTACATTATATGTGATCAGTTTCAATGACACCCCTGTTTACACAAGTTGGACTTTTCCATATATATCGATGAACTGTAATCCTGGCTTGCACATAATGAATAGTATGATATCATAGTCCAGATATGTGTCATATTTTGTATTGCTTCCTGAAGCAACAGTGCAGCTAAGTTGTCTACAAATGATTTTACTCCGCTGCATCTCATGGGATGGGTACAGTACTTGTCTGCTGTTGCCATGGTAGGTGGTATTGGCCAGAGACTGGTTACTGTGGCTTGGCCCCACCATAGCAATTTAGAAATGACAATGTCTATTTTTTTATTTTACAGAGACCTCTGGGACTGCTACTCCCACCTCCAACTCGCAGGGTCAATCTGCCAGTGGGTCAGGGCGTGGGACCCTAGGTCAATCAGATGCTGGACCCATTAGGGCCCCAGCCCCTATGTGGCGCTGCAGTCGCATCATGCATATGCAGAGGGAGCTGCATCCTACCATACTGTCATCACTGGAAGGAATTGTAGATCAGGTCGGTCGAGTTGTGGAACATTTTTGTCTTTTTGACCAGAAATACATCTTATTTTTACCTGTCTAGCAAAGTTATGTTTGTGAGTACGGTTGAAGAAAGTTAATAATAAATCACAGCTTTCTGTAGGAGTTTTCATTTTTAGAAGGTATACATATATGGACTTGTTTAGTACCCTTTTTAGGTTTACCAGAAATGATTCACTGTAAATTTCACTTACTTTATTACTAAACAATGTTTTTATTTTACTTTAAGAAAACAAACATTCAAAGCATGGATTTTGATCTGGAAGCTGCATTGGTAGACCAAAAATGTAGCATTTGCTTTTGACTTTTATTGTCACCCATAAAGATGATAATTACACAGTGATGAAAACAAAAACATGTAGGATTTAGAAGTAAGAAGTTTTCATAATCTGATACTAAAAGCACTACATTTATTGAAGAAAGTTTTGAATGTAATTATCTGTTAATTTTTAATTAATAAAAATTAAAAATTATTAAGATAATGAAGAGTAATAAAACATTGTTTTTCAGATGGTTTGGTTCAGAGAGAACTGGTATGAGGAAGTGTTGCGTCAGTTACGCCAGGGATTGACAAAGTGCTATGCTGTGGCCTTTGAGAATCGGGGATCAGGTAGGTTGTCAGTGCCTGCTTAATAAGATCTGAAGTATTTAGTATGTGTAAGCATCTATGTGCATAGAGTCTTAAGTTAAGTATTTAAGTATTAGGCTAAAGCAAGAAAAATACCAGATATGAACAAAGTTGATTATTAGGGGTATGTTTAATGGATAAAATATATGCCTTTGATATTGTTTTTGCAAGCAGTCAGATTCTCTCATAGTGAAGATATTATAGATGAAAAGAGATGGTAATTAAGTATATTATATAAACGAAATTTACAAAGTATCTTAGGAAAGAAGCAGAAATAAATCGGAGCTTGTACGCTCTTAATCATTTAGAGCCAGCTTAATGAAATGGTAAGAGCAAAATCCTTCAATTTCAGTGGCAGAGGCAACCATAACCCCACACACACTGAACTTTGTGAAAAAGCTAGTAAGCACATTTGGTGTAGGGATTGAGAACGTATCCAGCGTGACAACAACATTTTCTAGCGCAGCCTCTGAGTCTCTGGCAAGAAGGGCCCAGGCCACTGCACAGGATCCAATATTCCAGAAAATGAAGAGTCAGTTCACCACAGACTTTGACTTCAGGTATAGAAAAAAATAATCATTTGTCTTGTTTTTGTTTGGGAAATAAGTGTTGTGACCTGAAGTTTGTACTTGGTCTTGCCAGTGTTTGAATCAAGACAGAGAGAGGCAACTCTTGTATATCTGTAATTAGACAATGAAGAGGTTTACTTTTATTGTGTTCTGTCACACTTAACTGATGGGGCATTTATTGGTTCACTTGGCCAAAGGCGATGTGATCTTGTGGCATGGTCCAGCATCCATCCATCCATCCATATTTGCTATTTTTGACTTCTTCTCAAACACTGCTCGGCCAGTTTGGCTCAATCTTGGCAGGTATGTTCCTTAGAACATACTCTACCAAAATTATGTTAAAGGTGGCTCACCTAGCAATGGTGTGGCTTCCTTAGCAACCAGTTTTAAACTTATTTTCAATTTCTTCCTTACAACGATTAAGCCAGTTTTGATCAAACTAGGTTGGAATGTTTCTTAGGACATGTTCTATCAAAATTATGTCAGGTTTAGCTTGTTTAGCAATGGTATGGCTTCCAGATCAAACATGGAAACCCCATTTCCAGCTTCTTCTCCAGAACAGTTTAGTGAATTTTGCTCAAACTTATAGGAATTTTTTAGGACATGCTTTTCCAAAATTGCATCTGAGGTGCTTCCCTGGCAATGGTGTAGCTTTCATGGCCACTAGTTGGAAATGGAAACTCTATTTTTAACTTTTCAGAACAGCTGAGCCAGTTTCAATCAGACTTCCATAGTAACCATGTTGAAACCTGTTTTGAGTTTCTTTAAAATGGCTGAGTCAATTTTGATTAAACTTGGTACAATTAGTACGACATGTCCTTGCATATTTGTTGCTAGGGTGACTTTCTAGCAATCATGTGGCTTCCATAGCAGCTAGGTGGAAAACCCACAAATGATACTCATCTCTTATAAAGTACAGCTGTTGGTACTGATCAATTAAAAAACCTTCATGGAACGATTTTCTCTTCAAAATTATCTGACCATATATCATACCAATTGGATAGGTCAAGTCCTAGTATGAACACCTTTCAGATTCAGATAAAAGGTGCAACATATAGTTCACTTGAAGTATTTCAAAGTAGAAGTACAATTAAATGACATGTTAGATACCACCAGTTCCAATCAAACATCTGGATATTATCCTGACATGGGTGTCTTTTGACCCAAGATACACATGTCCCTCAAAAACTTGCACACAACGAGGTCCAAAAACATAAACTGCAGCATAAATGAGGGCATCAGTTACCAAGGTACCTCAATAAAATTAAGAAAGGGATGGACATCAACTGTGTGTGTGTGTGTGTGTGGTGGGGGGGGTATTTGTTTCAATATTGTTTTATAATTGCATTTGGAATAATTGTCAATAAATAGTTTTTTCTAATGAAGTTGTTCACTTTTCTTTATAAATTACCTTCATTTCAAGATAATAAATCTTTGATAGTTTGGTAAAAGCATTACTCCAAGAGATTTCAATACACATCACATGTGTACCAGTGTAAACACTGTGCATTATGTCACTGCATTTTGCCTGTGAATGTGGATACATTCTATTTTGTTGATTTAGAATGGAACTAAATTCTTTTTCTAAAAAAAGATGGACATTTATTTTGAGAAACAGCAATGTCAAAACTTGGTCTTTTATTGTTCTATCAGTAAAATATTGATGCTCTGATTTCATTGCAAGTAATCATGAAATTTCTGCTCATCCTTGAGAGAACCGCTGAGTGCCAATTCTAGAATTTTAAGTTCGCTACAAACTTTGGAGCTCGAGTCTCTATAATGAACTCTATGATACTAAGTTTTACATTTACTGAGTATGCATTTTGCTTAGTTCCCTTGCTATCCTTGATCACATCTGTGAATGAGTAGAATAAACCACTGATTAATGTTAGTTTACTTTAATTATGTTAATTACATAATATTTAAAACTGTTTGATTGGTCAATTGAAATGAGTTGACTTGACACACCACCATGACCACTAGCTCTCTCGCAGGTAGAATTTGCATGCTTTTTAACCTTTTTATTATTCTACACCCATGATTTGATACAAATGACATAATTAACGTTATAATACAAAGCAGGTCTACTTTTAATTGTCTGTAACAATGCAACAAACACTTCTGCAAGTAGCCGATCCAAATACAATAAATGTACTGTACAGGGGAACCCCACTATAACATGGTAGTTGTGGTCCATAACTGCTGACCACATTATTACCGAACCATGGTATAGCAAGAATGATTCAGAATTCAGTGCATGCATTTATGAGTGTCGTGGGTAGGGTGGGGTGGGGGTGGTGAAATAAACAAAATACCAGTCAGACTTATGATAATAATTTTTCTACCTCCCAGTTTATATAACAATCTGGATTAAGATAGACCCATGCATGATGAAAATGAATCATTGCTATGTAAGAACATTAATTATCATATATACTCACATATAATCCAGGTCCAAATGCAAACAACATAGACCCTGATCTGTCGTGACATAATGCGCCAGCAGATCAGGGTCTATGTTGTTTGTTCTACTGATTAGTCCTTACAAACTGCATAGACCCAGATCTGCTGGCGCATTATGCGATGGCAGATCTGGGTCTATGCAGTTTGCAGTTGAAATTTGCTTATATGCGAGTAAATACGGTATGATCTGTAAGCTATAGGTTTCTGAAATTTAACAGAAATTATTTTTATTTTATTATTTTTATCCGTTTGTCAGCTTGGATGATGTTGTGTACAGGGTCAGGGAATAAGGGATATCAAAGAAAAAAGATTTTGAGCCATGACATGATAGTGTTTATATCTGAATTAACAAAGTGCATTATAGAGAGGTTCCACTGTATATTGTTAGATCATCATGACCTTGACATTCATAGGGGTATATGCATGGTAATTGACATATGAAAACATTGTAGAGAGATTCATGCCCTTATTTGTTGTAGACCTAATATGAAAAAAGAATTGAATCAACACTCTCTAAAGGATTGAAAGATAACAACAAATTCTGATTTTTCAAATAATTATAATTTTTTAACAGTGTCCCTGGTTCCACAAAACTGCACAATCTGATCAACAAGTTGAAGAAATGGATCAAGATCCTGGAGGCCAAAACCAGACTCCTGCCCAAGTAGGTTTACCCTATGCATTTATCTTTTTATTGGTTAATATTTAGCCTAACATTTTTAAGTCAGAAAATTTGATTGAGTAATTAATTCATTGATTAATTGTGCATTAAAGTTAAGCCAGATTAATTGTCATGCTCCCAAATCACCTTCTAGTGTTTAAAAACATTCTTAAAAAAATTACATATAATATTATCTAGCAATAAAACAAGTTAAGTGTGAAAGGGAGAGAAAAGTACTTCATATATTGTCTAAAACATTCTAGAAAGACCTTGGAAGGGAAAAAAAGGAAATTTAAAAAAAAAATTTGTTATAAAGGTGCTTACTTTGGTAATGTTTAAAACTCATGTGCATAATAATGAGTTGACCTTACAGGCTTGCTTCACAATGTATTCACCTTTTACGTAGGTCATTCCTGATTGAGGAAAAGTGCCGATTCCTGAGCAACTTTTCACTGCAGACAGCAGAAGTGGAATTACCTGGAGAGTTTTTGCTGCCAAAGGTAAGCTGAATATCTGAATTTCCTCGTCTACCAAGTTTTGCCCCTTCTACCAAGTCTGGCCCCATATTCTCAAAACTTTTTGAGCAAGAAACTCGAGATCATGCTCATAGTCTGGAAACTTTTACAGTCACTAACTTTATTTTGAATAAAGCTAGAATCACTGCACTTTCAGATTTTCTTAACTTATGTCTGCCAAATTAGACTGCACAATTTCGATGACATAAGTATCAATGACTAGTATCAAATCTGATTTTGGGGTTTTGAGCTTGAGTTTCTGATTCAGAAAGTTTAGAGAAAACGTGACTAGAAGATCATAAAACTTTGAGACCAAACTTGTGCTTGAGATTTTGGATCAGCCAGTAACAAATGACTTTATTTTCTGTAACATCACTTTTGATTAACTTAGTGAAAACTCAATCTTGAACTCAAGCGAGGCATTTTCTGTATTTGCTTGTGTTTAATGTGCTCACAACACAAAACAGCATTGATCCAGATTTTACATTATATGATGTGCTTGCAGATCAGAGACTAATTCGATTTGAGATTTCAAGTGAACAAAGTAAACTCTGATTTGCTAGTGCAGTTTTTTAAGTAATGGCATATATGTCCTTTGTATGGTCACATTAGGATGTAGATTATATATGGATTAGTATAGTATGATACCAACCTTCCTTCAAATAAAACAAAAGTGACTGTTCGTGACTATGTGTTCAGTTGCTGTGAGAACACAATATTGTTTGTGGGGTACCCATTTATGTGGATTTTTTATTTCCTGCAAACAACAACTTAAAAGTCTAAGAAACAATGATACTTCTGTATAAACAATAGAACTTCTTCCCCAATTCATGAATCTAAGTCCCAACAAAAGTATCATTGTGTACAATACCACAAAAACTGATACCCATGAAAGTAAATGAATTCAGAATTTTTTCGAGCCCACGTTAGTGGGAATTGAGACATAGCAGTCACTTTTCCACTGGCGTAAAAAATTTTAATATGAATGTAGTACAGTTATTGAAGTCTTGATAAGAATTGGGAAGGAAAATACAATAGATCTTATATCATCTGATCATAAGGAAAACTTTATGTTTGACTTGATTAAATATAAAAAATTCTTTTACATTTAGTGCTTGTAGTTTAGAAGTGCATCATTTTCTGATACCTGACTAGTATGTATGCATTAGCATTTAACAGCACCTCAGCATCATAGTGACTAGATCGTGCCAATTAGGAATTTTGCAAAAACTTCAGGAAGAAAAAACCTTTAAATTAAAGGTAATCATGAAGTACTACAAGAAAAAATAAAAGGTTAAGATTTTAAAATTCCATAGAATATGTATAAAATAAAATATAAATGTAAAAATTTAAAATCTGTAAAATATATGGTAAAGTAATAGTGACAACCTTTTTCAGTAGTACTATTCATCTTGCAGCACAGTCACTACTATGTGAGGATAGCCAGATTCATGCCAAGGGTTGAGATAGTGCAGAAACACAACACCGCAGCCAGGAGACTTTACATCAGAGGACACAATGGAAAGGTAGGGAACACAGCTGCATAAAGTTTAAAAAAAACGGTGTTTTTTTCTGCAAATTCAATATTGTGTGAAACAAATACAAAAGAATGTTAGAAAGAAATGCACTTACTCATGTACTGTATATACTCACTTATAAGTTGAGTCCAACTGCAAACTGCACAGACCCAGATCTGCCATAAGATAATGCCCCAGCAGATCTGGGACTAAGCAATTTGTTAGGTCAATCAGTAGAACAAAAAACATAGATCCTGCACTGTCTGCCATTTATGTGATGGCAGATCAGGGTCTGTGTTGTTTGCAGTTGGACCCATGTTATACGGTTTCATGATATGGAAGAATGTCACACAAGTTATGCAAGATGCATTAAATATGGCAGTAATTATGACCTTGTCACCATCCAAATGTCTTAAATTAAGAATTAATTGATATTTAGCTTTGCTGGTTTTGCCCTTGATATCACTGTTTATTTCCATAATATTGTATAAGGAATTATTGTGCCATCTGATTTTGTGATAGAATTGAAACAACTGTGGTAGTTGTGTGGGTGGATCTCTGTTAGGTTGGATGTAATTTTTAAATGCTGCTATGTATACAAATATTATTTAATTTCCTAAGGAACATTCTGAAGACTCTAAGGGTTATTCTATAATTATTGTAAATTAACTATTTTTTGTGGGAAACCAACTTTAGTGGATTTCTTGGTTGCTAATAACCACAAATTTAAGGATCCAGCAACAATGATTTTCTGTAGAATATCATGTACTACTTGTAATTGAATATATTTCATTATTTAATAAGAGACCAAAGTTGCAACCACCTCATTTTACACTCAGTCTATCTCAGAGTTAATAAGGCTATGATACTTTTAGGTAACAAGTCACATTATTTTGATGATGTCATAATGTAATGATACTGTCTGTTTAGTCTGAAAAGTAAGCATTGATTTTACAGAAGTGGATCCCTTAAATACCAACGAACATTTCATTTAAAAAAAACAAACTAAAACAATGGATACCCAGGAAGATAAAGGAATTGACAGTAAATTGTGGTGGGAGTGTACAAAATCCACTGCCTATCAAATTTTAATTAGATTTGCCAACATAGAACATTTGGAACACTCTCCAGTACCTCCACCACCAAATTTCAGCTAAAGGAAGTGCCTTCCAACCTCCAACCCCAGCCCTACTTTTAGTTATAGAACAGCCCCTAGAGCAGATTTAGACTGCTCAAGCTAAAAAATTAAAGGTAACTGCAGTAGCTCAGTTGGTAGAGAATTGGACTCATAATCCATAGGTCATGGGTTTGATACCTGCCTGGGCCAGCCCTCGTCAGCTGCCTCGGTATCCTTGGGAAAAGCACTTAGCTGTCATTTCCTCAGCATAATATAGCCAATACTGTGTTAAAAGTGCTGTTAACAGTAAAAATTTTAAAAAATTCAAACATAATGATACTATAAAATATTCCATATGTTTATGAGATAATACTGTCATATAAATGGTTAAATAAGGTCATTGGCAACTCATGATGCCATTTCACCTCTCTTTGATGGAAGCAATATTATAACCTCAGATAAATACCTGGAATATCAACCTATAAAATTGAGCTCCAATACTAATAATGAATCACATGATAATATTTTATTTTGAGGCAAAATGAAACAATTAAACCTTCCATGGAATGATGGCATAGACACATAAGTAAACCAATTTAACCTGTTTCTTATTGAAGATTTTATTGTCATGCCTATGTTAACAGGTAATGAGACAGGCAGATATGACAGAGATGCTGACCATTTATACTCAATTATAAGTTGAGTCCAACTGCAAAATGCACAGACCCAGATCTGCCATTGTATAATCCACAGGCAGATCTGGGTCTATGCAGCTTGTTAAAAGTAATCAGTAGAACAAACAACATAGACTCTGATCTGCTGGTGTATTATGCAATGGAAATCAGAGTCTATGTTGTTTGCAGTTGAACCCAACTCATAAGCAAGTATATACAGTAGTCTGCTTTTGTAAAATTAATGCATACAGTGCAGCTTGGAATGACATGAACATTACCCATGGATCATATAACCGTGAAAAATCTTTGAGGGGTTGCCTTGAAAATGCCTTCATTACCCGTGGATCATATAAACTTGAAAAATCTTAGAATTTGAGGGGTTGCCTTGAAAACAGTCATTACTCATGGATCATATCACCTTGAAAAATCTTTGAATTTGAAGCATTGCCTTGAAAACACTGTCATTACTCATGGATCATATAACCTTGAAAAATCTTTGAATTTGAGGCATTCCCTTAAAAATGCCTTCATTACACATGAATCATAAAACCTTAAAAAATCTTTGATTTTGAGGGGTTGCCTTGAAAATGCCTTCATTACGCATGGATCATATAACCTTGAAAAATCTTTGAATTTGAGGGGTTGCCTTGAAAATGCCTTAAATTTTGAAAAAGTTGGTTTTATCCTTGTAAGGTCCTTGAATTTGTTGAAAAACTCATTGAATTTTTTCCGAAACTCTTTAAATTTATCTAAAGGAGTAAAAAAAACTTTGAAACTGAATTAAATATATCACTTTTTAAATTCAGAATTTGTTATTTACCTATTTTCCCAAAATAGTGAATAATTAAATAGATAAATAAATAAAATGGGATCAAATTTACATCAGTAGTTACCAGATGGTGTAGCATCCCTCTGCTGTAGCAGCAAGCTAGTTCTGTTTTTTCTTCTACTTTTGTACCAATTAATGCAGTGATAAGCAAAGTAACATATGGAGAAAGTTAGTTTCCATCAAAAAAGATACTCATTGAAAACTTTAGAAAGTCCTTATAAACTAATTGAAATTCCTTGAAAATCATCTCTCAGGGGCTGTATGAACCATGTTACATGATGATATCATCAATATGGCATCACTTTTTAATAAGGTGTATCATACTGCTGTGAACACTGGGAGAGATTGGATGTTAAAAAAACCAGGCTGTGACTTATTAAATAATTAAAAAGAAAACATATCATACAACATATTAATTGCAATAACAACTCTGTGAAATACAATAATAAATTCAACAAAAAGTGTACAAAATCTTTGGCAATTTATAACCTGCAGTAAATCAGCTTCACATACCTTCTGTTGCAGGAAACCAGTGTGATCTCGATAATTGTGTCATAGTGACAAAATTCACCCACCAACATACATTTTAGTGACAGGGTACTTTTTCCCATACTTTTTCTGTGTATTGACCCTTACTTGAGGATAGATTAGCACAAGAAAATGCATATCAACCTATAAATTTCTTGAGTGATTTGGATTGCTTAGACCCTTAGCTATGTAAAAATGATTTGGATTGCTTAGACCCTTAGCTATGTACAAATAATTTGGATTGCTTGGACCCTTAGCTATGTAAAAATAATTTGGATTGCTTGGACCCTTAGCTATGTAAAAATAATCATTTTTTAAAGTTAAATACCAACATGTCACAAGCGATCAGTCTTGAATGTTGTATAATGTGCATCATATTGATGTTTATTTCACAAAACTCTTGTCTTTCACAACCCATGAAATTTGTCTTCTTTACAACAGATCTATCCCTACCTTGTTGTGAATGATGCGTGCCTGACAGAATCCCGCAGAGAGGAAAGGGTATTACAGCTTCTCAGGATGCTCAATCACTTCCTCAGCAAGCAGAAGGTACAGACACTTTTAACAAATTACAGAAAATACTATCAATATGCAGCCATGGAGCTTGAGTTTGTGATTTGTTGTTTTAACGCAATCTTCCAACACATGATAGGCTGTACATGGCGGCCAGTATATTTGGTGGAGGAAGAACCCAGGAAAACCCTGGGAAGAACCACTGATCCATGGGAAGCTACTGGCAAGCTTTCACACATGCCCACTTTGGCCAAGTCGAGACTCGAACCCACATGGACAGAGATGAGATGTCAGTGATCTGTAAAGGCGAGCGCCTTAGTCCACTCAGGCACCCAGGGCATCACCATGGAGCTTGAGTCCTTCCAGTTGTGCCATCAGTTTATTTCTGACTTCTAACTCTACTGGTCATTTACCAGAAGAGACTATGGGATGGCCTGTCATCTGTCTGTCTGTCTGTTAGCACAAGTTTGTTATCAACATTTCTCCTGAACTACATGGGGAGAATTGCTATGAAACTTTACACACACATTCTTGATCCTAAATGAAAAATGGTGCAGCTTGAAAATCTTGTTATTGCTGCTCCTTCTGTACAGGTAGTAATATCAACATGGAGTTTTAATTAAAAGACTTCTTATGATGTCTTGTTGTTCCTAAATGAAAATATTGCCAACCTGACATCCACAATGGCTGCCATGGCAACCATCTTGAAAGTTTTGTTATTGCTACTCCTCGTGGATGGAAGGTCATATTGAGATGGAGTTTTCACCAGAAGACTTCTTATGGTGTCTAGTTGGTCCTAAATGAAAATGATGCTGAGCTGACATTCAGTATGGTCATCATGGTAGCCACGTTGAAAATCTTGTTATTGCTATTCCTCCTGAATGCATGGTCATATCAACATGGGGTTTTCACCAAAAGACTTCTTATTATGTCTAGTTGGTTCCAAATGAAAATGGTGTTGCTCTTACATTCAGTATGGCCACCATGGTGGCCATCTTGAAAGTCTTGTTCTGTTTCAAGAATATGAGAAGTGGTTTCAACACTTGGCAGTTAAAAAGAAGAAACAGTCTTGTATGCTTTTAGCACAATGCTGCCTTATCTCAGCAATTTGTTCTTTATGAGGAATGTCACTTTCCAACGATGGGTTTTTAATTAGGAGTACAAGATATCTTAAGAAGTTTTTCCAGTGAAAATCCCATGCTGATATGACCATCTGTTCAGAAGAAGAAGTAGTAGTAATAAGATTTTCCACGGTGACAGTGCATCTTAGAGCTCTGATTGGCACCATTTGCCTCTGCACTAAATAATCTATTTATGTTGCTATGCTGTCAACCACCAAACCAAACAAATTTTATGCTTGAGGCTGCATGAAGACATTTGCTTACATGTCACTTGATTGAAATAACAGCATGGATCATGTGCCTTTGGCAAGTTTTGAGCATGGTGTTTCTGACATTTGTTGAAATGCATAAATAAAAAATGATTCCTTATGTTTGTGAAATATTGAATTTTGATGATGTCCTCATTATAAGTAGTCCAAGTTTTCTCTGACCTTTCCCCATTTTAGACAGTTATGTTGGTGTGTGAGGTCAGAACGTATTCCCTATCGAAAACATGGAATTCATTGAAACTAAATGTAGTGACATGGGGTAGTTACTGTAAACAGGGGCTAGCAAAATTAGGTGACATAGTACTTAACCCTTCCAGCCTGGTAGCAATAAGTTTAATATTTATCTTCTCAGACATAGCAATTAACACAAAATTGTAACTTTAATAAGCCGAGCTTCAACAACCTCTTTGGGATTCAATGAATATTGATATCAGAAAAAAACATGTATAATCCTAATATTAATACATTTTACTTACATTCATAAATTGATCAAAGTCTTCTGATTGCAGTACTTAGCATAAATTGAATTGCATAAAGTTGATCGATCAAGGAAAGGTTAAGTCTTTGGCCCAATTGCAGGCTTGTGCAAGCCCACTTGCAGTATTACTACTGCTGCTACCAATTTTTTATTTTCTTAAAAAATGCTAAAGAAAATGGATCATGTGGCCTGTACCCCAGAATGGCTTTATCACCAAATAATCTGACAAAAAAATGTGCATTTATCAGGTAATTGGCAAATGGACCATTCCCTTTTCAGGAGACATCCCGTCGACTCTTGTACTTTACTGTGCCACGAGTGATTGCAGTCTCACCACAGATGAGATTGGTGGAAGACAACCCATCATCCACATCTCTTTTGGATGTCTACAAGCAGGTATGGAATTTATGTTTGTCTCAGCTGTGTTAGCAGACAGGGATACATAGGTGCCACTTTTATTACAGTAACATGGGTGGCATCAATGGAAAAAAATAAATGAAATAAATAAAAATCAAAATTTTGTATTCAAAATACATTATAACACTGTCTTGCAGATGAGATGTGCTTGTAACAGGATGAAGCCAGGTTGGGATTGGATTTAGCGAAGACACTGAAAGCAATTTTGTGAATGAGATGCTTATTTATAATGTAATTGATCAATGAATGAATCTAACATCATACTTATGCGTATAAAGTCCAACAATGGAATTAACAAAATGATGTGCGCCAAGTTCAACAACTGATACAAGGAAATTATATCATCCATAATTGGAACTAATAAGAACACGTAACTTCAGCGAGAAATCAAAAAAGTATCAACGTATTTAACTTATAAACAAATATAGTTGATATGTGGATCTATCACCATGGATGATCAATGTACATGTATATAATTTATAGACAAATATGAACAATGTATGATTCTGTCACCAAGGGTGCTCAAAGTATATGATCTATACACAAATATGAATAATGTATGTTTCATCCACAAGTAGGATGTATGTATTATTGATTTTCACTCATATAGCGATATTGAATTATTGATTTCACTCATATAGTGATATTGAATAATATTAATTCAAAAATGGAACATATGTATCTCATGGCATCCAGTTGGCGATCATGATGTATTTCTGGTTCCACAGCTCTCGTAGAATGCTCAAGGAGCCACCATCGACCCCAGCATCCGAGTTGTACAAAACCCCACAGTTCCATGACTAGCCGTCACAAAAACAACTAAAATATATAATGACTGAGCCGTGTACTACATGAGACACGGTTAAGTACGAATACAATAATATACATTACACATGCACACACATGAATTGAGTTCATTGCACATTAAATCGTTTCATCCGAACTACGGTACGAGATTATTATTATAATAACCACATTCATACATTAATATGTGTCAGACACAAATAATCTCACTGAATTATAGGAACTTGAACATTACTCATCCTTCAATGCATGCAATGTATAATTGAATTCAATTTGTCTGTTCAGTTATAAAAATGGCTAACTTGAAACAGACTATAGTCTATCTGATAGCATGGCGTTATGTGACATAGAACTGACTCTCTGTAAAATTTAGAATAAATTCCCAAACATTAAATCTATAAAACAATTCTATCACATAAAATAGATAACAAGAAAGAATACAATTTTATATTTCACATACCTATGCAGCTGAAGATTGCTCCTATAAAGTGGACAGCTTCCTGACAACATGTTGTATTGTGATTATACATAGAGAATAAATTATAAGTACCCTGGCTGTGGTGAAAATGCAGTCAGAGAACTCGAGGTAATTGGGTTTCTCACTGCAGTCACTTTGCTCATGCAGCATAGGATGAACCGAACTCAGTATTTTGAAATGCCTAAAGCCGAAAAATAAAGCACCCTCAGATAATGCTGTATATGGCAGCGAAACCTGAGTACATTTTTGTTCATATATAAAGCATTAATATTTTACTACACATGATTCCATGACAGTGCTGTTCCTTGCAACCCTTGTTTTTGCTCTAAGTTTGGTTGTGAACCATGCAGGATGATTTTACTGTAAATTCTTGTCATGATTGACTATCAAACTCCCAATTTCTTTTAAATATGTACCAAAATTACAGTCTTTGCATTTTGCAAAAGAAAAAAAAAATAGAGATCCTTGCTAATCTGGTTCATGATCTAGCATATCTAAATTTGTGCTAGCTTCAGAAATTAGTGGTACTATCAATAAAAAAATTTTAAACTCTTGCTCATGGGCACTTCTTAGTTCTTGTACAGCTGTGTTGTTAATGACGTGAATATTTATTTTTTTTACTGGGGTGTGGGGTGGGGCAAATTTTGCTGTTTCTAAATTTTGAAAATTTTGTATTTATGACATTTTTGTGGTTTACTTATGTTATGTACATCTGTTACTCAACCCTTGACAGTATGTCTCTATTGCTTCATTTTTTTTACTTGTTTGATTGTTTATTGTTTTTATTCCAGAAATTATAGAAAACTCAACCATTTTATAAATTTGAAACATTGTCCTCATTTTCAGAGATGCAGTAAGCGAGGAATTGAGCATGATGCTCCAATTGCTCGCTATTACGAGAGACTAGCCACAGTCCAGGCTCGTGGGTCACAGGCAAGTCACCAGGTTCTACGAGACATCCTGAAGGAAGTTCAGAACAACATGGTGCCTCGTGGATTGCTGAAAGAGTGGGCACTACACACCTTCCTAGATTCCACAGATTATTGGATCTTCAGAAAAACAGTAGGATTTTATTTCTCAATCCAGTATATCTTTTAATCTTTTTTGTTGTTTTCCAACAGTAATGTATCTGTTTCATTCTTCAGGGAATATCATTAAATAAATCACTTTCAGTAAGTCTGAATTATTGTGGAGAACACTCAACAATTTCTAGATGCCTTACACATTTTGTTTAGAATTCTTGGAGTCTTCTATCTGAATTTATACATAAACTTTAGATTTTCCTTTAGCTTTGTTGTTTACTTTCCCAGGGCTCAGGATTTTTTTTTTCTCCTAGGACTCATCCCTGGGACGAGTGAGTTTCAATAGTTACTCGTCCCAGTCCTCATTATACTCAACAGATTTCACTGATGACACATTTACTAAGAATCACATGCACCTGATGCATGCTTTATGCTAAAATGGGTCAAAACCATGAAAATATTGTGTTCTAATACATGGCTTCTTAGATGAAAATATAATAAGAGACAAGGTTTGTAATTCGAGATATTGCAGTTGCATACATAGCCCTTGATTTCTTAGTGGTATTCACATTTACAGGGATACCTTTCAGTATTCTAGAAGTCATTTTAATGTTGATAAATTTCCTTTCAACAAGTTATCACATATCTTTATGAGTTAGATAAGGGAGAAGTTAACAAACAAAAAATGGCAAAATTTTATGCTTTTTGTCTGGTCAGATATTGTTATGATTGCCCCAGATTACCGGTATTTTCAAGACTGTACAGCTTTTTTAACACATTGTCACACTAAAGCAACGATGCAGTAGATGTTTATATATGCATGTAATTACTTTTTGCAAGACAAATGTCGGTGACTTGCATTTCAAATAAGAATTCCAACCATCTCAATTTCCACCAATTTATCCATTTTGGTCAAACCTCCATTCTAGAGAGCTATTCATGGGTGCCAAAAAAAGGAAGATTGTTGATTGGCCAAAAGAATTAGAACATTTCTAGGTCAATTAAATTTCTACCAGTCAGTTTTTGTTTTGACAATATATACATTATAAATAGAGTACAACAGCATGAATTATGTGAAAGTTAGTGGAATTGGATGAGACACTTAAAATAACTAGTTCTAATGCAAGTTTGCAACATTTCTGCTGTGAAAAGTAATTACATAAAAAAATATCTAATGGCATCTTCCCTTTGGCGTGAAAAAGCATTGAAGCTTCAGTCTTGAAAATATCGGTGACCTGGGCAAGTGTAATGATGCCTGACCAGATGCAAAATCACAAAAATTGGCATTCTTTGTCTCATAACTTCTCAGAGGTCTGACTCATAAAGATGCGTGATAGCTCGTTTTGAAAAGGGAAGCTTTCTAAACATCAAAATGATGCTTAAATTACTGAAAAGTGTCACTGACAATGTGAACACCATTAAGAAATCGAGGGCTTGGTGTGAAAATGCAACATAATATGTTCATTATTTTTACCCATTTTAGTATCAAACTGATATTGGGTACCTGTGTACCAAAAAAAAGTTGGCTTCCTTTGCGACATGTTCTAGACTGCCAACCAGTAGGTTAATTAGGCACAAATTATCTATAATTGATGCACACTAAATGTTCAACTATGTTGAACTTAAGCACTTATTAAAGGTAGAAAATGCATTCAGATTTATTCTCAAGGTACGAATCTGTATCTGCTTGAACCAAAGACGAGTACATAGAAAAGAATACTCGACCCAGCCAATTTTAACTTGGTCAGGATGAGAGGACAAGTGGTTTTCCTGAGTTCTGCTTTCCAGATTTTCATTGTCATTTTAATATCTAGTTTTATTTTTACAGTTTACAGTTCAGCTGGCTCTGATGGGCTTTGCAGAGTTTGTTCTTCACCTTTCACGGATGAATCCTGACATGATGTACCTTCATCAGGATTGTGGTTACCTCAATGTCTCCTACTTCAAATTTGACATTGATGACCAGTCAGGTACATTTAAGTCTTTAAACTCAATGCTCTTTATTTTGGTTTGTAAATGAATTATTATAAAAATAATTGTTGATGTCTTCATCATTAATGTGAACATTGTGTCATCATCATCATCATCACTGGAACACCACCACCATCATCGCCATCACCAATACCACCATGTCATCATCATCATTCAAAGTGTATACAGTATTCAATCTACATAATTTGTATCTTGAGTGTGGTTAGAAATCTTTTGTCAGATATTGACCTAATTTAGCTGAAGACAAGCGTGCTATCAAGATTCTGCATCATTTGAGTGACAGAAATAATTCTTGTTTGTTGCTGATGGCAGTACTGTTCCTCCCTTTTGTATATTCTGCCTAGAGGCTGGGGTATATTGTAATCATGTCCATTCGTTCATTTGTCTGTTCAGCACACAATCTGATTAGCATAACTAGTCCTGCAGTTTTTGATGGATTATCCTGAAATTTGGTAAATACTATGGTCATGACCTAAAGATGCCCATATTGACAAATCACTTTACTACTGCATTTTTGTTACAGTTATTGCCCCTTCTGCCTTGTAACTTAATACATTATATGACTTAATCTCATTAGTACAACTAGTCCCACAGTTTTTGATGGATTTGTTGTGAAACTTTGTAAATATTATGGTCGTCATCTGAAGATGCGCATATCAACAAATCACTTTGTTCCCATATTTTTAATAATAGTGATTGCCCTTTTTGACTTGCAGCTGAATGCAATGTATAACAGGATATTCTGAACGTAACGAGTCTCACAGATTTGAATGAATCACCATGAAACTTGTTAAATGTTATGCAATTTGTGTTATATTTATTGCCCATTTTGACTTTGAGCCTGATGTAGTGTCAGACAGAATCTTGTGGACACAGCTAATCTCACAGTTTTCAATGGATTGCCATGAAATTTTGTATAATGTTATGGTCAACATTTGAAGATGTACATTTCACGAAATCACTTTGTTCTGGCAGTTTTTGTTAGAGTTATTGCCCTTTATGTCCTGCAGCTAAATGCAGTGTAAGACAGAATCTTGTGAATGCAGCTTGTTTTGCATTTTTTATATGGATCACTATGAAACTTGCTACATATTGTGGTCATCATCTAAAGACGCACATATTGACAAATCATTATGCTCCTGTGATTATTGTAAGTGCTATTGCCCTTTTTGGTTTAAAGCTGGACAGTATTTTATGAGTGCAGCTACTGTTGCACTTTTTAGTGGATTGCTGTTAAACTTAGTACATATTATGGTCATCATCCTTTTTGACCAATCATTTTACTCACACTGTTTTCAAAAGAGTTATGCGCTTTATTTTACTATAGACTCGTCTCAATCATGCTGTAGGTGTGGGATGCAGGGAAGATGGATGTATATTTACATGAGCAAATTACTCATTGTACCTCTGGTTTTCCTTTCTGGAATAAACATTACAAATCCTTCATTGGTTCGTCTTTATATTATATATTTAACCATCAATGAACTTATTCATCATTTGCAGTGAAATCCCTCCATTCTGTTACAAACAATTTTTTCCTCACCTCTATGAAGTAGAAGAGAGTTTTTGTAGTACCTCTGAAGTCCACATTGGCATTGATGTCGGCATTGGCAGCTGTCGGCATTGGCAGCTACACACATAATAGCACATACATATATACAGACTCACTTCACTGCATCTCGATCATTCTTTCTTCCTAGGTCCTAGGCAACTGTTTGGAGTGGGTTTTATGGCATCTACCTGAGAGACAATGGGGGGGGGGGGGGTCAGTTTTGTACATGTGCATTACTTTTACATTCTTTTTTAAGTTCTACATTTAGCTCATGACCACATAGTTTTTTTGCACCCTGTATACATATTGTTATACCTTGAATCATAAACTTTGTGAGGGGATGGATCTTGATAAGTACCATAGCCTCATCACAAAAGTAGGTCACTGTGACCCACATTTCATGCTTCACTGATTCTGGGTAAATTTTGAGTTTTAAGTTTATTTCTCATGCATATTCCTGCTAGAATCTTTAAACTAGATGATTGTATGCACCTCTATTAGTACCAGACCCTTACAACAAAAGGTCACTGTGACATACATTTCACATTCTGATAGCTTAGGTTTTTGCATTTTGTTCGTGACCACATAAGTTGTTTGCTTGTTATGTACATACTGTCCTTCCTAGAATCACAAAACTTGATGAGAGGATGCATCTAGGTAAGTATTACGCCTTCATTAAAAAAGTAGGTCACAATGGTTTATATCTTATGATTCACTGACTTTGGTTCAATTTTGTATTTTGAGTTTATTTCTTAAGGATTCTTCATATTTGAATCATGAAACCAGATGATAGAATGCATCTCTATTAATATCACAACTTTGCAAAAAAAAAAAGAAGGTCACTGTGACCTATATTTCACATCTTACTGGCTTTGGTTAAGTTTTTAATTTATGACTCCATAGATTGTTTGCATGCTGCATGCATACTATCCTACCTAAAACCATGAAACTTGATCAGGGAATGCATTTTGACAAGTACTTCACCCTTGTTGCAAAAAGAAATCAGAAATCTCTGTGACCTATATGTCATGCATCAGTGTTTAATGTTAATTTCTTGGGTACTGTTTATACTAGAGTCATGAAGGTTGAGAATATGTAATATTATCTTTGATTTTATATACATTTTACAGAATTGTAACAGCTTTACATTTTATATTTTATCGTGTTGTACTTCATGTTTACATTTATTTGAAAGGGTTTATCTTCCTAAATTTTGGTGCTATTCATTTTACATTTTTTGAAATTTACCTTTAGTTGGCACCATATAGCGACTATTGTGCTGAGGTGCCATAAAACATTACTACATACATACATACATTGGATGCATCTAAGTTAGTACTACACCCTCACAACCAAATAAAGTCACTATGACCTACATTTGATGCTGTACTAAAATAGTTTAAGTGCCTGTGCTTAGATCATCACCACATAGATTTTTGCATGATTTACTAACATACACAAAAAACCCTTCATGACAAGTGTTGTTGGAATTTGGAATAACTGTGTATTCACTGGTAACATTTTCATAGTGTTGACTATCATTGTAGATTGTGTTAGTTTACAAACAAGTTAACTGTGTAGTGTAAATATGTATGAATAGGCATTAAATGTGTAGACTGCATGCATTTCATTTAAAGTCTTAGATGTAGTGACCAATCAGTGTGATTACTATACATGAACTGTGCTTGTAATAGTGGTCACATTGGTTGTCAAGTTACTCAAAGCCTGTGACTTTCACCCATTAAAATATTACTTCTAGGGGTGGACAATAATAACAGCTTATGAAGCAGATCTTATGAAAAAAGAAGAAAAAAATGACTTGTTGCAGTGCCTCTACTTTGATATCATAGAAAAGGATTTCTGTTTGTATTTTTTTTATATCCTGTAATCCGTGTCACTGGGGCCAACATTTCTTAGGTCAAGATCACTTTAGCCTTGTTTTATTTTCTGGATAATAATTATTGTTAACAATGACTTCTGGAGACTACTGAAGCTTCATAGACTTGATTATATTCTTGTTAAAACTGTTATTATACCAGTCTACACAATCATCATAAGATACCAGTCTACACAATCATCATAAGATACCAGTCTACACAATCATCATAAGATACCAGTCTACACAATCATCATAAGATTTAATTATTGATCTTGGATTAATTTTCCCTCATTTTACTTTGCAGGTGAACTGGATTCTAACAGACCAGTTCCATTCCGATTGACCCCAAATATTGCTGAGTTTTTGACACCCACTGGAGTGTGTGGCCCTCTTACTGCATCCATGGTGGCTGCAGCACGCTGTCTGGTTCAGCCACAGTACAAGTTACCCAGCTTCCTCAGGGCCATTCTGAGAGATGAATATATTACCTGGCATAAAAAGGTATGTTTAACCATTGGTCATTTCAATTTGTCATGGTTTGTCCTGCTGTCTTCTACATTTCTTCTTTGATTTTGTGTGACTAAGGTTGTATATCTGGTCCTATGTCGACAAACTCCTTGACTTGAGTGTGCATTCAGACTCAAACATTGTTGCACTGAAAACCATCAGAGTAGTTGACTTTCATGAAATCAAATACCCCTATTTAACTGCATCCTTCACATGAACATATTGCAGATTCTGAATATTGTGTATGTACATTTGTTTGCTCATTACCAACCATCCAGAAGTTTAGTTTAAGTGCAAGTTGAGGAGTGTCATAAATGGTGGGTTTGGCCTAGTGTTCTCAAAACTTCATAGAATAAAACTGGAACTTCATGCACAGAGTTTTAAAAATGTGAGTATTTTCCAATTTCTCTTGGAGTATAGTTAGGATCATAGATCTTTATGGAATTTTGTTGTCTTTCCTTCTATGCTAAATTTCCAGGATATATTCTGTGCATTATATCTTCATTGTATTTGGTACACCCATTTTTGTCAGGTGTATCATGTTATGGTGTTATGTGTGCATCCATCCATTAACATTTGCTTGTTTGGTCCATTACTTCGTGATGGTTGGAGATATTTTCATGAAACTTGCCCCAAGTATATTTCAATTACTAGACTGTGTGTCACAAAAATTAGCCATCTCCCGTGCCTATAGTCAAGGTAAAATGTAATTCTGTGTGGCTTGTATCCTTGTATAGAGTATAACTTTGAACTACTTAAAATATTTGAATGAAACTTTAATCAGTTATATATGATGACTAAACAGTGTCTCACATGCCATAGCCATGGCCCTAACCTAGTGTAAAGACCACTGCAAGGTAAATTGCCACTCTGTGACTAGTATCCTTGTCTGTAGTACAGCTTTTGAACCACTGAAGATATTTCAATGAAACTTTAACCAATTATATATCGTGACTAGACAGTGTTTCACATACCATAGCTGCCATGCCCCATGCCTCAGGGTCAAGGTCACCATAAGAGATAATGTCAGCTGGTGTCCTGTTTTCATATCTTGGCTGTCACATTTTTACTCCTACAGATATTTTGATGAAACTTACCCAGATTCATGCCTTATCATACAGTAGTCAAGTCCCTAACACAGAGGTCAAGGTCACTAGTATGGAAAGGGTCATGAGATGGGCATATCATGTACTCTTGTTTAGGATTCTGTGCTGTTTTTATGGTTACAAAAGTTTTAGACTATAGGGCCTCAACAAGTACTAGATGACCCATGGTTTCCTGAAAATCATGAATTTTTGAGCAGACACTGCCATATAAATGACACCTGCTAGAAAAGGATATTTCTCCGCCCTAATTTTTATGATCATTTTCAATTTATACTAAATACAGCTGTATATAAAGGTCATTGTGTGGTTCATTGAGTGTCTTTTATTTTAAAATTCCTACAGTGTAAATTGAAAACGTAATATTTCTAGCCTTATACTGTAAGTGCATTTACACAAAATATGGTTCAGGGTCCAGGATTTTTTTTCTCCAAACACTGTCGCTCGGATGAGTGCATTGCAACAGATACTTATCCTCCTGGTCTTCACTTTACACAACAAAGTAAACTTATCCACTATACTACTTACTACAAAACCACAGGCACCTGATGCAAGCTTGATGCTAAAATGGGCCCAGACCATGAAAATATTATGTTCTGAGTGAAGGCAACGAGTTTACAACCCTTCTGATACATAAATATATAATAAGAGACAAGGTTTGTAATTCAAGAAATTGTAGTTTGACACCTAGCCCACCATCACTTAATGGTGTTTTTTTTTTTGTTTTTGTGTGTGGACACTTTATAGTAATCCTGGTGTCATTTTAATGTGGAGAAGTTTTGCTTTTCAACCAGCTCTTACACATCTTATAAGTTCCATACGTGGGAAGTTAAGAGCCAGAAAATATCTCATAATTTTGTGATTTTTCATATGGTCAAACTGGTTTACATTTGGCCCTGGCAATAGGTATTTTCAAGACTGCACAGCTTTATTGATACATTGCCATGCCAGAGTGAAGATGCCAGCAGATGATTTTGTCAGTATTAAATTTCTTTTTACATGAAAAATGTTGCTAACTTACATTTGAAAGAAGAATTCCAAGCGTCTCTGCAATTTTCACTCCTTTTTGTAGTCAGTACTGTATTTACCTAATATCTTGGACAAGAAAAAATAAATGATTTTTTCCTGTCCCATAACTTAAGGTTAAACTTTTTTTTTACCTAGATCATATGTCCCAAAACTTACATAAACAAATCAAATTGTCTTGAACCCCCCCCCCCCCCGCATGTTACAATAAAGTAGGTAAAGAGAACGCTTATTTGATAATATACTGAAATGGTTTTATCTTCAATTCCTGGACATTCTTTTCAGCCAGTAGAGCATCAGTTTGATTGATTGGTTGACAGTTTTCATCTTCTGAGAAGAAAACATTACCAAAACAAAAATCATCTATTGGTGTTGTGACTTCTTTTGTAAGTTGAAAATTATCACTTGTTGTCAGCAATTATATTATACAGTCCTGTATATTACTATTATGATCTCAAAACAAAAATTTCACAGGCATAACATTTTGGTGAAAATTATGTTCCTTGCTAAATTTGCAAACATTGTATGCTGACTACAAAATTTTATTGACAAGATTGTCATTCAACCCAAAGCACAAGCTTTATTTCTACTACATTTGCCATATCCTGACATCAGCGTCGTTCATCCCAAAACACCTGCCTTATTGGTGACAGTATCATGACATGAGTGTCATTAATTCAGAACACCTGCCTTATTGGTGTCATTCATCCCAAACCACCTGCCTTATTACTACTACATTTACATTATTCTGACATGGGTGTCATTCATCCCACACACTTGGCTTATTACTACTACATTTACAATATCCTGACATGGGTGTCATTCATCCCCAAACACCTGCCTTATTACTACTACATTTACAATATCCTGACATGGGTGTCATTCATCCCCAAACACCTGCCTTATTACTACTACATTTACAATATCCTGACATTCATCCCCAAACACCTGCCTTATTACTACTACATTTACAATATCCTGACATGGGTGTCATTCATCCCACACACCTGCCTTATTACTACTACATTTACAATATCCTGACATGGGTGTCATTTGGCTTATTGCTTCTACATTTACAATATCCTGACATGGGTGTCATTCACCCCAAACCACTTGCCTTATTACTACTACATTTACAGTATCCTGACATGGGTGTCATTCATCCCACACACTTGCCTTATTACTACTACATTTACAATATCCTGACATGGGTGTCATTTGGCTTATTGCTTCTACATTTACAATATCCAGACATGGGTGTCATTCACCCCAAACCACTTGCCTTATTACTACTACATTTACAGTATCCTGACATGGGTGTCATTCATCCCACACACTTGCCTTATTACTACTACATTTACAGTATCCTGACATGGGTGTCATTCATCCCAAAACACCTGCCTTATTGCTACTACATTTACAATATCCTGACATGGGTGTCATTCATCCCAAAACACTTGCCTTATTACTACTACATTTGCCGTTTAGACCTATGTGTGCGAGGTGAACACTATCAGATTCACTTTGGCCTCTTGTTTTTTTTTATATGTGCATATATGCTTATTGATAGTGAAATCGATTAAAATACAATAATTTATTGAGAGTTAATATATATGCAGATGTATCTTTTAAGTTTTTTTTTTAATATCTAAAAGGTAATGAAGTGAAACTGGAACAAAGAGGATCTGTGTGATGAAAAAACAAAAAAATGATTATGTTTTAAATGTTGTACATTATCTGAACTAGGGCTAGTTTAACAATTGATAAAAAAAGGTACACATTTATAGATAAAAGACTAATACATTTTCACTGCCAAGACATAGCGTTAAGTTGCCTATTTGACCCAAGTTTTAAGGCCATCACTCTAGCCTGGGATATTTTGGTGGCTGCCCATGAAATATGCATTATATTTGGGCCAGTGAATGAAAGCTTTAAGCTATGTCTACGTCATCTGTTGCATGTGTTTCTGGCAAGGTTATGTCAAATATTATGCGACTTTCTAGATTAATCCTGCTGCTTGATTTACAATTTAATACAACAATTTATCTGAATCAAGCCAAAGTGTCAAATTACTGGCCACTTACAGGAAACAGAATTTGCTTCATGCCTCCAAGGGCCACATTTGACACAATCATTTAGGGCAAATATGAATAAGTAAAAATATTTTCAAGTCACAAGTATTGGCTGATTGATCAGGCATAGCCCCATTATGACAGATCTGTTTCTGTCCAATTACACATACACCATATTCTTGCCATCTCAGATCTGTTAGTAATGCATTGCTAATGAAAATGCAGATTATGATATGGAATGGCACAATTTATGCAGAAATGGAATATTGAGAAATTGTCATTTATCAGTCGTGCTTTTGTATGCTGGCTTGTGGGATGTTGGGGGATAAATGGAGACTAATGAATGTCTATTGTATATTCTTGCTTATAAGTTGGGTCCAACTGCAAACAGCATAAACTCTGATATGCCATCGCATAATATGCTGGCAGATCTTGGTCTATGTTCTTTGTGCTACTGATTGCTTCAGAAAAACTACATAGGCCCAGATCTGCTGTCACATAATGAGATGGCAGACCTGGGTGTATTCACTTGACAGTTGGCTCAGACTTGTAAGTGAGTATATACAGTAGTTTCTGCTGTCACATAATGAGATGGCAGACCTGGGTCTATGCACTTGACAGTTGGCTCTGACTTATAAGTGAGTATATACAATAGTTTCCTTGTTCTGATGCCTTCTTGCCAGGATTAAAGCTGTCATAAAGAGAAGAGCATATGTTGCAGAATTTGTTATTAGTTTCCAGTATATTCGATAGCGGTTTGATTGCATCAATTAATTATTCTCCACACCAAAATATTACACACTCACCTTTTGACTTCAGGCAAGATATTGTTTAACTATAATTGTGCTTTTTTGGGGGCATAAATTTATGTGCAAAACATGATAGTGTAAAACAAGACATTATTTATCCTTGTCAGTCTTTCATTTGTCTGTCATCAGTGAAATGGTAAATAATGTGCCTTGACAATTTATGGCTAATTGTTGAAGATATGATTACATATGACTTTTTGGCTTTTTTTTTTTTAAAGCAAGTTATACAAAAAGAGATCACTTCAACAGTAGTATAATCCAGAATTGTGCATGATCCACTAATGAGAAAGCTTCTCAAGTGCTACTTTCACTGGCAGGATATAGCATTTTGCTGACCAGTAGTTTTTGAATCAGACTTCCAAAAGATGTGTCAAAACTTTAACATTAAACTTCTTCAGTTTCAATTTTGTAAATTTAATTTATGAACAAACAGTTTTAATTATTGAATATACTGCTATGCGATTAAGGTTGAATCATTGATTCAAAAATGTACCAACCTTTAAATAAATTAAAGTTAAAGAGCAATATCATCTAGATTATATGGCTATAAGTGACACATTCACATGACCAATTTAGCATGCTATTTTAGAAAATACAAAACAAATGAAAAACACACTTGGCATATGCTGTTAAATACAATTTTGAATTAAATACTACTCGAGCTGTCTTTGATTGATGACTTGTTTGGTCACGTTCATTGTACTCATGCTTTTCTAAATAAATGTAGGAACCATGATCTGCCCACCTCAAGATACATACACCCATCTTGGAATATGTGCAGAAAATAATCATGGAAAAATTGGACTAAACTTGAAGAGTAACATGGTCACAAGGTTACAATTGACCTTTTATATCATGGGAGATCTTTGTTCTACTGATTACTCCTAATAAACTGCATAGACCCAGATCTGCCAGTGCATTATGCAATGGTAGAGCTGGGTCTGTGCAGTTTGCAGTTGGATCCAACTTATATGTGAGTACATATGGTAGTTTGCTGCTGTAGATGTCAGAGTCAATTGAAATAAGTATTTCTTGCGAGAGTAAATGTTAATGTCCATAGCATACAATCTACATACTGTACCATTTGTACTCGCTTATAATCCCATACCAACTGCAAACTGTGTAGACCCAGATCTGCTGTTGCATAATGTGCCAGCAGATCTGGGTCTATGTAGTTTGTAAGGACTAATCAGTAGAATAAAAAAAAACATAGATCCTGATCTGCAGGCGCATTATGCAACGGCAGATCAGGGTCTATGTTGTTTGCATTTGGACCCAGCTTATATGCGAGTATAAACAGTATATACTTGCTTAAACATCAGGTCCAGATGCAAACTACATAGACCCAGATCTGCCATTGCATAATGCACTGGCAGATCTAGGTCTGTGCAGTTTGTTAGGAGTAATCAGTAATAACAAACAACACAGACCCTGATCTGCTGGCACACTATGCAACAGCAGATTAGGGTGTATGTTGTTTGCAGTTGGACCTGGCTTATAAGCGAGTACGTACAGTATTTAACACTGATTATTCCAAAATGTAGATGAAGAATCAAATGTCATTTTTTATCAACAACTTTGGCTTTTCTGTTTTCAGAAACAAGAGGAGCTGAATCCTGGCACAGAACCATCAGATATGGAGGGAGAGCAGCTCATCAGCATGGTTACTAAAGCAGTGTCAGCCATAACTACTCGCCTTCAGAGTAAGTGAACCAATACTTTAGTTACAACACATATTTTCAAAAGTCCATGTATACCTTAAACAAAGTGACATGGTGGTTTGAACTGTGATAGGAATACTGCACTCCCTCACTATAAGGCTATTCATTATAACACAGTTCCTATTTTAAGGCAAGTATGGTCATGGATCCCATTTCATTAAATGATGGTAAAATTATATGTACCATGTACTTCATTATAAGATGGTCTCACTATAAGGCAGTATACTGTGGCTCCCATGGACAGCATTATAATGAGGGAATACAGTATAATATACTTCATTATAAGATGGTCTCACTATAAGGTGGTATACTCTGACTCCCATGGACATTATTATAATGAGGGAGTACTGTATAATATACTTCATTATAAAGTGGTCTCACTATAAGGTGTACTCTTTGACTCCCATGTACAGCATTATAATGAGGGAGTACTGTATAATATACTTCATTATAAGGTAGTCTCACTATAAGGTGTACTCTGACTCCCATGTACAGCATTATAATGAGGGAGTACTGTATAATATACTTCATTATAAGGTGGTCTCACTATAAGGTGTACTCTGACTCCCATGTACAGCATTATAATGAGGGAGTACTGTATAATATACTTCATTATAAGGTGGTCTCACTATAAGGTGTACTCTTTGACTCCCATGTATAGCATTATAATGAGGGAGTACTGTATAATGTACTTCATTATAAGGTGATCTCACTGTAAGTCAGTATATTTCATGGCTCCCATGAACAAAATTATAATGAGGGAGTGCTGTGTATTTATTTAAGGTTTAGCAAATACTTTATATGAATGAGATTCATCCGTACAAAGTTTACCTAATGCATGCACATTAATGCCTGTTTTTCAAGTGGACTCGACCTTAATGAATATTTTGATGAAAGGTTAAACTGCCAGCTTTGGTCAGACTATAATAATTGTGTCTTGAGGCACATTCTTTAATCTATGGAAAAAGTCATTTATGTATGTTACATGGTCTTATTGCAGTAGACTGGGATAAATTGTACATCAGGCACCTATTCAACAAACAAAATAGACCCTGATCTGCCTGCACATTATGCAACAGCAGATCAGGGTCAATGTTGTTTGCAGTTGGACTCGGCTTATGCATGAGTATAATACGGTACTTCACTGTATTACCTGTGGAGAAAATCTGTGTAACCATTATGCTATATTTCTGTAACATAATTAAAAGTATTTGGATGGGAAGAGTTATCTGGATCAGACAATACAAGAAAGTGTTAACATCAGTTATGTCTAGTTCTCAGAACAAATTTTATTTGGGGAGCTGTTTACAATCTTTTAAACTATGTTTGAAAAATATTTGCAATGTGGAAACATCTGCACATGTATGCTGACAGTATGGTATTTGGAAATAATGTTTTGTGAAAGGAAAAGTAATAGCCTCAAGAAAATATGATGATTATAGAGCGGACATCGTCATTGATGTAATTGTCAATATTTTGCATGGACACTGAGTGTTGATTAACTAAATGGACTGGTGCATGTAAAAAAAAAGACAGCAAAGTGTGGCTTACAATTGAAAAATCCACATCAATTGTTTACATACAGCTCAAATATTACTGCATACAATTTTTCAAAACTTTAAAACTTTTCCAGTTGAATAAACCACAAAGTATTAGCAATATCATATATACCAAACATCTGAATAATTGCGGACAAATCCGATATTTTGTTTTGAAGCAGAAAAAAGAAGACAAGAAAGAAACTTACATTCTGAGAGAGAGACAACCACTTACCTAGTTTAAAAACTCATCCGTTAGGGAAGCTTGTTGAATGGAAGAAGTGTTTGTTAATCTTTTATGTGTACCTCATTTTCAGATCTGGCCACATTCGATGGCGCTGAGAGCAGAGTCAGCACATTGGTTGCTGCTGCCAACAGTCATGATAACTTGTGCCGAATGGACCCAGCCTGGCATCCATGGTTATGAGAATCAGTGATAACCATGACAATCATTTCTTGTTTCAAACATGTCTTTAAAGTTTGCAATGCCCTCACGACAGGTGGATAAACTTTTACAATCCTTTGAGAACAGATTATGACATCAGAGCTTTGATTTCATGAATATTTCATGCACATAGGTGCATGTTGTCCATGTTTTGTTGCAATCTGACAATTTACAATAGCAGATATCATCAATATATCTGTAAATTCTATTGTTAAAAAATGTTAGTGTTCAGAAAATATCATATTGTACCAGTTTAATGATAATGACAAAGAGATAATGGTAAAATTGTAATTATTTTTGTTTGTTTCTAATATACAGTTAAAGTTTATGCAGCAGATTGCCTTCTTTATACAGTGTTTGATAAATCAAACTATGTAAATTAATTTTCTCACACTGTATTAATTCTCATCCCTGTAAGATAACCTTTTGTTTTTATCCTCATAGAAGCACTGCTTAGAAATCGCTACATTAACCTTACCCAGTAGAATAACCGGTGAGAACGCTTGCAGATAATTACCATATCATTATTATTTTTGCACTCACTAATTAGTGATGGCATTAGTAAATGTACACATTTTATGTTGAAGTATAATATGTGCAGGCAAACTTTGGTGTCTTCTGACAAATCTATTATAATATCAACAAATACAAATCATTTATGTTTTTGTACTTTAATTCATTTTTACTGAAAAAGTTTATATTTCTGTTCTTATTCATAATTTGTAAATATTTGTACAAGATGAGCTGAAAATGAAAATTATTATTGTTTTCCAAAAAATGATAAATTGTTTACAAAAGTTATAGACAGTAACAGCACTGTTATAATGGCATTTCATTTGTTCTCACATCAAACAATCTGTAACATGTTTCTGACATTATGATGCCTACAAAAGTTTGTTTGCCAAAGTAACATGTGCTGAGATGTTTCTGCTGCTATATATATTGGGTTGCCATGGTTACTGCTCAGTGAGTGGATTGCATGAGACGGGCTTTAATATTCAACATAGATTGAAACTGTTTGTATTTCACCATTTGCAATGGTAACTATTCTCTTATTTATCCTGGTGAACTATTTTAGAATATGGTTTTAGGTTGACTATGGATCGGCATGCAAGTCCTGCTTAAATGACTTCTTTCCTTGAGTGAACAACAATGTTCCTGTAGTCCTGAATAAATATCAGAGCTTCCAAAATAACGATTGGTGAACTGAAAATACCATTTGCATGGTTAGCACATCAGAAATTTGTAATAAGGTGACCATAATTTGTCTGGGCAGTTATTTGGTAAATTATGTTGTCTTACTTATTTAAAAACCATACAGTCCCAAATAATAAGATAGTGAAGGTGAGAAAACCCACCTCCTGATTTCTAGACTTCTCCAAATCTTAGAATTTAATGATTTGCATAGGCATTTGTCTGTGGAAATATTAGTCCCGACACCAGGTGTGTGTGACCATATGTCAGCACATACCAAACATTAAAATAACATACATGTATTCTAGGCCCTAATTAGAAAGAAAAAAATAAAAACAACAAAACCAACTATAATTATCACCCACAAAATACTATTTTTGGAGATTGTTCACTGTCAGATTGAACGAAATACATCTCCTAAGGAAGTCTTAATGTATTTTCAAGGCCTTACATCTGCTAAGGAAGTATTAATGTATTTTCAAGGCCTTACATCTGCTAAGGAAGTCTTAATGTATTTCAAGGCCTTACATCTGCTAAGGAAGTCTTAATGTATTTTCAAGGCCTTACATCTGCTAAGGAAGTCTTAATGTATTTTCAAGGCCTTACATCTGCTAAGGAAGTCTTAATGTATTTTCAAGGCCTTACATCTGCTAAGGAAGTCTTAATGTATTTCAATGCCTTACATCTGCTAAGGAAGTCTTAATGTATTTCAATGCCTTACATCTGCTAAGGAAGTCTTAATGTATTTTCAAGGCCTTACATCTGCTAAGGAAGTCTTAATGTATTTTCAAGGCCTTACATCTGCTAAGGAAGTCTTAATGTATTTTCAAGGCCTTACATCTGCTAAGGAAGTCTTAATGTATTTCAAGGCCTTACATCTGCTAAGGAAGTCTTAATGTATTTTCAAGGCCTTACATCTGCTAAGGAAGTCTTAATGTATTTTCAAGGCCTTACATCTGCTAAGGAAGTCTTAATGTATTTCAAGGCCTTACATCTGCTAAGGAAGTCTTAATGTATTTTCAAGGCCTTACATCTGCTAAGGAGGTCTTAATGTATTTTCAATGCCTTACATCTGCTAAGGAAGTATTAATGTATTTTCAAGGCCTTACATCATCTAATGAAAAGTTGTTTTTTTTTTTAAGTCACAAAAGCATAAAGTAATGTTGAATGGTAAGATTCTATTCTAGGCTTTTATGAAAGAAGATATATTTTTTTAAAATAAAAAGTTGAAAAGGTAGAAGTAAACAATGAATGGATACTACTAAAACTGAAGCAACAGCTGATCTGGAATGGAAAACTACACATTTTCCAATACATCAATTCATGAAGTATATAAATGCTTTCTTATTATTTAGAATACATAACATTTTATTTGAATGCTTTTATTATAAAATATTCCAGTGCCTATGTTGATTTTTGAGGAAAAAGTGTCCAGTAAGGGCCAAAACAACATAACCCCAGTTAGAATCAAAGAAAAAGATAAATACGACAAAACCAACCTTGATTATGACCCACAAAATACAATTTTGGGAGCTAGTTCAGTCAGCTTCAACCAAATATGTCTGCCAAGTCATTCTTATGTGTTTTTAATGCCTAATATCTGCTAACTGATACAATATTTGCTTTGGAGCATAATGATTTTGTCCTAAAAGATGTGCCAATAACTGGAGTATACAGATAAACAGGAACAGACTATAACTAATGTACCATATACACTCGCGTATAATCCCATACCAACTGCAAACTGCATAGACCCAGATCTGCCATCACATAATGCACTGGCAGATCTGGGTCTATGCAGTTTGTAAGGACTAATCAGTAGAACAAACAACATAGACCCCGATCTGCCGGCACATTATGCGATGGCAGATCAGGGTCTATGTTGTTTGCATTTGGCTTGTATGTGAGTATATACAGTAAATAATCTTTCCCTATAAAGACATATGCACATGCATGTGGTAATGAATATGTATTGCAATACATAATATACAGCCTCAGAATAAATTGAATCTAAATAGAGTGAGGAATACGATTCAGTTAGATCATGTATTATATTTTTAATCTTTAAAAGGAACAAATATAAAACACATAAACTACACCAACGGTACACAAAGTGACTGGGTATATAGCAGGCAACACAGTCATTATTAGCATGTATCTTTAAGTCAACACTAAGCCTAACTCGTACATGAGTTTTGGACGGCACTTGAGTACAGTACTGTAAAGTCATTGTAACATGCAAATAATAGAATTTTAGTCACTATTGTACTTCTTGTATCTAAATCTAGGAAAGTCCATAATTTTGCATTGATTACTATGGAACATATTACTGACTTTTCAAAGTCCTGTCTTTATTAAAACTCGTGCAAATTGTCTCCTTGCAACATGATGGTGTACCACACATATAAACAGATAATCATTACATTAACTAATCACATTCTCTCCATGCAACATGATGTCATACAACACATACAAATAGATAATCATTACATTAACTAATCACATTGTCTTCATGCAACATGATGTCATACAACACATACAAATAGATAATCATTACATTACCTAATCACATTCTCTCCATGCAACATAATGTCATACAACACATACAAATAGATAATCATTACATTACCTAATCACATTCTCTCCATGCAACATGATGTCATACAACACATACAAACAGATAATCATTATCTAATTCTATCATGAATTATTATTGAATAAACTTTGTTTCTACAGTATTAGGGACAGTCACGTCAAGGTGTGTTATTTGCATAAATGCAGTAAATATCTGATATTTGGTTATGCAAATATGCAGGATATGCAAATAACATTCATAAAAGCAGTTACATTTAGTGATATGTACCATATATACTCGTGTATAAGCGGATACCAACTGCAAACTGCATAGACCCAGATCTGCCATTGCATAATGCACCGGCAGATCTGGGTCTGTGCAGTTTGTAAGGACTAATTAGTAAAACAAACAACATAGACCCTGATCTGCCGGTGCATTATGCGACGGCAGATCAGGATCTGTGTTGTTTGCATTTGGACCTGGCTTATATGCGATTATATACGGTAAGAAGAAACGGATTTGTGGATGAAAAATTATACATATATATAGAGAGAGAGAGAGGACACAAACATGACAAAAGATGGGACAGCAAGTCAGAGAAACTGTCTAGGCACTTTCGAGATCTGTGGATCCCTTTTTTATTGCAGATGACACAAACAAAAAACAATTACAAATACAAGAACGTAAACAAAATATGTTTACATGCTGTTTTGTTGTGGTGAAACCTGAATCACCATTTGATTGTTATTTGCTATATAATTTGTAAATTTAACCTGGTTTGATGTTCATGACAATGCTTTCACTACTGCCGATTTATGAATTACTATGTCTTGCTTTTAAAGCAAGACAAAGACCATGAAATTAATGAAATTATTACTATGTACTTGAAGTAGTTCTTTAATAGAAGGTTTGTGTAATATTTTTGGATTTGTTTTTATGAACTAGGTACATATAATGCATAAAAAGAAGACATTTCCTGAGAGGATTTATATGTTGATGTCTAATGATTGTTGTTTTGTTTTGTTTTTTTAATATATAAAATAAAGATCTATGAGTAAGAAGTTTCGTACCTGATTGAAATGTCAATAGTAAATTGAGTGACTGTCACAGAAGACACACAGAAGATGATCAATATTTGTGGTTCAAGTTGAAATTGATTGTTTTCTATATATATATTTTTTTGTGCATGAGTCTGTACACATGTATATAATGAGGATAGATTGATCATGATAATGAATATAAGGTTGTGTGTAGGTGTTGTAAATATGCAGAGATAATTGTTTTTGAAATTAATTACAAGATATGCTTTATGGTTCATTAAATCCACAATCACTTGCTTCAAATACAATATACAATTAAGAGTAGAATGTTGAAGTCTTCTTTCAAAATGAAATTGTGTGCTTTTACATTTGTAAAGTCAAGGGACCAATTTTTATATTAAGATCTTTCAAATACAAAACTGCGTTTCAACCAGCTTTTTTTTATACATTCGCCATAAGGCAAAGCATATTGTGTTATAATGTCCATCTGTATGTTCATCCATCTGACTGTTAATAGTTTGATTTCTGTTCCGCACAGTAACTAATAACTCAAGTTTTCCATCATCTACAGTTACAAAACTTTGTGGATAGATTGCACTTGGGGTAAGGATGAACCCTTTCAATTTCATTAACAAAAGCTAAAAGGTCATGGTCACGGACTGAAACAAGAAATACTCTTTGTGCACAGTAACTCGAGTTCTCACCTATCTACAGTTACAAAGCTGTGTGGATAGCTTACACTTTGGGTAAGGAAGAACTGTATTGATTTGGGGCTCAAAAAGTCAAAAGTGTAGGTCATTGTGACTGAAGGAAGAAAAATGGTTTCTGCACAAAAACATTAGTTTTACATCACGACCTGATGAAACTTGTAGATGGCTTGTACTTAGGGTAAGGAAGAAGCCTATTGATGTTGGGGTAAAAAAAGTCAAAGGTCAAGGTCACTGTCACTGAAAGAAGAAAAAAATTGGGTTTAAGTTATCTACATAGAGGACTTAAAAACATGGGTCAAACGTTTAATGTGACTTTCTCGATACTCTTTTTTCATAACAAATTTTATTTCTCATATTGTTTCAAGAATGGATGAAATGTATGGATTCTGTATAGATACAGAATGTTTTAGGGACTTGATATTTTATTTTATGTTTGCTCAAATCATGGAAAATGAAGGATTGATGAAGTTGTTTTCATGTTTTGTGTACGCCATATTATGTTATGGCATTGTCCATCTGTCCGTCCATCTGCTAACATTTACTTATCTGGCCCATAACTTTGTAATGGTTGGAGAGATTTTCATCAAACTCTGTCCAAGTCTACAACATGACTAGATGGTGTGTCACTTACTATAGCCATGCTTCTCAAGGTCAAGGTAATGGCAATGGACATACCTCTTGTCACATGGTCAAGGTCACAACAAGGGATAATGCAGGTCAGTGACCTGTTTTCTTATCCATGCTGTCACTTTTAAAACCCTACAGATATTTATTTGAAACTTTACCCATGTCCACACCTTGTGATACAGTAGTCAAGTCCCTAGCTCAAAGGTTAAGGTCATTAGTTGGGAAAAGGTCACAAGACAGGCATATCGTGCCATTTGCTGTACTCTTGATGCCTCATCTGGCTATAAGGCTAAGTGAGTTTATGTTATGGCTCTGCATCCATTGTGCATCGATGCATTGTTCATCCATCAACAATTGCTTGTTGCCACTCTGGAGACCATATTTCTAATCCAGTTGTGATCCGACTTTGAATATGGGCTTAGGTCATCAAGTATTCAGATGATTTTGATAATGAGTGAGATCCGCACATATTAATGAGGTGATCTTGCATCTAATTGGCATACTTGCCATAACACGACGTGTCACGCGAAAAACACGATTTTGGACTCCCAAACCCCCGACACGATCGTGTTTCGAAAAACACGATTTTCAGCAATCTTAGAAAAAAAAAAAAAAATCCACCCCAAAAAAGAAAAAAGAAAGAAAAAAACGTATATTTCTTGATCAATATTATATATGCCCGTAATCTGTGGTATATATAAACAGTAAACAGTACTGCTCAAAGCTCATGTAAAACTATATTCGGGGCAGGTTTATACAACTGTTTTAGAGGCAATTAAAAGGTAAGGCGGTCAGAGATAAACAGCCACCTTTCAGAGATTTACTTAATTGGCTCACAATAGCTAGGGTGATGTGTTGTGTCAAATCCTTTTGAACACTGCTGCGGGAGAGCCCATTAGGCTAATTTGCATAGGTAAAGTACATTAAGTGGAACAACCCAATTTAAAATTAAGTACATCAAAGAGATGCGTGTTTAAGTACAAACTGTTTGCATTGAATGAGAAGGTTGAAGCCATCATTATTAACGTTTGTGATCAGCGGTACCGTTTCTTTGAGAATGTTGACGCCATCTTTTTTAAAGTTTGTGATCAGCGGCAACGTTTCTTTGAAGTCGGATTTTTACTCCATATATAAAATGGAAAAGTGTACAAGAGTGATTCATTTTCGAAGGAAAAATGTCGAAACGTACATGTAGTAGCGATTCAGGAAATATGGAGCCATCTCCGAAGCGAGCAAAGCCCAGCAAAACAAAATTCCAGAACTCCTGGTTGACGGAGTTTGACTTTGTGAAGCGCAGCATCAAGGGGGAACATTTTTATTCTGTGTACATATTGCAACCACCATATTGACATTAGTCATTCTGGAGTATATGACATTCGTCGACATAGCAACACCACCCAGCATCGTGACACGGCAAAAATGCAGAGCTCAATACCCAAATTAAATAGCTTGTTTAAACAGTCGTCGACAGACAATGTAACTAGAGCAGAAGTACTTTTCTGCAATTTCGTTGCTGAAAGCAATCTGCCGTTTTCAGTAGCAGATCATTTTACAGACCTATGCAAGGAAATGTTCCCTGATAGTGATATTGCTAAGAAATTCAGTTGTAAAAGGACAAAAGCAACTAATATCATAAATAATGCTATTGCACCAATGTTCGACAAACAAGTAACCGATTTATGCCAATGCTTAGAAAAATTCAACAAGATCTTCGGGGAAGGTTGAACAACACCACCATTCAATCTCTGATGAGTGCTAAGATGAACACAAATGACACTTGCATTACCTTCAAACCAACTTCTGAACTTTTGAAAACAGCAAAGACTGCATGTAATTAAAAGTGGATTTTAAAGACAGTAACTTGGTGTATTTTTTTATTTAATGTATGTGAGCTTGTGACCATGTGTACATATGTGTGGTGATATTATTTGACAATGCTAAGTCTACCATTTTTTTGCTTGTAAGTATATTAAATGCTTCAGAGAAAACAGATGGTATTTTCTTTTATTCAGATTTGAATTTCCAGTCATTTGCTATAGGCTGATTTGAATAGATAGCTTATTCTAGTTTGGATGACGTTTTGGGGGGTCACGCGCACTGACCCCCCTGTGTGACCCCCCTTGGGACCCCAAAACACACTTTTTGAGTGTCCAAAACCCCCCAACACTGTCTGGAAATATGGCATGTATGGATTGGATGAGCTTTGTTACCACTCAGAAGGCTGTATTTCTGATCTGATTTGATCAAACTTGAAATGTAGGTTTTTATCATCAAGGTCTGACAAGTTTGATAATGAACTAGATCCATGCAAAATAATGAGGTTATCTGGCATCTGACTGGCTGAGTTTGTTGCCACTTTGGTGGCCATATTTCAGTCTGATTTTTCATGGGCATAGATCATCAAGATTTCTGACAAATTTGATAATTGGCAAAAATTCATGCATATGAATGAGGTGATTTTGCATCTGATGGGCTGAGCTCATTCCCACTCTTGAGACTATTTCTGGTGATTTTGTATCCAATTCATTGAGCTTGACAACACTCTGGGAACTCCATTTCCTATCAAATTTTGAACTTGTTAAATATTTTTATATCATCTAGATATTACATGAGTTTGATTATGAGCAAGATCTACGCATATTTATGAGGTAATCTTGTACCTGATTATATGAGCTTGTTACCACTCTATAGACAAAAGTTCGATCCAGGTTTGCTCCAGCTTGATAAATTAGGTTATATCATCCTGGTCTTTGATGTGTTCTATAATGACAGGAAGAATTGTGCATTTTAATGAGATAATTTGGAATCTGAGCTTGTTCTAATGCAATTTCAATTGAACTTGGTAAGTATGTTTATACCAATAATATCTTGGATGAGTTCAGTTTTGAGCAAAATCTATGAATATTAATTATGCCATTATCTTCAGAAAGAATTTTTATGTGACTATATTAAAAAAGGTAAAATCAACATGACACGAAGGTTTAGAGATGGCTTACATTGGTTGTGTTCTTAAAATACTAACTAAACCTAATTAATGAAATCGTCAGGTGTTAAGTTATTCAAGAAAAAGTGAGCAATATCAGGCCCACTTGAGCCTCTTGTTTTGTGGCATTGTTGTAAATTGGGTACTACTTTGAAGGCATGAATCAATTTCATGTAAACATGGAATCTTAAGATTGTAAAAATCTTACTGTTGCAACACTCGTATGTCTGACAAATGCATTTGGTAGAGAACTGATTACTCGTATTTGTTGAAGCCCATTTGATTCATATGTTTCAAATGAAAATAATTTGTACTCACAAGTATTACGTGATACACATCAAGTGGACAAACAATTTCTCATTGTTCCACTAGAAGTGTACCTTGTCCAACAAATCTCTGACTGTTTGAATAATTTGTAACTTGTATGTATTTCAGATTTACCAATATAATTATAAGGTACAAAACAGTATGTAATATGAAATCATTTTCATCAAAATATACAACTGATTTGCATGTAGCAATTACTTTCATTCTTAAGTTCATATGGAAACATGCAACAAATTAAACTGTCAAAATATGCAGTTTGTCGTAATTTTTTCGGTATGTTTTGCTCTTTGATCATTTATCTGATGATGACCTCTCTAGGATTTTTAAATGCAGCTGCAATAAGTCCATTATGTATAAAATTGGAGACAACATTTTAAAAACTGATAAACCAGGATTGTAAAGAATGGGGACTTGCAAGCAGGAGCTATAATTACTTAAAGCTCAGTCTGATGGATGCAAACAGGTGTGCATTTTGGCCCAGTAACAAATGGGTTCACGTTTAATTTGTTGTTAATGTTTGTAGGTAACTTTGTTTGTGATTATAAGAAATGGATTCATGCTGAGAATTCAACTGAACCAAAGTACCCAAAATATCTGAGTGTTGATTTGAGCAAAACCATATTTTTGGTCATAAACACCCAAATGCTTTCCAGGTGTGAGCCACTTGGCTGCAGTTCTACTCAAGGGTAGATATTCTTGATATGCTGAAGAAAATTGTCTTCCTAATATTGTTAGCTTTCTAAATCAACTCTGCAGTTCTCATAACTGGAGGCCATTTCCCTTTGATTGATATTAATGCGGGGAACACGAACGCAGCCCAGGGAGATAAGGAAATTCATTCCTATGTACACGAAATCTTGAGAAGGAACGAATTCTGACTTCTCTAGATTGGGAATCAGTCCCAAATGCGCCACAAGAAACACCTCTATCAGGATCTGACAGAGTATATCACTAATTCTTGAAGTTACCTCTTCCCAACTGAATGGGAAAATAAATGTACAAAATAACACGTTTTTTGAGCTTTCAACAATATATGACACAATTTATAGCTTTTGCAGGATATTTTGCTGGTACTGCGCTAGTCTTTTGTGGTATGGAGATAATGGCATGGCATTTCGTACTATGCTGATACCATGCTAGTCGTTTGTTAACTGGATATAATGGCAAATCATTTTGTTCTTTCATTTGCTTGCAAATTTGTACACTTTCGAAAACAATCTAAATTTGCGCTTAGACGAAAAGTACCCCAGCAAAATTATGGTCTTATAATTTTGACAACTTGAGTATGGGGACACATTTTGAGAATTTTAATGAAAACAGGGACTCCTTGTTGTAGTTTCAAACTTTAGTGAAAACAGGGACTCCTTGTTGTAGTTTCAAACTCTAGTGAAAACAGGGACTCTTTGTTGTAGTCTCAAAGCCAGGAGTGTGTAAGTATTATTTAAACAAAGACTTCATTTTCTCTGTGCTATATCAACATGTATATACCCACTGTTTATAAATCCTGATGATTATTGGTTGATAACATTCCACTTAATATATATCTGCTTAGATCTGGTGAGAAATCATTAAGTTCATATCTTTCAATTCATCCAAGAAATTAACATTTTACGTAATAAATACAAACAATTAGTTTCTTTAATAAATACAAACAATTAGTTTCTTCTTGAAGAGTATTTCAATAATAACTGTTGAAGAAAATTTCTTTCTCTGAAAAGAAGGGTAAAAAAATATTGTCTATTTTTCTTTCAAAACTGCGGTCTGTATCTGTAAGGGTATTCAAGCTGTTCCAATTTGCATTTACCCCCCTCACAGCTTTATACTTTTCCAAACAACTCCAACATTCCCAAAAAATTGAGGAACGTTATCATAAAAGATTTTAAAATGACCGCTCAACTAAGCATTCAAGTGTGCTAAACTAGTGGTCCACAACAGTCAGCGATTAAGCTTACCGACCAAAAATGTGCATAATGGTCAGCTGATGTATAATTTTCTTAGTAAATACGACCTTTGTGTAAATACGTTGTCTAAATTCGAGCTAAAAAAATCGGATATAAAAAGTCAACGAAAGTGGCATCATTGTTGTAGATAATAGTATCCTCGAACAGCCATATGTCGTGACCTTAACGTGAATTTTAACGCGTTCGTTATAATATTGTGAGAATTTATTCAAATAACCATATAAAGTGTTCAACTATATCTACTTCATTTAATCACTGTTAACAAATTTTTGGCATTCATGTACATTAGTTCAGAATTATCGTTTTACCGAGCGTGTGTAAGTTGACTTATTTCCGGAAGTGCATCCATGGTTCGTGACACTGACTAAAAAGCCACGTACCATATGACCGGAACGTGCCAGTTAGACCAAGGTATGAATATTATTAGTTTATAGCGTCTCCGTGTTGTTGAAATTAAAAAAAATGAAATTTAAAAATAAAAAATTTTCCCGTTAATTCTATATGCAATTTGTGCACTTATATTACTGCTTGATTGTTCGTTACCATATAAATACATGACTCAATAGATTGACAGAGAGAGACAGACAGACAGACAGAGGGAGAAATTTAAAAATAGACTGGTGAATGGATACACATTTTATTATAATAGATTCAATGTCTTTTGATGTAGAATATATGTTTATTATGAAATAATACTCAAACGAAAAAGTCCGTAGTGAATATATATTTCGAGTATAAATTTTTCTTAAGTTGTATAAGAACCCCACATGATTAAAACCAAATATTTACAATGGCTATCCCATTGTTTAAATTCCCAAAGTGGGTTTTCCTGTTCAAGATATGTAAACAAAGCCATCTTGTGATTGGCGGACCTATCTTTAGCATATAACAGAAAATTCAAGGCCAAAATGTGCCACAAATAAGGCATTAGTGACAATATAGATTTTCATTATGATTTTTTAAAATTACTTCAAATTACCTGTCTGCATCTCATTTTGTCTGGTTTTGCTTATAAAATACTTCTTGTCACTCTTGAAGAACGCTGGTGACACAGTTGATGACGTCATTATCTCGAAACAAGCGCGTTAGATCGCGAGAAACATGGCGCACGATTGAAGGACTATCACGTATTCAGGAGGTTGGACGATATTGTTTATTTCTCTTTCAAATTTGAGGTCTGTACTTGCAAGAGTATTGAAGCTGTTCAAATTTGCATTCACCACCTCACAGCTTTATAGTTTTCCAAACGACACCGACATTTCCTTGCAATTAAGGAACGTTAGCGTAAAAGATTTCAAAATGGCGGCACAACTAAGCATTCAAGTGTGCTAAGCTAGTGACCCACCATGGTCATCGACGAGGCTGACCGACCAAAAGTGTGCAAAATGGTCAGCTGACGTATAACTTTCAGTAAAAGCGACCCTCTGTGTAAATGCATTGGCTAAATTCCAGCTCAAAAGTCGGGCACAAGAGGTCAACAAAAGAGTTCTAATAGTACACAAGAGTTGTAGATAATTCTGTTGTTTATTTCTCTTTCAAATTTGAGGTCTGTGTCTGTAAAGGTATTGAAACTGTTCCGATTTGCATTCACCCCCTCACAGCTTTATACTTTTCCAAATAACACCGACATTTGCTTAAAATTAAGAAACTTTATCATTAAAGATTTCAAAATGGCCGCACAAGTAAGCATTCAAGTGTGCTAAACTAGTGACCCACAATAGTCAGCGACCATTGAAGCGTAATGACCAAAAGTGTACAAAATGGTCAGCTGACATAACTTTCTCTCAGTTAATCCGAACTCTGCGTAAATGCATTGGGTCAGTTCGAACTCAAAAATCGGGCATAAGAAGTCAACAAATGTGTCATAATTGTGCACAAGAGTTGTAGATAATTACATGTATATTGTTTATTTCTCTTTTAAATTTGAGGTCTGTATCTGTAAGAGTATTCAAGTTGTTCCAATTTTCATTTACCCCCTCACAGCTTTGTACTTTTCCAAACAACGACATTTCCTTAAAATTAAGTAACGTTATCATTCAAAATTTTAAAATGACGGCACAACTAAGCATTCAAGTGTGCTAAGCTAGTGACCCATAATAGTCATCAACTTTGCTTACCGACCAAATGTGTACAAAATGGTCAGCTGACGTGAAACTTTCTCTCAGTACATGCGACCCTCTGTGTAAATGCATTGGCTAAATTCGAGCTCAAAAATCGAGTATAAAATGTAAACAAAGTGGCATAATTGTTCACAAGAGCTGTAGATAGTTGTATTTATCTGTTTCTCTTTCAAACTTGAGGAATTTCCGTACATTTCTTAATGACGGAAACTACCGAAGTACCGATACAGTGAAAAAATACCGTGATACGTACCGCCGGAAAATACTACCGTGGTAAACCGGTATACCGGTAATAACGCGCATCTCTGTTGACGGCACTTGTATCACATCTAAAGTTGTAAATAAATAGGACCTATATCTAGATGTTGTCATTGTTACTTTTCATGTTAAATTCAATATTTCAATGACATCCATAACAATAATTAGTTTAAGACTGTGGAACTCGGTGTCTCAATTATTATTGTCACGGAATATAGGGCAAGAAAATAGGTTGTTTTCATATGAGAATGATTATGTATGTTCGGCGCGTACAAAGTTACCTAGTGTAGTTTTATTACTTTTTTTTAAACGAGACATAGAGTAATAGCTGCAGTAAGCATCAGTAATTTGTGGTGTAGGATCTCGTACTTCATTATCATAAACATTTCATTCACATACATTGTGTTCGGTGTTTTCACTTAATCCAAACCCATTCGGTTTCAATCTTGTGACAATTATATATCTTGTTAAAAAGTTTCAAATCATTATTTTCTCCTCGCATCTCCGTTTCGATGAGCTAGTTGCATATCGATTTGTAATAGCACTAGCCTGGCTGCGCTATTGATTTAGACCATTGTATATGTGGCAGACTGTGTTGATGGATCAATTTTGCCTTAAGAGATTACTGAATTAACATTATTTCAAAGCAATAATTGGGCTAAGCCCCTACTGTAATTATGTATCGGTGTCATTTTATTAATTTACTAATGTGCTGAAACAATATATATATATATATATATATATATATATATATATATATATATATATATATATATATATATATATATATATATATATATATATATATATATTGCTAATTAAGTTGTCACGATGTCAGCCTTTTGGATATTTACCATGTTAACTTGTATTAAAATTAAACAAATTCGAAATTAAAAATACAAATTTTATTCAACACACGTTACAATTTTGCAATTAATGATGGCATAATTAAAATATGGATAATGAAAATAAAAAATAAAATAAGCAATAAAAAGTCTTTCCGATACACTTACTAGTAATGTACGGGATCATCAACAAGGGAAAACATAATAATGTAGTTAAGACTTTCAGGAGTTCATTTAAAAATAGGTTGAGACGAGACAAAAATCACTCTTCCCACTATCAGAGACAATACTTTCATTTATATTTATTGTACAACATCAACAGTGTAACTTAACACTAGGAACCAAAGCACAAATACAATTCAGTGTAGATAATTTTAAAATCCACAATGAACATGGTTCATTCAGAATGAATCATATTACGGATTTTTCGCTTTACTTTTTTATAAATGAAAATACAATTAGGTCACAAAGAATGGCTGATCCTACAAATAATAGCTGTCAGTCATCTTTGGTTCCTAAAATTAAATAACAGCAAACCAGCGATTCCAGTGAAAAAATTGAAAAAAATAAAAAATATACTGAAGAGCCCAAAGAGAGCCCGACATTACTCACCTGTCATGCAATGGTCAATAATCTAATCCAAAAATGGTTTGTTCTCAGATTTGGTTTACATTGGTGAAGCACTTTTTGAGAATTTGTTTCTATTTTAATAATACTGGTTATAGAAAATGACAGATCATCATTAACACGAATTTTAAAACTCAAAGTCAAGGAAACCTTCATAATATGCAGAATTTTTTCCAGTTATGAAACTTTCCTGAGATCTTCATATAATGCTGCACATCAAGTTTCATCAAAAATCCCACCGATAATTACAGCATTGAATCGGAGATCGGCTCGTTAATTTACATGAATGTTTTCTGGTTATTGAACTCGTGCAAGATCTTGTAGATACAAATTCACAAAGGAAGATTCATAAAAATATGATTATAAATAAAGCCATCAGTGCATAAGGCCCAATCCGCGTCCATATCACCCCAATAAAATGAGTGGATTGTACTGGTTATTTAACTCGTCTGACATTTTTATATCAAGCTTGACAGTAACTTTAGTCACAAGCTGTCTAAAATAAAGACTACAGAGCGTTCTCAAACAGCTGAATGAACACCACTTCAACCCTACCGTCAATCAAACACTAAAAAATTGCAACTACTGACTACTGAAACGCTGGCTAAGTGCAAGTGTTGCGTAATTACAGCAGGATGGAAGCTCGTCGTTTGGCCTGTAGGAGCAGCTCCAACATCTTCGTAATTGTATTACATATGAACACTAAAATAGTCATAACTTCAAAAAATTGATCATCATATTTTCTGGAAATTCTTAGCGTTTGTATAGAATCATTTTACTTATTGAAATATTGCTATACCAAAGACTTTGATTTTTACATGTATTGCTGTGCTAAGGAATAAGCGGAGCTTTCTCTGAAATAGATATCGATCAATTGACCTCGGACGTATGAAGCACCACACGACTGATACAGGGCCATATCATAAACTCACTTGACTTTCAGCCAGGTAAGCTGAAAATTAAACTTTTTGAAATTTCATGCAGTTTTCAGTGTCGTAAAAAATAAGAACTTTTTTAGTCAAATTTAAAAAAGAAAACAACCAAAAGTTATTTCTCACAATTCAAAGTAAATATGTAACCCAAATTTCTGAAAGTAGTAGCTACAGCAGAATTAAAATTTGCAAAATTTCATATTAGTATTGTTGTTGTTGTTGTTATTATTATTATTATTATTATTATTATTACTGCAAGTAGCATCAGTATTATCATCATCATTATAATCATCATCATCATCACTGAGATTACTGCAAATAAAAATAATGTTGTTGTCATTGAAGCAAAATTTATCGAATGTCCAATATTCCGTGTTTCTGTAAAACAAGAAAAGTCGATATAATGTACATAAAGTTAATAGAGCTGGGCTTCATGTAATAATATCAAAGGATGTTATACAAAATATTAAAAAACATTTCATTAAATAGGTTACTATAAAATGTACTTTCAGTGAAAGCATAGCACAGTTAGATGTATGCAGGATATACAATGTTCACAATTTTCTCAGAATACGTAGCAATGAAGAGTTCTGCATTATCTACATTATAATTTACTACAACTAGTATACAATTATCAGGACAAAATGGATAGGTCTGTTGAAAGTTGCCGATATTTAGCAAGTATTGGACACACATAATCGACTAATAGCGTGTGGATATTGACTCAGTTTTTGTCGCAAGCGTGTCCCATTTCAATAACGATATAATACTCCGACATTTGCTATTCGAGGCACCTATTGCACATATTTGCACAGATTAATGTTCGAGAAATTGTTTTCATATTTGATTACTAGCATATCGTATACTGTATTACCACGAATACGTATAGCAACGAAGAACAGACTTACCATTCATGATGTGGGCCCATTTTTGAACAAGTGCACATTTTCATATCAAATGGATATATATATATATATATATATATATATATATATATATATATATATATATATATATATATATATATATCATTTCACTTTTAATAAAAGCGTGTACCTACGTGTGTCTATTTATTTATAGGTCATTTGATAAAGAAACGATACAACTGATCGTCTAAAAGATCTCGAAATACAAACAAATGATGGGACTTGGACGATCTATAAATGCCTTGGAGAAAGGAAGTACAAAAATATAGAACAGTAATATCTGCAGAAAAGAGCAGATGTTGGTGTATTGTTAGACCTAACCACTACATCGTGTACATGCCTTAAGTTGCTACGCATAGTATCACGCGTTTTGGGAGATATTATATATATCTTTGTATTTCCACTTATTTCCCTAACTGAGACAATGCTGAAAATATACCTATATTCCAGGAGAGAAATTCTTTTCCTGTATCTTTACCCCATATCAACCCCAAAAGAACTACTCCTACTTAGTTGCATATTTCATTTTATCACATAGTTGGTACACTTTACACACAGTGTTTTGCAGTTTAATATTTTTGATCTGTCAACACGTTAACATATCACTTTCTGTGAATCTGATTGGTCCCAATAAGCCCATGAAATTCTTGCGCAGTATTCTCGCTATTGATTGGTTACGACCGTGGTCATTTTCCTTGCCAAGGCTTCTGGAAGTTTTTTACAATTACTATAAACAATATGGCTGCCGTCTTTCCAGCCGGTAGCCCAATGGACATTGGGAAAAAAAACGGACAGTAGTGGTTACGTATGTCAGAATACTCCGAATGCCAATCTAAAACTAGAAATGAGTACATTGATGCAACCACCCAGTAGCATCGTGCACCCCGCCCCCAGGACACGTGTGGTTTAAATGTCAACCTGTAGGAGTAAATAAGAGCATCTCTCTGATGAAAAGAATGTCGGCAAATGCTGGTCTCCCAACGGACAGAAACTTATCAAACCATACCAGTCTTCCAAATCAAATAATGCAAATATCCAGTCACAAAAACGTTAAATCTGGAATCATTAAACTCAGCAACACCTCTAAAGTTTAGTACAGATTTGTTATAATTTCTGCATCCAGTACTCATCCCTTCACTTAACTATCCAACAACTGGAATGCTACTTTTTTCTGCCGTATATCAATAGTACATCTGTGATGAATGTCCATAGTGGAATCTACACACATTTCGGTGGAAACGTTGTAAGCAGTCTAATTGAAATCCATGTATATGTCGGGTCAACTACTTCAGCTGACCTACTCCTGGAGTACTATGTGACATCACAAAGGAATTTCTATTCGAGATCCAGTGTTGAAAAATGATGTTGTCTGTGTGAAATATTCTATTGAGTTGGAAAGGCAGTTGCTTTTTGAATTATAATTTGTATAAAAAAAAAATTTAAATCTACTTTTAAATTTTACTGGCTATCGAAATGTGCATTATTGATTCAACTCGTGTCTGGAACTATTTTTTCGTGGGCGAGAATTGAAAGTCGCAGCTTCTGAGACAGAATTAAATGAAACTCCGCAAATCATATGTTGTTCATTGTATCTAAACTCTTTCCACTAAAATAAAAGCTATATGATAAACAAAATCTCAAATCAATCGTGATTTGATATAACATTTATGAAACTCGTTGAATAATTTCCAGGTCTGGCTCGCCAACGCTTGCAAAAACTAGAAATTATTGAACTTATTCAATGTACATTCTATATTAAATCATTACTCATTTGAGATCCTCTATTTACAATTTACAATGGTAAAATCCACGTATAAAAGTATAATATCTTTGAAGGAGTTCTTAAGACTTTCTATGCCTAATGTTGCTATTTTCCAATTACTCAATCATGTTAAATGACGTTGTGCAAGGTAATTTGCTTGTTCTTTCAACTACATTGACTTTTAGTTCTGTCATACCAAACTGGAAGGTTACATCGACCCAACGTTTACCTTTGCCTGGATTTAGAATTTTGACCGTTAGTCTCCCTAGTAATTTGCATTCTGGATCAGTGGTAAACTTTGGATTCTGGTCCTTGCTGTAGTATATTTCCAAATTGATATTGTCCTGAAAATCGTATATGGTGCAATCTCTTGTTTCAATAGTGTAATCAATCGTCACTTCCGAACCTGCTGAAATAAGAACTTGAAATACGTTATCGCATCGAATTCCTCTGTCTGTAACTATTTTTTTCTCTTCCGGATGTACCCCTTCAATAAATTTAGGCATATTATATACCCCGTATGTAAAGCGAAGAACTCTGATATTGATGGATTGAGGCAATCTCCCAAATAGAACCGCACCTTTTATGACGGTTATCCCTGCATCTTTGGGAATGACGACTTTAATTCCGTTTTGGCCGTGAAATGCATCCCGGATTACATCCTGGACAAATGAGGACTCCGAAAAACCTCCTACCATCAGGATCATTGATATGTTCTTGCTGCCAACTTCCTTCAAAATACTTTGTATGTGGTAGACGATTTTGTCCGTCACTTTTTGGAAAAGTACTTCGACTAAAGTCGGATCAATTATCATTTTATCCAACTTTAGAGAGATGTCTTTGTTGTGAACTGACTCCGTAAGACATGTCTTGAAACTGTTTCCTGTTAACGTTTCACATAGCAGCTTCAAGGCTGCTGGAAGCTGAAAAATAGTGAAATTATAAGTAGTATAATACATGTCGGAATATAAACTGTAATTTGTGGTCTGATACAATGGCATCTCTCTCTCTCTCTCTCTCTCTCGATCGATCGAACGAACGAACTGGCTATAACTGCTATACATCTTTATATCTTTCTCATGAATACCAAACATTATTAAAAGCCATCGTCGTACTCAAGGATTTAATGATGAGAATGCTAGTTTCTCTCATTGGAAAAGCCTGACATTTTTTTGTGTACCCACCACTGCGAGAATTGATATGTATGTATGTATGTACGTATGTACATCAACAAGTATCTTAAAATCAAGCCATATGAAGATGAGCAGCAGGCAACACTTTGAATCTGCTAAGGGTTTACCCTAATGATCATCTTGTGTCTTCTGTTTTGGCTGAAGTTCCGCTTAGCAGCCTCAAATTCTCTGAACAGATCCAAATAGTCATACGTCTCTTCCGTCCTCAATCTATTCATCACTGTACCTCCTACAATACTAATTAACATCTGAAGGAAAGCGGTGTCGACCGCAGTTCCTCCCCAGGGTCCCCCGCTAGCTTTCCTAATCTCTTTCAGTTTTCTTCCTTCAAGCTTTTCGTGGACAGTTATATCGACTGTGCCACCTGAAAAAATGTATGGTATCATTAGTTCTGAATAGCGCACTCTCTTCTGCTATATAGAAACAAATGACAACATAAGATCCGTTTAGCAAATTTAAAAAATGTATCCATAATTTTCTACATGATATTGCATTCAAAATATCAATTCATAACAAGAAAAGAACAAACAAACATTTGTTGGCCTGGCCTCAAAAGAGAATTACAAACTATAGCCACACAATTTGAACTTTAGACGAATGGCCGGTACAAACAATTAAAATTAGAACAATACACTAAATACAATTATACATCACTGTGGTTAATTTAGAAAATTTGGCCCTAGTGTTTTCTGACAATGTTCTAATTGTCTAAATTCGTGAAAAGATTAATGGTCTGTAGGTTATTATCTTTCTCTCTCTCTCTCTCTCTCTCTCTCTCTCTCTCTCTCTCTCTCTCTCTCTCTCTATATATATATATATATATATATATATATATTCTCACTTCACTTTTGCAGTTTAGAGCTATGTTCATATTGTTAACAATAATTGAAAGCTGCCCTGTGTTTGCATCGTTCAGTTTTCAGATTATGTAAAAAATAATTCTACTCATTCCCTCGCTCTTAAACATGCGGCTTGGTAAGAATATCTTTATTTAAGATATCCTATTTTTTCATTTTCTATATTCCTCAGCTCTTATTTGTCAAGAATTTGTAGTGTATAATTATTATGTGGATTAAACAGAAGATATTCAATTGGTATCCTACCAAATGTCAGGGGTAGGGATCGTATATTGTTTCTCCTAGTATCTGTTTTTCAAATTTCTTAAAATTGCAGAATTAGGCTTTATGCTGTCCTGCTTATGATACTTCTAGCAATATTGGGAATTTTATCATAACGTTTAAGTACAGATCATAGAAGGTTGCAAAACAACTATATTTTAATATATGTACACAGGTAAATCCGTTTATTCTCAAACGGACGTAAGGAACTCCCAAAAGTTGACGAAATGCTCATATTTCCCACTCGGACAAACGTTGGGTCAAGGTTGTACCAATGTCGTCTCTAACGTCGGTCTAACATCATGTTGCTAACTGGCCATCTTTTGTGCCAATGCGATGGGCCAAAGTTTGCCCAACGGTGAGCATTACTGAACCAACTACTACCCAGCGTCACAACTATATGATGATCCGTCGGGCAAATGAGCAAAATAATGTTTTGACAGTCATATGTGATGTCAAGTGACATTTTATATTAATCGATATGTCTTGTTCTAACTAAAGATTCTATCAGGGTTGTTTTAAGCCTCAAGAGAAACAACAATTAAGTAAAACAAAATAATCTTAGTTCTAATTACCAAACTATTATATAAACGGTCAAAGGTGACCATACCGGCGATGCCGTGCTAGGATAAAAGGGATATCGTCTGTTTTCCACTAACATTTTTGTATCTTTTGTGTTGTATATGATCTCCAAATATATGTAAACATAAAACTCCTTAATTCATGAAAAAAAATCTACTTACACGATACAATATGAAAAATATTCCAATGACTGTAGAGCAAAAAGCAAGAAAACCATCACGTACTGAACCGTACAAACAAGTACTCTGCTTCACGTACGAGTTCTACAGATCTAGTTTCAAGGCGTGTCATGTGATCTTTTTATAGGTAGAAAATATTAAACTTGTAAAAACGTGACCCAACGTTGAACCATTACATATATTCAAACGGCGGCATTACAACCGTAGACAAAATCACGCTTCAATCACCCTTGCCTCTCCGCATAGAATCGTTTCTTGTATATAGCTGTATCAGTGATCCTGTTAATGGCCCACGATACCTTGACATATACATGGAAGTCTGGACTAAACAGCATTCTGGAAATGATGATCGATGGCTCCAGTTTTACTCACCTCTTGTCGGGCTGTCTAGAAAATAGGTGACACAAAGGGTCAATGCGCCTCTGTATATAGTCTATGACTGGATCGAAACGGATTAGAATGTTTCACCAATCAAAACGCGTATAACAAAATTCAGTCAGGGCGTGTTGACTATCTTCCATTTAGAAGACAGCGGACGCGTGAAGTTTTTTTCTTATTTAGAAAACCCAACGGCCCTTTTCAGGGCCACCAATTTCTCTTAGAAAACAGAAAATATTCAATGATTGCCAAATCAAACAAAACTTATATCCCTCCATTATAAAATGTGTGCATGTGTGAGCTTGTGAAGAGTTTAGCCTTACTAAAGAAAAAATCAAGACAAAGATTCACTTACGTTATTTTGGTATATTCTCTTAAATAGAATCACAATGCAATTTCATAACACAGCACAAAAGTCCATTTTCTTCTTTCTTTCTTTCTTTACTGTATTTCTCTTTTGAATTTCTTTACTGGCATAGGTTCTTCTACTTCAGTTTCTTCTGCTTGTATCGCCTTCTTAAATTTCTTTACTGGCACTGGTTCTTTCTCTTCTTCTTCTGCTGCTTCAGCAGAACGCTCTTTCTCCTTGTTCTCTTTTTTTTTCTTGGAACACTCTGAAGTCCAATGCCCTTTTTCTTGACATTGGGAACAGATATCTTTACTTTCGTCTCTTTTGTATCCTGTTTTAGTGATTACTTTTCTTTGACGTTGTGAACATTTTGGAGCCCAATGCCCTTTTTCTTGAAAGACATAGCAGGTATCTTGACTTTCACCTCGAGTGGAGTAATCCAAAGTTTTGTTGTAAGTGTCCTTTTGAATGACTCTGTTAATCTCTGACGAGAAATGACTCTTCCATCTTCACAGATTGAAAACTAAAAGAGTGTATACTCTTTGAATGAGGGTGTGTGTACTCTAATCAAATTAAATTTTGAATCGAGATGAAAAGATCAAACCTTGAAAAGAAAGAACCAGAAGAAGCCAAGACGACGACAACTTTCTGTCACCCAACACTCTTCAAGAAGTGTTAGCACAAGATCATGCTGGCGATTTTAAAGAAGACATTAATGATCCGTATTTAATATTACCCAGTGACAGTTCTATGGATGTGTTTTCCAAGGATATATTATGTTGTTTTACGGCCAAATGACCTCAGTCCATGCAATTAAATCACGAAGCTCATTGGGAAGTATCTTTGGTAGAACTCATTCATCCTACTCAAGTCATCAATATCACTAAGGGTCAGAGAACTTTCATCGTACATATCCTCAACGAACAAGTACAAGAACAGTTGGACAAAAACGATCCTCTCATTTACGAATTCAAAACAGTATCGCCAGCATATCCTCAATTGAACATCTATACCATGAGAATGCCTACATGATATTATGCTATTGCTCGACATCTTGTCGATACGATTTCAGCCATTTTCAACTGCCATTATTTTCCTCCCGGTTTGTTGCTATTCTTGGTGAATACACTTCTCTCGTTCTTATGAAAGACATTCACAACAACGATCGATTCTACAAGTATTTGTGCTTTCCTATCGAGTTTAACGAAGAACTAAATTTGATATCGTCGAGTACAACATTGTGGGAAACTCAGCCGTTCCGTTGCTGAGAGTCACTCCTTTCAAAGTGGATTATCCTGTCCCTGCATATGATGAAGCAGGAAATACGTATCACGTTTACCGAGAATTTGTACATCCTCATTATTTTTCTGTCAATACATTGCTTTTTGACAATGTCAATATATTAGTGTAAAAGGAGATCTTGAACAAAATATGGTCTTCAAGAAAGGGAAAGTCACCGTGAAACTACATTTTCGATATCGATTCTCCAGCGAATTGTTACAAATGCACCCTGCGTACCGAGGAGTTGCTCGACAACGAAGACATGGTTAAGGAGATGTCTTAAAATCGGCTTTTCGCACGGCAGTGACTCGAGGAATGCAGCTTTGAGGGAAGAAAAAGATCTAGTTTTCCAAGGTCAACTACCAAACCGTTTGCTCATCGGCGTCGTCAGCAATGCAGCCTTTAACGGATCTATCAATCAAAAGCCTTCCGAATTCCAACACGTCAACATGTCTAATATAAAAGTCACCCGAGATGGCCAAAAATTGTGTTACCAGATCGTTTGAACCTAACTTGCCCAGAAAAAAATGACTTGAGATCCAAAATGATTCTTTTTGAAGTGACAGGACAATTACGAACCAACAATAGCCACGGCATTTCATACGACGAGTATGCAGGAGTATACGGTTTGTGATTTCACTCCAGACCCAGGCAGCGATGAAAACCAGTTCCACCCTATCAAATCGGCCGAACTTCATGTGAAACTTCAGACTGCGCTAGCTCTGGCGAGCACAGTGAACGTCATCTTATATACAGAATTCGATAATACTCTAGATATTAGCAGCCTAAGAGAAGTGATCTATTAAAAAATGAAACCCATGGAATCATGATGTCAAGATGGTCAGAACAAGAACAATATTTAGTCTCCTAGTTTGCTCGTCACTTGGCTGAAAGAATCAATAACTGACCAGAGAACATTGTTATGGTTGTCAAATCGATTATCCTTGTCAGAAACAACACGACACATGTTTGATGATGAGTCAAGAAGAAAAATTGGCGGACTATATGGAAGACGCATGGGCTCTCATCTCAGTAGAGAAGATTTTGAAAGAGTGGTATAAAGATGTGTGTGACCATTCCTTACCTCCATTGACTTCTTTGGACACGAAACAACAGAGTGCAGACACCTCACATTTATCGACTTACTAGAAAGTTATTTTCAAGGAAAAAGTCAACTGTGAACTTATGACTTATCATTACCTGTGAAAACAATAAATAAGTTGGGACCTTCATTATCTTCTGACTCACAGTTCGTACACAGCTTCTTGGAATCCAGTGGTGTGTGCTAAAGATGGACTTCCTCATCGAAAACATAAAAACGTTCAAGCCTATGTCATCAACACAGACGACAGTTATCGCTTAGGAACCCACTGGGTAGCTGTCTACTTTAACAATGGACAATATTGTGTGTATTTTCTTTACTAACGCAGTTTTGGATTTCTTTTCGAACATGTACTGACTCGTTTTAAACGTGAGTACTCTAGAAACGATGACAAATAGAAAGGTGGTTTTGTGAACATTATGGCTATCTGTTTTCTTTAGCACTGAAACTTAGTTTGTATCGATGGCAAAATTACAGTGTACTAGATCATTGAAAGTCTAGTCTGACTCCAAAACGTTGTCAATCATGTCAATATGTTCATCTTTGATCTTTCGTAGATGAAGAGGAAGGGACGTGCCGTAATAATTCCTCTTCATTTAGTTTTGAGCTCGCGGGGCTTATTTTGTAAAACTAAAATGGTATTAACTTGTCTTTTGAAAGAAACATTTCTGTTGACATACTCTTTCATTCTCTATGTCGATCGTTACATTTTTTGTAAGAGGATGTTTTCCTTCACATCCGCTTAACCAAACCTACAGGATTTATTTTATTTTAACGTACATGCTTCTCACATGTAAATTGATGCGTTTACAAGTCTTGCTATTCATCGTCGACTCGTCCACGAAGAAACAAATGAGCGGAAATAGGATCGGAACACTAAGTCGGACCTTATTTCACCCAGAATATGTTTGGCGCCTCCTGGATCAAGTCAAAGAGCTACATCCAGGCAGAAAATTGTGCAAAAGGGTCATGAATCATTAATAATTTTCTAAAAAACTTGTCCACTCGATGTTGGAGGATAAAATTGTAGAGAACAAGAGGAAGTGTGAGAAAGAAAAGAGAGAACGCGAGGGAAGACAATTTATTCAGATAACAGAAGTAACAACTAATGACGATCATTTTAGAGTGTCACGGAGGTGTCCCTTCTGCGTTGTTAGACCTGTGGTGAGGACTCTACAGGTACCCCAACAACGGAGGAGAACCCCCAGACTGAAGACAGTGCCTACCAGACTGAAGACAGAGGTATGGAATGAAACAGCAACAGAGGAAGACCCCTCCCCCAGACTGAAGACCTGGATATAGCTGCAATAGCAACTGCAACAACAATAACAACAACAACATCAGCAGCAACAACATAGACAGCCACACATAGTCCCTCAAGTAGAGGATTGGGGAAGTGAGGCAGATTTTCCTCGCTCTTTCCTACCTGTCTCCATCAATCCCTGGGGTGGGATAGATGGAGTAGAAGATGTGTAGGCCCGGGAGGTGCGAACACCAGTTGTCTAAACTATGTAAAACGGGCCACCCAGTTTCCTTGAAAAGAGATAATATTCAAAACATTGCCAAAAATCTGTGTGTTTTGTGTTTGTATTTTTGTGTATGTCTATGTCTATGTTCACAACCAGCTAAAACTTAAACACTCCTTCTTGTGTGTGATTGTATGTTTGTGGGTATAGTGTGTTTATAAACACTCCTACCTGTGCTTGTGTGTGATAGTGTGCGTATATATGAACCTCCTTCCTTTACATCCGACCCCTTTTTGTTTTATAGTATGTCTGTGTGTTTGTAAGTATGTCTGTGTGTTTGTAAGAATAATGTGTGTAAGCACTCCTACCATTTTAGTTGCTTAGTAAGTGTAGGGGGTCTTAATCACTTCACACGGTGTGTTGGATAGTAATCAAAAAATAGGTATTGGATAGTAATCAAGGTAGGCATTGGATAGTACTCAAAAGCTGGGTGTTCGACAGTATCTAAAAATTCTAACATTACATTTCCCCTTGACTACAGACAATCCCATTTATACTCAAGGCACCATTTCTAGGGACAATGGGAAACGTCATTTTTTTAACATTACACTTCCCGTTTGTCTCCAGACCGGCTCTCCAATGTAAACCTAATGCGTAATATTAATTCCCGTTTTTGTGTCCAGCGTTTATTTACCATTATTGAGGTCAATCACTTCTAACAATGTAATGTAACTATGTACCCTCTTAATCACTTCACACGGTGTGTTTGATAGTAATCAAAACGTGGGTGTTGAATAATAATCAAAACGTAGGTATTGGATAGTTATCAAATGTGGGCATCGGATGGTACTCAAAAGGTGGGTGTTGGATAGTATCTAAACATTCTAACTTTACATTTCCCCTTGTCTACATGCAGTCCCATTTGTAATCAAGAAACCATTTCTACGGACAATGGGAAACGTCATTTTTGTTTTTAACATTACACTTCCCGTTTGTCTCCAGATTGGCTCCTCAATGTAAACCTACTGCGTAATGTTAATTCCCGTTTGTCCCCAGCGTTTTTTTCCATTATTGAGGTAAACCAATTGTAACAATGTAATGTAACGATGTACCCTCCATGTTCAATTCCCCTTGTTCCCACAATCTTTTAACCTGTTTAACATAGAATTCCACCACACCTCCTGAGTGGCTCATATTACTACTCATGATTCTTGGTGACTAATTAAGTATAAAATGCATCCTTGTTGACAAAGTAAAAAAAGAAGATATAAAATGTTATATGTTCAGGGAAACTTGTGCAACATAGGACAACTTACCTCCAAGATCCACAACCATGTATTTAGTTCCAGGTGGCATTGCGGCAAATAGGACTTGCTCATCATGACTACTGATGCTACTAACAGGAACGTGTTGACAGAAAAGAGACGCTGCCTCGGGCTCAAGGGCGATTTCCAATTTCTCTGATGCAATACCAGCCTGACATTTAAAGACACACTTTTGACAATGTTTTATATGTCGACATATTTTCCTTATTTTTGGATAGATCTTTTGTTTATTGTTTACATGTCTTTTCTTCAATTCATATATTTTTAGAAGTCTGATTTGATACTTCTGTGATTACTGTAGACGAATCGGAACAATACTGAGTGAATTTCATTGAACTAGCTAGTTACATGTATGGTATCAGCACATGAGCAGAGGGAGTGAAAGTTGGAGTTCTTTTAATCAGATTTGATCCAATCATTTTGATACTTTCTCCTGCTTTGGGAATTTGTTCTTCTTTAATTTATCATATTTTATTTCCAACGTAAGATCCCTTTGCATGATATTTGGAACAGACTGACTCAGATCTGCCAAGTCAGACCCAAACTCCGATTCTGAAACCAGCGATGTTTTTCCTCTGGGAAAAAGGGTATCACCATGAAGTGGCTGAATTTTGTTGGCTACACCACTGTGAAATTTATTACCATTTCAATCGCATGGCATCACTGCAAAGTTTACTCTTCGTTCATTCTTTTCTTGTCGTACATTTGTCTAGCATTAATCGTGGTGACATTACAGGTCTTAGTAAAAGGGCACTACCCTTCCCAGATATCTCCAGTTTCAGCACGGTAACAGATTTTGGATTTTAACAAGAAAAAATTTAGAACGATCAGCCAAGCTTTACTGCTTATATGGGGATATCGAGATATCAAAAGTATTATATTGCATGAACCTTTTCGGCTGCTTCCCTCATGAACTGCCTGGCAGCATCATTCCAGATGGCGGGCACAGTAAGAACCCAGAAGATGTCCTCCTTTTTTATCTCCGTTCCCTGTTTCTCCAGCATCTTCAGGAGGTGGATCATTAAACATTTGATGGAAAAGGCAAACACGTCCAAGGCTAACATCTTTTTCCCCGTCTCATCCTCGATCATCGATGACTTTTTCAGACCCTATTTCAATTATGATGAAAACATGCATTGATAACAACAGCAACAACAACAACATTAGCAAAAACAATAATAACAATAATAATAATAATAAAAATAATAATAATAATAATAATAATAATGATAATAATAATAACAATAATGTTGAGAGTACCAAAGAGAACATTCCGGGGAATTTTAACATACAGACCTAGCGCAGATAACATGTTCTTGAGGCCCAGACATAATGCTGGTTAACAAGAAGATCAACCTGAACTGCATCATAGCCATAACTGTACCATGAGGCTCTCTCTCGTCGCACGCAAAGAATGAAAAGTAAAAAAAGTAATGTGGTCAGATAATTTAGAAATGTTTGGAACACTCAGAGATCGTATCAATTGTCGAAGCACTAGAAGTAATAATCCAAATCTAATCGACAGTCTGACGACGCTTGGAATATCACTAAGGCCACACCTGCTTCACAAGATGCCACTACTTGAACGGCAAAATGCACTGTTATGGTTGACTCTACGGATCATTGACAAACGGGTTTTAATTACCTAGATTTTTTATCAAGGTATGCGGTCTTAAACAAATCTTAATGTGCAGAAACCACTATTTTCTCATTTCACCTACCAATGTCTTGATCCCTGACCTTTAGACCCCGGAATCCACAGATTTCTTTATTAGCCAAAGTCCAAGCGATCCACAAAGTTTAATGGAGGAACTTACTCTGGAACAAAAGTTATTCTGCAAAACCCATTTGTCTTCTTTCAGTCACAGGATCCATGACCGCTGACCTCTTGAACCTAAACTCAATAAGCCTCTTTCGTACCCAACGTGTAAGTCATCTTCAAACTTTGGTGAAGGTACATGGTCGATAACTGAAATTGTTTGTGCAGAATTCATTTTCATTCGTTCAGTCACAATGACCATGACCTTTTACTTCTTGACTTCAAACTAGCTTACACCAAGTACAAGCAATTCACAAAGCTCAATCTAGGTCTGTGATATAGAACTGGTGTTATCGTGCGGAAACCATTTATCTTCTATTGATCACAGATACCTTGACCTTTAACCTTTTGACTGCAAAATCAATACACATTTTCCTCAATCGAGGTGCAATCTTTTTTCTTATTTCCTTTCCTGTGATCATGTCATAACTTAATACACAACGAATTTTGGCAGGCGTGTAAAAATTAGGAGACCAATCAGACTATGAAGAAAATCAGCAAAAGCCGCTCTGCCTTCAGCGGGGCATAGCGAATCGCATCGATTTACAGCTTACATTTAACAATGATACCATTGACAGAAGGAGCATAAGCCCTTATAGCAATACGGTTAAAACAGTGCAATACGAGGAAGGAATAAATTATGTATTTGATGCAGGTAAATATAAAAATTCGTATCTGATTAAATTTGCAGTACAACTTGAAGATCTTGACAACTTCACCAGCTCAATTACAATTATTCAAGAAAAGCAAGTTATGGAAAACAAAGTTTGGTTCAAAAGAAAAAATGGTCATTCAGTACATGAAGTAGTTGTTTTGGTTCAACTATAGAAATGGCAAAATTTCACATAAATATAAAAATCATTTATAAGTATGAAAAGAGTGGAGAAAAACGTTGGAAGTTTTCGAAAATAAATGACGGACAAAGAGCAGTATTTAAAACATATTTTAACCATCCTGACAACCGAGTAGATTTTTACAAATATCAATCATTTGAGACAAGTACTAAAGGAAGACAAAAATAACAAGAGCAAATTGAACGAATTGTTTTGCGAAAAATCCACATACATATTACACAAGCTAGCGATAAAGAAAAATCTATACAGCAGGCTATATGCTAGCCATATCGATGACAAGTACAATGCATATATATTTGACATGCAATCATTGGAATAATAAAAATATGGATATAAATATATCTTGACAGTGATAGATATTTTGTTGAAATGCGCTTACGATAAAACAAAATGAAAAGGAAAAGAGACATGGCACACGCATGCATGCATTTATTTATATTTTTAAAGGGCTTAAACCTGAACAAAACAAAAGGTAATGAAAAGAAACACAAATGTTGATGCGATCATCTAGAAATATAAACTTCTCTCAATTTCAATCAAAGATGGTATAGGAATTATAGTCAACTATGCATTGTCCTTAACAAGATTTTTCGAAGTTCAAATTTAACGCATGCATCAATCATTATCATTTGCTGTAGGAAGGGTCTGTACACCATATGGATAAAGTAAGTCCAGAACACCTTATGCAGTGTGTAGGCATACAGATTTTGACGATAAATTTGTTCTTCAGAACTTTCATTTCACATATAGTTGCAATTGAAATTAAACTTCGCAAATAATAGAAGAATCATGATGGAGGCAATATATACAAGTGATATAAATCAGTTATAAGATGTTACCAACGGTACATATAAAAACTCGCTGTGGTAGTGAAAAAACAAATTACAAAATAACATATGCAAAAAGTGGGTGTGTAAAATAATGTTACAGTGGAGGAAATTAAAAGATTAAAGAAGGAAATCAACATTTAATCATATGGGAATGTGGAAACAATAGTAAAGAAAGGCTGATTTCATTTGCACAAGTTAAACCAGTGGGCTTAAGATTTACAAAACCTTACATCTACAGCACCTTACCTTTGTACCATAGTTCCTTATGTATGTATGTATGTATGTATGTATGTATGTATGTATGTATGTATGTATGTATGTATGTATGTATGTATGTATGTATGTATGTATGTATGTATGTATGTATGTATGTATGTATTATTGTGTATAAATATGGTTTAACGGTACATCCGTATATTCCTGGCTATATAGTGCCGATGAAAGATTTCAAAAAAGCGTCAGGAAGATAAACCTTTCCAAATAAACGAAAACATCACGCATGTGTGTACTATACGTGGGCGGAACATTACTACATCATCTGTGCAATTTGTTTTGTATTAGGAATGCCACTCGCCAACAATGACTTGATGTTCTGAATCTTATTTGTTGAGTTTTCATTCCACATATTTTGCGAAAAATCATGACGATTTGTATAATATTTACAGTCTGTATGTGGAATGTTCAACTATGAAACGGGGAATGCTGTGCAGCTTTGGTAGCTTATCTGTTATTTCATTACCCTTTATATTATTGGGACTAGGCAGCCAAAGTATAGAAAACCTTTTCCAGATTGTATGAGTAAATCATGCTTTTTAAGATATGGAGTATCAAGGGGTTGTCAAATTTAAGTTTTTATAACGTTTTTAGTGTGGAAAGGGAATCCGAAAAGATGATGAAATTTGTTTTTTGAGAGATTTAGATGTAGTTCAAAGATTTTAACATGGCTGTAACTTCTGAGGCTTTTTCAGGAAACCAGTTCGAGATGCTACAGTGACTTTCAATAACATGTAGATAAAAAAGTCGTCACCATATCTTGAGTAGTCTGCTCTGGATTAAAGCATTTAGCTATGCTGTTAGTTTTTATGCTAAAATGACAATATGTTGCCCTGGGGGTACATCCATATTCTGAGAAGATCTTCAAAAAGGCAGGAACCTACCATAACTCTGAAATTACAGTAAAAAAATTTGATATGAAGGTAGATGGGCAACCCAATAGAACTAAGTGGAAAAGTCATTCAGTATACCATAATTCCATGCGTTATCATAAGCTTTCTCCAAGCGATAAAAATGACTACTATATGTTCTTTCCTTATGAAAGCTTTTCCGATGAACATTTCGCATCTAACCAGATAATCAATTGAAACTAAATTTTTCGCATACAAACCATTAAACAATTGTGATACGTATGTATTAAATATCAGAGCAAATAACGAAGTAGATAGATACAGAGCACAGTGTGACATAACATTGTGATAAAGTCATTTGAATTGAGCAGTATGGATGGATTCTTCTTGTTGTAAAATATCGAACAGGCATTTGAATTATTCAGATATACCAATGGTAGTAAAATCATTTCACAAATTTCATGTTTACTTGCAAGTATGAAAACTATTGTGTGAATGTGAAATAACTTTTCCTGGTGAGGATAAATTTAATCCAACCAACAATAGCATTAATATAAAAAATAGTTTGATCTGCAACAATTTTAGCATTCCCACCCACACACCCCAAATCACGACTGGAGATACATCAATGGTAAGAATAAACCAACTACATATGATAGAACGTACTCAGAAATCTTTGAAGAAAAAGGTTCAAGAATTACACACGATGTTTTTGTTATCGTAAAATAGAGGAGAATTTTAAACGATTACGATAGAAAGAATTTAACCGGACAAAAAGAACCGTATGGTTTTGGATGGTAGAACTACTGGGTAAGTTTACCGTATTCTACGAAAGCGGGAAAATGGGCTGGGCATACTTCTTTTTGTGAAACAGTAACTGTCTTACAAAAGATGGTATGTTTTTGCGAGATTAAACTAAAGCATTAGGTATTATGTAATGTACATCTTAGATGCACAATTTCAGAACAGAACATATCGTACACAGCCTATTTACCTAGTATCAGACACTGCTAAAAGTTTTTGAAGAGCTTACACTAGGCGCACAAGATTACAACAGTAATGGAAACATCATGAAACGATTTTTTAAATATAGAACAGCCCCAAGAGTGAAATTATATTACACTGTTAGTTGTGATGGTTTCTTTATATTACCGAGTGGCAGGGTCATGAACATGTGTACTAGCGCTGGATGCAACAATTTAAAATCGGATTAAACTCTAGATCCTATAAAACGTAGTGAAGAAAATTATTCTAAAGGCTGTTAAACAATCAGTGACAGTACGACACAAAACTGAAGAGGACACCAAAGAAGACAGATTGAGTAAAAATTATGATGAAGTATTATCATGATGACAGTCCTACTGTTTGAGTTCCTGATCAGATGATTGGATGTTCAAATGACACATTACAATCAAGAAGTGCAAATAAAGTTCGATTTATAAACGACAACCCCCCCCCCAAACCCCCCCCCCCAATATTGACCTGGAAATAAACAATCATTTATACTGATACTAATAGTTTCATGGGCTGATACAATTTGCATCTTTTAGTAAATAAGAAATCATATTGGTTGATTTGCTTCCATCATTTTATAAAATATACAAGCTACAAACCCGCAAATTCATAAAGATGTAATGTAACATGATCGATTAGAAAAGAAACAATGTGGCCAGCACTCTAAAAAAGCCAACATATCTTACTACCAATAATATCAGGTGTTCCTACTGTTACATTGTTAGTTAACTCAAGACATAATTGGCTAAATATTTCAGTCAGTTCTTTATTTGGTCTGTTGGAGTAGTGTGAGGTGGAGTAGCAGTACGAGCAGATGGTGTAGAGAAGTAGATGAAGTATGACGTTGAAGAGGACAAGGGGTAGAAACAACAATACTTTTACAACATTTGCTACGGACAGTGTAACTGTAACTATAGCAGCTATTATATCACACTTGGCTCTAAAGCGTTGTCCTACTGGTAATTATGCTATTGGTGTAAATTATTTCAATATTTTCTCACAACTTTCTCTCCAACTGTGGTGTATGTATTAACTAAATGTGCCCTCATTCTTTCAACACTATCAAAGTGTTCTTGCAATACAACTTTCTGTCTGTCTGTCTGTCTCTCTCTTTTTGCTGACAGTCTTTTTTAAACTCATCAATCAGTTTTTTATACTTTGCAACATCACATACCATAGATTGCATTTTCAAAATGACAATGTCTACAGCTTTGCATAACCCCTTCAATTTCTTTCCTCCTAAGTAGTCAATGATCCTTTCACTACAAGTTTAAGTTCTCCACTTTGAATTTTGCATGGTAATAATCTGTAATATTGTTCACTTCTAATATTTGGCGATCAAGCGGTTTATATGTGCCTGTGGTGAGCACCTTGATATCCTCAGCAACTTGTATTCTTTGCTTGTTGTTAACTGTTGGTTCTAATAGATATTTAAGCTGTATTTTTTTTAAATGAGGGAAACGCATCTCGTACACATGCAGGGTTAACACACGCTTTTGAAGTAATAACTTGGAATAAATGTCTGTCTGCTATTTTAGCATTTACCAAATTATCATCCTTTTGTATGTTTATATGCAGATACAGCTTTCACTGTACTTTCGGTCAAAGAGTTTTTCCTTGTTTGATTGTCTGTGATATTTGACTGTTTTAATCTGTGTCATAAAAATATAACGTGTTTTCCTCAATGTGAAATATTTTATCATCAAACGATAGTGTTGTTCATCTATTTTTAAACGGCTTATAATGTTTTGTTTTGTACCTACTGAATATTTCTGCTTGGAGATTTTGTTGAGAAATTCTGCTATTCATAAGTTAGTTTCATCTAAATGTGTGATTTATATTTTTAATGTTTTCATAGTCATCCATCACACAATACTCAGATTCCTTCATGTGCTTCGAAATCTTTACCACCGCCATCTGCCATTTTTCTGCTATAGAAATACCGAAGATTTTATTGTTATAAATATACAAGAATCAACGACAGAACTTGTGCGAAGCACAGATTGAAAAGAATTAAAATTTTAGAATGATTTAAATATAAAATTAATTATCAAAAGAATTTGAAGAGGACAAAAAGGAATTGAACATAGCTTTTGCAAACGGAATATACAGAGAGGTAACCGATTAAAACAACAATGAGAAAAAAGGGCGAGAATAAATCAAGAGGATATATCGAGGGTCGAACACAAAACAACTGTAGCTCAGTTTTCATCATTTTTATTTCATATTTAGGACCAACATAACCTGCATATCTATCCTCAAAGTTTTAGGTCTCGATGCAGTTTTTATAGATTTATCACTTTTTTTTACTGTCTCTCATATCAATGTCTGTAATATTGCTGTAACTTTAGTTACTGAAGTATTGCAGTGAACTGTCTGCAAGATTCCTATTATAAAATAGATGGTTTATGCAAAACTACTGTAACTTGAGTTAAAGTAGTTTTGCATAACAGATTAGTTTAATGAAGGGGTCCTTTGACACCTACAAAACTACTGCAACTGAATATAAGTTTTTAGAATTTAACTTGAGATTATCTATTCATGAATTGACGCAAGAACTGAGAGAAGTAAATTTTATATCATCTTCAGAAATTGAGATCAGTTCATATTTTCTTTCTTAAAATCTATATAACATGTATATTTATAAAAATAACTTCTCCCTTTGAACTGGTTTTGTGACCATCACCCCACATTTCACTGATGGAACAAGTTTTAAAAGCAGGAGCTTTGAATGAAGAATCTGCTAAGTATTATTTTTTATTTTTAATAGATTTAGTATACAAAGAAATTGCTCTTGCTATATGTAGACTTTTGGCTTGAGTTTATCATTAGAAAAGTTACTTTCTAAATAAAAAGAAAAAAAATAATATATGATGTATCTATGTAAAAGAAAAGGGAGCAACCATTGTGCAGAATTTTACAAGTTGTGAATGTTTTTAACAGCAGTGAATATAAAACTGAATCATCTTCACATATTATGCTTGCTTCTTTAGTGAATATGCACAATAAAAATGATGCAAGCAAAGCTAGCAACATTCGGTTCATATTATTGTACTCATAGGTATTCATAAGGCGAAGATTTTTAAATGTCATGGAAATATGCAAAAACATTTTGACAAACAGTAACAGTATCTAAATGGAAAACAACAGCAGTACGAATTAATACTAAGCATGTAAAATATGGACAGGGGTGGGGGTGGTAAAGATACTTTAAAGGGGTGTGGTGGAAAAAGTTACATAGGAGTTTCATATGACAGGAGGGAAGGGTATTACTATATTTCATAGACCAACATGTATTCTATTTGATTTTAGGTGCCATCATGAGCCTGTGTGCATCAATGCATCAAGCTCACCTTCTGTTTAAGAGCAGTGGATGCAGACGTATCTCCAATGTACTCATGTCATTTATCAAGGCATCCACAAAGCCCTTGGAAAAATTTTCAATATTGATTTAAGGCGATCTTCTTTATACCAATCTTGCATGTCCTAAGAACCAACAATATCTACTGCCTGATGAACTTCCCGGCAAAACACCTATAGAAGGCCGATTTTGCCAAGTAGTAGTATATGAACCAATAAGTGGTACACGGTTCCAATCCGATGATGAAACAAACAAATTCCAAAACCTAGAACAAGCCATCAGGTGTCTTGAAATTTGGAATTATTCCTTCTTGGCAGTTGGTAACAAGACACCATTATACACCATTAGGCTCCTTCGGACCAACAATCAACCAATGATTAGTGTTTTTGACTCTCACAGTAGGGATACCAGTGGACTGTCATCAACAGATGGTATAGCAGTGGTGACAACTCATGAAAATATTAGGCAACTGCTCATGTTTATCGGAGACCTTACACTCTCACTTAGCCTGAAAGACAGCTGCTCCTTTAAAATAATTCCAGTATCCATCATGGTACAAAGAACAGACTCTATATATGCAGACTCCGATTATATCTGCACCAGTGCTAGCATTTAGGTTTTAGTGACTCAAAACCATACCCTTACACAAAAAGGATCACAAAAGACTCCGAAACGAAAGTTTCTGTTGCAAACGTTCATTTAGCTCATTTGAAACAAAATTTGCATGATGAGGATGATGATAGTTCTGATGACGATGTGGCTCTTGCCCACTTTGCAGGCTTTGATAGTGGTGACCTTGAAAGCAGTGGAAGCGAATATACATTGACTAAGTCGGAGCTTAAATTGATGGTAAAAAACGTGTCATCATCAAATCTGTCATCATCAGGGGAAAATTAACAAGACTAAGAGTAGATGCAAAAACCAAAGAAAGATTAGAAAAAAAGGTAAATAAGATAGCTTGGAATAGCAATGAAATCGAAGGGATTCTAAAATCCTTTTTAGATACCAAGACAAAGTAATACTCAATTTGAAACCAGATAAAACCAATATCCTCGATGATGTCAAAGGTCATCTTAAGTAAGATGCAGTATCAGATGTAAAACATGTTTCTACAAATATGACTGAAAGTAGGGCTGATGATGTCAAAACCAGTTTTAATTCCAATGACCGAACAATGTATATCCTTGCCCAAAAGAAGATGGTGAGTGGATGGTCCATTTGAATGTCCAATGTATGGGTTTGACTCTGAAATCTTAGAAGGATTGTGTGTAGAAGAGACAATTTCCAATGTCTCTCTAATTCCAACATAAATATAGAGGAGGAGCAGATTAACACCTTTTCACACCTAATACAAAATACAGGAGAGGGAATGCGTGAAAATGTAATTCATGGGATTGAAGAAGGAGAAAGTTCCAAAGCAGACAAGTTGTTAAAAGATCATAATTACATAGATACCAGTAGTAAAAAAAAGGTTTTCAAGCATAAAATCTGCAAAAAATCAATCGTTTAACAATGATAATAAGATTGTGCATGAAAATAGTATTGGGGACATACCCTATGAGGAGGCGACAGGGAAGGCAGCACTAGATAATGAAGTATTGATAAATAAGTGTGGCAAGGAAAATAAGCAAGATATGATTGAATGGGAAAAGAATGGGGACAATTGTTGAAAGAGTAGAAAGCGCCAGAGAGGTAGCTTGGAAATGAGGCGAAGAAAATAGAGAAGAAAAGAAGATTGCTGGCAGAGAAATTAAGTAAAAATTTCCAAGAAACTGTGGCCAAAAATGTGTTACAAGTAGAGGTATGAATAGGCGATCTCGTTTATTGAAAAAATAATGTTGTCGTAAATGTAGGTACGGTTGTCATGAAAAAATACTTCCAGAAGAAATGGAAACAATCTTTCATACATTCTGGTCTCTAGATAATATAACAAGGCAATGAAATGTTCTTCTTAAGTATGCAAAATCAAATGAAAACAAGCAAAATACAGTTTTGACAAGTATAAGTTGTAATTTGAGTAAATTATACTTTTCTATGCATAATGAGGAAGACAAAGTCTGTAAGACATTTTTCATTCATACCCTAGATATTAGTGACCAAAGAATTTACACAGCTGTATCTAAGGCTTCTGTGGTGCTTAATAGTTAGGAACCACTGCAAGGATATGTGACTTTATTATAAATAGATAGCATCTTTTCCTATGCAGTTATAAATCAAAATAACGGAGAACTCGTGCACAAGAAAGCTTGTTTTGCCATTCATTCGTTATGAAATTCTTTTTTTTTATGATCTTTAATTGTATGTATATGTTCTTTAATTTTTAAACAGTACTATTTTGAAACTGAGTTACATTAGTTATGCCTATGAAAATGATTGAGCCAATTTTGCAGTTCTATTATAAGTCAAGTGACCATACCTGTGCATGAAACACATGCTGTTAGCTAATTTAACAATACTACTGCAATACTGCTGCAAGTCATGTTACCATAGATTTGTATAAAACAAACAGAAAAATTTGAACACCATTTAGCTGCAACACTGTTGTAACTCACTTAAATGCGTATTTGTTTGTTTAAAATAAACTATTTTCAAAGCTTTCACTTTTGTTGGTTTTAGTCTTTGTTTTATCTGTTATTTGTGTGCATAATTAAGTGTAAAAGAAATATGAGAGATTTTGTTTCCTTTACCTGCAAACTTTTTAAAGTATAAGTAGTTTTGAGTTGAACCCTCGATATGAAATCTTGATCAATACTGAAGCTGAAACAATTTTGAAGTCAATGTGAGATGTTATAATCTATTATGTAACGTCATATATAGGCAACTTTCTTCTAACTGATAAATCAGACTCTTGAGAAAATAAACTAAAATATGATGTAATCACTTGAAATGGAATTAGATACTTCACGAGAATATAATAATTTAAAATTGAATTATCTCTATGATACAATATGATACAATCACTTCAAATGGAATTAGATACTTCACGAGAATATAATAATTTAAAATTGAATTATCTCTATGATACAATATGATACAATCACTTCAAATGGAATTAGATACTTCACGAGAATATAATAATTTAAAATTGAATTATCTCTATCTGTATTCAGCGTAAGTTTTATGAGCTAGCACGTCAATTTCAACAGGTGAACAGAAATAAAGGAGGAAACAGGAAAGACAAAACAGACATGCTTAGACAATGTTTACTGGTTGTTTTCTGACGCATATGTGTCTCTGGCACTCTAATGTTTGGAGTCTCTGCCTATCACGCAATTAATCTTTACAGGGAAAACATAATAGACAAACACTAGATACGACAGACCAATGGATGGTATCCAAACTCTCTTCTTTCATAATGTTTGTAATCATGAATGATTAAACTTTTCTACTGTTTTCTTCTATCTCTTTCCTTGATGGTTGAATTTTATGTTTAGAGCTGCTTTCAATGACTTGTATGTTTCTTGTATTTGACCAGTGAAAACATTTTCTCTGTTGTTTTGGATCAGATAGATCAAATGATCAAAATTTCACAATGTGATCAGTATCTGAATCCTATTCACTGACACCTTCAGATTTAATGATATATCATCCACAACAACAATTTTGATACTGTGTGTGAATTTTTAAAACCCTAATAGTGTGTACATATATTTTGCTAAACACTATAACACGAACAATAAATATTTAAGTGGTAACTCTTTAACTTCTTTGAGTCTTTATATGTTAAAAATATTTTAAATGGACACTTAATTTTGTGCAATGCTAATGGTTATTACAAGCAATGACAAAGAGGCACCATAAACAGTTGAAGATCGGCATAAAAGATGAAGATAAAAAAGGTATAGATTTTCAAGGTATGCCTGTTACTTACGCTTTTAACGTAAAGAAAATATATTTAGCATAATGAGAAATATATTAATTTGCAAGTTTCGTTAACTCCAAACAGTGAGACAAAAACAGAAACAGTAGCTTATTTAATGGCTTTTATAATTAAATTTGGCTTATACTTTAACAATAACCGTAACAAAACTTTAGACGATCTTGTTCAATTAGCTGATGGCAAAGACGTGCTGATAATTAAATATGGCAGATTTTGGAGGATAAAAATTTGAACAATATGCAGACGTGGAGAGAAAAAATAGACACTAATCAAAAGTTATTGAACAAAAGGGGTAATGAAAGAGATAGCAATGTCTCATAACTATACAAACTGATTGAAGAGAACAAAAAACATATTTTAGATGCCCATGACATGTTTAAATAAAATCCACCACATTCAATGCTGCTATTTGGTTAATGTAGAGCATAATATAAAGAACATCTGAAATACCGAATGTACAGCAGTATTTACAACCAAATGAACAGAGAATAAACAATGAGACGGATTCTTTGTAGAGTGACCTGGAGAAAATTAAAAAGTCTCTGGCAGATGATGTGCATACAGACATAGAAAATATTTTAAAGAATTACCATACACATTGGGGATAATACCTGAGGAGTTTATGTCATATTGTTTCCTTACTTCTATAAATTGTTAGTAGACAAGGTATTTTTGCTAACTGTGTTATGTTTACAGTCTATGAAACAAAAGCAATAGACACAGCTACTAATCCTGTTTATTATTCTGTTTCGTTACTTTACACATTTGCCATATTTTATTTTTTCTGAATCAAATATATTTGTCAGTTTTGATTGGTATAATTGTTTCTAGCTTTATCTGCATAATGTTTAGCTAGTGCTTTGATATATTGATGACTGTCATAACCACACGGGTTATTAATGAAAACTGGGATGTGTGTTGGATGTTTAAAATTATAATTGTATTGCTATGCTCTGGGACAACATACTTCTCTGTTAAATGATCTTGGTCGCAAACTTTATATTTAGCTATTTACCTCTCACACATACAACATATACTTGTCGAATTAAAATGTTGCATCTTTGTCTACGAATACTATATGTTTATGTCCATATTTCTTCATACACTAGTTTTGTGATTTTACTCATTGCATAGATAAATACTACAACACAATATGTTCATTGGAAACTATTGGTGTGCATCTCTTTCGAATAATTTAAAATGGAAATAGAACCATGATGAAATGTGTTTGGATGCTTTCTCAGTTGTATATCGTTATTTTATACAAGTTTGCGCCTGTGGTACAATGATACTTTCAAAGTCGCCAGAAATAAACATTCAAACTTTAATTGGTGTAGATATTTATTTTTAATTTTACAACTGTGCCTTTTTCATACATTATTTCTAACAAGTTATCTGCATTGTTGCAATAGTCTTTTGTGTTCTAATATTTTTCTGGTGTACTAAACTATCCTAGCATTGTTTTTTATTTTATTTAAAAACGCATTTTCGCTTTCACTTTCTGTTTATCTGTGATAACACTCATCTTAAAGATCTAACGTAATGGTAGTTTTTGTCTTTACTCTTAAAAGGATTACAATATTGAACTATTACTAACATGCCAACGTGTCTTTTTTTGTCTATTTCAGTTAGCCTATTTGGTTTCACGTAGTTTATTGCAGCTATACCCGCAGTGCACTCTGTACCTAGGGTGCAAGATACCTCTAGCATGGTTGCCTTTGGCACAGCTCTGATGTATGCCCCTTACTATATTACGGATAAGTCAAATTTATTTTCGAAGTTTCTGATATTCTCAAGTTTTGCCAGACATATATAAAATTAGTGACTGTAATATCTAAATTGTATTCTAATGATCAACCTCCATCATCACTTGGTGCGTTTAACACAGATTCGATAGCATAAAAGAAGCCTCTACTGTCTTTATATTCTGTACTGATACAAGTGTTTTTGGCCTTAATCAGTTAAGAAAATCTATGTATGACTTTTCTCTGAGCGTTTGATGCCTGTCTATGTGCAATGTTAAATAGTATATCCTGTAAAACATCCATCTTGTACTTGCACTTATTTCCAGTCCAAATTTTGTTAAATTTGTCGAATAAAGTGTTCCATGTTAATATCCATTTCACGTCTGTTCATTATGTTAATATGGCTGATTCTATTGAAAAAATATATGTACTCAACTTTGTCTCCTTCTGTAGTGGGTCTGTTCATAAGTGTAATAATGACGTCGGGATGTACTCTCAATGAAACGAATTGCACAATTTTTCTCCCGATTATTCCTTTCAAATATAGGTCTTTGTCATTAAAATATCATCTTTTAAACGAATATATATATTCGTTATGATTCTGTTTATAAATTCGGTGTATTTACACGTCTTTTTTTATTTTTTAGTTTGACTATTAAAGGGGGTTGAAATGTTGTATGACTTTATTTCTTGTTTTTGTTTTTTGTATTAGCAATCAAATATAGAAGTATTTATCCTTCGTACTGCGCTTTGCACAGGATATACCATTCGCCCTTCGTAATTTATTTTCATTTATTTAACTAAAGCTATTTCAATGTATTTGTCTATTTGAGATGCAAAAATATTTAATATATATTTTACAACTTATCTGCATTTCTTATGAGTTTTATATCACTCTTTTATGAACTCAAGTTTATTTTAAATTGTCTACTTACCTTTTTTATGTCGACAGCCACGTCACTATTTTACGAGCTCATTTTGGCTTTAACTTATGTATTTCATTATTATTTTATGTTGTGTACCGTGACATAGAAAACAAGTTCAACATTATATGATTATTTAATTATGTTATTATATGACTGTTATATGCTCTGATGTAGTCCTCACTACCAAAACGTTTGTACCTCTGACCGCTTTCCCCAAGTACTATCCTTGTTCTCTAATTGTTACTTACATATATGCGAGATGTATATATATCAACAAAGCATGTAACGCAGGTTATGTTCACTGTGTAAGTAACTTTGCATATGTTGTACGGAGACTAAAAATAACTTTCATCAAGGAAAGTAACTCGTAATAGATAATGAACTCATTAAGAGGTGTACCTCCTTTTACCATTTCGTTAGCTGTATTCAACAATATATAATCTTATTCCTCGGATAGACTGAGTGTATATCGCTTTTCAAAACAAAGTTTGTCTAGTCTAGTGATTGTGTTAAGTTGTGAATTAATATTCCCAGCTCTGACTGAGCTAGTCATTTGGAATAGGTACATGCATCTGTGTGTACTTTTCTAGTGAGGCATTACATTTACATTTATTCGATACAAAAATGGGCGAAGCCTCTATTATTATTTGTAATTAACAATGTTAATTAAATAATTTACTATGTGGTCCGCTACATTTACTTCACGGAATTTACTACCAGTCGGATCTTCATTCCCAACATTTTCCATAAAAGGAAAAAGGATACTAAATCCAGAAAGGCAATGATTAGCTGTGAATGTTACGTCATACCGAACATTACTATTCATGACATGCGGCCTCAAAAATATACAGTCACATACGAAAGGTATTTGGTAAAATGACCACCGTTTTGTTTAAGTTAGGTATGTTTAAAATAGATTACTCAAAATAAAAAGGCAGTTCCAAATGAAAACTTATCAGCACTAAATATAAATAAGTTGGAGGGGGGTCTCCTGCACAGGAAATCAATTTAATTTTAGGCATCAAAGGTCCTAAAACAGTGTCCTTATTTTTTTAAAACTGTAATATATTACTTGAAACCGCAATCTTTGACTACCTGTTAAACTAAAATGAAAAGGTATATGAAATGATCTACACTAACTGCGAATCATTTTTTATATAATAGAACTTACGACACTAAAGTATGATATAATCAATTAAGACATTTGTGTATAGTATTTGTAACATTTTCCATTTCATGTCCGAAATTTCATAATAAAAAATAACAACCTTTCCATCCTGTAGTCGCATTTTAAATCTTCTGAAGAAGTAGAACTTGTGATTTTCATTTTCCATGCATAAAGTCACGTATTTATCTTCAGCCTCATAGCCGAAAGCACACTCGTCCAGCTCCTTTCTTTCATTCAGCAGAAGACATGTCGGCGTTTTCAGAGAAATTAGGTTCGCTTTCCCGCCATTCCATGCTTGTGGCGAACTTATCTTAGCAGGATCATTTTTATACTCATCATATAATTGATAGGCATAACCCGAATAAGATGTTCCGAGATCTATTGCGACGACAAGCAGGTGGTCTCGCACATTTTCCTTTGCTGCCATCGCTGAAAGATGAACGGTAGGATCTGCAGAGAGATTTTAGATAATGATTACTATCGAAAAATGTTGTGCATGTAACTAGCACGACATAATCTATTAAAATACAACTGTTGTCAATAAATGAATTGTACTACTTCCGACAAAGATTTCCGATCCGGAAACTCGGAATTAGCAACTGCTATGAAAATTGCAGCATGCACGAGTGTGCAAATCATTAGATATTTCATTAAATAATAGACTCGAAAGGTAATAACAAGTGAGCGGTTAAAAAGTTACACGCTTTTTCGATAGCAAATTAGGACCTAACACATATAACCATTTCTTTGTGAATTGACTGGCTTAACGTTTCTTCATATTCCAAAATAGTTTTCGACTTATATTGACACTACTATTTAACGTGTAAAAAAACTACACCTATCGGTAACCTAACACATAGAACCGTTTCTTCTGTGAATTAAATGGCTTAACGTTTCTTCCTATTCCTAAGTAGTGTTTGACCTATATTGACAAAACTATTCAAAATGTTAAAAAAACTACACCTATCGGTAACCTAACACATATAACCGTTTCTTTTGTAATTTAAATGGATTAACGTTTCTTCATATTCCTATGAAGTTTTTGACTTATATTGACAACAATATTCAAACTGTTAAAAACACTACACCTATCGGTAACCTAACACACATAACCTTTTCTTTTGTGATTAAAATGGCTTAACGTTTCTTCATATTCCCAAGTAGATTTTGACTTATATTGACAAAATTATTCAAACATGTTAAAAAAATCTACATCAGTGAAGCTGAACTTAATAAGAAAATACCTACAATAGATCCTGTAGATTTCTTTATGCCAAAAGAAAATTGGACAGCATTATCAAGTATTCTTCTTATTAACTTTTACTACTGCTACTACTACTACTACTGTAATCATTTACCGCAATAGTACCTCATCATCAGTATCCGTATCAATTGCGACCGTTTTTAATTTCCATCACTGAAACAATCTTGACGATCTTTATGAAAAAATGCTCTCTAATAAATTCAGCTTTTATTCTGGTAAATCATTTTAAACTCAGTCAAAAACTGCTATTTAATAAGACTTAGTCTCTGGCTATTAAATCCTTGCAATTTATAGTTGCAGTTGGTTATGTACACTGTGTAATAATTGCTCAGAGTGGCAAGAACGGTTGAAATGTGTTTTAAGCATTGAAAATCAATACTTTCCAAATTGTCACTATTAGCAGTCATTCTCTCTTTGACTTTGCTCGTATTGATTTTCGGCTTGTGGTAATTTTTTTACTTAATTATTTCGTCTGGTAGTATCCCTTGTGCTATCCAATGAATCAATAGCAAACTGACCAAAAGAAATTAAAAAAAAATCAACTTTATGTCTTCAAAATCCATGTGCTATTGGGAATCAAACATCTTCAAACTCACACTGTAACTAACTGTAAGAACTGAATTTAATTTTGCATGGTAAATACTGTTAGTTATGTTGTTGGTTTCACTTCACGTTTATCACTTAAAACTTTTAGTGTTTTAGTCTCTAGCGCTCACCATTACAACGTTTCTGGAAAAGGGTTTGCCTGTTCTTTAACTGATTTATCTGTTTTCGTTGATTTTCATATCATATATATCAGTTTTAAAAACAGCTGTTTAAATACATCAATTAGCACCTGATTTATAAAGCAACAATTACACCACCTATCAAATAATACATTGGTCTTGTTTAACTATTTCCTCGTTTTTGCTTTTATTCTGTTTTTTTTAAATTTTATTTATTTTTATTTTTTTGTCGACTAGCATTGATTTTCGGCTTGTGCTATTTTTTTACCTAATTATTTCGTCTGGTACTATCCCTTATGCTATACAATGAATCAATAGCAAACTGACCAAAAGAAATCAAAATAATCAACTTTATGACCTAAAAATCCATGTTCCATTGCGAATCTATTTACATTTAAAACATCTTCAAACTCCCACTGTAACTAACTGTAGGTGCTGAATTTAATTTTGTTTGGTAAATACTGTTAGTTATGTTGATGGTTTCACTTAACGTTTATCGCTTAAAACGTTTACTGTTTTAGTCTTTTGCGCTCACTCTTACAGCATTTCTAGAAATCGATTTGCCTATCCTTTAACTAATTTATCTGTTTTCTTTGATTTTCTTTATCATGTTTATCAGTTTTAAAAACAGAGCTCTTTAAATACATCAATTAACACACCTAATTTCTAAAACAGCAATCACTCCACCTAACAAGTAATACACTGATCTTGTCTTAACTATTTGCTCGTTTTTGTTTTTATTTTATTTTGTTTTGTTTAGTTTTGTTTTGTTTATTTGTTTTGTGTCTTTTGTTTGTTTGTTTTTTATTTTTGTTTTTTTAATTCTCGTGAACGTTTTACAGTTTGTTTGTTAAGGTTAACTCTACGTGTTTCTTTTTTTTTTTTTTTGTTTTTTTTTTTTTTGTTAAGTTACCTTTTTTTTTGGTGAAAGAACTGTTGCAAAATAATGAAAACAATGAATCTCAAACTTAAAGAAAAGTTACCAGTACGCGAAAAGTCAAAGCTACTCTTTAATGAGAAAGGTGTAACCATTGCTACAATTTTCACCACTGTAAGATTGATAGCAGAAAATCTTGGTCTAAAATAACACATTGTTTGAAAGGTTTTGCTTAACATGGAGTAGATGGAATATGTGATAGTGGTGGTGGTGATAAAAGTACTTTATTTGTTAACAAAGATAAACATGAAATGAAAAATATTGCCAACTATGTGAATTATCTGAAAATGCATCAGCATCATTGCCTGGGTATATTTGCAATGTAATAAGCTGGCTTTGCAATTAGATGTTTTGTTATTAGCTGGTAATGTTATTTTGATACTTTTTACATTAATTAGGTTGTTTTTTTTGGGTTTTATTGCAGTCTTACTAATATTGTATTCCTGTTAACACAAAGAATAAAAGAACAAGAGAGAAGAGTAGAACAATACTAATCTATTTAGAAAACAAATGTCACCAGCTCCTGCAATCAACTTTCATAATTATAAAGGTTTGTTTATTTGTATAGTGAGAGAATCAAAGAGGAGCAATGACATCTACTTCGTGTCTTTGTCTTTTAAATTAAGAGCTGTTGCAGTTGTGATCACATGACTTTTCATCAGTTTCGTCCTTATTGTCTACATAATTATTACCAACTTTATTTGGTCTCTTGACGAATTGTTACGAATTGTTTATTCGCTGCTAATATTATACTCCTTACCATGCCGTTATTTATACCAGTATTTATTCCTGCTTTAACTGTATCCTATGACTTTTTAAAATGTATAGTATAGCCAACAATGCAGCCAGTCTTCATGACCATATCACTAGGTAAACAAATATACCATCGCCACCAATAGCATAGTTTAGTCTCTCTTGTGAACCTGACATCTATTGCTAAAATCTTATTGTAATATTTTATCTCATTCACAGTCTCGTTCACCTAAAAAATAATTTTTAAAACAGCCTTTTTTACAGTGTCTTGAACAGTGGAAATAGACTGAGTACTATATCTATTTTGAACTTGAGTACATAATATTCATAACACATAAGTCCCGATACTCTAATTTAGTCTAGATATTCCTAATTCTGTTAATTCGTTGCTCACTTGTAGAAATTGTACTACCATCCTATTTTGTATCGCTTGTTAACAATGTATTTATTTCTTCAACAGACATTTATCTCCAATATTCAACTGTTCCAGCTCCGTAATTATAATGACGTTTGTGAGCATCTTTTACATTATCTGGTGTATGTTCTCCAAAGGCCTGATGTGCAATTTTATGTTTTGCAGGACCATAGCCAAGAAGATATTTATATTTTCCGTTGGTCTATCTATAGTCGCGAATTGGAGTAATGTTAAAAAGATATTACAGAATATGTTTAATTGCTTTGGGTCTAAATTAATGTTTGTTGTATTAAAAGTTTGATCATCAGGTAATGGTACTGAGCATTCCGACAACAATCTTCGTATCTCAAATTTAATGTGATATCTCCGGTATACCTTGATCCGATAAATGCTAATATGATATTTCACATCCCCAGTTTAAATGATTTTGCCAAACTTCCGCATCTCACTGTGCTCTGTATCAGTCCATGGAGTTATCATTGACAACTTTAAATTGTATTCATCAAAAATGCTCAGTGGCTTGTACGCAACATAATTGTAATCTGTGTAGTATATTTTTGTCTCTTTATATATTTATGTAATTCCTGTATTAACTCTTATGATTTTAAATAAATATTAGTGATATCTGGCCTTTAGTGTTAATGGTAAAATCAAATCTCTCAGCACTCATACGATTCCACCTGAGCTTTCGACAGTACTGGGTGAAAATTGGGAGTTGTTGCATAATTGACTTAAATGAATTTTAAGCATATAAAGTCTTTAGCAGAAACCTTCAGAAAGGAAGAATTATTTTGTTGTTACTAGCATGTTCGTGTATATGCGAAAATATACATAGGATTGTTATGTATGATGTTTATATAATATTATAAATATTTTAGAAAATTATAAATGTTTCTTCACTTTAATATTTGCTTAAATCTTAATGTTTGTCAGGAAAAACATGTTTAACTAGTGTCCTTGAATTAGGTTGTTTTGATCAATATGTTTTCTCAATTTGAAGGTCAAGGTTGAATTTTGTTTACAAGTAAAAATTCCATTAAGATGACACACATTCTAGAACATTCTGTCATGTGACCAATCTAGAACATTCTGTCATGTGACCAATCTTTATATATACCATGTTTGGTAGACATTTTATTCAGTTCGACATTACCATCAGTCTTGTAAAGAGCTATTACAGTTGTGAAAATTCATTCCAAATTCTAAGAGAGGAATTATTTTTAAATATTCATTGGATTATAACAGTGCTCATAAACTTTTGGATTTTGGATTTTGATTGACAATTTTGGAATTTATGTGAACTTATTCAGAGATTTTGGAATACTTCATTTTGACTTCAGCACATCAAGATTTCTAGTGCATCCGGACTTTGGAGACCATTGACACATAATAACATTCAAGGACACATTTTATATTTAGGACTTGTGATTAGAACAATCATTCTTATTGGATTATTAGGATTTCAAAACACATTACTGTAAGTGACTTTTTGATTTTTCATTTTAATTATCTAGTCATAAATTGCTTGTTGATTTTTACTTGATTTGTTGGTTTCACTTTCTTTCTGTTACATTTTTCTTAGACCATAGAGTCGTAACAGAAATTGGGGGCTCGTTCCGGGATTGAATTTCATTAAAGCATATTAGAGATATTAAATTTATCTTTGAAATTCATATTGATTTTGTCTTGGAATTTTTTTTTGTCTTTGGCAAAGATTTTTAATAGAGAATTTTTTTGTGTGAAACCAGCAAGCATTTACAATGGCATCTAATGTTCAGAATTTCATTTCAAAACCTACCCAGGAGGGGTTAGAGTGCATGAGAAAGGATGAGTTGCTCGAGCTTGCCAGAAAATATAGTCTATCTGAGGCAAAAGTATCATTGACAAAACAGGAGATAAAGATTATTTTGATTCAGTATTTAGTAGGAAAGGGAATTTTTGATAGCAGTGCTTTAAGTTTGAAGAGAAAGCCTGTATCTGGTTCTGACAGGAAATTAAGGGAATTAGAGTTAAAGAACCAGATTGATTTAGAATTGGCAAAGCTTCAGATTCAGAGAGAGAGAGAGAGAAGGAAGAGAGGCAGATACAAATGCAGAAAGAAGAGAGGCAGATCCAAATGCAGAAAGAAGAGAGGCAGATACAAATGCAGAAAGAAGAGAGGCAGATCCAAATGCAGAAGGAAGAGAGGCAGATACAAATGCAGATGGAGAGAGAGAAACAGAAGAGGGAGATGCAGAGAGAGAGAGAGAGAAAGAGAAGAAAGGGAAATGCAATTTAAATTAAGAGAATTAGAACTGGCAAGCAGAGCACACTCCACTCCTTTAAACACAAGTTCAGGTTTTGATGTTACTAGATATATTAGGTTAGTACCCCCTTTTTAGGAAAAAGAAGTAGATAAATACTTTCTTCATTTCGAAAAAATAGCTGAAAACTTGAAATGGCCCAGAGAGCATTGGACTTTGTTATTACAAAGTGTACTAATTGGCAAAGCTCGTGAAGTCTACATTTCACTGTCAGTACAACAAAGCATTGATTATGATATGGTTAAGGAGTACATCTTGAAAGCTTATGAGTTGGTACCAGAGGCATATCGACAAAGGTTTAGGAATTGTAGAAAAGAAACTGGACAAACTCATGTCGAATTTGCAAGGGATAAAGAACAACTATTTGATAGGTGATGCTCAGCCAAGAAAGTTGATCAAGGTTATGATAACCTCAGACAGCTCGTATTAATTGAAGAGTTCAAGAGGTGCATCCATAGTGATGTTAAAACCTATCTTGACGAGCAGAAAGTGGAAACTTTGGAAAATGCTGCTCGTATGGCTGATGATTATTCCTTGACTCACAAAATTTCATTTGGCAATAAGTCGTCCTCTCAGCAGTTTTCTGGTAAAAAACCATTTCAATCTCATTCGAGTACTTCCAAATTTCACAACAGCACAACTGTTAGGAATCAAACATCTGATAAGACTGATCAGAAATCCTTATCTCTTCCTACGTGCACTTATTGTAAAACGAAAGGGCACGTTATTTCTGATTGCTTCAAGTTGAAAAATAAGCAACAGAGAAAAGACAGAGCTTTTCCAAATGCTCTTATTTCTACGAGGTCAAGGTCACGGTCTTGTATTGAAAGCAATACATTTGTTGGGTCAAACAAACCCCAGTCTGATTCTATTTTGGAGGCTTATGAACCATTCATGTCAGAAGGTTCTATATCACTTATTGGTGATTCTGCCAAACCTATCCCAATTAAAATATTAAGGGACACTGGAGCTTCTCAGAGTCTTTTATTATCAGGTACTTTGCCTTTGTCTGAGGAGTCTTCTTCAAGTGAAAGTGTTCTTGTTCAGGGAGTTGAGTGCGGCTTTGTAAATGTTCCTCTTCATTGTGTAAATTTGGCATCAGACTTAGTTTCTGGACCTGTGACTGTTGGGGCAGTGACTTCTTTACCCATAGAGGGTGTTCATTTATTACTAGGCAATGACCTAGCTGGAGATAAGGTTGTGGTTAATCCACTTGTAACTGACAAGCCTTGTTTGGATCAGAAAGTTGATCCTGTCGAAACTGAAATCCCTGATTTGTACCCTGCTTGTGCAGTTACTAGAGCTATGGCAAAAAGAGCTCTTGAGATTGATGTTGATCAGGATATTATTCCTTTAGCTGACACATGTATTGGTAAGTTTTTTGATGAGGTCACTTTTTCCTCAGGTATTGATCAATCAAACGGTATTGATCACAGTGATCCTCTTTTGGCAACTCATTCTCTTTGTTCTACTCAGGGTGACAAACGACAATCTCTTGTCGTTGAACAGGAGCAAGATCTCGAGATATCTTGTTTGTTTCAGAGGGCTATTAGTGAAACTGAAGCCACACAAGTTCCAGTGTGTTACTTTGTGAAAAATGGGGTCCTTATGAGGAAATGGAGACCACCTGATGTACCCGCTGGTGACGAGTGGTCAGTGAGCTATCAAATTGTTGTTCCTAAGTCATATCGACAGGAAATTCTTAATTTAGCCCATGAAACCCCTTTAGCTGGTCATTTAGGAGTCCGTAAGACTTATCACAAGATCTTGAATCATTTTTATTGGCCGAAACTCAAAAGTGATGTTTCTAAATACTGCAGATCTTGTCACACTTGTCAAATGGTAGGAAAACCCAATCAGAAGATATCTAAGGCTCATCTGCAACCTATTCCTGCATTTGATGAACCATTTAGTAGAATAATAGTAGACTGTGTTGGTCCTTTACCTAAAACCAAGTCAGGCAACCAATATTTGTTGACCATCATGTGTGCATCTACAAGATTTCCAGAGGCAATTCCTCTGAGAAATATAAAAACTAAAACTATTGTGAAAGCTTTGGTGAAGTTTTTTACACTTGTTGGCCTTCCCAAATCTGTCCAGTCGGATCAAGGGTCAAATTTTATGTCTGGAATTTTCCAACAAGTTATGCATGAATTAGGCATCCAACAGTTTAAATCTTCTGCCTATCACCCTGAAAGTCAAGGTGCTTTGGAAAGATTTCATCAAACTTTGAAGAATATGATTCGATCATATTGCTTTGATACAGAAAAGGATTGGGATGAGGGTGTTCATTTGTTGTTGTTTGCTGTTAGGGAATCAGTTCAAAAGTCGTTGGGTTTTAGTCCCTTTGAACTAGTTTTTGGTCATACTGTCCGTGGACCATTGAAATTATTGAAAGAGAAACTTCTTTCAAATGAAGACTCAAAGATTAATCTTCTTGATTATGTTTCTGATTTCAAATACAAGTTGTCAAAGACCTGTGAAGTAGCCAGAACTAATCTTCGCACTACCCAGTCAAAAATGAAATTAAGGTATGACAGAAATTCACAGGAAAGGAGTTTTAAACCTGGTGACAAAGTTCTGGCTCTCTTTCCCATACCTCAGAATCCTCTTCAGGCTACATTTTTTGGTCCTTATACCGTTGACAAGAAAGTAAATGACTTAAATTATATCATTAACACTCCTGGGAGACGGAAACAGAAACAACTTTGTCATATAAATATGTTAAAGGAATATTTTAACAGAGATAGCCCAGCTAATTATTCAGTTAATTTAGTTGTACCTGTCCCACACAGTGAAGATATCAACGATGGAGTACGACCAGACTATAGTGACTCTGGTATAACCAATCTTCGGAATTCAGAAATATTGAACAACCTAGACCAGAAACTTTCACATCTACAACAACAGGAAAGAAATGAACTAAAACAGCTATTACATGACTATGAGCACTTGTTTCCTGATGTTCCAACACGAACAAGTAAAATTTATCATGACGTTGACATTGTAGATTCTGCGCCTGTGAAACAGCATCCTTATAGGATGAATCCTCTCAAACAGAACTATCTGAAGAAAGAAATTCAGTATTTACTGGAGAATGATTTCATAGAACCAAGTAAAAGTAACTGGAGTTCACCATGTATTCTTGTTCCCAAGCCAGATAATACATTCCGTATGTGTACTGACTATAGAAAAGTCAACAGTGTCACCAAAACTGATTCATTTCCAATCCCAAGAATGGATGATTGCATTGATAAAATTGGAAATGCTGAATATGTCACCAAGTTTGACCTTTTAAAAGGATTCTGGCAAATTCCACTAACAGAAAGGGCAAAAGAAATTTCAGCATTTGCAACTCCAGATGGACTATATCAATATAAAGTCATGCCGTTTGGAATGAAAAATTCGCCTGCAACGTTTCAACGTCTGATGAACATGATAACATTTGGTCTTGATAATTGTGATGCTTATATCGATGACGTCATTATCTACAACAACACCTGGGAAGATCATTTGGAAACCATTCGAAAATTCTTCGATCGACTCAGCGATGCGAATCTGACAATTAATTTGAGCAAAAGTGAGTTTTGCCATGCTTGTGTCACATTTTTAGGACATATTGTGGGACAAGGTCAAGTTAAACCTATAGAAGCTAAGGTCAAAGCTATCTCTGAATTTCAAGTTCCAATTTGTAAAAAGCAACTGATGCGATTTCTAGGTATGGCTGGATATTATCGGAAATTTTGTTCCAATTTTTCCACAATTGCTGAACCTTTGACAAGTTTATTGAGTAAGAAAACCAAATTTCATTGGTCTGACAAGTGTCAGGAATCTTTTGACAAGTTAAAGGCCATGCTTAAGAATGCACCAGTTCTTTCTGCACCAAATTTTAGCCAATCATTTAAATTATCTGTTGATGCAAGTGATGTAGGGGTTGGTGGAGTATTGATTCAGGAAGACAAAAGTGGTGTGGATCACCCTGTGTGTTATTTTTCTAAAAAACTAAACAAGCACCAGAAAAATTATTCCACAATTGAGAAGAAATGTTTGGCTTTGATATTGGCTTTACAACATTTTGAAGTGTATGTTACCTCAGCTCTTTCTCCAATTATTGTGTACAGTGATCACAATCCCCTTACTTTCATCAACAAAATGAAAGATAAAAATCGGAGATTGTTGAGATGGAGTTTGATATTGCAAGAATATAACATTGACATTAGACACATCAGAGGAAAAGACAATGTGATTGCAGATGCACTCTCACGTGCCTAGAAATGTAATATTGCTTGATGTAATTAAGTCCAGTATCATAAAACATGTTCTTATGTAATTTTGGTTATTATAGTATTAGATGTATATTCAAAAGAAAGCTTTATTATATAAATCTTTCTTTTTCTTTATGAGGGGAGGTGTTATGTATGATGTTTATAACATATTATAAATATTTTAGGAAATTATAAATGTTTCTTCACTTTAATATTTGCTTAAATCTTAATGTTTGTCAGGAAAAACATGTTTAACTAGTGTCCTTGAATTAGGTTGTTTTGATCAATATGTTTTCTCAATTTGAAGGTCAAGGTTGAATTTTGTTTACAAGTAAAAATTCCATTAAGATGACACACATTCTAGAACATTCTGTCATGTGACCAATCTAGAACATTCTGTCATGTGACCAATCTTTATATATACCATGTTTGGTAGACATTTTATTCAGTTCGACATTACCATCAGTCTTGTAAAGAGCTATTACAGTTGTGAAAATTCATTCCAAATTCTAAGAGAGGAATTATTTTTAAATATTCATTGGATTATAACAGTGCTCATAAACTTTTGGATTTTGGATTTTGATTGACAATTTTGGAATTTATGTGAACTTATTCAGAGATTTTGGAATACTTCATTTTGACTTCAGCACATCAAGATTTCTAGTACATCCGGACTTTGGAGACCATTGACACATAATAACATTCAAGGACACATTTTATATTTAGGACTTGTGATTAGAACAATCATTCTTATTGGATTATTAGGATTTCAAAACACATTACTGTAAGTGACTTTTTGATTTTTCATTTTAATTATCTAGTCATAAATTGCTTGTTGGTTTTTACTTGATTTGTTGGTTTCACTTTCTTTCTGTTACATTTTTCTTAGACCATAGAGTCGTAACAGGATATACATAGAGAGATAGTTACATTGTTTCCGGATCAATCAATATCTGATCGATACTTTGCGTGGTCGCAATTTACATTCAGGTCAGGTATAATAAACTGCCACATACAAAGTAAGCATATTCACCTGCAGGTAAGAGAATTGTAATCACTAAACAACATATAACAATAACAAACGATGAGCAAACTAGCTTATTTAAGTGCCCCGTTATCCCTTAATTCTTATAACTTAATGCATTTAATTGGTTCTTACACAGTGTTACCATAGACAGAAGTATTTTATTCCATCCGACTTGTTATGCGAGTGTTCAACTAAACGTGTTTGATAAATTATACAGCAAATGGTTTTCAATTACAAGAACGAAGTTGTCATTCTGATGTACAATATATTTAATGAATAGCAAGTGTCGTACATTTGTCTAGGATATAATAGCCAGAGACCAAGTCTTACTATATAGCAGTCTATACTGAGTTTAAAATGATTTACCAGATTAAAAGCTGAATTTGTTAGAGAGCATTTTATCATAAAGATCTGCAAGATTGTTTCAATGGTGGAAATTTAAGACGGTCGCATTTGATACGGATACAGATAAAAGCAGTTGTATTGAGGTAAATTATTACAGTAATAGTAGTAGTAGCAGTAGTAAAAGTTAATAAGAAGAATACTTGATAATACCGTCCAATTTTTCTTTCGTTATAAAGAAATATACAGGATCCATTGTAAATATTTTCTTATTAAGTTCAATGTCACTGATTGGTGTAGATTTGTATTAACATGTTTGAATAATTTTGTCAATATAAGTCGAACACTAGTTCGGAATATGAAGAAAGTGTATCTGCACCTTTGTGTTTAGACACTTGGAAAGTCACGTTAGTCTTTTATTCTTATATTAAGGAAGGCTTATATACCTATCACACACAGTAATGGCGAATTTATCTCAAGGTATACTTCATCTATATACATAACGAATATGATTATTTTTGCCTTTATATCAGTGATCATATTGGGACACCTCTTACAATCTGGAAGTGCTTTCTAGTGACGAATGCAAATTAGATTGGACAGTTCTATACAAAGAAGTTAGTTTAGGGTTAAGGAATATTAAAAAGCCCGTTAAAAGACATTTTCAAGTTTATTCAGAAACTTTTTAGAAATGATACTACTACTTTTTAAATTTATTGTTGTAGCCAACAATGCATCCAGTCTTCATGACCATATCTCTAGGTAACAAAAATATACCATGGCGACCAACAGCATAGTTTAGTCTCTCTTGTGAATCTGAAATATATTGCTAAAATCTTATTGTAATATTTTATCGGACTCACAGTCTTGTTCACCTAAAAAATATTTTTTAAAAGAACCTTTTTACAGTGTCTTGAACAGTGGAAATAGACTGAGTACTATATCTATTTTGAACTTGAGTACATAATATTCATAACACATAAGTCCCGATACTCTGATTTAGTCTAGATATTCCTAATTCTGTTAATTCGTTGCTCCCTTGTAGAAATTGTAAGACCATCCTATTTTGTATCGCTTGTTAACAATGAATTTATTTATTCAGTAGACATTTATCTCCATTATTCAACTGTTCCAGCTCCGTAATTATAATGACGTTTGTGAGCATCTTTTACATTATCTGGTGTATGTTCTCCAAAGGCCTGATGTGCAATTTTATGTTTTGCAGGACCATAGCCAAGAAGATATATATATTTTCCGTTGGTCTATCTATAGTCGCGAATTGGAGTAATGTTAAAAAGATATTACAGAATATGTTTAATTGCTTTGGGTCTAAATTAATGTTTGTTGGATTAAAAGTTTGATCATCAGGTAATAATTGTGAGCATCCTGACAACAATCTTCGTATCTCAAATTTAATGTGATATCTCCGGTATACCTTGATCCGATAAATGCTAATAAGATATTTCACATACCCAATTTAACTGATTTTGCCAATCTTTCGCATCACGCTGTGCTCTGTATCAATCATGGAATCATCATTGTCAATTTTTGAATTGTATTTATCAAAAATGCTCAGTGGGTTGTACGCAACATAATTATAATCTGTGTAGTATATTTTTCTCTCTCTAAATATTTATGTAATTTCTGTATTAACTCATATAATTTTTAATAAATATTAGTGATATCTGGCCTTTAGTGCTAATGCTAAAGTCAAAGCTCTCAGCCGCCATACGATTCTACCTGACAGTACTGGGTGAAAATTGGGAGTTGTTGCATAATTGACTTAAATGAGTTCTAAGCATATAAATTCTTTAGCAGAAACCTTTAGGAACGAAGAATTATTTTGTCGTTACTAGCCCGTGCGTGTACATGCGAAAATATACATTGGATATACATACATAGATAGTTACATTGTTTCCGCATCAATCAATATCTTATAGATACTGTGCGTGGTCGCAATTTACTTTCAGGTCAGGTATAATAAATTGTCACATATAAAGTAAACATATTCACCTGCAGGGAAGAGAATTGAAATCACTAAACAACAATATAACAAGATAACAATAACAAACGATGAACAAACTAGCTTATTTTGTACAAATTAATGCTTTTGCCAGTGCCCGCTTATCGCTTAATTCTTATAACTGGATACATTTAATTGGTTCTTACACGATGTTACTATGGATAGAAGTACTTTATTCCATCCGACTTGTTATGCAGGTGTTCAACTAAACGTTTTCGATGAATTATACAGCAATTGGTTTTCAATTATAAGAACGACGCTGTCATTATGATGTACAATATAGTTAATGAGTAGCAAGTGTCGTACATTTTATAGCGACAATGGAGTACGACTACCAGCGAATTCAAGCACCTGTGGATGTACGACAGGTAGATTTTATCATTTCTAAAAAGTTTATGAATAAACTTTAAAACGTCTTTTAACGGGCTTTTTAATATTCTTTAGCTCTAAACTAACTTCTTGTATAGAACTGTCCAATCTAATTTGCATTCGTCACTAGAAAGCATTTCCAGATTGTAAGAGGTGTCCCAAAATGATCATTGATATATTGACAAAAGAAATCATATTCTCTACGTATATAGATGAAGTATAGCTTGAGATAAGTTCGCCATCACTGCGAATGATATGTATATCAACCTTCCTTCATATAAGAATATTCTACTTACGTGACCTTCCAAGTTTCTAAATATAACAGTGCAGATACACTCAATGCTACCCTTGTTTATTCCTGGCAAGGTTCCTAAGGTACATAAGAATAATTACTTCTACACCCCAGAATTTTCAAAAAGATGTAGACATGTGCAATTATGCAGAAAAGGAGAGAATATTAAACCTTGCCTCTGATTAACATCTCCGATGTCTGTGAGGTCATAGTGAAGGAACGAATTAATATAATCTAATCTGCTGTGTGTATTATTATAAACGAAAGGGTTATCCTTTAATTGACTAAGATAAATTTAGTACCAGTTTACTCTGACTTTCCAACTTATGTTAGATATGGCAGCTGGATATTTACCTTGTTTAACCGACCACACCATAACAGTCCAAATACTTGCATGTAACACGGGATGTGAAAAGTCAGTTTAAGCTAAATAAGTGGAACTTTGCTTACATGGAAAGTGAAATTACATTTTGTTTTAAATGAGAGTAAAATGTTATGCTTGTAACTACTGATATAATGGTTTCTGAAAGCTTTTATATAAAAAAAACAAGCAGGAGCGAAACGAGATTATGTGCAGAGACCAAATTCAAAATGAAATTTGTACAAGGTAGGTCTCAAGTTTGTTGAAAATGTCATTTTATACCCCTGATTTTGACTGAAAAGACGGCATTGTTTAAAGTACAATTAATTTCAATTTCTGGCAGCTGATACGGTCACTGTGTTCATTTTTCATTCGCTTGATGTTTCACGAGGGGATGATATACGGCTCTGTACATTATAAATGAGTGCCGGTACACGAGGGAAGAGATTTAGCCCATAGATGAGACCCAAGGGTTAAAATGAACTTGCCCAGTTTATTCCATATTCAGCTTTAATGCAGATTAATAATGTTCGGAAATTCTTGTTTTCAGCTTATTTTTTTTTAAAAAAACGGACACAATTATTGTTGTCGTTGTACACAGTAGGTCCTTACTCTATTACCATCCTCTGAATGTTTAAGTGTGCTCTGCATCTAAATACAAACATTGAATGTATTCTATTGCTATTAAATTGTTGTAATGCAGATTCAAAATTTTATCACAGCAGTTTCTGATGCTGCAAAATTAAAAAACTTTATTTTTCTCGCTCGGGACATACGATCTGAGGATCAGTCTAATGCGCAATGTTGGCGTGAGAATTATATATATATATATATATATATATATATATATATATATATATATATATATATATATATATAATATTGAAGCACGAATGGAAGGAAATAACGCTGTTTTCTTTTTGGGTCGGTTGAATAAATGATTTTTTGATGCAGTGAGTTTCAATGCAATTTACAACCAGCTGCATTTTATCTTCCATACATATTTTGAACCCTGTGCCAATAGAAGAGTTACTTTGATGCAAAAGTATCTCACGACTTCGCCAAAAATAATTATTCTATAATTTTAATGCTAGGTATAAAATGTATATACTAGTATATTTGCCACAGTTTTGCCCTGTTGAGATATATAACTTTTGAAGGTACGAATTATGTTTTTTTATCCTGTGTACATTAAAGACATGATTACAGCAAGTTACAATCAGTGCATCCCATTTCCAGTCTTTCAGATGAAGTGTTCATCTTTGTAAATCATAAAAACAGGTCTTTAACAGAACTCCTTATGTACTTAACATTGCTACCATTCCTGCACCTCAAAAGTTACTAGTCGTACACCGCCAAATTCAAGTGGTCGCAGGAAAGTGCACAACTCACTTCTGGTGAATTTGGGCATGCAATGAAATATGAGTTATTGTTTCTAATTATAACACGAAATGACACCTGTCTTTTTCCACAGTAACAAATAATTACATAATATTTATAAATTGTTTGAAAGAAAAATGTTATCGAAGACCAACGTCTGATTAATAACTTCATAAAGTGTTAATTTCAGCAAATATTACGTGATACATAAAAGGTTCACAATTGTTCTTCTAGTGTAGACTCCCATGATTCAATAATCAGCTTGAATGTGTACAGCAGTAGCGTACTAAAGTGGGGCGGACGGGACGGTTGCCCCGGGCGGCAGAGGTTTTGGGACGCCAAAACTGCTAATAAAAATTCGGGTCTCGTATTCTGGCCATTTGGGCCATCATGATCGCCCCGGGCGCTATTTACCCTTAGTACGTCACTGGTGTAGAGAAATATATAATGATTCAATGTATCTATATCCATTTATCTCTCTTTGCTCTATATCCGACATATCCCATTTCTAACAAAAGCAAATATTATGCTAACTGCTCATTTGTTTCAGTTAATAGCTGTTATACAGTGGATTCGCTACCAACAAGATAGGTAGTACACCTTCCGAGGGTGTGAGAGTTTGATCTTGCAAAGGTCACACTGGAAACGTCTGTAAACAACTACGAATAGTGACGCAAAGCGATTTCTTTATATATATGTACGTGTAGGAATTTTGTATGCATACCATGGAGACATGCATCGATTTCGTTTTTTAAAAAAAGTTGCCTACATGCATGTATATATACAAAATGTGAGATCCATCACGGTGTTTGAGAGAGAAAATTAATTCTGTGTCAGGTTATGACATATATACTACAGTAATACTCACTAATTTACTGTTAAAATTTCATTCAATATATAATGGATGAAAATTGCCAAAGTATATGAAAGATTTAATAGTATTTAATAATTCTCAATAATGAAAATCTATACAAGCAATTTACTGATGTAAGAAACTTAGCATCCTACTTAATATATATGATTTATGCATGGTTTTCTACAATACTTGATAGTTTTATATTTCAGTTTTGTATAGTCACTAAAACACTCAGCTTCTGTACAACAGCAGTGCATCTTAAATCCGTCCGATTAATCGTTTAAACCTCAAGACGATTACGGATTTTTACACAAGGCCGTACTTAGCTAGCTACAAATGTGTACCAGGTATCTCTGGTTACCAGCCATTCGGAACACCTCGACTAATTATGAGAAACCAACCATATGCCTGAGATGTATGTTGGCGCAATAATTTACAGAAAAATCATACATTTTGTTCAACAAAAATGTCTTCACAAATAAGAAACCGCAATATATTAGGGTACTCTCGGCTATTCAATGATTGGATTGACCGTATAATAGACCGATTAGTTGGGAATGCAAAAATAGTTCGATGCATTCTCAACTTCTCGGTCAATCCGTCTTTCGTCAAGAACCGAGGTGGTCCGAACGGCAGCTCTCGGCATACATTCGAGATATTATCCATAAGATTGACCTAAAAGTTGTGTATGGGTTAACTGCGTATACTATATTAGTCTGGTACCTTGTCCCTCGATACTATCTTTCTCACCATTACAAAATGAAGAGTAGAGTAGTGGAGAAGGTCCTGGCACTAGACTAATAGTAAATACGGGTTTAGACCTATGCTATCTACCGGCTCTTTTTTGCTTGCGGCAGGTATGCAAGAGGAGTCCTGACCTGCGAAACACACCTGAGTTAAGAACCTGCATGTATTCAGAACTTCCTTGTAGGTTGGTAAATAACGTTGTTATCAGATCTGCTAAGAAAAACAGTGTGTACACGTCGTCCTACTACTGAGATAGAGAGAGAGAGAGAGAGAGAGAGAGAATATAGCATTTGTGCTATTGATAATGAAACTTTTAAGTGGTTTGAGTTTGAGGGGCGAATAAGAGTCATAGCTAGATATCTGTTTAATAATACAATATAAACATTCTACCGTTATAACAGAAGCGTTGTGTCGTGAATGATATTTCTAAAAGTTCACTCCAATGCAAACGAAAATAATTCTCGAGAAGAGCACTTGATTCGTGGTGTATAAAATGCACAAACAGATCAGCATAATCAAGAAATTGCACGCATGTCACAGAAAATATCAATATAAACCTTGTGGATCACATAATACTATCAAAAAACTCCGTTCTGTACAAAATTAGCCCAATTACTCTACAACTGAAATATATCATAGATCGTTTCTTCAGATGATACAAGGCAAAATTTTGATCTTACTAAACAACTACTGACCCTACAGGCCTGATATTCACATTTTTTTCTTCTAAGATTCAGACAAGCTCGTAAAGAGAAAATCTAAATTTGTGCTCCTTTAATTAAAATGTTACATAATTAAATATGAATCAGCAACATTCTGTACGTAGGAGAAACGCGTAGTTTGAAAAGCAATGTTGTGAGCTGGTAAAAATAGAATATTGTATATCTGGTCATTATTTCCATATATGGAAAAGAGTGACCAGGTCTCAAACACGGCAAACAGCTACACAACTGAATTTGCATCAATAAAGTTGCTCTTAATGACTAAGTTTTACAATATTTTATCTGAAGGCTTTCTGACCTGTACAAGATTGAAAAAGAATATATATCTTTCTTCAGTGGTACACTGTTCATCGTAATGACAAGAGGTATTCTATGCTGATGTAAATCACTTTCAACAGGTGTATATCTGCTGTACAGATGAAGGGACAGGATATCACAGAACTGAGTAGTACACAGTTGTAATGATTCTTGGAGTTGATTAGTCATCACAACACCATATTTACAACTGTAGTATTAGTCAAAGTGTGAAAAAGTACGGATAGTATTTTCAACGACGTTTACTAGGATCTCAAACATCAACTAGAGCTGTTGCTGAAGCTGAGAGAGAGAGAGAGATAGATAGATAGATAGATAGATAGATAGATAGATAGATAGATAGATAGAGAGAGAGAGAGAGCTAACCCACTGATAAATTATACATTTAGAAAATGATGCATACTGAAATTTCACAAAAACTGGGTGATCATTTTTATTGAACTTGCCCATGCATTTTTCAAATAGTAATTAATTATAGTAATTAATTATATTTCCTATATACGAGTTTGGTTCTCGTGAGAGTAAAGGCGTTTCATATTGAGACATGACGTACTGCGCAGCGGGTGTTCGAGTCCCGCCACGATAATTGCTTTTTTTGCCCCTTTTGAAAGTCATCCTGAAAAGAAAATGATGATGCTTGATGCTTCTCTTGATTTGTAACTCTACTAGTGTCCGTCCGTTAGCACAAGTTTGTTATCTCTACTCGTCCGTAATTTACTTTGAGGACTGACATGAAACTTTGCACACACATTCATCTGATGGCCTAGTTGGTTCTAACTTAAAATGCTGCCGCTGTTATCGCTACTCCTCCTGAACAAAAAGTCACATTGACCTGGGGTTTTCACTAGATGACTTCTTATGATGTCTAGTTGGTCCTAGTTGCAAATGGTTACAATCTGACATCCAATACGAAAGCCATCTTACAAATATTGTTATCGCTACTCCTCCCGAATATATGGTCATATCAACCTGGGGTTTTCACCAAAAGGTTTCTTATGATATCAAGTTATCCCTAAATGAAAATGGTAAAGATCTTATGTCACGACAGCCATCTTAAAACGTTTGCTATCGCATCTCCCTCTAAACGGGAAGTCAGTGTGACATGGGTTTTAAAAAAAAGACTTCTTATGGTGTCTAGTTGATCCTAAATGAACATGGTACCGATTTGATATCTAATATGACTGCCACAGTGGCCATCTGAAAAATCTTGTTATCACTATTTCTTCTGAATTATTGGTCATGTAAGCATGGGGTTTTCACAGTAAGATTTTTTTTTAATATCTTGATGGTCATAAATTAGCATGGTGCTGATCTGATGTCTAATATGGCCTCTATGGTGCCCATCTTGAAAATCGTGTTTTCGCTACTTCTCTTAAGTGTAAAGTCATTTTGACAGGGTGTATTCACTTAAAGACATATAATGATGTCTACTTGGTCCTAACTAAAAATGGTGCCGTCCTGAAAATATTGTTATTGTTGAATACTATCATAGATGTTTTAAACACTCAGCAATTAAAATAAAGAAATGGTCTTATCTTGAACTCCTGTAAATTCTTTTCGGGCAATAAAGCGCCAGTACCTTCGAAGGACTCTTGTTTTACTATTATTTTCCTCCTTTAAACCTACGTTTTCATTTCTCATGGTACAGCTATTTTATCCATAATAAACTGGGTAGATCTACTTTGTGAACATGGATTTGTTTTCTCAATACACAAGATGAAAAATGCTTTTTCTCCAGTACCTTTTGTGTAAATGCATCCATTATTAAGTTATAACATTACCATGTTTTCTCCTTTTCGATTTTTTAGTTAAACTTGCATCTCTCTCTCTCTCAAACACACACACACACACACACACACGTACATACACAAAATATTTAATAAACAATTCAAAATCTACACTTCTACACCCCAGAATTTTCAAAAAGATGTAGACATGTGCAATTATGGAACAAAGGAGAGAAGCTTAAACCTTGGCTATGATTAACATCTCCGATGTCTGTGACGTGATAGTAAGGGCACGAATTAATAGAATCTAATATGGTGTGTGCATTATTCTAAACGACAGGGTTATCCTTTAATTGACTTAGATAAATTTAGTCCGAGTTTACTCTGACGTACCAACTTATGTTAGATATGGCAGCTGGATATTTACCTCGTGTCATCCACCACACCAAAACAGTTCACATACTAGCATGTAACACGGGAGATGAAAAGTCAGAGAAATTCGGAAGAAGATCAAGTGAACTCGACTTCTCTATTAGTTTAAGTTAAACAAGTGAAACTTTGCTTACATGGAAAGTGAAATTACATTTTGTTTTAAATGAGAGCAAAATTTTGTGCTTTTAAACTACTGATATAATGGCTTTTGAAAGCTTTTATATAAAAAAAAACAAACAAGCAGGAGCGAATCGAGATTATGCACAGAGACCAAACTCAAAATGAAATTTATACGAAGTAGGTCTCAGGTTTGTTGAAAATATCATTTAATACCTACTGATTTTGACTGAAAAGACGGCATTGTTTAAAGGACAATTAATTGCAATTTCTGGCACCTGATACAGCCACTATGTTCATTTTTCATTCGCTTAATGTTTTGCGAGGGGGATGATATACGGCTCTGTAAATCATAAATGAGTGCCGGTATACGAGGGAAGAGTTTCAGCCCATTGATGAGACCCAAGGGTTAAAATGAATTTGCCTTTTATTCCATATTCAGCTTTAATGCAGATTAATAGTGTTCGGAAATTCTTGTTTTTGACTTTTTATATAAATGCTCTAAAAATTAAATTTATTAACCGGTTCGATAGAAGTGACAGTGTACAGATTATGTGTGACTCTACTCGTATCACTAAGGAAAGAATGAGTAATCTTTTAAGTTCGATATAATCTATGTGAATATCCTAAAAAATAGCACTGAACCTGTTTAAATATGTCTTCAGTTTGGATTATCTCACATCTCAAGCTATCGTTTTATCTGGATGCAAATCGCTCTATCAGAGGCGAACAAGTTTCCTTTCTAGTGTGGAGATTATATAAAACATGTCTCCTACACTCCATATGTGATGAATAAAATGCAGTCTGGATCTTCTCTTTAAATTGAATAATAATATTTAAATATTGGCTAGACTTTAAAAATAAATTGTTTATATATGTATAATATTAACCCAAGTCGCAATACATGAAGTATACTTCCCATGATCTCAGTAGCCTGTTGTGATAATGTAACTCGTGGCCACAGACCAATATGCTTCAAATTTATTAATTTACCTTAATGATGAACATGCCGTAAAAGTACTGATGTAGCAAAATAGAAAAAAGGGAAGAAAAAAGGAGAGGCTAAATGGTGAATTAATAAATGAATCAATGAATGAAAACCCGTGAAATACACCGATTTTCACCACTTAGGAATACTTTGGATCTTCCATAAACAGTTGCGAAAAGGATGGAGACGGAGTAAAAGATAAATATCATTCAATATCGCTATATTGGCTGTAGGGGTGGTTAGGAAACGGACACAATTATTGTTGTCGTTGTAAACTGTAGGGGTCTTTACTCTATTACCATCCTGTGAATGTTAAAGTGCGCTCTACACCTAAATACAATAATTTAATGTATTCAGTTGTTATTAAATTGTTGTAATGCAGATCAAAACTTTTACCACAGCAGTTTTTGATGCTGCAAAATTGAAAAACTTTATTTTTCTCGCTCGGGACCTACGATCTGAGGATTAGTCTAATGCGCAATGTTAGCGTGAGAATTGTATAAAAATATATTAAAGCATGAATGGAAGGAAATAATGTTGTCATTGTTTTGGTCGGTTGAATAAATGATTTTTAGATGCAGTAAGTTTCAATGCAATTTAAAACCAGCTGCATTTATCTTCCATACATATTTTGAACCATGGGCCTACACAAGGGTTACTCTGATACAAAAGTATCTCACGACTTCGCCAAAAATAATTATTCTATAATTTTAATGCTAGGCATAAAAATCATATACTGGTATATTTGCCTCAGCTCTGCCGTGCTGAGATATAGAACTTTTGAAGGTATAAATGATGCTTTTTTTACTGTGTACATTAAAGACATGATTAAAAGAAATAAAAACAAATATGGTAAAATACTGTTATGGAGTTTTCTTGCCGGTCAGGCATCACATTGTCGTATATGACAAGATTATTTTTTTTTCTAGGACAAGGTCGTCAATAGTAGGGGCTTCATCAATCGTGGAAATGAATTGGATGTAGCTTCGCTGGTCGCAAATGCAAGCGCGCTCGCGAAATCCCTTAGTACTTTATAACATAGTTGATCGGCTGCTGATGGTGCAATCAAGTACAGCCGATCCAACTTTAACCATCGCATAATCAGATTCTACAACAGTTGAGTTTTGCTGGATTCAGCAAGTTACAATCAGTGCATCCCATTTCCAGTCTTTCAGATGAAGTGTTCATCTTCTTAAACTCCTAAAAACAGGTCTCAAACAGAACTCCTTATGTACTGAACATTGCTACCATTCCTGCACCTCAAAAGTTACTAGTCGTACACTGCCAAATTCAAGTCGTCGCAGGAAAGTGCACAACTCACTTCTGGTGAATTTGGGCATGCAATGAAATATGAGTTATTGTTTCTAATTATAACACGAAATGACACCTGTCTTTTTCCACAGTAGCAAATAATTAAATAATATTTATAAATTGTTTGAAAGAAAAATGTTATCGAAGACCAACTTCTGATTAATAACGTCATAAAGTGTTAATTTCAGCAAATATTACGTGATACATAAAAAGTTCACAATTATTCTTCTAACGCAGACTTCCATGATTCAATAATCAGCTTGAATGTGTACAGCAGTAGCGTACTAACGTGGGGGTGGACGGGGCGGTTGCCCCCGGCGCCAGAGGTCTAGGGGCACCAAAACTGCTAATAAAAATTAGGCCCTCGTATTCTGGTTCTTTGTTGGCTATCATCATCGCCTCGGGCGCCATTTACTCTTAGTACATCACTGGTGTAGTGAAATATATAATGATTCAATTTATCTATATCCATTTCTCTCACTATTTGCACTATATCCGACATATCCTATTTCTAATAAAAGTAAATTTTATGCTAACTGCTCATTTGTTTCAGTTAATACCTGTTAATTCGCTACCAACAAGATAGGTAGTACACCTTCCGAGGGTGTGCAAATTTGATCTTGCAAAGGTCACATTGGAAACTTCTGTAAAGAACTACGAATAGTGACGCAACGCGATTTCTTCATATATATGTACGTGTAGGAATTTTGTATGCATACCATGGAGACATGCATTGATTTCGTTTTTTAAAACATTTGCCTACATGCATGTATATGTACAAAATGTGAGATCCATCACGGTGTTTGAGAAAGCAAATTAATTCTGTGTCAGGTTATGACATATGTACTACAGTAATACTCACAAATTTACTGTTAAAAGTCATTCAATATACAATGGATGAAAATTACTGAAGTATATAAAAGATTTAATAGTCATTAATAACTGTCAATAATGAAAATCTATACAAGCAATTTACTTCCTGTTTCTTTCTGATGATAGAATACTTAATATATGTGATTTACGTATGGTTTTCTACAATACTTCATAGTTTTATATTTCAGTTTTGTATAGTCACTTAAACACTCACCTTCTGTACAGCAACAGTGTATCTTGAATCCGTCCGATTAATCCTTTAAACCTCAAGACGATTACGGGTTTTTACACAAGGCAGTACTAAGCTTGCTACAAATGTTTACCGGGAATAACAACAATCTCTGTTTAGCAGCCGTTCGGAAAACCTCGACTAATTATGAAAAACAAACCATATGCCTCAGATGTATGTTGGCGCAGTAATTTTAAAAAAAAATCATACATTTTGTTCGCCAAAAAAATTTTCTTCACAGAAAAGAAACCTCAATCTATTAGGGTAATCTCATCTATTCAACGATTGGATTGACGGTATGATTGAACGAGGAGTTGCGAATGCCAAAATAGTTCGATGCATTTTCAACTTCTCGGTCAATCCTTCTTTCGTCAATAACCGAGGTGGTCCGAACGGCAGCTATTGGCATACATTCGAGATATTATCCATGGGATTTACCTAGAAGTTGTGTATGGGTTAACGGCGTATACTATATTAGTCTGGTACCCTGTCACTCGATACTCTGGTTATAATCGACGTAAATGGCCGAATGGCCGCACACGTCGTTAATCCAACGAACGAACGGACACTCGATACTACCTTTCTCACCATTACAAAATGAAGAGAAGAGTAGTGAAGAAGGTCCTGGTACTAGACTAATAGTAAATACGGGTTTAGACCTATGCTACCTACCGGCTCTTTTTTGTTTGCGGCAGGTAAGCAAGAGGTGTCCTGGCCTGCGAAACACACCTGAGTTAAGAACATGCATGTATTCATAACTTCCTTGCAGGTCGGTAAGTAACGTTGTTATCAGACCTGCTAAGAAAAACAGCGTGTACATGTCGGCCTACTACTGAGAGAGAGAGAGAGAGAGAGAGAGAGAGAGAGAGAGAGAGAGAGAGAGAGAGAGAGAGAGAGAGAATATAGCATTTGTGCTATTGATAATGCAAATTTGAAGTGTTTTGAGGCTGAGGTGAGAATAAGAGTCATAGCTAAAAATATGTTTAATAACACACGATAAACATAACATTCTACCGTTATAAACTGACGCGTTGTGCCGTGAATGATATTTCTAAAAGTTCACTCCAGTGCAAACGAAAATAATTCTCGAGCAGAGCACTCGATTCGCGGTGCATACAATGCATAAACAGATCAGCATAATTAAGAAAGTACACGTATGTCACAGAAAACATCAATATAAAACTTGTGGATCACATAATACTATCCAAAAATTCCGTTCTGTACAAAAATAGACAATATTAATCAAAAACTGAAATATATCATAGATCGTTTATTCAGATGATACAAGGCAAAATTTTGATCTTAATAAACAACTACTGACCCTACAGGCCTGATATTCAAACTTTGTTCTTCTAAGATTTAGACGATCTCATAAAGAGAAAATCTAAATTTGTGATCCTTTAATTAAAATTGTAAATAATTACATATGAACCACAACATTCTGAATGTAATAGAAGCACATATTTTGGAAAAGCAAATGTTGTGAGCCGGTAAAAATAGGATATTATATATGTGGTCATTATATCCATATATGACAAGGAGTGACCAGGTCTCAAACACGGTAAACAGCTACACAACTGAATTTACATCAACACAGTTACTCGTAATGACTAAGTTTTAAAATATGTTATCTGAATGCTTTCTAGCCAGTATAATATTGGAGGAAAAAAAAGAATATATATCTTTCTTCAGTGATACACTATTATTCATATTAATGATCAGAGGCACTTTATGCTGAGTTAGACAACCTTGAACAATTTTATATCTGCTGTACATATGAAAGGATATCGCAAGAACTAAGTAGTACACAGTTGCAATGGTTCTTGGAGCTGATTACTCATCACTGAACTATATTTGCAACTGTAGTATTAATGACTTTTACAACAAGTTTGTTCGAAGACTTTAAAAGGTGTAAATGATGACAGCTTTAGAAGCTGGGTTAAATTGTGAAAAAGTACTGATAGTAATTCTTTTTTTTAACGGTGACTAGGACCCCAAACATCAAACAGGGCTGTTGTTGAAGCTGAGAGAGAGAGAGAGAGAGAGAGAGAGAGAGAGAGAGAGAGAGAGAGAGAGAGAGAGAGAGAGAGAGAGCTAACACACTGATAAATTTACAAAATGATGCATATTGAAAGTTCACAGACACTTGATGTTAATGTGTATTGAACTTGCCCATGTTTAAAGCAGCTTTGCATACTATTCCTTGTAAGGAATCATGGTTTCTCGCTGACAGCTGCGTCACACTTCCGGTTATCGAGTGCCCGCTAATAACTATCATCATCCATCTTAGAGAAAGTACGGAATCTCCGTACTATTTTCCCATGATGCCGTGCTCAAATGTGATGCTACGAACCAATCACTGCAGTTTAGGACGAAGTTTCTAAACTAACCGTTAATGGAATGACATCACTGTGGTGCAATGACTTTTCTGATTGAATAATCGGGAGACACAAATGTTACTAGTTACTGGCCTGTGAGATTGGCTTGTCAGTTTAGGACGGGTATCAGCAAATCATAGTTTCTATAATAAAGTACTCCGATATGTGTAAAAATGCATGCACAGGATAATTATTGTTCGATTTTTATTTAGAAATATGTTATACAATTTTTAGAATTTTAAAGATTGACATAAAAATTCCAAATTTGTAAGATTCAAAATCCCTTAAATTAACTCCACTTTGAATTTATTTTCATTAGTCTAGTCCACGAAGGTAAATTTAAACCTAGTTCCATTCATATAATACTTCTTGTTCATTGACGTGTTTCTCTTTATCCAAGGGAAACAACCCTTGTGGTATTATCTAGTAGATTAAAGGCAGTGATCGATTACCGATCACCACATTTAATCAAAAGATGAAACAAATATTGTCACCACGCAAACCACACATTGTTTATTAGACAAAGATTTCTGAAACCTTAATTTATGGAAGTAAAGTGGCTGCAGTGTTGCCTTGGTCTGGATCCAACAGCATTCTGGTCCATCAGTGTCAGCACATTGATCGATTGATTGATACCCAGAGAAAGAGGGCAAGACCGAGGGTCCCAAATCTGAGATCCTCCAACTAACGGCTTCCTTGACATGAGGTGGGCTGAACACTCGCTATCAGTAACGAAGTTTGAGTGGGTTTCATCGACATACTCTTGAATGGACCATCCAATAACCAATGTATTCTCCCTACTGAAATGTAGGTAGGACCTAACATAATAGTCAGGTGGACCTTGGATCTGTACCAGTCCACACATGTCCTGCTACAGGAAATGTGTATGACCGCTCCTCCTACTCACAAGGAAATTATATTCACGCAGTATGCGTACAAGTAACCAATATTATCAATGAATTAAACAGTAGCATTTATACTGAGAGCAAAATATTTTATGAATGCAACTATGTAACATAAGTCAACTTCTTTACTATACAATAACTAGTATAGAAAGGTTGCCTATCTCACCCAATCTACTAAAAAGCTATATTTGACCATTTAAGTATCAATGCCTATTTTTTTGTGTTTCCTGGCACAGTTCTGAATGGTAATATATCAAACAACGCTCTAAAACTTGAACCCATCCAGCCTCCATATATTGATTTTTACCAGACTGAATCCTGATTTCTGAAATAATCCACTCAGTGGTACTAGTCATTTATTCTTAATATACCTATTTATTCCAAATAAAACCTTTGATCAGTCTCAATCCCGATACTGATATAGTCCACCTAGTGATACTCACTATTTAACCTCATTATATATATATATATATATATATATATATATATATATATATATATGTGTGTGTGTGTGTGTGTGTGTGTATATATTCCAAATAAAGGTAAGCACTGTAGTGTAGCTGTTGTCCACATAATATTCAGTATGTGAGAATTGTGATGGCAAACACTGAAATAATCTTACATCAGTTTAATTGCTAATGTACAAAAATGTCTCAGTACTACTAAGAAGGTAATCCACGGTACTGATACTGAAAAATCACTTTTTCAACAAAAGTTCAATCTTTAACCTTACGAAATTCCCAACAAAAGTGTATTTCTGAATAGACAATATTGATTCCGATAACATCAAATCTGAAAAGAAATCAAATGAAAGAATGTGTTCCCTTAACGTTTATTTGCAACTTATTTGTACTTTCTATAATCAATTTACTTTTTTGTCCAGTAAATTAGAGCGGCTCCATCATGAATTTCATGTTTTTCTGGTGGTCAAGAAACAGTCCCTCCATCCAAGGGTGACTGATGTAATAATGATGGGATTATATTACACGCGTTGGTAAATCCTTAAAAACTATATCACTAACCGGTAGGCTTGTCGTATAGATAATGGAAATAAGTAGACTATGGTTGCAATTTTTTGTTTTAACACTGTATATATTATGTGTAAAATTATTATAAGTTTGTGCAATTGCTGATGTCCAATAACACTACCAAAATATTATATTAGAGTCAAGTATATAGAGACAATTGAATGTGCTTGAATTTGATGCAGAAAATGCATGGATAACGCTGAAGTGACCAGTTAATTCCAATAAATGTAATCAAAGCTCTAGATAAGCAGTGCATTTGCGTGTATAATATAATCCATATTATTTGTTATAGAAGCAAAAAAGACAAAAAAATTAAAGGGACATATCGTTTAATTCCCAAACTTAACTGAACAACACAAAAATACGTATTAAACGTCATTTGACATTCTTGCACAAATGTAATTACATTTATTATGTACGACTACACGTGTCAAACACGATCTGTACGACTGAGAAAACTATTTGGCATCTTTTTATATCTGTCAGAAAACTATCCCTGTCTTTGGCGGATACAATTCGAATAAAGAACTCAATCACCCAGCATTAGAGCATTCAATGGTGTTTGCTTTAGCCGAAATCATATGTGTTCTATTATATTAGAGCATATCAATCTCTCAGCACTTTAATCCCGCATTTATTTAGAGGATATATACGATATGTTTTAAACCCGGTTGATTTACTTTCTTTATTCAAGTATGCAGTTGTAATATGTTATTCTAAAGATTCAACGACTCATGGATGACGTAAAGGCAAGCAAGTAATTTGGTGCAACAGGAGTTAAGTGAGTTCCACTTGTTCAGGACCAAGGTGACCTGCCAACATGACATTGCAATCGAATATTTATAATTCCTTAATCTAATTGAAAAATGGGTATAGGTTGTAAGTTCTTTGAATTTTAATTAATGAATAATTGGTCAATTCCAGGAGAGCAAAAACGTTCAAGGACACCATTGATCACGAATTAATTACATCTAAACTGACGTTTCTGGTACAATGAACACATCAATTCATTTTGTCATGAAATAAAGATATTCCCATGAAATAACCAGCGTTATAGGTGAAGAGATTTTTTAATTTCTTTTTATTTAGTCTTTATTTTTCATATACAAGAATTTTTCCCGACATGTTTAAATATTGCATGGAGACAACAGTTATTGTCATTAAAGTTTAAATCTTTTATTGGGAATTGACTACAGGACCAAATTATAGCCTCGAGTAATCTTAAACAATTTAAATTTGTTTATTTGGTTTTTAAAACATTTTAATTTCACTCTTATAAGATATGACCGTGGTCTATGTTTGGTAAAATGTATATGGTTTTTACGACCCGTGTACATTAGTGTTTACATTGTTGACACAAATACTATGCTGGAATCGGTTTTTGGATTCAGTTCCAAAACGTCTGGAAGAAATACTTGAGCAAGCTTTTTGAGGTAAATAAATATTCACTTACATCTGTCTTGATATATTTAAAAACGGAATTATTTATTTTATCCATCCATTTAAGACAAAGGCAATGTACTTAGACAGTAATAATTGTCAAATCAGTAACCTGCAAACTTCCAGTTATATTTTATGAGGCAGCTTCGAAATATATCTAAATGATTCGCATACATTGGTTGTCGGGTATCATGGACAATAAAACAAGCAATCAATGAAACTTAATGTACAAGAATTAGATGTACAGAACAAATGATCACTGTATTATAGTTGTACACTTATTTTAGATACGGGAGTCCAAACAATATACGCTTATAGCATAGTAATTAATTACATTTCCTATATACGAGTTTGGTTCTCGTGAGAGTAAAGGCGTTTCATATTGAGGCATGACTTACTGCACAGCGGGTGTTCGATAATTGCTTTTTTCCCCTATTGAAAATCGTCCTTAAAAGAAAATGATGATGTTTGATGCTTCTCTTGATTTGTAACTCTACTGGTGATAGACCAGAAGAGATTATGGGATGGTCTTTCGTCCGTCGTCTAGCGTCCGTCCGTTAGCACAAGTTTGTTATCCCTGCTCCTCCGTAATCTACTTTGAGAACTGCCATTAAACTTTGCACACACATTCATCTGATGGTTCCAATATGGCCGCCATGGTAACTATTGCTGTTATCGCTACTCCTCCTGAACAAAAAGTCACATTGACCTGGGGTTTTCACTAGATGACTTCTTATGATGTCTAGTTGGACCTAGTTGAAAATAGTTACAATCTGACATCCAATATGACAGCCATCTTGAAAATATTGTTATCGCTACTCCTCCCGAACAGATGATCATATCAACCTGGGGTTTTCACCAAAAGGTTTCTTATGATATCAAGTTATCCCTAAATGAAAATGGTGCAGATCCGATGATCAATGTAGCCGTCACGACAGCCATCTTAAAAATGTTGCTATCGCATCTCCCTCTAAACGGGAAGTCAGTGTGACATGGGTTTTAAAAAAAAGACTTCTTATGGTGTCTAGTTGATCCTAAATGAACATGGTACCGATTTGATATCTAATATGACTGCCACAGTGGCCATCTTAATAATCTTGTTATCACTATTTCTTCTGAATTAATGGTCATGTAAGCATGGGGTTTTCACAGTAAGATATTTTTAATAATATCTTGTTGGTTCTAAATTAAAATGGTGCTGATCTGATGTTTAATATGGCCTCCATGGTGCCCATCTTGAAAATCTTGTTATCGCTACTTCTCTTAAATGTAAAGGCATTTTGACAAGGTGTATTCACCAAAAGACTTATAATGATGTCTACTTGGTCCTAACTAAAAATGGTGCCGATCTGACATCCAATATTTCCACCACAGCAGCTAAATCGAAAATATTGGTATTGTTGAATAATATCATAGATGTTTTCAACACTCAGCAATTAAAATAAAGAAATGGTCTTATCTTGAACTCCTGTAAATTATTTTCGGGCAATAAAGCGTTAGTCCCTTTGAGGGACTCTTGTTTTATTATTATTTTCCTCCTTTAAACCTACGTTTTCATTTCTCATGGTACAGCTATTTTATCCATAATAAACTGGGTAGATCTACTTTGTGAACATGGATTTGTTTTCTCAATACACAAGATGAAAACCGCTTTATCTCCAGTACTTTTTGTGTAAATGCCTCAATTATTAAGTTATAACATTACCATGTTTTCTCCTTTTCGATTTCTTAGTTATACTTGCATCTCTCTCTCTCTCTCTCTCTCTCTCTCTCTCTCTCTCTCTCTCTCTCTCTCTCTCACACACACACACACACAAACACACACGTACATATACAAAATATTTTACAAACAAATCAAAATCTATTTTTGTTTCGTTTTTCTCATATGACAGAATTCAATTGGTGAAAATACTAACGATTTAAGGGTGTGGTCAATATTTACCTGGCGAAAGGGTGTTGCATCATATTGAGACACGAAATATATTTTATACAATAAAGGGCTTTAACAATTAGTCCTTTCGATGGTCATTGGTAAACTAATATTTGTATTTTTATTATTTAATTGTTGGTGCTGCTCTTGTTGTTGTTGAATTGGAGAACCTTTTTGCTGACTGTGATCTTTATTCTAATATAAGATACAATAAGCAAATACATAATAAAAGTCTTATAAAGGCAAATAAGTACACAACTAGTGTTTGGATATAAAAACTGAAGCAATTTCAATAAACAGATATATCTTAATTCATACATACGAGTGGTATTTAAAATGTTCTGAATGTAAGTGCGCTGTACAACAAAGATATTTTTTATAGTGAACTTTACGTCAGAGCATGCACTCAAAGTACATCCCATGCACCTATGCACACTTTATCAGTCTGATTATCTAATTATTACATGCCATTTTGTATTCACTTTTTGGTATGTTGTTGGTACACTGGAAAACTGCACTTTTACCGCATGGCGGCTTCCAAATCTTGTGCCCCTCGGCGAATCTCTGATAACGGGATTCAGCCAAATTTAAGTTTGAGCTAAATACGGGCTGTATGGAAGATGTGGCAAAGGTGGAAGCTGTGCTACTTCAGGAAGCTATCATGGAATATAAGGATACCTCGGGTACCGGTGCGCGGATGGGTGGTTCGGTAGTGTTCCACAACTTTTGTCATCACTGTGAAGTGTTACGGAATTATATATATTTTTCCTTTTAGTAATGGTATAGTTTATTAGTTTATGATTTCTGTTCTTAGTCTAACAGCTGTCGTCTTGCCGTGAGTACACATACGGTATTTTTGGATCGATATTTCACCGAGTTGCTTGTAGCTTTAGTCATGTGACGTATTTTCCGCGCGCGATAGAGAATATGAACTTTTGACCTAGTTCTCGTACTTTTAGGAGTAAACATTATATTGACCAGGAATTATAGTTTAAGGTCACATCCGAAGAATGAATCGTGTTTATTAGAAGGAAATTGTTTCTAAATATAGAGTTGTTTATCGAAGACGTAGTATGGGTTTTTATTTCGATTCTGCGCATTAAGGCTATATATATAGGAAATAATCCTGTGTTTAAGCATTCTTCATAGTTACATAGAATAGAGAGGTCATAACAAATTTGATTCAGTTTGAGTGTGGGATATTATTCTTTGGAGATTTATTTATTAATTAATACAGTACATTTAGGATTCAGTACTGTGTATTTAACCTGAATTATTATACAGCATCGTGGAATTATCAGAAACATTTCTAGAACTTGTGAGATTCCATATTAGCAAGGATTATTTGGATATAACTTAATCTTATCAACATATTAGCACAGTGAAGGCTACTTCATTCGCAACATACATTCCGAATATTTTTATTAACTTCCGGAACAGTGAACTTTAAAACAATTTAGGACTTTTAAGGATATTCTATAGTGTAAGTTATTTTTAATTCTTTCACTTTAATTGTTTGTTGAAATATTTTAATATTTTAGGAAATTAAAGATTTGTATTTTAAATCTTGAAAGCTTGTTTGAGTCTTTTCTTTTGTTACATTACCACTAGTCGTAACAGAAGATATACAAATATCCAGTGACACTACCAGAGTCCGGCACATGTACCTGGATGAATGGGCTTTTTGTATCGAAAAATAATGCCCATCAAACTCTCTCGACAGTCTGACTACATCAAGTGATTTATGTCCTCTGCTCTTTTTCCTCTGGCCCTGACTTCTTCATTTTCTTTCGAGTCGGGTTTAATACAGTAAATACATGCTTCATCACCTGTGAAAATCTCAATCAAACGTATCTGGTCACTTTTTTCATATCTGGTGCGTAGCTGTTTGGCAATTTCTACCAGAGTATGTTTTTGATCACCCGTCAACAAATGTTGGGCACATTATACACAAACCTTTCTGAGTTTCTAATGATTTTTCAATATATTACAAACAACTGACGAAGTTTTGTCCGTGATAATATAAATATATTCCACAGTGCATCGAGCATCTTTGCCAATTGATCTCTTCCCAGCAGCCACTTTCCCGCTCACCAATGGCAGATAACGGTCTTCCAGAACGCGGGTCATCTTCCATGGATTCGCAACCATCTTTAACAGGGTATGACAGAGAATTACATATATAAACTTTATCCAAATCGACCTTGATATCAGTCAGTGAGTACCCTAGAAGCGTCAGATTTTACTGTATGCTATTTGCTCAGTAGCAGATATGTTTCTCCTTCTTCGACATTTTGACGTCACTGTCATTTACCTATGTTATGTCACACGCATACATCTGCATGTGTCCTGTGTGCTGTACGTGCAGCTACAGATCATTTTATAGAATGTTATTTTGTCTATCGATCAGCACAACATTTATAGACAGGTTAAAAGAAACAAAACAGTTACAACAAAATATTCGCAACGTTTCAAATGCTTCTCGTACATACATACATACATACATACATACATACATACATACATACATACATGCATACATACATACATACATACATACATACATACATACATACATACATACATATATACATACATACACATACATACATACATACATACATACATACATACATACATACATACATACATCGTGTGCAGAAAATTATTAATAAGAATACATGACGTCACTGAGTTAAATGTAACGTCATGTCAGATGAGCATATTTTTGAATGCTTATGGCCCGTATGTTTCGACTTAATTTGACAAAATATTAATGGATTTGCACAAAACAAGGCCTGATGAGTCTTTATAGAAAAATGGTGAACTTTCGTAATAGGGTCGAAATTGACTCTTACAGTACCAATCCATTTGAATCCAATGTTTGCCGTTTTCAAAAGCTACCAAAGAGAAAAGTGTTACAGTACACGAAATCTTAATTTTATTCCAGATTCGCTGGTTTGAAAAATATTTTGACTGCATGTCTTGAATCTAAAGCAAAACATTTCGTCATTATAAGCCATTTTTTACAGTTTATGGCCTGATTTTGGATAATTCTCTTTTTTAGACGTGTTTATTTTGGGCTGTGGCATAAGTTATCTGCCAGTCAGTCTAAAAAAAAAAAAAAAAAAAAAAATTAAAAAAAAACAACGGCTTCTGACATCTATTAGAATTTGTTGAATGAACATTTGCCAGCTTTATGACAGGCCTCGACTAACATACAGTAAAGTAGTGGATTGTTTGGCCCACAAGTCATATCATACTGCGTTCATTCAAAAATATTTTAAAATATAGCACTAATTTGTAGTAACTGGTCAATGAATAAATATGTTATCCTTATGCAAAGCACAACGGAGTACTGGATGTGATTTTAGTATATAAAAATATTAAGTTTAAAGGTTTATGTATTCAATGTTTGTTTGTTTGTTCATTGGGCTATAAGCAATTTGCTTTTTGTACTAATTTCTAATCATCTCACTAACTGGAATGTGCTTCTAATAACAAGACACGCAAATAAAACAAAGAAAAGTCGATAATACAGATATGAAGTTAAACAGGCGTTATAAAGAAAACTAAAGTCAAAGTGTTATGTATGATGTTTATATACTTAACTTTTGTCTATGATTGTAAGTTGTATGGTTATTTGAAAATATATACTTAACATTTGTCCAGTTGTTTACATTGTATTTTCATAGGCATTTTGCAATTAGAATGTTGTGACGTGTGTCGGGTAGGCCAGTATTTTCATAGGCATTTCGCAATTGGACTGATGTAGACATGTGTATCTAGATACAGATTTTGGTAAACAAATTCATTCCTATTTTAGAATTTCGGTTCTAAAAGATCAGTCTGTAAGGAATCTATTTTAGTTGTGTTGTTGAAATCGGATACAATGTGAGATGAATGATTTATTTATAATATTCATTGGAAATATAAAACTGCTCATTGACTTTTGGATTAATACATGATTTTGGGATTTATGTGAACTCATTCAAATCCATTCTGGATTACATCTTTGTAGTACATAAACACAGTCAAGGCTATTGGAATTTATTCGGAACATTGTGATATTTTTATCTTGTGATTAGGATATTTAGGATTATTTGGAACTTAACTCACAAATTGTAAACGTCTTTTGAATTTTCACTTTAATTATCTGGAAATTCCTAGTTGATTTTTCTTACATTGTTGGTTTCCCTCTCTATCTGCTACATATTTGTAAGACCTAGAGTCGTAACAAAAGACTGGTAAATAGTATCGAAAATATGGGATAAGGAATATGGATGAAAATTAAATAAAAAGCAGAGAATAGACAGCTTTACCCGGTTCATTCTCACCCATCCAGACTAAACCAATTCGGTCTTCATTACCGACTGTCTCTGAAGGCACAGCTTCAACATCTCGCATGCATCACTTATGACTAGAAGGACAAATGTAACAAGAATTTCATACACGAAAGCGTCATTTTGACAGATACTAATGAGGGAGTTTTAGTTGCTGATGATGGAAGTGTCTTCAAAAACAGATACAATTTGTGTGGGGCAAGCTATACTTATAGCGGTCTGAAAAAAAAAATTGGCCAATTACATACTTTACAGAAAGGTTGAGGTGATAATTGACATGAAATATAACTAAGGCCGTTCTTTTGTGTAACGAAGAGTCCCCCTTTTGTAAGTCTGTTCGTAATTCGTGTTTTTCTTTATTTGAAAATAGAGCAGGGTTGCTATCAATTTAATCGTGGACTTCAGTTATGGTCATAGTTTGATCCAGTCATATGGGTTCCAACGCACATGTATTGCCTTCGGTTTTTCGTGTAAAATGCATCGATCCTTACCATCGAGGTTGATAATACTTAAATTATGGTACATAAATACGTAGTTGTATGTACGCTATTGGTGTATATGCCAACAACCTGACTCCAATTAGCAATTAATCTATTGAAGAAAATTAAAGATGAAACGAAATGGTGCACTTTTACCGTACATGTATATTTGTATACGGACAACCAAAATCACAATTACTTATCAGATCTCGCTGCTTTATATCTCGCTTGCTAATACTTTTTCTGTATGTTATAACCTAAGCCAAAATAGGAAACAAATCGATTAGCTTTACCACCCCACCCCCTTGCTGTATGTCACATTTTGGGAATAGTTTATGTAACTGAGCAACTTTTTATATTCTTTATGTGCATATCATCATATTTAAACCACGTTTTTGAAATGTTTCCGTCATTAGCTGCGTTCACTTAATCAGACTTACAAACATATATTTATATTGATAGACAGGTAGACAATACTCATTAAACGAGTAGTAAGTTGATATCTTACGGAGTTTTGCACTTCAGATTGTCCTGCCGCAGTATGTGACACTAAGAGCAAACCATGATGAAACTATATACAGGGCGGTGTGCACTCTCATTCCCAGTATACATGTTTTACTCAACGTACCATCGTAGTTCTAATCAAGATAGGAAGGAAACTAATATTTCGTTAAAATCAACTCCTTCTTGGCACAAACATAACTCGATAGGCCATGAGAAGACTATGAAATTGTAAACGCTTACTATATCCACTACCCTACAAGTATTTGTTCGTTTCGTATGAATTTGCTTCATGCTACTATAAATACATCCCCGTGAATAGAGCTTTCCTGAGACCGTCGGTTGACAACGTAACATACACATACAGCTGATCTACCGTACTCCTATGTGTATATGATGAAATATTGGATACAATGAATACTTTTATTAGTAATGGACCTAGATGCGTCCATTGAATCACAATTTGCGAATCACCCTCTAGCTTGAACCATCTAAGTAATCAGATTCTCCAACCTATCTGATTCTTGAAAAGCTGACAAACGATCAGGCAGTTCCACAATTTCATTTTGAAAATCTTGCTGTTCTATCCTGTAAAACATTAAACTTTAATTTGATATCGAACTACTGGTACCAATTGATCATATGACACCTTGATTCCAAAAAACACCTATAAGTAACAAATATAATTATTATAATCCAGTCTAAATTTATACTATGCCAGGTGAATACACAGACAATCCTTTTCACATTAAGGGCTTGTTTTAAAAAAGTTTTTTTTTTGTACCAAGAATACAACAACAGCAACTTCTACAACTAAAACTGTTTGAAAAGGCAATTTCTGTACAAAACAAAAACAAAAGTATATAACTAACTTTGGTTTATAATATCAATTTTTAACTTTTTTTTTATAAATGGACATCTGAAAATAAATTTCAACAAAATGTATGAGTTATGCGGTATATGAAGTTAGAAACAATAAGCCTATGTGTTACAAATTCCCCAAAATACTCGTTTCGCGATGAAAAATCCCAATTTTAGGCATGGGAGTTCCAAAGTTTTATTGTTGGAATCATTCCTATAGACATAATAAATATTGGATGATTCAACTTGTATTTCAATATAATTTGACTATATGGATCACATGAAATGTAAGAATATGGGAACGAAGGTGCATTATCGAAAATAAGATGCTATTGAAATGGTAAACTTATATTAATCAAAGAGCAAATAACCCTAGACAACCACATGATCTCTTTCTACCTAGGGTCCAAGGAGCTAAACATTTAAACCCAATATCTTCAAATAAAATAAAATTTCTGAGCACATATAAATAGAGACATTAAATGCTGTAGCAAAATTCCATACCCCACCCCATTGTGGAGAACTGCTGATTAACCCTGAATCTATTGCAATGTATGATGACGATTATGTCAGATACGACGCCATGCCCCATAGTCAGTAAAGCGCCTAAGCATACAAACTCAACGTAGACTCAACAATAAAAATTACGATTTTTATTAACTTATTCAAAATAAAAGTTTAATTGCCAAATTTCACACATTATCATAGTATTTTAACTGTCTCTACGTAATAGCAAATATTCACATGTGTCAATAGACCCTAATGGGTGCACCCAACAGTTTTGTGACTATGGTGATGGAGAACAGCTGCTGCTTTACTGAACATTTGTGCAGCAATGGCACTGAAACTTGGACACTGATAATTGTATTTCACCTATGCTTTGCACGAAAGAAGAAAACCAAATGTCCTATCGAAAAGAACTCATAGGAAGGGAGACGTATATATGAGGATTAGAGACGAGAGAGAGAGAGAGAGAGAGAGAGAGAGAGAGAGAGAGAGAGAGAGAGCGCAACGAACTTCCAAATTTAATCAATTATTTGCATTTGCAAAAACATTGTACTATTTCCTGAGATAATCATAATACCACACTTCATATCCCCATGAAAAAGGTAAAAGAACAAGTAAACAAATAAACAAAAATAAGAAACATTTATAGTAGTAGAATTGCATATATTGAATTCGTTAGTTGTTTAATATATTCATTGATTGAATCATAGCCATTTTGTAACAAATACCAAAAATACAGACTTCTGTTACAAAAGCATTTGTAATATGGCATACCGGGTAATTTTTGTACAAATAACTCTGAAATACATCAATATCAATGTTCAGTTTAGTTGTTTATTAAGGTTCAAGCGTTCTGTCTCTAAGGGCTCCATTCACACTTTGGACCAAGTGTAATTTCAAGTTCTTGAGCAATTTGATCAGCCACTCTCACCTGACTATACAAATACTAACTTTATTAGTATACTAAAACACAATGCTGGACCATATGCCAGTGGAGTGAGTGTCAAATGTTTCCTCAATATTGCCCAAAAAATCGGTTGCAGATAAACACAAAACTGCATATATCTTATGATAAAATCTTTTTAAATAAATGCTATATAAAACATTCTTTACAACAGATAAGACACATTAATGCTATTTGAAGGTACCAAGCAGGAATTTCAGTTCAACACATATATCTGTATCTGCAGTTAAATATGGTGTTGCAGGTTACAAAGTAAATATTCCATATACAACATACTGAGTTTACTTCAATCACTGCATGAAGAATGCTGTTTTGCAAATAATTATTGATTAAAACTGTACAGTCACCTTTAAATTGTCGATATTTGCCTTAAATAACAATAATAACGTGAATGGTACGTTCGCGACATATTTAATAGTTCTATATGTAAGTACTAGAATGGCATGGTTGACTCTGGATATTATTGACTGACGGGTCTCAATGATCTTGACGCTTCGTCAAAATATGCAGTCTTAAACAAAACGTACTGTATGACCATGACCTTTAGATTTTGCAACCAAAAATCAACAGGTCTCTCAATTACCGCAAATGCAAGTTCTCCACAAACTTTGGTCAAAGTAAGTGATCCAGAACGAATGCTATTATGCAATAAAGATTGTTCTTCTTTCAGTCACAGTGACTTTGAACTCTGACCTTTTGACTTTATATTCGTCTTACAGCAGCGTACATATTCTGGACTGTCAAATAATATGATAATCAATCACAATTAAGAATAGGTAGTTGCTATATTACCCAGAGGACTACTTAATGTTATTAGGTAGTAAAATATTACAATATAAGTACAGAAATAGAACATCAGCAAGAATTTCTGAATGCCATAAAATTTCTGCCTGATTGCAAACTTCACTTTTGATAAAGATCAAATTAATAGTTCGACCATGTCAATCAGCCGTATCTAGCAACCCCTGTTTCTCATCCTGTGACCAATATAAGGGTCACCGACTGTGGCCTCAAGTTATTTGTTCTTGTTATTGTTGTTTTGTGGTGTTACGACTCTATGGTCTAAGAAAAATGTAACAGAAAGAAAGTGAAACCAACAGATCAAGTAAAAATCAACAAGCAATCTATTTCTAGATAATTAAAATGAAAATCAAAAAGACACAGTAATGTGAATTAAAATCCAAATAATCCAATAAGTCTAAGTGTCCTAATTACAAGTCCTAAATAGAAAATGTTCCGAATGAATGGCTGTATCCTTGAATGTGTTGATATGTCAATGGTCTTTAATGTCCTGATGTGTCAGTAGTCTTTAATGTGCTGATATGCCCAAATGAAGTACTCCAAAATATCTTTGAATAAGTTCACATAAATCCCCAAATCATCAATTCAAAATAAAAAATCCAAACGTCAATGAGCACTTTTATAATCCAATGAATATTTAAATAATTCCTCTCTCAGAATTTGGAATGATTTTCCACAACTGTAATGGCTCTTTAAAAGACTGATGGTAATGTCGAAACTCAAAAACTTTCCACTAAACATGGTATATATAAAGATAGGTCACATTATAGAATGTTCTAGAATAATAAATGGCCTACGTGATTTTTGACACATAACTCAAATGAAATTCTGGTTTTATCTGTAAACAAAATCAACCTTGACCTCAAATTGAATCAACATCTTGTTTATCAAAACTATCCTTGAACTCAAATATTAAGTAAACAACCTAATTCAAGAACAATAGTTAAACATGTTCTCCTGATAAACAACATTAAGGTTTAAATATTAAAGCCAAGAAACATTTATAATTTCCTAAAATATTTATAATATTATATAAACATCATACATAACAGTTGTTTAATGCCATTTTTCAGTACATGATAGGCTATACATGGCGGCCAGCATATTTTGTGAAGGAATACCCCGGAAAAACTCCGGGAAGAACAACCGACCCACCGGAAGCTACTTTCTCACATACCCACGTTGGCCGAGCCCAGACTCGAACCCACGCGGACAGAGGTAAGATGACAGTGAGCTGCAAAGGCGAGAGCCTTAGACCAGTCGATCATATATATTGGTTTGGTATTTTACGGCACACTAACAGTTTTAAGGTTATATTGTGCTCATGTAGGTATAATAAAGTATCTTTTATAACTCCAAACGTCCTTCAATTATTGCAAATATAAGTATATGCACTGAATATGCAGATTGTATTGCATGCAAGTTCATTACATTTGTATTTTAATGTTAATTATGAGTATCATTTCTTTTTCTTTCCCTACTTTATTTGGTCTAGTTTTTGAATATATTATATGGATATATATTTGAACTAAGTTCAAAACCATGCACAAAAGTCTGACATGTTGTTTAGACTATGGAGATATGTTGGTAACTTCATAGATGTTGTTCAGTTTTAACGTACTTTCACTTGTGTAGCTCTAACAGAATATGTATACTCATTATCAAAGCATACAAATAGAAATGTATTAATGGACATGAATGCGCCACCATAGTTCCAGAGAAACTGACCTACAAGCAAAAGGTAACCATCGTGTGACCGATGAACATACAGACAATGGTAACACTATATGCCCTGAGCACATTTGATGTGAAAAAAAAACAGCAGTATATCCCTTGTGATTCATGTAATGCAATCCAATAAATGGTTGACTGGTCTTTTGATAACTGGCTTTCCGTTCAGACAATAAAATTGTACTGAATAGGCACAGTCATATATATATATATATATATATATATATATATATATATATATATATATATATATATATATATATATATATATATATATATATATATACGATGCATCTACTATTTGCTTATTTTCAAAACAAAAAATGTAACTCCTTTTTTTTCTACACAAGTACAAATTAGTTTCATGTTGATAAAGATGCCTTCTTGAGTAAATAAAAAAAATTAAAAAAAAGTTCAGCATATTTACCACGAAAGTTGGTAAATGTTATGGACATGACCTGAAGATACACATATTAACAAACCACTTTGTTCCCCCATCTTTGGGGGGAGTTATTTCTCTTTTCTGTTGTACGGCTGAATGCAGAGCAAAACAGAACCTTGCATTGTGAATGCAACTTGTCTTGCAGTTTGTTTTTTAATTGATTGTGGTTAAACGTAGTACATATTGTGGTCATCATTTAAAGATGCATATATTAACAAATCTTTGTGCTCCCTTAAGTTTTGGAAGAGTTATTGCATTTCTTGAGAAGTATATGAAAAGATAATTCCAGGCCAGCCGTCTGATGCTTCGCTCCGGTCGTCTAGTTTCCAGCCTGGAAGTATCCTTTCACCTACTGCTAGACCTGCTTGGCTCAGGCGTCAACATCCTCGTTTAGATCATCGCACTGTCAGGCGGCCGTCAGCAGCCGTCCCCTTGTTAAGGTCATCGCAATGCCGGGCTTTGCGGTAACCAGGAAGCCGTGCAATCATCCTTCGTTGAGAACAACGTGACCAGGCAGCCTGTTTCTCGGGGGAAGAGAACACATGGAGGCAGTACTAACATGGGTATTTCTTCCTCCATTCCACATAAGTTGTTGATCCATACGTAGTGATGCTTTTCCTCATCGTCCGTCACTTCGCTTAGTAACAGAAAGTCGATCTCGTGTTCTCTATATACTTTTGAAATTATGATCGGGTTCAGACGTTCGGTTCTAACCAAACGCGTTGACCGAAATGGATGGGTTTTGTCGCTTGAACAGTAAAACCTCAGTTACATATACTGGAAATATAATTCATGTAAAGTTAAGGCTGTCCAGATATTCTTTATTTTTGGTCGTTCGATAGACGTGGTCGTCTGCTAGGCAAAGGGCTGACAGCACAGGCCAGTCAAAGCATCTGTCGTCTGCGTTCTACGCGTTTACAACACAGCTCTTCGGCATCGATTTCGGGGTTTTGATGTAGCTTGATCCCCAAAGAGGACCGTACTTTGAAACCCCGAGATCAACGGCAACACATCTGTCGAATTCCTATGCAGACCCATCCCTAATATATTCTTCTATTCTACCGAGGACTTCAGTCACGTACTTTGCTGGAGAAGTAGATTGCCATCTTTTTGGCTTCAGTCATCTTAACGGCTGTTTCCTCGGTGTATACCGCATCAGAACATAGGGCTGGATTTTCCATCTGAGCGGTAACAATAAGATCAAAGTCTGTCGAGCCGAATGCGTTGAACTTTTCTGTAATCTTGTCAATAAGCTTATATTTTATGGCGTTCATGAAGGCAATGGCATCATTGGGACATCTATCCTAAAATCTACCAGATTTTGTTTTACTTGCTGCTGCATTTCGTACATATTCAGGCCTCGACTCTTAACACGGTTAGCAACGTTCGTGTTAATGAACTTAAACATATATTCACGTTGCTCGACTGTTGGAATAAACTGGGCGGTAAGGGATCTGGTAGCTATTCGCTGTCGTGGCAGGAGTTCAACACCTCTGTGCAGCTCCCGAATGGCAGTCTCATATCGATCTTTGATACGGCGTATTTCACGGGATCTGGTCTCACGCCACGTTCGCTCTATAGTGTTGTAAGGAGTGTGGCGTGGCATAATGTCCTCATCAGGCTGTTAGCCTCATCGCAGTACCCTAACTGCATTCAATATGCGTTCAAGCGTATCTTGGGTTTTGGGGTGCTCTGGCCAGTATCTGGTCAGTTTCTCATATTTCAGACCTTAGCTTTCTGGTTGACAGTGCGCATGATTCTGATGAATACCTATGGAGGACAACTCTCTAATAGAATGGGTTCTCTCATGGCAAGCATCGTGTGCAGAATACCCGTAGGGATAACTTTCTAATAGAACGGTGTTTCGTCAAACTTCCCTGGCGCTGTGCTGGTGCAATGGAGTAGGTCTGCTATTTAAGGCTGAGTTGAAGGTACACGGCAAGTGTTTTGAGCAGAATACCTATGGATCTCTAATAGAGCGGCTTTCGTCAAACGGGCTTGCCGTGACGACGATAGACGTTGTGCCCGAAGCAGTATCGAGCCCAGCAGAAGTATAGAAGAGAACAATGTGGCTATCACGCGCTGCCGCCTGCCTGTAATTGACTTAGCGGTATGACGGCTGACTGACGGGCGTATCATTGTAATAAGCTGCCTGGAAGTGCTAGCTGCCTGGTGGCGTCATTGCCTTTACGGTGGGGCGCCTGGCAGCAGTATTGAAGAGGGCTGTCTGGCTGTATCAAGGGCTTAACGGTGGGCTCCTGTACGGCTGTCTGGTCACCGCCTGATAACGGTTGGCCTTAACGAGGGATGGCTGCTGTACGGCTAGTCATGATGAGAGTACAGATGCTCGACTGTACGAAGGGATTAACAGTGGGGCGCGGGGCGTCTGGTTGTGACGATGGATGACTGCACGACTGCTCGGCTGGTCACATCGAAGCCCAGCAGTGCATAGAGCTTAACGGTGGGTAGCCTGGTGTGTGGAATATGAATATGGGTCGCCTGGCATCACGATGGCCTTAACGGTGAGTAGAGGCCGCCTGGTCGTTATAGGCTTAGCGGTGGAGCTCCGTCCGCTCTGCAGTGTGATGCTTAACAAGGGATGACTGCCCAGATTCAGTCTGGTCGTTATGACAGGACACCTGCCCGGATGTATGAAGGATTTAACGGTGGGGCATCGGCTGCTTGGTATCGGTTAGCTCTAACGGCGAACGGACAGCCTGGTCACGATGGATGGGGTCAATGAGTGGTATTGCTGCCTGGTCGAGGTCAGGCTCAACGATGGACTGCTATCGAGCTGTATAACGGTTTAAAGGTGTGGTGCTGTCTGTCCGGCTGTATGAAGGGCTTAACGAGGGACTGCTATAAACTGCCATTTCGCCGCGAAGCCCAGTAGTGTGTAGAACTTAACGGCGCGGCGCTTGGCAGTGGCGAGCCAAGCAGTAGTATAGGAGATGAAGATGGGGCGCCTGGTCCAGGTTTGCCTGCCAAGGGATGGCTGACCGGCTGCAGGCTAGTTGTGATGCGAGGACGGTGGCCTGGCTGTGCGATGGTCGCAGCAGATCCCAACAGTGTGTCGTGCTTAACGTTGAGCTGCTGTACCTCTGCCTGGTCGCCGCCTGATCGTAGCTAATCATAGTAGCATTTCCTATAGGTACAGGCTGCCTGGTCACGATGGGCTCAACGAGGAATGACTGCACTGCTGCCTGGTTACCGCAAAGCCCGGCAGAGCGATGACCTTAACGAGAGGACGGCTGCTGAAGGCCGCCTGGCAGTGCGATAACCTTAACGAGGGTGTGGACGCTTGAGTCAAGCAGGCCTAGTAGCAGGTGACATGATGCTTTCAGGTTGGACGCTTGATGGTTCCAGGCTTAACGTGATACTACCTTGACTTACAGCGTGATACAATGCATGTCAGAATTTTGTGAATGAAAATACTCTTGCAGTTTTTATTGGATTGCTGGAAATGCAAATATGTACTTGGGTCATCATCATCATATATGCATTTTGACCAATCATTGTATTCGCATAATTTTCACAAGAGTTGTGCTATGTTTTTTGTTATAGACATGTCCATCATGGGGTAGGGGTAGGTGCAGGAGAGATGAGGGTATGTTTATTTAAGTAATCACCATTTCTCTTGTTTATTTAAAAACTAGAGTAGGTGTTGCAGAACTCTTTGGCTAAAAAGTAGTTCATCATGGATGAAAGTAAATTAAATAGACCTTAGGAAGTAATGTAGTCATTTTCAATTCGGATCAGCAAATTAAATAATTCGTGTAGCTGATCAATGATCCAGTTATATTATTATGCTATCATTTTACAGTCTAGGTTGTTTAGTAGTTTTATTTTTTTTATTTTTTAATAAGTGTAACTGTTGGAAATGTATTTACATTTTGATAAAGGTTTTAACACACACACGAAAAAAATTGAAAAAAATAGACACATCACAACAAAGTTATTTAAGTTATTTTCTGTCATATGAAATAATCGGTAGTATTTCAGCGGGAAACAATTAAGTATATGATCATTCATATGTCTGCAATCGTTAAAGAAAAAATAACTTAGTGCTATCAGACTTTAGTATGTTGGTAATGGACATGCTGCCATTTATTACATTTGAAAATTGTTGATGGTTACAATATGTTACATAGTAATATAAATTTCCATAAACATGTACAGTAACATCGTATTTATCTGAGACAAACCACTGAAATTAAAACATTTTGTAGAAGCAATTGTTGTATAAATGGATAAATGTCTGCATTACATTTGATCAATCATTTACATTTGAAGCATATAATAAAGGTAACTGTCAGAAAATGAAGGTTGGATAACCAAGATGCGAGTGTATATCTTCTTGTCCTTTGTACATGTCATTATTGTTGAATTATTGAGAAAATTTATGTTGCGATAACGAATGATGCTAATAACTTGTTCTTTTTTGACATGTTCTTTACATTTTGTATTTACACTTTACACTTGCCTGTCCCATAACCCTACATTATTATGCAGTAAAACCTTTGACAAAAGGTTACATAGTGACATCTCTACAGGCATGAAGTTTTCATGATATATAAATTCTTCAGATTACCATAAATTTGGTGCATTAGATGCCTGGTTGGGACATGGTCTTTCATGCGAGAGAGATTATAAAACCTAGATGAAACCATTAAACCAGAATGATAACCACTGCTAGAACCGAGGATTGAACTCAGGCACACAGAGGTGAAAATTGTTGAGTGTGTATTGCTAAGCCTTCGTGCCGGAATACTAGATATACTCTGATCAAAATTAAAGTTGCTTATTATTAAGTTTACAATAGAAAATGCTTATTTTGTTGACAGTAAAGACAAAAAATGATAATACTTTCTGAAACTTTAAGTTGTGTAAAGGTAACTATTGACTACTGTAAAGGTAAACATCACTATATACTAATTAATGAAAAGACATTTAAGTTGAGCTTTTTAAATGCAGGCTTTATTTACCGTTTGAAAAATGGAAATGGTTCTCTTTAATTAATTACAGGAAGAATTAAATGTTTCCTTATAATCTAAAGATCTACATTCATTCACTATTTATTCGTTAGTAAAGTGGGCCATTTGTTTGCATTATAGGACCCTACAATTATTTGTAAATATCATCTTTAAGACCTTTTACGTTTTCTGAAATTTTTTTTAAAAGTTAAGTAAAGGTCAAGCAAAGTTTGTCTTTTTTCATCTTTTAAGTGCTAGTAAAGATTTTTTCAAGCAGTGTCTTATACTCCAAATGAATCATTATTTTTATTTATTTACGCAGTTTATTAATATTTATCTAAGCAACTGATAGTAAAGCTATCTGAAATACCAGATTTGTATGTCTATAACTTAATACGAAACAAAAACAAAAAAGAAAATACATTATGTCTGAGAAATTGTCTTTAGGTGTATCAACATGACAACATGAAGACCATACAAAACGATTGTCAACAATTTGGACAGTTTTCTTTCTTAATTCTTACAAGTATATAAATAAACACAGATTTAGGTCAAATTTTACTATTCATTTTGTTGAATGAAAAACAGCTACTTCATATACTAAATCACCGCGTGCTGTTTTAAATCTGACGGTGTCTTCAATGTTTATTGTAAAGCGACCTTGTAAAGTTAACGAGGTCTTTAATTTCAATGTCAGTTTTGACTCATGCAAATGTTGACATTCAGCTACATAACATATGCAAATTTCTTTATTCTTTGTACAGAAATGTTTTAAAAATAATGCTCCAAAGCTCTAACAGCTCATTTCAATATTTTCATCAATATATTAATCTGTAAATCTGCATCTTTTCTGAAAGATTCGATTATATCATTTTTAATGTTAGAAATCATCAAACTGACGCTTTTGTTCTTTTGTATATTATTGTTCAACAAAACTAGTTTTGACAACTAGAGCTGGGTACCACGAACAATTTTTTTCGGCGCGCTTTACCGAGGTATTTCGGAACATACGGTATACCCCAATTATATTAAGAACCAACAATATCATGTTTTGGGGCATGGTCCTGAAACTTTTGATTAAACACTTTCTGTCTGTCAATAGCTAGAAAACATATCTTGCTCTAATTTATAGTAAAATAACACCATATTATATCCATGATATTATTTTGAAAAAAAATTATCATGAGATAAAAGAAAATGAAATATATCTGCTCAAAAGAAAATCGCAGCCTACCCCCTCCTCGAAAATTAAATGATCAGTACCTTACAGGAGATGAATTTTGTTATGTGTAGGTTACTTGTTGAATACGTTGCAATCTAAAAACTGTAACAAATTTGGAATCATTAAACTTACACTATAGCTGACACCCTGTGAAAATCATTGTGCTGACATTAGAGACATTGTTGAGTTGATGAAAATAGGAAGTGTTGACACTGAAGCCTACAATTTGGTAGCTACTCTATTGATACAGTAGGCAGGGAAACATTGAGTGGGATGCCAACACCCGGGCAAAAAACTTTTTAGAGAGGGTCAGTAAACATAGAACACACTTACCCAACAAATGATACAATATTTACTGGACTTGAGAAATACAGAAAATCTTAGGATGATTCGCAGTCTTACAAGGGTATACATGCAATTAACACATTAACATAAGCTAGTAAATAACTAAAAAATTCAAAAAAAATTTATCCGAATTTTTTCTCTCCAAAAGTTGGATTTGGCCCAGATATCTTTCACAACATCCCATTTGGCCACACGTTGGCATAAGTGACACGTGTCACACATGTGACTAAAGGATCATAAATATAATTATATTTTTATTATTCAGCAAATAATTTGCGACAAATACAACTCTTTTGTAGAAGAAAAAAAATAGAATTATTTTGTCATGAAAAATGAAAAATTGCTGTTATTATAATTAAATTCGTAACAAGATTACCCGGGAATTGCAGTACATTCCTTATTGACGGAAACTATCGAAGTACCGATACAGTGAAAAAATACCGTGGTACGTACCACCGGAAAACACTATTGCGGTAAACCGATACACCGGTAATACAGCGCATCACTGTTGACAGCACTTCAATTAAATTTAAACTTGCAAATAAATAGGACCTATATCTAGATGCTGTCAATGTTGCTTTCATGTTAAAATCAATATTTCAATCACATCCATTACAATAATTAATTTAAGACTGTGGAACTCTGTGTCTCAGTTATTGTGTATCATGTTAAAAAGTTTCAAATGATTATTTTCTCCTCGCATCTCGGTGGAGATGAGCTAGTTGCATATTGATTCGTAATAGCACTAGCTAAAAAATAAAATAAGTAACAAAAAGTCTTTCCGATACACTTACTAGTAGTGTACGGGATCGTCAATAAGGGAATACATAAAATAGGTTGAGACGAGACAAAAACCACTTTTCCTACTATCAGAGACAATACTCTCATTTATATTCATTGTACAGCATTAACAATGTAACTTTACACGAGGAACCAAATCACAAATAAAATTCAGTGTAGATGATTTTAAAATCCTCAATGAGCATGGTTCATTCAGAATGAATCATACCATGGATCGTTCGCTTTACTTTATTCACAAATGAAAATACAATTAGGACACAAAAAATGGTCGGAACCTACAAAGAATTGCTGTCAACCATCTTTGCTTCCTAAAATTACATAACAGCAAACCAGCGATTCCAGTAAAGAAAAAATAAAAAAATACTGAAGAGCCCAAAGAGGGCCCCACATCACTCATCTGACATGCAATGGTCAATAATCTAATCCAAAAGTGTTTTGTTCTCAGATTTGGTTTTCATTGGTGAAGCACTTTTTGAGAATTTGTTTCTATTTTAATAATACAGGTTACAGAAAATGCCAGATCATCATTAATACAAATTTTAAGACTCAAAGTCAAGGAAACCTTTATAATATGCAGAGTTTTTGTTTGTTATGAAACTTTCCTGAGATCTTGTTCACATAATGCTACACATAAAAGTTCATCACAAATGCATTCGATAAGTATAGCATCCACAAAGTTAGCAAATCGGATTTCTGATCACGGCATTAATATCCCTTTCCATTAAAATTTGTTCAGAAATAAAGCAACTAACTTGTCCACAAGATCAGCCGATTAAATCCGAGATCGTTTCGTTAATTTACATGAATTTTTCCTGGTTATTCAACTTGCACAAGATCTTGTAGATACAAATCCACAAAGGAAGATTCATTAAAATATTATTATCAATAAAGCCATCAGTGCATAAGGCCCAATCCTTGTCCATATCACCCCAATGAAATGAATGGAATTTAACTACTTTGACATATTTTTATATCAAGATTGACATTAACTTTCGTCAAAATCTGTCTAAAATAAAGCCTACAGAGCGTTCTCAAACATCTGAATGAACACCACTTCAACCCTACCGTCAATCAAACACTAACAAATTGCAACTACTGACCACTGAAACGTTGGCTAAATGCAAGTGTTGTGTAATTACAGCCTGCTGGAAGCTTGTCGTTTGGTTCGTAGGCGCAGCTCCAACATCTTCGTAATTGTATTACATATGAACATTAAAATAGTAATAACTTCAAAATTGATCATCATATTTTCGTGCAATTCTTAGCGTTTGTGTGGAATAATTTTACTGATTGAAATATTGCTATACCAAAGACTTTGATTTTTACATATATTGCTGTACTAAGGAATAAGCGGAGCTGTCTCTAAAATAGAAATCCATCAATTGACCTCGGACGTATGAAGCACCACACGACTGATACAGGGCCATATCATAAACTCACTTGGCTTTCAGCCAGGTAAGCTGAAAATTAAACGTAGAATTTTTATGCTGTTTTCATTGTCATAAAAAATTAGAACTTTTTTGGTCACATTTAAAAAAGAAAACAACCAAAGTTATTTCTCACAATTGAAAGTAAATAAGTGACCCAAAATTCTGAAAGTAGTAGCTACAGCAGAGTTTAAATTTGCAAATATTCATATTAGTATTGTTGTTATTATCATTATTATTATTATTATTATTATTATTATTATTATTATTATTATTATTATTATTATTATTACTGCAAGTAGCATCAGTATCATCATCATCATCATCATCATCGTCATCATCATCATCATCATCATCACTGAGATCACTGCAAATACAAATAATGTTGTCATTGAAGCAAAATTTATTGAATGTCCAATATTCCGTGTTTCTGTAAAACAAGAAAAGTCGATATAATGTACATAAAGTTAATAGAGCTGGGCTTCATGTAATAATATCAAAAGATGTTATACAAAATATTACAAAACATTTCATTAAATAGGTTGCTATAAAATGTACTTTCAGTGAAAGCATAGCACAATTAGATGTATGCAGGATATACAATGTTCACAATTTTCTCAGAATACGTAGCAATGAAGAGTTCTGCATTATCTACATTATAATTTACTACAACTACTATACAATTATCAGGACAAAATGGATAGGTCTGTTGAAAGTTGCCGATATTTAGCAAGTATCGGACACACATAATCGACTTATAGCGTGTGGATATTGACTCAGTTTTTGTCGCAAGCGTGTCCCAATTCAGTAACGATATAATGCTCTGACATTTGCTATCCGAGGCACCTATTGCACATATTTGCATAGATTAATGTTCGAGAAATTGTTTTCATATTTGATTACTAGCATATCGTATACTGTATTACCACGAATACGTATAGCAACGAAGAACAGACTTATTATTCATGATGGTGGCCCATTCTTGAACAAGTGCACATTGTCATATCAAATGGAGATTTTTATACATAATTTCACTTTTAATAAAATCGTGTACCCACGTGTGTCTATTTATTTATATGTCATTTGATAAAGAAACGATACAACTGATCGTCTAAAAGATCTCGAAATACAAATTAAATGATGGGACTTTGACGATCTATAAATGCCTTGGAGAAAGGAAGCACAAAATGTTGTAAACAACAACCGAAAAATAAAGAACAGTAATATCTGCTGAAAAAAGCGGATGTTGGTGTATTGTTAGACCTAACCACTACATCGTGTACATGCCTTAAGTTGCTATGCATAGTATCACGCGTTTTGGGGGATATTTTATACATCTTTGTATTTCCACTTTTTTCCATAACTGAGACAATGCTGAAAATATAGCTATATTCTAGGATAGAAATTCTTTTCCTGTATCTTTACCCCATATCAACCCCAAAAGAACTACTCCTACTTAGTTGCATATTTCATTTTATCACATAGTTGGTACACTTTACACAGTGTTTTGCAGTTTAATATTTTTGATATGTCAACACGTTAACATATCACTTTCCATGAATCTGATTGGTCCCTATAAGCCTATGAAATTCTAGCGCAGTATTCTCGCTATTGATTGGTTACGACCGTGGTCATTTTCCTTGTCAAGGCTTCTGGAAGTTTTTTACAATTACTATCAACAATATGGCTGCCGTCTTTCCAGCCGGTAGCCCAATGGACATTGGGAAAAGAAACGGACAGTAGTGGTTACGTATGTCAGAATGCTCCAAATGACAATCTAAAACTAGAAATGAGTATATTGCTGCAACCATGCAGTAGCATCGTGCACCCCACTCCCAAGACACGTGTGGTTTAAATGTCAACCTGTAGGAGTAAATAAATGCACCTCTCTGATGAAAAGAATGTTGGCAAATGCTGGTCTCCCAACGGACAGAAACTTATCAAACCATACCACTCTTCCAAGTCAAATAATGCAAATATCCTGTTACAAACACATTAAATCTGGAATCATTATACTCAGCAACACCTCTAAAGTTTAGTACAGATTTATTATAATTTCTGCATCCAGTAATCATCCCTTCACATAAATATCCAACAACAGAAATGCTACTTTTTTCTGCCGTATATCAATAGTACATCTGTGGTGAATCGACACACATTTCGGTGGAAACGTTGTAAGCAGTCTAATTGAAATCCATGTATATGTCGGGTCAACTACTTTAGCTGACCTACTCCTGGAGTACTATATGACATCACACAGGAATTTCTATTCGAGAGCCAGTGTTGAAAAATGATGTTGTCTGCGTCAAATATTCTATTGAGTTGGAAGGGCAATTGCTTTTTTAATTATAATTTGTAAAAACAAATTAAAAATCTACTTTGAAATTGTATTGGTTATTGAAATGTGCATTATTGATTCAACTCGTGTCTGGGACTATTGTTTCGTGGGCGAGAATTGAAAGTTGCAGCGTCTGAGACAGAATTAAATGAAACGCCGCAAATCATATGTTGTTCATTGTATCTAAACTCTTACCATTAAAATAAAAGCTATGTAATAAACAAAATCTCAAATCAATCATGATTTAATATAACATTTATGAAACTCGTTGAATAATTTCCAGGTCTGGCTCGTCAAGGCTCGCAAAAACTAGAAACTATTCCACTTATTCAACATACATTCTATATTAAATCATTACTCATTTGAGATCCTCTATTTACAATTTACAATGGTAAAATCCACGTATAAAATTATAATATCTTTGAAGGAATTCTTAGGACTTTCTATGCCTAATATTGCTATTTTCCAATTACTCAATCATGTTAAATGACGCTGTGCAAGGTAATTTGCTTGATCTATCAACTGCATTGACTTTTAGTTCTGTCATACCAAACTGGTAGGTTACATCGACCCAACGTTTACCTTTGCATGGATTTGGAATTTTGACCGTTAGTCTCCCTAATAATTTGCATTCTGGATCAGTGGTAAACTTTGGATTCTGGTCCTTGCTGTAGTACACGTCGAAATAGATTTCGCCCTGAAAATTGTATGCGGTGTGATATTTTTCTTCTATAGAGTAATCAATCGTCACTTCCGAACCTGCAGAAATAAGAATTTTAAATACATCAACGCACAGAATCCCTGTGTCTACAACTTTTTTTTTCTCTTCCGGATGTACCCCTTTAATAAATTCATGCCAAATACCTATCCCGTATGTAAAGCGGAGAATTCTGATATTGATGGATTGAGGCAATCTCCCAAATAGAACCGCACCTTTTATGACAGTTATCCCTGCATCTTTGGGAATGACCACTTTAATTCCGTTTTGGCCGTGAAATGCATCCCGGATTACATCCTGGACAAACGAGGACTCAGAAAAGCCCCCTACCATCAGGATCATTGATATGTTCTTGCTGCCGCCCTCCTTCAAAATACTTTGTATGTGGTAGACGATTTTGTCTGTCACTTTTCGGAAAAGTACCTCGACTAAAGTCGGATCAATTATCATTTTATCCAACTTTAGAGAGATGTCTTTGCTGTGAACTGACTCAGTAAGACATGTCTTGAAACTGCTTCCTGTTAACGTTTCACATAACTCATTCAAGGCTGCTGGAAGCTGAAAAAGAGTGAAATTATAAGTAGTATAACACAAGTCGGAATATAAACTGTATTGTGATATAATGTCATCTTTCTCTCTTTATCTCTCTCGAAAACTTGCTATAGCTGCTATACATCTTTTACCGTTCATCGTCGAAGAATCTATTGAATTAACAATAATGATCAGGAGAAATTCATAGGTCTTAGGGACTTTAAATTTGCGGATCCAGGAATTATCTCATGAATACCAAACATTATAAAAAGCTATACAAATACTCTAGGGGAATTGAATTTATGTTAGCACTTGATATTAGACGTTTGGTTGCTCTTTTTTTAAAGCCATTGATATTACCTTGTCATTGAGTAAATGTAATTTTTGTCAACGAAATCGCCGTACTCAAAGATTTAATGACGAGAATGCTAATTTCACTTGAGTCTCACACTGGAAAAAAGCCTGACATTTTTATTTTTGTATCGACCACTGCGAGAATTGATATGTATGTATGTGCGTATGTACATGAACAAGTATCTTAAAATCAAGTTTTGGTTTGCAAACCATATGGCGGAAAAAATACAAAGATGAGCAACAGGCGACACTTCGAATCTGCTAAGGGTTTACCCTAATGATCATCTTGTGTCTTCTATTTTGGCTGAAGTTCCTCTTAGCAGCCTCAAATTCTCTGGAAAGGTCCAAATAGTCATACGTCTCTTCCGTCTTCAATCTATTCATCACTGGACCTCCTAGAATACTAATTAACGTCTGAAGGAAAGCGCTGTCCACTGCAGTTCCTCCCCAGGGTCCCCCGCTAGCTTTCCTAATCTCTTTCAGTTTTCCTCCTTCAAGCTTTTCGAGGACAGTTATATCGGTTGTGCCACCTGAAAAAATGTATGTTACCTTTAATTCTGAATAGCGCGCTATCTTCTTCTATACAGGAACAAATTACAACATAAATATCCTCAGGAGATCCGTTTAGTAAATTTCAAAAATGTATCAAGAAGTTTCTACATGATATTGCATTAAAAATATCACATCATAACAAGAAAAGAACAAACAAAAATGTGATGGCCTCAAAAGAGAATTATAAACTATAGCCACACAATCAGAACTTTAGACGAATGGCCGGTACAAACCAGTGAAATTTGAACCATACACTAAATACAATTATACATCACTGTGGTTAATTTTGAAAATTTGGGCTTAGTGTTTTGTGTCTAAGTTTGTGAAAAGATTAATGGGCTGTAGGAGGTTTCTCTCTCTCTCTCTCTCTCTCTCTCTCTCTCTCTCTCTCTATCTCTCTCTCTCTCTCTCTCTCTCTCTCTCTCTCTCTCTCTCTCTATATATATATATATATATATATATATATATATATATATATTCATTCTCACTTTTGCAGTATAGAGGTATATTCATAGTGTTATACTTCGTTCGGATTTCAGATTATGTCTAAAATTAAGTTTGACTCATTCGCTACATCTCAATCATACGGCTTGGTAAGAATATCTTTATTTAAAATATCTTAGTTTTTCATTTCCTATATTCCCCATATCTTATTTGGCAAGAAATTGCATTGTATAATTATTATGTGGATTACACGTAAGATATTCAGTTGGTATCCTACCAAATGTAATGGGTACGGATCGTATATTGTTTCTCCTAGTATCTCTCAAATTTCTTAAAATTGCAGAATTAGACTTTATGCTATCCTGCTTATGATACTTCTAACAATATTGGGAATTTTATCATAATTTTTAAGTAAAGATCATAGAAAGTTGAAAAAAAAACTATATTTTAATATCTGTACACAACAAGTAAATCCGTTTATTTCAAAAAGGACGTAAGGAACTCCCAAAAGTTGACGAAATGCTCATATTCCCCACTTGGACCCACGTTGGGTCAAGGTTGTAACAATGTCTTCTTTAACGTCGGTCTAACATCATGATGCTTATTGGCCCTCTTCTGTGCCAACGTGTCGGGCCAAAGTTGGCCAGACGGTGAGCATTATTGAACCAACATCGGCCCAGCGTCACAACTATATGATGATCCGTCAGGCCAACGTTGGCCCAACGAAGGGCCAATGAGCGAAATAGTATTTTGACAGTCATGCTTGATGTCACGTGCCATTTTATATTAATCGATGTGCGTAATCTTCTAACTAAAGATTTTATCAGGGTTGATTTAAACCTCAAAAGAAACAACAATTAAGTAAAACAAAATAATCTTAGTTTTAATTACAGAGCTATTATATAAACGGTCAAAGGTGACCATCCAGGCTATGCCATGCTAGAATAAAAAGCATGTCGTCTGGTTTCCACTAACAATTTTGTATCTTTTGTGCCGTATATTATCCTCAAATATATTTAAACATAAAACTCCTTAATTCACGAAAATAAATCTACTTACATGATAAAATATGAAAAGTATTCCAATGACTGTAGAGTTAAAAGCAAGAAAACGATCACGTACTGAACCGTACAAACAAGTACTCTGCTTCACGCACTAGTTCTACGGGTCTAGCTTCAAGTGTGCGTCATGGGATGTTTTTTATAGGTAGAAAATATTAAACTTGTAAACACTTGACCCAACATTGGACCAATAAATATATTCCAACGGTGTAATTACAACCACGGAACACGTATGCCCAACTATTGATTTTCCAACGTCGGCAATTAAAGAATGGTCAGACGTTGGCCTTTGTTACATTGTTAGAAGTGGTTGACTTCAAATGGGGTTACATTGTTAGAGGTGGCTGACCTCAATAATGGAACAAAATTATAGGGACGAACTGAAATTACCATTACGCCATAGGTTTATATTGGGGGGCCGGTATGGGGACAAACGGGAAGTGTAATGTTAAAATTAAGATGAGATTTCCCATCGTCCCTAGAAATGGTGTCTTGAGCACAATGGGACTGTCTGGGGACAAGGGGAAATGTAATGTTAATTTTTAAAAATACTATTCAAAATCAACTTTTTGATTACTATCCAACACTCACTTTTTGATTACTAAGCAACACCCCACTTTTTAATTACAATCCAACACCCACTTTTTTGAGTACTATTGTTACGGAATTATATATCATTTTCCTTTTAATAATGGTATTGTTTATTAGTTTATGATCTTTGTTCTTAGTCTAAAGAGCTGTCGTCTTGTGAGTATACATACTGTAGGCTCGATCAATATTTCACTGAGTACATTGGACTTGGAATTGTCGCTTGTAGCTTTAAGTCATGTGACGTGTTTTCTGCGCGTGAAAGAGTATGGACTTCTGACCTAGATTCTATGATTCTTCAGTGTCAATAGATTATTTACTGTTTACAAACATTGGTACATTGGTAATAATGAGATGTCATGCATAACCTAATTTCTGATTGATTCGGAGAGGGTTGCAATGTTTCGAAATGTCCTGTTGTTTATCAAAGACGTAATGGGTTTTATTTTGTTTCTGCGCAGTGGGAGACTATATTATAGGAAATAATCCTGTGTTTAGGCATTGTTCATGGTTACATTGAATTGAGAGGTCATAAACGAATTTGTTTATTTTGTGTGTGGGATATTCTTTGGAGATCTATTTATATTAATACAGTGTATTCTGGATTAGTACTGTTTCTTCAACCTGAATAATTATACAGCTCCGTGGAATTATCAGAAATATTTCTAGAACTTGCGATATTCCATATTTGCATGGATTACTTGGATATAACTTATTCTTATCAACACATTAGCACAGTGAAGGTTACTTCATTCGAGACATACATTCGGGATATTTGGATTAACTTCCGGAACAGTGAACTTTAAAACAATTTAGGACTTTTAAGGATATTCTATAGTGTAAGCTATTTTTAATTCTTTCACTTTAATTGTTTGTTGAAATATTTTAATATTTTAGGAAATTAAAAAGATTTGTATTTTAAATCTTGAAAGCTTGTTTGAGTCTTTTCTTTTGTTACATTACCCTTAGTCGTAACACTATCCAACACCCGACAGTGTGTAGTGAATATATTACAAGCACACACAAATACTATCGCACAAGAGAGGGTAGAATGTAAAAGAAGGGGGATGAAATATACACACTATCACACACAAGCAAGGGTAAGAGTGTTTAGAGACATACTATACCCCAAAACATACTATTGCATACAAGAAGGGGTAGAAGGGATTTTTAAGTTTTAGTTGATTGTGAACATAGACATACAACATAAAACACATAGAGTGGCAAAATGTTTGAATATTATCTCTCTTTTCGAAGAGGTTTGTGTGGTCCTGAAAAGTGCGCTAATGTGGTTATCCCCACCGCTTCATGGTTCTTCTCTGCAAAATTCTCATCACAGCTGGTCTGAAGACAAAATCACGTTTCAGGTACCCTTGTCTCTCCGCATAGATTCGTCTCTTCTACATAGCTGTATCTGTGATCCTATTAATGGCCCACAATGCATGCTGGAATTGATGGTCTATGGCCCCCGTTTTACCCACGTCTTGTCGGGCTGTATTGAGAATAGGTGACGCAATGGGTCGATACGCCTCTGTATATAGTCTAGGACAGGATCAAAATGATTGGAACGATTCACCAATCAAAACGCGTGTAACATAATTCAGTCAACCCGTATTGTCTATCTTTCATTTAGAAGACAGCGGACGTGTGACGTCACGAAGATTGTTTATTAAGTTCTTGGATACAACGTTTTCTCTGTTAGAACGTTTGACTTTAATTTTCCCGGCCAAATTCCTAAATACTATGTATACCAAAGGCTTTGTTATAATCTTCCCTTGTTACACCTTTAATTTGTTCAACCGTTTTATTTGTGTGGTCCGCCTGAGAAACTAAGCTCAGTTATAACGTTTATAGCGTAACAACAAATGCGCCGGGTAACAAAAGCGTGATAATAAACACGTCATTCATAATCGGTAAATAACAAAGGCCTTATAAAGACGTCAGGTAACCAAGCCGTGATAATCACTCCTCATTTATAATCGATACTTTAGAATCATGCGTTTCTATTTCAATGTAATTAAAGCATGAAAAAATGTTTCTGTTTTGTACTTTTTTGACTAAATAATTTTTTAAATACCCTTTAGCTATCGTTCTATATCTATATGTTGACTAAATAAGTACAGCTTGAAGTAAATCTCTCTTGTGTTCATTTTGAATTGAACAAAGACAATTTCACTTAAAAATGATTTTTATGATACACCGGCTTGTGCATGTACATGTATGTTAACACTTTCACCAGATGATAAAACTAACTTGTTTATCATGTTACGACTCTATGGTCTAAGAAAATTGTAACAGAAAGAAAGTGAAGCCAACAAATCAAGTAAAAATCAATAAGCAATTTATTTCTCAACAATTAAAGTGAAAATTCAAAAGACACTTACAGTAACGTGAATTAAAATCCAAATAATCCAATAATCCTAAGTGTCCTAATCACAAATCCTAATTATAGAATGTTCCGAATGTATGACCATTTCCTTAAATGTGTTGTCCTGATGCCCCAGTAGTCTTTAATGTACTGATGTGCCAAAATGAAGTACTTCAGAGTATCTTTGAATAAGTTCACATAAATCCCCAAATCATCAATTCAAAATCCCAAATCCAAAAGTCTATGAGCACTTTTATAATCCAATTAATATTTTAAATAATTCCTCTCTCAGAATTTGGAATGATGTTTCACAACTGTAATAGCTCTTTAAAGACTGATTTTAAGGTCGAAACTGAAAATCTGTCCACTAAACATGGTATTTATAAAGATAGGTTACATGACAGAATGTTCTAGAATATTATGGTGTATGTGACTCTTATCACACAACTCTAAGGAAAATTCTAATTTTATCTGTAAACAAAATCAATCTTGACCTCAAATTGAATCAACAACTTGTTTATCAAAACCGTTTTTGAACTCAAATTCTAAGTTAACAACCTAATTCAAGGACAGTGGCTAAAAATGTCAACATTATACTTAACATCAAGGTTTAAACAAATATTAAAGTCAAAAAACATTTATAATTTCCTAAAATATTTAGAATCTAATATAAACATCATAGATAACAATCATTTTTGTTCTGATAACATGTATTTATAGAAATGTATGTTGTTTAAAAATTGTATTACCATTACATTAGAGTTCTGAAAGTAATCGTACCAATATAAATTGTTTACTGCATGTATGTCCATCGTTATCGACATGGACAAGTACATAAATGTTTTGAAAAACAACGATGAATTTGGATATAACGTTTCTCGGTTATAACGTTCTAAAATCATAGTCCTCTGCTCTGTGAAACGTTATAAACAATTTTTACACTAATCCTAACCCTCTTTTGAATTTCCTCACTGGCATGGGTTCTTTTACTTCAGTTTCTTCTGCTTGTATCGCCGTCTTGAAATTCTTTGCAAGTATTGGTTCTTCGTCTTCCTTTTGTGCTGCTTCTGCTGAACCCTTTTTCCCCCTTGTTCTCTTTTTTCTTAGAACACTCTGAAGACCAATGTCCTTTTTCTTGACATTGGGAACAGGTGTCTTTTCTTTGTCTCCTGTTTTAGTGATTACTTTTCTTTGACGTTCTGAACATTCTGGAACCCAATGCCCTTTTTCTTGAAAGACATAGCAGGTATCTTTACTTTTACCTCGAGTGGAGTAATTCGAAGTCTTGTTGGACGTGTTCTTTTAAATGACTCTCTGTAAATCTCTGACGAGAAGTGCGATCTGTTGTGACTCTTCCATTTTCACAGATTGAAAACTAAATAAGTGTATTCTCTTAAGATGAGGGTGTGTGTACTCTAGTCAAATTAAATTGTGAATCAAGATGAAAAGATCAAACCTTGCCAAGGAGGAACTTGAATAATCCAAGAGACGACGACAACTTTCTGTGTCACCCAACACTCTTCAAGAAATGGTAGCACAAGATCATGCTGGCGATTTTAAAGAAGACATGAGTGATCTGGAGCCAACACCATCTACCGCTACCACAAGACCAACAGAGTCAAGATCAGCCAGGAAAGAAAGTCGTTCGGTAGCTCTTGAAGATTATTTTTACATTCGACCTACCCAAAAAGTGAAAATTTAGAACGGGGGCTTATAGATATACGGTGAAATCGAAATAGTTTTAGTCTCCAATTCTACCAGAGAAAGCAGCTTTCATTACATATTTATGGGAATCATTATAAGAGACATTTAAAGGACTGTGCCAAGCTAAAATTACGATCGTTTGAGACTATCCGTCAATCATGACGGTTTGAAATCTCCTGTGTGGATCAATCCTTAGTACACATGCATAATTAACTTATTTCAAACTTGCGGATACAATTCAACAGATAACTGGAAAGGTTTCTTCCTTGCTCTGGATAATTCATGAATACTAGGAATTTCCCTTACTCAGAACATAAATATCTTAGAGTTCTACCACCTATCTACACCAGTCTCCTCGTATCACGTGACCATTATAAGTCACGTGATCAACAGTAGTCACGGATGAAGGCACTCTGAGATATTTATGCTCTGAGTAAGGGAAATTCCTAGTAATAAAAAATTCAACATGTTCAGCAATCCAATGATGAGTTTGACATGACCGATGGAAAAGCTACTCTCAGATCACACACGTTTCACCCCCAAGACGCAGCGGACAATGCAGAAATGTTTTTTTGGTGGATCAACTTCGCAGTACCAAAACAAGTGTCGTCCAGATTAACAACAACCAAAACAAAATGTGTTTGAACTTATGCCGAGAAGAACGATACATCAGAATGGTAAAGATCACGGGAGAGCATTAGAAAATCGAACAGAGCTAAACAACGGAAGAAGGAGAAATCCTTTTGTAGCAAGCAGGCATTTCCAATGAAATGCAAAAACTTCAAGACCTGTTAGCACCTCGTTATACATTGAAAGTGTATCCTCAAGCCGTTCGTGGAGCTCTCGTGTTTCGTTGACCGTACTTTCTGGACGGAAAATACATTCAAGTTTATCATCACCAAGATCATTTCGATGCTATTACAATTATTTCTCGGATACAATTACTATTGCGAGAAATGTGACCAAGAATTTACCAGTCAGGAGCACCATATTCATTGTGAAGAGATATATCGTGGGTGTTTAGCTTCAGACCTTGCATTTCTGAAGTGAAATAAAGAATTCATTGCTCTACTAGCAAGTGTACATACGTCTGTCCAGCCTGTTACGAGAAACATCGCACGAAACAATTTAAACAACAGGAAACTGCTTGCGAATTATTGAGAGTGTGCCGCACTTGTGAGCGTCTTGCTCGAACGAATAGCCAAAATTCACACGTTTGTCCAGGAAAGAAAAGATGTCTTTTTTTGTGACCAAATGTTTTACTTCAATCATCAGTGTTACATTCAAAAATAGAACAACGAAATTGAGGAAGTATTACATGACAACCAAAATAAAAAAAGAAATAACGTGTGGATTTTATCTTTTTTGACTTTAAATGTTCACAAGTGACTGGAATTCACATCAGTAATTGTTGTGTAGCTCATCGTGCTTGTGACAAATGCGTTCAAGAACATTTATTTGGTTGGTGTCCAAATTGTAGTGTGGTTCCAGGAGGACGAGAAAAGATATTTCGGGGCTCTCGTACTGTTCCTGAGTTTGCCGAATTGATTTTAGACCCGACCGACGACACTTGGAGCAAAGAGGAATACATCGTTACCGGAAATGTCATCGATAATGCCGCACAATATATCAGAATACGACGCGTAATTTCTTTTGAAATATTATTCAGAACAAGGAACCGAATTTCCAGCAGTGACAATTAATGAAGCCAAAATCATTGACATGAAAGTGTGAAACGTACAGTTTAAAGATTCCATGTGTGTTTTAGCTATGCCTTTGAGTAGAATGCCTAAAACGTTTGGAATGACAGAAATGGCTAAACGCTATTATCCACAATTTTCCAATACAGAAGCTAATCAACACGTCGTGCTCCCTTATTTGCTGAAGTTTGCTACTACTACCCCCACGGTATGCAAACAGAACAACGAGAAGCTTTCTGCGCTTGGTACCAAACTCACTCTTCAGACAATTTTGATTTTTAAGAAGATATTTTGCAATATTCTTGATCCAATGTAGACGTTTCACGACGTTGTTGTGGAAAATTTTGACAATTACTTCTGGATCACGGAGGTATCGATCCTTTGAAGGAGGCTTCTACTATAGCCAAAGCGTGTGGATTAGTCTACCGAAAAAAGTTCATGCCCGATAACAAACTCGCAATCATACCACCTCAATCCTATTTATCTGCAAGCCGTTGATATTCAGCCAAAGCTTTGCGCTGGCTATATTACTTGTGTGAAATTCAAGACAAGTGGATACAACGGTGGAGAAAAGATAATTGATAACCTTTCCGTGAATGGTTGGAATTTTTAAAACAATCAACAGATAGTCTGTGGGTTTTCTAAATTCCAACCATTAACGCATGCTCTACTTGTTTTCCTCAAGGAGACCTAACAAATCCTTTCTCAGAATTCACCATGGAACAGTTGTACGATCACACATAACAACGACGACAGAGTTTAGAAAGTCAAGGATACCAAGAGATAGAAATGTGGGAACACGTCTACGATCGACGTTTGAAAACAGATCCAGAATTTAAATTTATCATTGAAGATTACAATGTGGTGGACATAGAATCTTTAAATTCACGCCATAGTTTGTTTGGAGGACGAACCAATGCTACACGTTGTTATACGAAGTAGATGAATATCAAGGATAGCAAATCAAATACATTGATGTGTGTTCCTTGTATCTTTGGGTGTGTAAATATGCTTGATTCCCCACCGGTAATCCTGAAATGTTCACAGAACACATCGACGTGGAACACATTTGCCGAACCGAAGGTTTGATCAAATGCAAAGTTTCGCCACCAACTAGCGTGTACCATCCTGTTTTACCTTATCAATGTCACGGAATACTCATGTTTCATTTATGTCGTACGTGTGCTGAAACATTTAATCAACACCAGCCTTATCGATATGATGATCAAGAACTAGCCCTGACAGGATTGTGGGGGAGTGTCAAATTGTTTCATGCTCTCGATCGCGGATACGGCTTGTTCGAAGCATACGAATTTGGCGCTTTCCTACCACTGAATAATAGCAACAGAACAAAGACTCGAGTCTAGAAATTTTTTCAGGCTACGTCAATGAGTTTCAGAAATTGAACCAAGAAACAAGCGGATATCCTCCTTGGTATCTGATTCCAGACAACAAAGAGGAATTCAAAGAATGGAACCAATCTCTAAAAGGCATCACCTTGCAACACGTGGAAACGAATGAAGGAATAAGATTGTTTGCAAAAGTCACGCTGAATTGTTTGTGGGGAAAATTGCTTCAACCTGCGATATTGGCAAAGCGGAATACTTGGTAGATCCAAATCGATACTGTCAACTCATTGACGATAAAGGAAAACTAATTAACACGTAGAAATCATATATGAAGTTTTGAAGTTTTGATATGGGTGAATTACAAAGAAGTTGAAGACTTTGCACCACCCAACGAGCTTGGTAATGTTATCATTGCTGCTTACGAGATAGTCAATGCCCGTTTAAAATTGGGATGGGAGTATAAATATTCAGCTTTCCTGGAACATTCCAGATGGTCTCCGTGCTGTCGCTACTTTCCTTTGGTTCGTATAAAATATGATCCTCATGTCGGATACTTTAGAAATGGAGATGATTCGTACTTTTCCTTTTAGGCTGCGATAACGCTTTTACAGAGAGTTTGTCAAGATTCAAATGAAACTCAGAGAACAATTGCATTCCATACACCATACAATGAATAGTAATTAGTACTTGAATGCCACAAAAAGACTGTTTGAAGAAGACTGTAGTATAGTCAGAAAGAGAAGTTTTGTGCCAACACTCGATAAGACTTTTCTACGAAGACGTTGTCCATGGCCAGTTTAGAAGAGCACGTCAGAATTTACCTCGTGAGCTGATTAAGCGCATTTACAGAGGCTTTGTATAGGTTCATATGAAAAGCAAAGAACAATTGCATCCTCTGCGACACAGACGTTTTAATCATTGGTATCTGAATGCTATAAGAAGGTTGATTATTTTGAGAGCGTTCAAATGGTCAGACATTGATCAACTATCCACAACTAAGAAGAGTTTCTACCTACCAATGTGGAGTATTTCACAGAATTCCAGAAGACAAAAACTTATAGGATTACAAAAAGATTTTAAAAGAAGTATCGCTTCAAGAAGAGACTTCTTCATCACGTGTAGTGTGCAAGTTAGTGATTAATATCTTAGATATGATTTACCAGCAGATTCTGTTTACAAAAGTATGACTATTACCTGACAAAAGACATTCCCGTAAATCCATAGTTTGGACGAGCACATTCAGAATCTACATTTGGAACTGCTAGAATGTAATTGCCACAACTTTGTACAGATTCAAGTAGAATGCAAACAACAGTTGCATTCGAAACGGCATAGACGTTTTAATTATTGATATTTAAATGTTATAAGAAGAGTGATTACTTTGACCATGTTCCAATAGTTAGACATCGATAAACTGTGAAGACATTATACAGCTCGCCATGCCACGACTTTTGTCATTAGTTTACACTACTAAATTCCATGGAAGAAAGTCAATCTCAGTGTTCAAGACTGAATGGATTATGAAATAGTTTAAACCAAAAAAAAAAAAAAAAAAAAAAAATTCCACAAGACGAGGCGATTTCCTTAAATTTTGGACGCTGTGTGGTGTGTGTGTTAGTGACTACTTTTTCTTGGATTTCGTTTACCAGTAGATTCTTTGGGGCACATTTATGAACAGTACATGCAAAGACATGACCCCCAAAACTTTATCTGTGCACGAAAAATTCATTGTGTTAAAAATGATGAATACAATTTGTGTATCTTCCGTATGATCATGGACATTCTTCTAGCTTCGTCAACTCTTCATACTTACCAAGACATGTGTATAACTAGTTGGATACACCAACAGATATACAACTGGAAGGATGTATGTGACTGGAAAAATCTTGTATTCGACACTGGGAAACAAGAGGTAACTGACCATGCCAAATACATCGTGTTTGACTAATGAAGAAAGAATGAGAAACATGAACTTGTTCTTTGACATGTTAAATATTTTTTGTTGTTACACTATGAAAAATTAAACGTGTATACAATGTATAAAATGTCTTGTGTCACTGTTGGAATCTCAGAATTCTAAATACAATTGTTATGGCTGCATCATCCGTTCTCAAAGTGATTGACGAAGAGTAAGACCATCAAAATTAGGCGGCACTGTATATTCGTTATCCCTTTAACATGTTGCTCGATACATCTAGTAGTTTAGGCAAAACCGATATTGTCAAATGTGTGATCGAACACCAATCAAAATTGTTCGATCGTCCTTCACAACGTATCGTTTTGGTATTACAAAAGTGGCAAACGGCTTACACGTTACTGAGAGAAAGTCAAGGAGAATCCATTTTGTTTGCAGAAGGAATTCCTCGCGAAGACGATGGAATCGTGTCTGATTTTAGTCGAACACATCTTGTCATGACATGTTAGGAGAAGACGGAAAAGAAATTAAACTTTGGTTCACACTAAAAGGACATCATCGTAACGCAAGTATTATTCACTTTACTCGAATTTTATTTCAACAAAGTAAAGCGCATCGCACCATCAGTCTCTGTGCACATTATGCGGTGTTGTTTAAAAGTCCAAGAGATAAATCTCAAATTCAAGTATTAGCCAAACAGTTAGGAATACCTTGGCTACATTATGCTTATGACGATGCCACATAATTGCCACAGGCCTATTTACTCGTCGATTTAAAACCTACCACTTCCGTTTATTTGAGAGTTTGTGAAAATTCGCTTCACGATTGGTGTCAAGAAGGCAGTCCAGTCATGTACACGTCACCTTCCTCATTTTCTTCTGTCTAAAAAAACATAAAATCATCATTTACTTCTTTTCTTTCTAACAGTCCTCAACATGACTTCCTTTCAGTCTCACCCTCCTACCAAATTGATTCGTACACTGTATGCCACAAGCAAGTCTCAAAGAAATGTTACGATGGTTTACTTTGATCGCACGTTACTACAATGCATCATTCACATACCACATCAAACAAAATTTTTTTTTAAAAAACATAAAGCAGCTTCGTCAGAACTAGCTGATCCAAGAATCAATACTGAAACCAAACAACAAACCATTTTGAAACCAGGTGGAAGTTGATCTTTAGGATGTGTGACTATTCAATCATTGATTCTAATGCCGAGCTAAAGAAAAGTCAAACCACCTCAAAGACAGACAAAAAGAAAGAGAGTTACAACAAATTCACAATCTAGCAAGATGAAGAAAACCCCCCAAGAAGAAAAAGAAACAAACGTCTCCTGCAAGAAAGAGAGGTACTGCCGCTAGAACGTGCACGTATTCAAGAAAACCTCACTCGGTGACGGTTTCTCCTACCACTTCTTCTTCACTCCGTTAATGATGTTGTCTGCCAAACCCGATTTAAGACCAGTGTGTCCTAATTTGATGAACAAATGGAAACACATTTTTACAGAAACTTCTACTCCGTCGACTTCTTCTTCTACTGCTCTAGTTGCTGCTGCTGCAGCCAAAAAAGTGGCATCTCCTAGGAAAGTACAAGACAGAACAGGCATGTTAAAAAGTTTACTTAATTTGTCCAAACAAGAACTAGCAAGATTTAGTCTGTTGAGAAAACCAATAGTAGCTAAAGTCAAGTTGATACGACGTCCCAATAATCAGTGGAGACGAATTCCAGTATACAAAAGTGTTGGATTAGATTCACTTCATTTTTTACCTCCTGAAACAAAGATGTCACAAAGTTCACATCATCACCGTCAAAGTCCAAAGAAACCTTCCTCCAAGAAAAGGAAAAAAGGAATTCCCTCCTCGTTTAGCTAAACATTGGGATGTTTTGTCAGTACTGACCAAATCCAATGCTCAGATATAAACAAATAATTCAAAAAGTACCAAAAGAAATCATCGATACCGTGTGTGTGAATGTTGTTTCAACGCTTTAAAAGGATATGTGATTTTGACAAAGTTGCAAAAACAGCGATTAGGACGACATTCCCACGTTCATCGCCAAATGGTGAAAAAAATGCCTATTAATCAAAAGAAAAAATGCTCATTCAACAAAGAGGATTTTTACACATGCTGATAGAACCATTCTTAAAAGTTGCTGTTTCTTTGTTATGATCGATTGCTGGACCTTTTTTAAGAGGAGTTATGAGATGATAAAGAAAAGGTGAAAAAGGACACATTTTTCTGGAAAGACATCACACTTGAACCCTTCGATGTTATGGAAGGACGAAAATTAACTTTAGTTCCTTATAAACGATGGCTGCAACTCCATCGTTGGTACGAAAAGAGAAAACACAGTTACATCTTAATTATAATCTTACCGAGATGTCACACTTTCAACAAGAATTACAATCGTTGATGGATCAAACAGATTTGTTAGAAACAGAAAAATCGCAACGGTACTGACAATTATTGCAACGACTTCAACTGTTTCATCAGAAAACTCCAGACGAAACGATCCTGAGAGAAAAACAAAAGTAGCAACAGGTCTCAAGAGGATGACAGACATGACTACGGAGTTGGAAGAAGAAAAAGAAAGATAAGAAGTGTTTCAACCTCCGTCTGCTACTTTTCCTCGTCCTCATAGTATGCAAACCTTGTTAATACCATCCCCTACTCCCCGACGAAAAGAAATGTAAGCTTCGGTCAAAAGATTATGTCGACACCCTCTTCAGCAGGAGAAAACAAGACAGAAGTGAAAAAAGATATTAAGAAAAAAGTGACCAAAGAACCGATGACTGCTTCTACTTTTATTTGCTCATTGGACACTTCAAGCTTCGCAATCTCAAGTACTAAACGAAAAGCCTAGGAACAGTATCGAACAGTGAGTGACTTATTGAGGAGCAGAAACAATAGCAAGCATATGGATACACTGTTAGCAAGCATTTCCTACAATCCTGTTCATGCCGCTGGCTACGGCGGAATTCACAAATTGTATCATGCCTCTAAACCAAACTCAATAGTTTACGTCTGCAAGATGTACGACAATGGTTACCAGAACAATCGACGTACACGTAACAAAAACCCATTCGACGAACATTTTCAGAAGTCAAAACGAAAGTAGCTGGAATATCGATCATCAATGGTAAGCCGAATTAGTAGTTGTCTCTAATTTATCGTAGTGCAATCGAGGTTACAAATATTTGTTTTGTGTCATCGACGTGTTTTTAATTTCAGCTTGGGTAGCTCCTTCCACTTCTAAAACAAGTTCGGAGTTAGTGCAAGCTTTAAAGCTTGTCTTGAAAAAAAGTGGTCGACATCCTATGCGATGGTAAACAGACAATGGCACCGAATTTCTGAACCAAGTTTTTAAAAAAAGAACTGAAAAAAAACCGCATTCATTATTTCACCACTGAAAATCCTGAAACGAAAGGTAGTGTCGTGGAACGTTTTGACAGAACTTTGAAAGAACGTAGGTGGAAATATTTTGCAAATCAATACACTCTCAAACGCATCGACGTGTTACCACGTCTAGTCAAAGCTTACAATCAATTGTACCATGGTAGCATTTAACGTGCTCCAGAGGAAGTGACACCTAAAACGAAGTGATGGTGTTTGATCGATTGTTTGGAACGTCAAAAACAAAACACTTTTGACAAATGTTATTTACCCAACTGAACTACTTAATTGTTTCATGTCACATGACAAGTGATCCTCCTGTCTATAAATTGAAAGATATGAACGGTGAAGTGTCAAAAGGAACTTTTTACTTGACTGAGTTACAACGAGGGACCAAGGAAGAAGACGATATGTACGATATCAAAAGCATTCTCGATCGAAGAACACTTAAAGTGGAAACACATTGACTTCAAGAAGTGAAAGTTCATTGGAAAGGATATTTACACAATTTCTATTCTTGTATTGCCACTTCACAAGTCAAAATGTAGAAGTTACCAACATGCCTTTAAACACAGCTACATCTCCTTCTCATAATTCATCTCTCCAAGAACTACAAAAAAAAAATAAAATGTGGCTGTGGTGTAAAGAACACATCCTTTCAAATCCAATCATCTTTTTCTGCCTAAATCCTTGTGGAGTATTGTGTTATCGGAGCAGCCATTGGGAATTTGAGTTTGCGATAAGGGGATTAACAATTGTGGGCTATTTTACTCAGCAGTATTATGGTTATATTCTTTCCAATCATTCGTTGAAATATACTGACAGCAAACAACAACACTAGTCACGACTCTTCCAGTCACATCAGTCATACTCTAGAACACTTCTTGGAAAATCATCCTTTGACAACGAGTGACTCCTCTGAGACCAGAACCATCGAACTATGAATAACCAATTTTATTTAATATTACCCAGTGACAGTTCTATGGATGTGTTTTCCAAGGATATATTATGTTGTTTTACGGCCAAATTACCTCAGTCCATGCAATTAAATCACGAAGCTCATTGGGAAGTATCTTTGGTAGAACTCATTCATCCTACTCAAGTCATCAATATCACTAAGGGTCAGAGAACTTTCATCGTACATATCCTCAAAGAACAAGAACAAGAACAGTTGGACAAAAGCGATCCTCTCATTTACGAATTTCAAACAGTATCGCCAGCATATCCTCAACTGAACCACTTGTTACGACTAGGGTTAAATGTAATAAAAGAAAGAACTACTCAAACAAGCTTTTACAATTTCTAAAATACAAATTTAGTTTCCTAAAATATAAAATATTTTAAACAAACAAAGTGAAAGAATTAAATATAACTTACAGTTTCGAATTTCCTTAATTAGTCCTAAATTGTCCTATACACTTCAATAATCGAGAAGTTAATCCAAAATATTCCGAATGAATGAATGTTCCGAGGTAATGAATGTTCCGAATGAAAGATTGTTCCGAATAAATGAGTCTATAATGTTATGATATACCAATGATTTTTGGTTCTAAATCCAAAATATCAATAATCCCAGGTAAACTCCTGTGAATGTAGAATATTATTAAGTTCCTTGAACAATAGTACTAAAATCCAAAATGTACTATGTAGAGAATAGATTTTCCACCAGCTGCTTTTACAAACAATAAACAATCTTCCTCAAACAATAAATAATTCTCCACTCTCACTCTATCTGATGTAACTGTATAAGAATGAGGAACGTAGTGACTAAATATTATTATATAGCCTGTTACTGCGTATGAGAGAATAACCCTAGACTCGGAAACTACGTTCTAACAATATCCAGTAAACAAGCTATTCTAACCAATCAGAACCAGGTCACGCATGATACCCTAAAAGTACCATCGCACTACAATACAATTTCATGTCTGGTATATTCCAGCAGGTCTTGCATAAATTAGGTATACAACATTTTAGATCCTCTGCTTACCACCCTCAAAGTCAAGGTGCTTTGGAAAGGTTCCATTAGACTTTAAAGAATATGATTAAGTCACATTGTTATGAGACAGAGAAGGATTGGATGAAGGTGTGCAATTGTTGTTGTTTGCTGCAAGGGAGTCAGTGCAAGAATCTTTAGGATTTAGTCCTTTTGAACTTGTGTTCGGACACTCCGTCTGGGGTCCGTTAAAATTTTTGAAAGAAAGACTTCTTTCTACTGAAGAGTCAGAATTCAATCTTCTGGACTAAACGATGGCCATCACTTTTTCCCGGTTTGTTTGCTATTCTGGGTGAAAGTATTTGTGCTTTCCTATCGAGTTTAACGAAGAACTAAATTTTATATCGTCGAGTACAACATTGTGGGAAATTCAGCCGTTCCGTTGCTGAGAGTCACTCCTTTCAAAGTGGATTCTGCCGTACCTGCATATGATGAAGCAGGAAATAAGTATCACTTGCACCGAGAATTTGTACATCCTCATTATTTTCCTGTCAGTAAATCGCTTTTTGACAACGTCAATATTAGTGTGAAAGGAGATCTTGAGCAAAATATGGTCTTCTCGAAAGGAAAAGTCACCGTGAAACTACATTTTCGATATCGAATCCCCAGCGAATTGTTACAAATGCACCCTGCGTACCGAGGAGATGCTCGACAACGAAGACATGGTTAAGGAGATGTCTTAAAATCGGTTTTTTGCACGGTAACACCCATTTTAAAACCGATAGTGACTCGAGGACTGCATGCTTTAAAAAAATGCAGCCTTGAGGCAAGAAAAAGACTTTCTTCAAAACGTACGCATCGACAAACAAAATCCTAAATAATCCTTGATGAAAGCACGAATAGATGTGTTCTTTCAAACAGGAAAAGATCTACTGGGGCGCCGATACACTCCTATGAATTCCTCTCATGCTTCTGGCGAAAGCATTACTTCCTCCTCTGCGTCACATCAAGGATAAGGCAGAAAGACACGTCAAAAACCATTCAGACCTCATAGATACAATCAGAAAAGGAATAAGAAAATAATAATAACAGCATTCAGAGAATTTGACGTTTTTGATTATTAATAAAAGAAAAATAATTCACCGAGATTCTTACGAATGTTCCAAGTCAGACCTCAATCTCTTTGCAATGGCATCGACGATGATGACGATGGAAGAATCGCAATGGGTAGAATTTCATCCCTTGTCGTCTTTGACCATCTCAGCACCTATACAAGTTGAAATCAGAGGGCAAACCGAAGATTACATTGATCTGAATAATATTTACTTATACCTGAAATTGAAAGGTCTCAAAACCGATAACACGAATCCAGTAGACGACGCTCCCGTCGACAATTTCATGAGTTTGTTGTTGAGCGAAGTGGGCTTGTAGTTGAAAAACAAACTGGTGAGCAACAGCATGGGCACTACCCTTACCGAAGGTACCTGGAAAATCTCTTGATGTGCGGAAAAGAAGCCAAGAATACATATCTGGATCCTTCAGTGGTGTGGAAACATGATACTTTGGATGCCTTCAACGACACAGTGTTGTCTGGAATTAATGACGCAAAAAGAAAAACAAACAAAGACGTATTTTAGAAATGATGGATCGTTTGCACATGGGCGTGTGGCTGCAAGACAATTATTTGTCGAAAGTGGTGGATGTACATCTGAGTCTTAATCGAAGTAGTGCCGTGTTCCATTTGATGGATAATGTTAACGATTACAAAACGAATATCGAAGAAGCCAGACTATACGTGCGAGGTGTGGAAGTCTTTCCAAAAGTGGTAACGACATCAGTCAAACTCTGAGCAGAACGACACCCAAATATCTTCTACATTCTACGACGAGTTAAAGTCAAAACCTTCAAGTCGAGTCTGGACTCCGATCCAAGATCAAAGATCTTGTTTTCCAAGGTTAACTACCAAACCGTTTGCTCATCCGAGTTCAAACATGTCATCACGTCAACATGTCTAAGATAAAAGTCACCCGAGATGGCCAAAAATTGTGTTACCAGACCGTTTGAACCTAACTTTGCCCAGAAAAAATGATTTGAGATCATAAATGATTTTGACAGGACAATTACGAGCCAACAATAGCCACGGCATTTCATACGACGAGTATGCAGGAGTGTACGGTTTGTGATTTCACTCCAGACCCAGGCAGCGATGAAAACCATTTCCACCCTATCAAATCGGCCGAACTTCATGTGAAACTTCAGACTGCGCTGGCTCTGGCGAGAACAGTGAACGTATCTTGTATGCTGCAGAATTCGATAATACTCTAGAACTTAGCAGCCTAAGAGAAGTGATCTATTAAAAAATGAAACCCATGATGTCAAGATGGCCAGAACAAGAACAACATTTAGTCTCCTAGTTTGGTCGCCACTTGGCTGAAAGAATCGCATAACTGACCAGAGAACATTGTTATGGTTGTTAAATCGATTATCCTAGTCAGAAACAACACGACACATGTTTGATGATGAGCCAAGAAGAAAAATTGGACTCTCATCTCAGTAGAGAAGATTTTGAAAGAGTGGCATAAAGATGCGTGTGACCATTCCTTACCTCCATTGACTTCTTTGGAAACGAAAGATCAGAGTGCAAACACCTCCAATTCATCGACTTACTAGAAAGTTATTTTCAAGGAAAAAGTCAGCTGTGAACTTATGACTTATCAATACCTGTGAAAACAATAAATACCTCGGACCTTCATTACCTTCTGACTCACAGTTCGTACACAGCTTCTTGGAATCCAGTGGTGTGTGCTAAAGATGGACTTCCTCATCGAAAACATAAAGACGTTCAAGCCTATGTCATCAACACAGACGACAGTTATCGCACAGGAATCCACTGGGTAGCTGTCTACTTTAATAACGACCACAGTGTGGAATATTTGGATTCTTATGGATTATCTCCTCTGGAAGACGACATCATCGACTTTATGAGAAGAAATGCTGTATCCACTGAATTCAGTAGTGTGAGATTACAATGATCAGATTCCATTGCGTGTGGACAATATTGTGTGTATTTTCTTTATTAACGCAGTTTTGGATTTCTTTTAGAACATGTACTGACTTGTTTTAAACGTGAGTACTCTAGAAACGATGACAAATAGAAAGGTGGTTTTGTGAACATTATAGCTATCTGTTTTCTTTAACACAGAACATAGTGTGTATCGATGGCAAAATTACAGTGTACTAGATCATTGGAAGTCTAGTCTGACTCCACAACGTTGTCAATTATGTCAATATGTTCATCTTTGATCTTTTGTAGATGAAGAGGAAGGGACGTGCCGTAATAATTCCTCTTCATTTAGTTTTGAGCTCGCGGGGCTTATTTTGTAAAACTAAAATGGTATTAACTTGTCTTTCGAAAGAAACATTTCTGTTGACATACTCTTTCATTCTCTATGTCGATCGTTAAATGTTTTGTAAGAGGATGTTTTCCTTCACATCCGCTTAACCAAACGTACGGGATTTATTTTAGTTTCACGTCCATGGTTCTCACATGTAAATTGATGCGTTTACAAATCTTGCTTTTCATCGTCGACTCGTCCACGAAGAAAAAATGAGCGGAAATAGGATCGGAAAACTAAGTCGGACCTTATTTAACGCAGAATATGTTTTTGGCGCCACCTGGATCAAGTCAAAGAGCTACATCCAGACAGAACATTGTGCAAGAGGGTCATTAATCATTGATAATTGCCTAAACAACTTGTCCACTCGATGTTGGAGGATGAAATTGTAGAGAACAAGAGGGAGTGTGAGAAAGAAAAGAGGGAACGCGAGGGAAGACGATTTATTCAACAGAAGTGACAACCAATGACTATCATTTTAGAGTGTCACGGAGGTGTCCCTTCTGCGTTGTCAGAACTGTGGTGAGGATTCCGCTGTTACGAAATTATGTATCATCTTTTTAAATTATAATGGTATAGTTTTATTAGTTTATGACCTCTGTATACTAGTCTAATAGGTGTCGTTTTGCAGAGTGCACATATACGGTAATATCAATGTGACCCAGTACATTGGTCCTGGGAAAATCAATATTGTCGGTGAAGCATTAGTCATGTCACGTGACAAGCGCGTGCAAAAATGTATTATCATTTTGACCTGGATTCAATGTTCTGACCTGGGTTTCGCAATTCCGAGGATGATTCATTTTTGTTGACCAAAAGTTAGATTGTAAGATCGTAGTAATAAGATGTTGATTTGAGACGGAATAAGAATTTTGTTTGTTTCAATGACGCAGTACAGAAACTATAAAATAAGACGTAATCGCAACGTTCGTCATTCTTCATAGTTCGTCAGCCTGAGAGGTCATAAACGAGATTGGTTCTTTGTATGTGATATTCTGCTTCAGAGATATTATTATACAGTACATTTTTGATTTAGTACTGCTACTTCAGAAATATTTTCCACACAGTACTTTTGGGATTAACTACTGATATTTAAGAATTATTCAGCTCCGTTGGAATTATCGGAAACATCTCTAGAACTTGTGTGATATTCTATATTCACAAGGATTACTTGGAATTAATAACACTTGGATATAACTGATTCTTGTTGGCACGCCAACACTTTGGTGGTTTCATTCGGAATACTCTTTGTTCGGAATAATTTGGATTAACTTCCGGGTCAGTGAACTTTAGAACAATTTAGGATTTTTAAGGATATTCTATACTGTAAGTTATTTTTAATTCTTTCACTTTGATTGTTTGTTAAAATAATTTTATATTTTAGGAAATTAAATATTTGTGTTTTAAATCATGAAAGCTTGTTTGAGTCTTTTCTTTTGTTACATTACCCCTAGTCGTAACACCACAAGTATCCCAATAATGGAGCAGGACCCCCAGACTGAAGGCAGGGCCTACCAGACTGAACACAGAGGTATGGAATGAAACAGCAACGGAGAAAGACCCCTCCCCCAGACTGAAGACTCGGATGTGGAGCTGCAATAGGTAATAGCAACTGCAACAACAATAACAACCACAACATCAGCAGCAAGAAGATTGACAGCCACCCATAGTCTCTCAAGTAGAGGATTGGGAAAGTGAGGCAAATTTTCCTTACTCTTGTTTGTAAGAATAATGTGTGTAAGCACTCCTACCCTTTTAGTTGGTTAGTAAGTGTAGGGGGTCTTAATCACTTCACACGGTGTGTTGGATAGTAATCAAAAAATAGGTATTGGATAGTAATCAAGGTAGGCATTGGATAGTACTCAAAAGCTGGGTGTTCGACAGTATCTAAAAATTCTAACATTACATTTCCCCTTGACTACAGACAATCCCATTTATACTCAAGGCACCATTTCTAGGGACAATGGGAAACGTCATTTTTTTTAACATTACACTTCCCGTTTGTCTCCAGACCGGCTCTCCAATGTAAACCTAATGCGTAATATTAATTCCCGTTTTTGTGTCCAGCGTTTATTTACCATTATTGAGGTCAATCACTTCTAACAATGTAATGTAACTATGTACCCTCCATGTTCATTCCCCTTGTTCCCAGAATCTTTTAACCTGTTTAACATAGAATTCCACCCTACCTCCAGGGTGGCCCATATTACTACTCATGATACTTGGTGACTAATTAAGTATAAAATGCATCCCTGTTGGCAAAGTAAAAAAAAGCTATAAAATGTTATATGTTCAGGGAAACTTGTGCAACAAAGGAAAACTTACCTCCAAGATCCACAACCATGTATTTAGTTCCAGGTGGCATTGCGCCAAATAGGACTTGCTCATCATAACTACTGATGCTACTAACAGGAACGTGTTGGCAGAAAAGAGACGCTGCCTCGGGCTCAAGGGCGATTTCCAATTTCTTTGATGCAATACCAGCCTGACATTTAAAGACACACTTTTAACAATGTTTTATATGTCGACATATTTTTCTTATCTTTGGATGGATCTTTTGTTTATTGTTTACATGTCTTTTCTTCAATTCATATATTTTTAGAAGTCTGATTTGATGATCAAGGACAATACTTCTTTGATTACTGTAGACGAATCGGAACAATACTGAGTGAATTTCATTGAACTAGCTGGTTACATGTATGGTATCGGTACATGAGCAGAGTGAGTGAAAGTTGGAATTCTTTTAATCAGATTTGATCCAAACATTTGGATACTTTCTCCTGCTTTGGGAATTTGTTATTCTTTAATTTATCATATTTTATTTCCAACGTAAGATCCCTTTGCATGATATTTGGAACAGACTGACTCAGATCTGCCAAGTCAGACCTAAACTCCGAATCTGAAACCAGCGATGTTTTTCCTCTGGGAAAAAGGGTATCACCATGCAGTGGCTGAATTTTGTTGGCTACACCACTGTGAAATTTATTACCATTTCAATCGCATGGCATTACTGCAAAGTTTACTCTTCGTTCATTCTTTTCGTGTCATACATTTGTCTAACATTAATCGTGGTGACATTACAGGCCTTAGAAAAAGGACACTACCCTTCCCAGATATATCCAGTTTCAGCACAGTAACAGATTTTGGATTTTAAAATGAAAAAATTCAGAACGATCAGCCAAGATTTACTGCTTACATGGGGATATCGAGGTATCAAAAATATTATATTGCATGAACCTTTTCGGCTGCTTTCCTCATGAACTGCCTGGCAGCATCATTCCAGATGGCGGGCACAGTAAGAACCCAGAAGATCTCCTCCTTTTTTATCTCCGTTCCCTGCTTCTCCAGCATCTTCAGGAGGTGGATCATTAAACATTTGATGGAAAGGGCAAACACGTCCAAGGCTAACATCTTTTTCCCCGTCTCATCCTCGATCATCGATGACTTTTTCAGACCCTATTTCAATTATCATGAAAACATGCATTGATAACAACAGCAACAACAACAACATTAGCAATAATAATAATAATAATAATAATAATAATAATAATAATAATAATAATAATAATAATAGTAATAATAATAATAATAATAATGTTGAGAGCACCAAAGAGAACATTCCGGGGAATTTTAACATGCAGACATAGCGCTGGTAACATATTCTTGAGGCCCAGATATAATGCTGGTTAACAAGAAGATCAACCTGAACTGTATCATAGCCATAACTGTACCATGAGGCTCTCTCTGGTCGCATGCAAAGAAGGAAAAGTAAAAAAAGTGTTGTGGTCAGATAATTTAGAAATGTTTGAAACACTCAGAGATCGTATCAATTGTCGAAGCACTATAAGTAATAATCCAAATCTAAGCTACAGTCTCACGACGCTTGGAATATCACTAAGGCCACACCTGGTTCACAAGATGCCACTACTTGAACGGCAAAATGCACTGTTCAAGGAATTTGAGCTGTAAGGTCTCGTGAAGTGACCCGATCTCAGGGAAACAAAAGCCAGCAAAAAACCACTCCTAATAATAATAAAATATATTATTATTATTATTATTATTATTATTATTGACATTCAGTTCTCTTAAAGATTATTTAAAAGGAATCATTTTTTAAAACTTCTTAGCACTATCTACTTCCTGAAGTTAAATATTTGACGTGCCTGGTTTTAATGTTGTTAAGTCTCAGAATTGAAGGACACGAGCCAGAGAGATTTTGTAAAACCTGCAACACTTAGAACAAATATTATTCCAATGTAATGAATACATCTTCACTTTGTATTATTTTGATTTTTAAAAAACAAATAAAAAATATTGTTTTTAAAATGATTAAACTATGCTGACCCAGTACTACATCTAGAATGCTTCTGGCCCGACTACTGGTTGAGCACAACTGCAATAACATTTCAATCATGGGCACCTTCCATGTGAATGTTTGCTGAAATAAGTACATGTGGACCTCCCTCCATATAATCGATATTTTTGTATTTCAACGTGATCTAGAGGTCGACACCGATTCCTATTACATTTTATATGGATGCTGTACGGTGCTAAATATTATGCTATGTGTAAATACTATAAAATAACAATGTTTCGTTGGGGTACCAATTGTTTTCATTGATTTAATGGTAGACACAAACCAACAATTTCAAGAACCAGCGAACACTTTCGCCTTTGTGAAAACAATACAACCCCTCTTTCCAAATCCATGAATTTAAGTACCAACAACATAGCCATTTTTCGCAAAACCACGAAACTTAATACCCATCAAAATAAGTGAATTCATGGTATCTTTTCTTACTTATGTAACTGTAACTTTAGTATCAGTATTCGAAAAATAAGCTTAGTAACCAATCAATGTTTAAATATGACTAAAACGCATCAGTAGGTAAATATGACTAGTACTGAAAAACTTAAAAATTATTTAATTACCATTGTTAATTGCAAACTGTAATAGGGGCCTCACTCATTTTGTATTGAATACATGTAAATTAAATGGCTCACTACAAACCCACCAGCCATATTTACACAGTCAAAATTACTAGGCCAGTCAGACGTACTGGTATTATTTAAAAAATTAACAAGAGTATCATGAGTCGCACATTATACGCTCTACCCGCGTTTAATAGTCCTCTCTGTAGGCAATAGTAAAATATGGTTGACTCTACGGATCGTTGACAAACGGGTTTTAATTACCTAGAATTTTTGTCAAGGTATGCGGTCTTAAACAAAACTTAATGTGTAAAAACCATTATTTTCTCATTTCACCTACCTTGTCTTGATATCTGACCCCTAGACCCCGGAATATATAGGTTTCTTAAATAGCCTAAATCCAAGAGATCCACAAAGTTTGACCGAGGAACTTACTCTGGAACAAAAGTTATTCTGCAAAACCCATTTGTCTTCTTTCAGTCACAGGATCCATGACCGCTGACCTCTTGAACCTAAACTCAATAAGCCTCTTTCGTACCCAACGTGTAAGTCATCTTCAAACTTTGGTGAAGGTACATGGTCGATAACTGAAATTGTTTGTGCAGAATTCATTTTCATTCGTTCGGTCACAATGACCATGACCTTTTACTTCTTGACTTCAAACTAGGCAGACTTCTTTCTTACACCAAGTACAAAACAATTCACAAAGCTCAATCTAGGTCTGTGATATAGAACTGGTGTTATTGTGCGGAAACCATTTATCTTCTATTGATCACAGATACCATGACCTTTAACCTTTTGACTGCAAAATCAATACACATTTTCCTCAATCGAAGTACAATCTTCTTTCTTATTTCCTTTCCTGTCATCATGTCATAACATAATACACAACGAATTTTGGCAGGCGTGTAAAAATTAGGAGACCAATCAGACTATGAAGAAAATCAGCAAAAGCCGCTCTGTCTTCAGTGGAGCATAGCGAATCGCATCGATTTACAGCTTACATTTAACAATAATACCATTGACAGAAGGAGCATAAGCCCTTATAGCAATATGGTTAAAACAGTGCAATACGAGGAAGGAATAAATTGTGTATTTGATGCAGGTAAATATAAAAATTCGTATCTGATTAAATTTGCAATACAACTTGAAGATCTTGACAACTTCACCAGCTCAATTACAATTATTCAAGAAAAACAAGTTATGGAAAACAAAGTTTGGTTAAAAAGAAAACATAGTGATTCAGTATATGAAGTAGTTGCTTTGGTTCAACTATAGAAATGGCAAAATTTCACATAAATATAACAATCATTTATAAGTATGAAAGGATTGAAGAAAAAATTGAAATTTGTCGAAAATAAAAGACTGACAAGGAGCAGTATTTAAAACATATTTTAACCATCCTGACAATTGAGTAGATTTTTACAAATATCAATCATTTGTGACAAGTAATAATGGAAGACAAAATAAAAAGAGCAAATTGAAGAATTGTTTTGCGAAAAATCCACATACATATTACACAAGCTAGCGATAAAGAAAAATCTATACAGCAGGCTATATGCTAGCCATATCGATGACAAGTACAATGCATATATATTTGACATGCAATCATTGGAATAATAAAAATATGGATATAAATATATCTTGACAATGATAGATATTTTGTTGAAAGGCACTTAGGAGAAAACAAAATGAAAAGGAAAAGAGACATGACACACGCATGCATGCATTTATAAATATTTTAAAGGGCTTAAACTTGAACAAAACAAAAGGTAATGAAAAGAAACATAAATGTTGATCCGATCATGGAGAAATATAAACTTCTCTCAATTTCAATCAAAGATGGTATAGGAATTATAGTCAGCTATGCATTGTCCTTAACAAGATTTTTCCAAGTTCAAATTTAACGCATGCATTCAATTTTAAATCACAATGCATACTTACTAGCTCAATCATTATCATTTTCTGTAGAAAGGGTCTGTGCACTATATGGATAAAGTAAATCCAGAACACCTTATGCAGTGTGTAGGCATACAGATTTTGACGATACATTTGTTCTTCAGAACTTTCATTTCACATATAGTTGCAATTGAAATTAAACTTATCAAATAATAGAAGAATCATCATGGAGGCAATATATACAAGTGATATAAATCAGTTATAAGATGTTACCAACGGTACATATAAAAACTCGCTGTGGTAGTGGAAAAACAAATTACAAAATAACATATGCAAAAAGTGGGTGTGTAAAATAGTGTTACAGTGGAGGAAATTAAAAGATTAAAGAAGAAAATCAACATTTAATCATATGGGAATGTGGAAACAATAGTAAAGAAAGGTTGATTTCATTTGCACAAGTTAAACCAGTGGGCTTAAGATTGACAAAACCTTACATCTACAGCACCTTACCTTTGTACCATAGTTCCTTATGTATGTATGTATGTATGTATGTATGTATGTATGTATGTATGTATGTATGTATGTATGTATGTATGTATGATGTATTATTGTGTATGAATATGGTTTAACGGTACGTCCGTTTATTCCTGGCTATATAGTGCCGATGAAAGATTTCAAAAAAGCGTTAGGAAGATAAACCTTTCCAAATAAACGAAAACATCACGCATGTGTGTACTATACGTGGGCGGAACATTACTACATCATCTGTGCAATGGTTTTATATTAGGGATGCCAATCGCCAACAAAAGACTTGATGTTCTGAATCTTGTTTGTTGAGTTTTCATTCCACATGTTTTGCGAAAGAACAAGACGATTTGTATAATATTTACAGACTGTACGTGGAATCTTCAACTCAGAAACGGGGAATGCTGTGCAGCTTTGGTAGGTTATCTGATATTTCATTACCCTTTATATTAATGGGACTAGGCAGCCAAAGCATAGAAAACCTTTTCCAGATTGTATGAGTAAATCATGCTTTTTAAGATATGGAGTATCAAGGGGTTGTCAAATTTAAGTTTTTATAATGTTTTTAGTGGGGAAAGGGAATCCGAAAAGATGATGAAATTTGTTTTTTGAGAGATTTAGATGTAGTTCAAAGATTTTAACATGGCTGTAATTTCTGAGGTTTTTTCCGGAAACCATTTCGAGATGCTACAGTGACTTTCAATAACATGTAGATAAAAAAGTCGTCACCATATCTTGAGTAGTCTGCTCTGAATTAAGGCATTTAGCTATTCTGTTAGTTTTTATGCTAAAATGACAATATGTTGCCCTGGGGGTACATCCATATTCTGAGAAGAGCTTCAAAAAGGCTAGAACCTACCATAACTCTGAAATTACAGTCAAACATTTTTATATAAAAATAGATGGGCAACCCAATAGACCTAAGTGGAAAAAGTCATTCAGTATACCATAATTCCATGCGTTATCATAAGCTTTCTCCACGCGATTAAAATGACTACTATATGTTCTTTCCTTATGAAAGCTTTTCCGATGAACATTTCGCATCTAAACAGATAATCTATTGAAACTAAATTTTCCGCATACAAACCATTAAACAAATGTGATACGTATGTATTAAATATCACAGCAAATAACGAAGTAGATAGATACAGAGCACAGTGTGACATAACATTATGACAAAGTCATTTGAATTGAGCAGTATGGATGGATTCGTACTGGCATTTGAATTATTTGAAAACTGTTGTGTGAATGTGAAATAACTTTTCCTGGTGAGGATAAATTTAATACAACCAACAATAGCATTAATATTAAAAATAGTTTGATCTGCAACAATTTTAGCATTCCCACCCACACACCCCAAATCACGACTGGAGATACATCAATGGTAAGAATAAACCAACTACATATGATAGAATGTACTCAGAAACCTTTAAAGAAAAAGGTTCAAGAATTACATGCAATGTTTTGTTATCGTAAAATAGAGGAGAATTTAAAACGAATACGATAGAAAGAATTTAACCAGACAAAAAGAGCCCTATAGTTTTGGATGGTAGAACTACTGGGTAAGTTTACCGTGTTCTTAATAAAGCGGGCAAATAGGCTGGGCATACTTCTTTTTGAGAAACAGTAACTGTCTTACAAAAGATGATATGTTTTTGCGAGATTAAACTAAAGCATTAGGTATTATGTAATGTTCATCTTAGATGCACAATTTCAGAACAGAACATATCGTACACAGCATATTTACCTAGTAGCAGACACTGTTAAAAGTTTTTTGAAGAGCTTACACTAGGCGCACAAGATTACAACAGTAATGGAAACATCATGAAACGATTTTTAAAATATAGAACAGCCCCAAGAGTGAAATTATATTACACTGTTGGTGGTGATGGTTTCTTTCTATTACCGAGTGGCAGGGTCATGAACATGTGTACTAGCATTGGATGCAACAATTTGAAATCGGAATAAACTCTAGATCCTTTAAAAACGTAGCGAAGAAAATTAAAGACTGTTAAAGAATCAGTGCAGTATGACAGAATACTGAAGAGGACACCAAAGGAGACAGACTGAGTAAAAATTATGATGAAGTATTATCATGATGACAGTCCTACTGTTCGAGTTCCTGATCAGATGATCGGACGTACAAACGACACATTACAATCAAGAAGTGCAAATAAAGTTCGATTTATAAACGACAACAAAAAAACCCAACCTCAAATCAATATTGACCTGGAAATAAACAATCATTTATACTGTTACTAATAGTTTCATGGGCTGATACAATTTGCATCATTTAGTAACTAAGAAATCATATTGGTTGATTTGTTTCCACCCTTTTATAAAATATACAAGCTACAAACCCGCAAATTCATAAAGATGTAATGTGACATGATCGATTAGAAAAGAAACAATGTGGCCAGCACTCTAAAGAAGCCAACATATCTTACTACCAATAATATCAGGCGTTCCTATTGCTACATTGTTAGTTAACTCAAAACATAATTGGCTAAGTTTTCCAGTCATTTCTTGATTTGGTCTCTCAGAGTAGTATGAGGTGGAGTAGCAGAACGAGCAGGTGGTGTAGAGAAGTAAATGAAGTATGACGTTGAAGAGGAAAAGGGGTAGGAACAACAATACTTTTACAACATTTGCTACGGACAGTGTAACTGTAACTATAGCAGCTATTATATCACACTTGGCTCTAAAAAGTTGTCCTGATGGTACATATGCTATTTGTGTTAATTATTTCAATATTATCTAATACATTTCTCTCCATGTGTGCTGTATGTATCAACTAATTGTGCCCTTATTCTTTCAACACTATCAATGTATTCTTGCAATAGACCCTTTTGTCTCTCTCTCTCTCTCTCTCTCTCTCTCTCTCTCTCTCTCTTTGCTGACAGTGTTTTTTAAACTCCTCAATCAGTTTTTTATACTTTGCAACATCACATACCATAAATTGCATTTTCAAAATGACAATGTCTGCAACTTTGCATAACCCCTTCAATTTCTTTCCTCCTAAGTAGTCAATGATTCTTGCACTACAGGCTTAAGCTTCCCACTTTGAATTTTGCATGGTAATAATCTGTAATATTGTTCATTTTTAACATTTAGCGATCAAGCGACTTATATGTGCCTGTGGTCAGCACCTTGATATCCTCAACTTGTATTCTGTGCTTGTTGTTAAATGTTGATTCTAATGGATATTTAGCCTGTATGTCTTGAAATGTGTTGGAGACGCATCTTCTACACATGCAGGGTTAGCACACGCTTTTGAAGCAATAACTTGGAATAAATGTCTGTCTGCTATTTTAGCATTTACCCAATTATCATCCTTTTGTATGTTTATCTGCAGATACAGCTTTCACTGTACTTTCGGTCAAAGAGTTTTTCCTTGTTTGATTGTCTGTGATATTTGACTGTTTAAATCTGTATCATAAAAATATAACGTGTTTTCCTCAATGTGAAATATTTTATCATCAAACGATAGTGTTGTTCATCTATTTTTAAACGGCTCATGTTTTTGTTTTTTTTTTTTTTGTTTTTTTTTTGTACCTACTGATTATATCAGCTTGGAGATTTTGTTGAGAAATTCTGCTATTCATAGGTTAGTTTCATCTAAATGTGTGATTTATATTTGTAATGTTTTCATAGTCATCCATCATACAATACTCAGATTCCATCATGTACTTCGAAATCTTTACCACCGCCATCTGCCATATTTCTGCTATAGAAATACCGAAGATTTTATTGTTATAAATAGACAAAGAATCAACGACAGAACTTGTGCGAAGCACAAATTGAAAAGAATTAAAATTTTAGAATGATTTAAATATAAAATTAATTATCAACAGAATTTTAAGAGGACAAAAAGGAATTGAACATAGCTTTTGCAAATGGAACATACAGAGAGGTAACCAATTAAAACAACAATGAGAAAAAAGGGCGAAAATAAATCAAGAGGATATATCGAGGGTCGTAAGCAAAACAACTGTAGCTGAGTTTTCCATCATTTTTATTTCATATTTAGGACCAAAATAACCTGCATATCTATCCTCAATGTTTTATGTCTCAATGAAGTTTTTATAGATTTATCACTTTTTGTTTACTGTCTCTCATATCAATGTCTGTAATACTGCTGTAACTTTAGTTACTGAAGTATTGCAGTGAACTGCCTGCAAGGTTCCTATTATATAATAGATGGTTTATGCAAAACTACTGTAACTTGAGTTAAAGTAGTTTTGCATAACAGATAAGTTTAATGAAGGAGTCCTTTGATACCTAAAAAACTACTGTAACTGAATAAAATTTTTTAGAATTTAACTTGAGATTATTTAATCATGAATTGACGCAAGAACTTAGAGAAGTAAATTCTATATCATCTTCAGAAATTGAGATCAGTTTATTTTTATTTCTTAAAATCTATATAACATGTATATTTATAAAAATAGCTTCTCCCTTTGAACTGGTTTTGTGACCATCACCCCAGATTTTACTGATGGAAAAAGTTTTAAAAGCAGGAGCTTTGAATGAAGAATCTGGTAAGTATTATTTTTTATTTTTTTATATTTATTATACAAAGAAATTGCTCTTGCTATATGTAGATGTTTGGTTTGAGTTTATCATTAGAAAAGTTACTTTCTAAATAAAAAGAAAAAAAATAATATATGATATATCTATGTAAAAGAAAAGTGAGCAACCATTGTGCAGAATTTTACAAGTTGTGAATCTTTTTAACAGCAGTGCATATAAAACTGAATCATTTTCACATATTATGCTTGCTTTTTTTAGTGAATATGCACAATACAAATGATGCAAGCAAAGCTAGCAACATTCGGTTCATATTATTGTACTCATAGATATTCATAAGGTGAAGATTTTTAAATGTCATGGAAATATGCAAACATATTTTGTCAAACAGTAACAGTATCTAAATGGAAAAAAACAACAGCTGTACGAATTATTACTAAGCATGGAAAATATGGACAGGGGTGGGGGTGGTAAAAATACTTTAACGGGGTGTGGTGAATAAAGTTACATAGGAGTTTCATATGACAGGAGGGAAGGGTATTACTATATTTCATAGACCAACATGTATTCTATTTGAGTTTAGGTGATATCATGAGCCCGTGTGCATCAATGCATCAAGCTCACCTTCTGTTTAAGAGTAGTGGATGCAGACGTATCTCCAATGTCCTCATGTCATTTATCAAGGCATCCACAAAGCGCTTTGAAAAATGGTCAATATTGATTAAAGGCTATCTTCTTTATACCAATCTTGCATGTCCGGTGAGCCAACAATATCTACTGCCTGATGAACTTCCCGGCAAAACACATATAGAAGACCGATTTTGCCAAGTAGTAGTATATGAACCAATAAGTGGTACACGGTTCCAATCCGATGATGAAACAAACCCATTCCAAAACCTAGAACAAGCCATCAGGTGTCTTGAAATTTGGAATTATTCCTTCTTGGCAGCTGGTAACAAGACACCATTATACACCATTAGGCTCCTTTGGACCAACAATCAACCAATGATTAGTGTTTTTGACTCTCAGAGTAGGGATACCAGTGGACTGTCATCAACAGATGGTATAGCAGTGGTGACCACTCATCAAAATATTAGGCAACTGCTCATGTTTATCGGAGACCTTACACTCTCACTTAGCCTGAAAGACAGCTGCTCCTTTGAAATAATTCCAGTATATATCATGGTACAAAGAAGAGACTCTATATATGCGGACTCAGATTATATCTGCACCAGTGCTAGGATTTAGGTTTTAGTGACTCAAAACCATACCCATACACAACAAGGATCACAAAAGACTCAGATACGAAAGTTTCTGTTGAAAACGTTCATTTAGCTCATATGAAACAAACTTTACATGATGATGAGGATGATGATAGTTCTGATGACGATGTGCCCCTTGCCCACTTTACAGGCTTTGCTAGTGGTGACCTTAAAAGCAGTGGAAGCGAATATACATTGACTAAGTCGGAGCTTAAATTGATGGTAAAAAAAACGTATCATCATCAAATCTGTCATCATCAGGGGAAAATCAACAAGACTAAGAGTAGATGCAAAAACCAAAGAAAGATTGGGAAAAAAAGTAAATGAGGTAGCTTGGAATAGCAATGAAATCGAAGGGATTCTGAAATCTTTTTTAGATACCAAGACAAAGTAATACTCAATTTGAACCAGATAATACCAATAATCTCAATGATGTCAAAGGTCATCTTAAGTAAGATGCAGTATCAGATGTAAAACATGTTTCTACAAATATGACTGAAAGTAGGGCTGATGATGTCAAAACCAGTTTTAATTCCAATGACCGAACGATGTATATCCTTGCCCAAAAGAAGATGGTGAGTGGATGGTCCATTTGAATGTCCAATGTATGGGTTTGACTCTGAAATCTTAGAAGGATTGTGTGTAGAAGAGACAATTTCCAATGTCTCTTCTAATTCCAACATAAATATACAGGAGGAGGAGATTAACACCTTTTCACACCTAATACAAAATACAGGAGAGGGAATGCGTGAAAATGTAATTCGTGAGATTGAAGAAGGAGAAAGTTCCAAAGCAGACAAGTTGTTAAAAAATCATAATTACATAGATACCAGTAGTTAAAAAAAAGGTTTAGAAGCATTAAATCTGCAAAAAGTCAATCGTTTAACAATGATAATAAGAGTGTGCATGATAATAGTATCGGGGACATACCCCATGAGGAGGCGACAGGTAAGGCAGCACTAGATAATGAAGTATTGATAAATAAGTGTGGCAAGGAAAATAAGCAAGATATGATTGAATGGGAAAAGAATGGGGACAATTGTTGAAAGAGTAGAAAGCGCCAGAGAGGTAGCTTGGAAATGAGGCGAAGAAAATAGAGAAGAAAAGAAGATTGTTGGCAGAGAAATCCAGTAAAAAGTTCTAAGAAACTGTGGCCACAAATGTGTTACAAGTAGAGGTATGAATAGGTGATCTCGTTTATTGAAAAAATAATGTTGTCGTAAATGTAGGTACGGTTGTCATGTAAAAATACTTCCAGAAGAAATGGAAACAATCTTTCATACATTCTGGTCCCTAGGTGATATAACAAGGCAATGCAATGTTCTTCTTAAGTATGCAAAATCAAATGAAACCAAGCAAAATACAGTTTTGACAATAGAAGGTGTAATTTGAGTAAATTATACTTTTCTGTGCATAATGAGGAAGACAAAGTCTGTAAGACATTTTTCATTCCTACCCTAGATATTAGTGACCAAAGAATTTACACGGCTGTATCCAAGGCTTCTGTGGTGCTTAATAGTTAGGAACCACTGCAAGGATATGTGACTTTATTATAAATTGATAGTATCTTTTCCTATGCAGTTATAAATCAAATTAACGGAGAACTCGTGCACAAAAAAGCTTGCTTTGTCATTCATTCATTATGAATTATTTTTTAAGATCCTTAATTGTATGTATATGTTCTTTAATTTTTAAACAGTACTATTTTGAAACTGAGTTACATTAGTTATGCCTATGAAAATGATTGAGACAATTTTGCAGTTCTATTACAAGTCAAGTTACCATACCTGTGCATGAAACACATGCTGTTAGTTAATTTAACAATACTACCGCAATACTACTGCAAGTCAAGTTACCATAAATTTGTATAAAACAAACAGATCAATTTGAACACCATTTTGCTGCAACACTGTTGTAACTCACTTAAATGTGTATTTTTGTTTAAAAATAAACTATTTTCCAAGCTTTCACTTTTGTTTGTTTTAGTCTATGTTTATCTGTTATTTGTGCTCATAATTAAGTGTAAAAGAAATATGAGAGAGTTTGTTTCCTTCTGCAAACTTTTGAAAATATAAGTATTTTTGAGTTGAACCCTCGATATGAAATCTTGATCAATACTGGAGCTGGAACAATTTCGAAGTCAATGTGAGATGTTATAATCTATTATGTAATTTCTTCTAACTGATCCAACAGACTCTTGAGAAAATAAACTAAAATATGATACAATCACTTCAAATGGAATTAGATACTTCACGAGAATATAATAATTTAAAATTGAATTATCTCTATCTGTATTCAGCGTAAGTTTTATGAGCTAGCACGTCAATTTCAACAGGTGAACAAAAAATAAGGAGGAAACTGGAAAGACAAAACAGACATGCTTAGTCCATGTTTACTGGTTGTTTTCTGACGCACATGTGTCTCTGGCACTCTAATTTTTGGAGTCTCTGCCTATCACGCAATTAATTTTTAATTGACAAACACTAGAAACGACAGACCAATGGATGGTATCCAAACTCGCTTCTTTCATAATGTTTGTAATCATGAATGATTAAACTTTTATATTGTTTTCTTCTATCTCTTTCCTTGATGGTTGAATTTTATGTTTGGAGCTGCTTTCAATGACTTGTATGTTTCTAGTATTTGACCAGTGAAAACATTTTCTCTGTTGTTTTGGATCAGATAGATCAAATGATCAAAATGTCACAATGTGATCAGTATCTGAATCCTATTCACTGAAACCTTCAGGTTTAATGATATATCATCCACAACAACAATTCTGATACTGTGTGTGAATTTTTAAAACCCTAATAGTGTGTACATATATTTTGCTAAACACTATAATACGAACAATAAATATTTAAGTGGTAACTCTTTAACTTCTTTGAGTCTTTATATGTTACAAATATTTTAAATGGACACTTAATTTTGTGCAATGCTAATGGTTATTACAAGCAATGACAAAGAGGCACCATAAACAGTTGAAGATCGGCATAAAAGATGAAGATAGAAAAGGTATAGATTTTCAAGGTATGCCTGTTACTTACGCTTTTAACGTAAAGAAAATATATTTAGCATAATGAGAAATATATTACCTTGCGAGTTTCGGTTAACTCCAAACAGTGAGACAAAAACAGAAACAGTAGCTAATTTAATGGCTTTTATAATTAACAATGACTTATACTTTAACAATAACCGTAACAAAACTTTAGACGATCCTGTTCAATTAGCTGATGGCAAAGGCGTGCTGATAATTAAATATGACAGATTTTGGAGGATAATAATTTGAACAATATGCAGACGTGGAGAGAAAAAATAGACACTAATCAAAAGTTATTGAACAAAAGGGGTAATGAAAGAGATAGCAATGTCTCACAACTGTACAAACTATTGAAGAGAACAGAAAACATATGTTAGATGCACATGCCATGTTTAAATAAAATCCACCACATTCAATGCTGCTATTTGGTTAATGTAGAGCATAATATAAAGAACATCTAAAATACCGAACATACAGCAGTATTTACAACCAAATGAACAGAGAATAAACAATGAGACGGATTCTTTGTAGAGTGACCTGGAGAAAATTAAAAAGTCTCTGGCTAACTGTATTATATTTACTGTCTATGAAACAAACGCAATAGTCACATCTAATGATCCTGTTTATTATGCTGTTTCGTTATTTTACACATTTGCCATATTTTATTTTTTTCTGAACCAAACATATTTTTCAGTTTTTATTGGTATGATTGTTTCTCGCTTTATCTGCATAATGTTTAGCTAGTGCTTTGATATATTGATGACTGTCATAACCACACGGGTTATTAATGAAAATTGGGATGTGTGTTGGATGTTGCAAATTATAATTGTATTGCTATGCTCTGGGACAACATACTTCTCTGTTAAATGATCTTGGTCGCAAACTTTATATTTAGCTATTTACCTCTCACAAATACAATATATACTTGTCGAATTAAAATCGTGCATCTTTGTCTATGAATACTATATGTTTTTGTCCATATTTCTTCATACACTAGTTTTGTGATTTTACTCAGTGCATAGATAAATACGTCAACACGATATGTTCATTGGAAACTACTGGCATATCTTTCGAATAATTTAAAATGGAAATAGAACCATGATGAAATGTATTTGGATGCTTTCTCAATTGTATATCGTTATTTTATACAAGTTTGCGCCTGTGGTACAATGATACTTTCAAAGTCACCAGAAATAAACATTCAAACTTTAATTGGTGTAGATATTTATTTTTAATTTTACAACTGTGCCTTCTTCATACATTTTTTCTAACAAGTTATCTGCATTGTTCCAATAGTCTTTTGTGTTCTAATATTTTTTTGGTGTACTAAAATATCCAAGCATTGTTTTTTATTTTATTTAGAAACGCATTTTCGCTTTCCATTTCTGTTTATCTGTGATAACACCAATCTTAAAGATCTAACGTAACGGTAGTTTTTGTCTTTACTCTTATTAGGATTACAATATTGAACTATTACTAACTTGCCAACGTGTCTTTTTTTGTCTATTTCAGTTAGCCTATTTGGTTTCACGTAGTTTATTGCAGCTATACATGCAGTGCACTCTGCACCTCGGGTGTAAGATACCTCTAGCATGGTTGCCTTTGGCACAGCTCTGATGTATGCCGATTTTATTTACGGATAAGTCAAATTTATTTTCGAAGTTTCTGATATTCTCAAGTTTTGCCAGACATATATAAAATTAATGACTGTAACTATCTAAATTGTATTCTAATGATCTACCTCCATCATCACTTGGTGCGTTTAACAAAGAATCAATAGCATAAAAGAAGCCTCTACTGTCTTTATTTTCTGTACTGATACAAGTGTTTTTGGCCTTAATCAGTTAAGCAAATCTATGTATGACTTTCCTCTGAGCGGTTGATGCCTGTCTATGTGCAACGTTAAATAGTATATCCTGTAAAACATCCATCTTGTACTTGCACTTATTTCCAGTCCAAATTTAGTTTGAAATTTGCCGAATAAAGTGTTCCATGTTAATACCCATTTCACCTCTGTTCATTATGTTAATATGGCTGATTCTATTGAAAAAATATATGTACTCAACTTTGTCTCCTTCTGTAGTGGGTCTGTTCATAAGTGTAATAATGAATTCGGGATGTACTCTCAATGAAACGAATTGCATAATTTTTCTTACGATTATTCCTTTCAAATATAGGTCTTTGTCATTGAAATATCATCTTTTAAACGAATATATATATATATATATATATATATATATATATATATATATATATATATATATATATATATATATTCGTTATGATTCTGTTTATAAATTCGGTGTATTTACACGTCTTCTTTTTATTATTTAGCTTGACTATTAAAGGGGGTTGATATGTTGTTTTTTCTTGTTTTTGTTTTTTTTCTATTAGCAATCAAATATAGAAGTATTTGTCCTTCGTCCTGCGCTTTGCACATGATATACCATTCGCCCTTCGTAATTTATTTTCATTTATTTAACTAAAGCTATTTCAATGTATTTGTCTATTTGAGATGCAAAAATATTTAATATATATTTTACAACTATTCTGCATTTCTTATGAGTTTTATATCACTCTTTTATGAACTCAAGTTTATTTTAAATTGTCTACTTACCTTTTTTATGTCGACAGCCACGTCACTATTTTACGAGCTCATTTTGGCTTTAACTTATGTATTTCATTATTATTTTATGCCGTGTACCGTGACGTACAAAACAAGTTAAACATTATGTGATTATTTAATTATGTCATTATATGACTGTTATATGCTCTGATGTAGTCCTCACTATCAAAACGTTTGCACCTCTGACAGCTTTCCCCAAGTACTATCCTTGTTCTCTAATTGTTACTTACATATATGCGAGATGTATATATAAACAAAGCATGTAACGCAGGTTATGTTCACTGTGTAAGAAACTCTGCATATGTTGTACGGAGACTAAAAATAACTTTCATCAAGGAAAGTAACTCGTAATAGATAATGAACTCATTAAGAGGTTCCTTTGACCATTTCGTTAGCTGTATTCAACATAATATAATCTTATTTCTTGTTTTCAAAACAAAGTTTGTCTAGGCTAGTGATTGTGTTAAGTTGTGAATTAATATTCCCAGCTCTGACTGAGCTAGTCATTTGGAATAGGTACATATATCTGTTTGTACTTTTCTAGTGAGGCATTACATTTACATTTATTCGATACAAAAATAATTTACTATGTGGTCCGCTACATTTACTGTACGGAATTTACTACCAGTCGAATCTTCATTCCCAACATTTTCCATAAAAGGCAAAAGGATTCTAACTCCAGTAAGGTAATGATTAGCTGTGAATGTTACGTCATACCGAACATTACTATTCATGACATTCGGCCTCAAAAATATACATACAAAAGGTATTCGGCAAAATGACCACCGTTTTGTTTAAGTTAGGTATGTTTAAAATAAATTGCACAAAATAAAAAAGGCAGTTCCACATAAAAACTTATCGGCACTAAATATAAATAATTTGGACGGGGGTCTCCTGCATAGGAAATCAATTTAACTTTAGGCATCAAAAGTCCTAAAAAAGTGTCCTTTTTTAAAAACTAATATATTACATGAAACCGCCGTCTTTGACTAGCTGAATTTAACTAAAATGAAAGGTAAATTAAATGATCTACACTAATTGCGAATCATTATGTTTTATATAATAGAACTTACGACGCTAAATTATGATATAATCAATTAAGACATTTGTGTATAGTATTTGTAACATTTTCCTTTTCATGTCTCAAATTTTATAATAAAAAATAACAACCTCTCCATCCTGTAGTCGCATTTTAAATCTTCTGAAGAAGTAGAACTTGTGATTTTCATTTTCCATGCATAAAGTCACGTATTTATCTTCAGCCTCATAGCCGAAAGCACACTCATCCAGTTCCTTTCTTTCATTCAGCAGAAGACATGTTGGCGTTTTCAGAGAAACTAGGTTCGCTTTCCCGCCATTCCATGCTTGTGGCGAACTTATCCTAGCAGGATCCTTTTTATAGTCATGATAGAATTGATAGGCATAACCTGAATAAGATGTTCCGATATCTATTGCGACGACAAGCAGGTCGTCTCGCACAGTTTCCTTTGCTGCCATCGCTGAAAGATGAACGGTAAGATCTGCTGAGAGATTTTAGATAATGATTACTATCGAAAAATGTTGTGCATGTAACTAGCACGACATAATCTATTAAAATACAACTGTTGTCAATAAATGAATTGTACTACATCCGACAGAGATTTCCGATCCGGAAACTCGGAATCAGCAACTGCTGTGAAAAATTGCAGCATGCAGGAGTGTGCCAATCATTAGATATTTCATTAAATAATAGACTCGAAAGGTAATAACAAGTGAGCAGTTAAAAAGTTACACGCTTTTTCGATAGCAAATTAGGACCTAGCACGTATAACCATTTCTTTGTGAATTGACTGGCTTATCGTTTCTTCATATTCCAAAATAGTTTTCGACTTATATTGACACAACTATTCAACATGTAAAAAAACTACACCTATCAGTAACCTAACACATTCTGTGAATTAAATGGCTTAATGTTTCTTCATATTCCGAAGTAAATTTAGACTTATATTGACAAAAATATTCAAACATGTTAAAAAATATCTACACTAGTGACGCTGAACTTAGTAAGAAAATATCTACAATGGATCCTGTAGATTTCTTTATGCCAAAAGAAAATTGGACAGTATTATCAAGTATTCTTCTTATTAACTTTTACTACTGCTACTGCTACTACTACTACTGTAATCATTTACTCCAATACTACTGCTTTATCAGTATCCGTATCACATGCGAGACCGTTTTTAATTTCCATCACTGAAATAATCTTGACGATCTTAATGATAAAATGCTCTCTAATAAATTCAGCTTAGATTCTGTTAACTCATTCAAAACTCAGTCAAGGACTGCTATATAATAATATTTGGTCTCTGGTTATTAAATCCTAGCAATTTATAGTTGCATTTGGTTATGTATACTGTGTTATAATGCTCAGAGTTGCTAGAACGGTTGAAATGTGTTTTAAGCATTCAAAATCAATACTTTCCAAATTGTCACCATTAGCAGTCTCTTTGACTTTGTTCGTGCAGATTTTAAGCTTATAGAATCCATATAGAGCTAAAACAATTTTTGTTTCCTTTTGCTCCCATAGGTTTCTTTTATTTTAGCATCGAAATATATTTTCCTCCCTTAGGTCGACCAGCATTGATTTTCGGCTTGTGCTATTTTTGTACCTAATTATTTCGTCTGGTAGTATACTTGTGCTATCCAGCGAATCAATCGCAAACTGACCAAAATAAATCAAAATAATCAACTTTATGACTTCAAAATTCATGTTCCATTGCGAATTTATTTACATTTAAAACATCTTCAAGCTCACACTGTAACTAACTGTAGGAGCTGAATTTAATTGTGCATGGTAAATACTGTTAGTTATGTTGTTAGTTTCACTTCACGTTTATCGCTTAAATCTTTTACTGTTTTAGTCGCTTGCACTCACTCTTATAGCAGTTCTGAAAATGGATTTGCCTGTCCTTTAAATAATTTATCTGTTTTCTTTAATTTTCCTTATCATGTATAACAGTTTTAAAAACAGAGCGCTTTAAATATCAATTAACACCTAATTTCTAAAACAACAATTACACCACCTATCAAGTAATACATTAATCTTGTTTTAACTATTTGCTAGTTTTTGCTTTTATTTTGTTTTGTTTGTTTTGTTTATTTTGTTTGATTGGTTTTTATGTTTTTCATTTTTTTTAATTCTTGTGAACGTTTCACAGTTTGTATTTAAGTTCAACTCTACGTTTGTTTTTTTTTTTTTGTTTTTTTTTTTGTAAAGTTACCTTTTCTGGTGAATTGTAAACCATAGAAATATCTTTAGTTTTCCTATGACCACCTTACATTTATCTTACAGCAAAATTAACAGCTATCGCAAATATGATGTTAAGGTTTAACGACTATTATTCAACACCATCTTTAAAGACGACTTTTTTCAACTTGAACTCATCTTTAAATTTTTTTGAAAAACGACAGTAGTGCAATTTTAGCAGTGCACCTTAATGGAAAAAATAATTGTACAAAAAAAAAACTTAGACCAGGCCGTGCTCAAAATGCGACACAACGATTATTATAAGGCACATTTTAAAAACTGAAGGAAATATAATAAGACCTATTTCAAAATTTGGAGAGAAGATAAAATAAAACCACCAAATTTGCCAAATATCACGCCTACGTAAACCACAAAATATCACACTTAGCAAGAGTTAACATTTTATGTGTATTAACTCAAAGTCTAACATAATGTTGTAAATGCTTGGTCTTCTATCATTGAACATCTACCAAATATGTCTATATTTTACAAAGCCTCAAGGTGTTGATACAATGATCTAGATATAGTTCATGTTATTCATAATGTCTCTTTTGATTTTTCTAATCCGGAACAACAACAAAAAATATTTTCATTGGTCAAGCACAAGATATTTGAAACCCAGTCAAAACAGGTCTAAGATGATAAAGAGAAATAGAAGCGCAGAGTAAAGAAGTTGTTTTTTTTTTAAAACTACTAACTTCATCCTTTTAACATTTTAACATTTTACGTGCATTAACACAAAGTCTAACATATGACGCAACGTTAAAAATTCTTGGTCTTCTATCATTGAACATCTACCAAATATGTTTATGTTTTACAAAGCCTCAAGGTGTTGATACAATGATCTAGATCTAGTTCATGTTATTCATAGTGTCTCTTTTGATTTTTCTAATCCGGAACAAACAAATTAAAATATTTTCATTGATCAAGCACAAGATATTTGAAAGCCAGTCAAAACAGGTCTACAAATGATAAAATGCCAACAAAAAGAGAAATAGAAACGCATAGTAAAGAAGTTAATTTTTTTGAAACTACTAACTTTATCCTTTGTGAGATTTGAATCGTTAGTTTGTTCCTCTTCCTTTCTCGAACATGTTTTAGTTTGTGTTTTCGTCTGTTTTATATCTTGTCGAAAGGCTGAACTATGTAATAGATAGACACTCCTGTAATAATACCAGCTGTTACAACCCATGAGATGGCACAAATATGACATTATTAAACCTTTTTTTAAAATTGGTCAAATAAAACTGAAAACTGGAAGAAAGATTAAGGTTTTGTATTATGAAGGGTGAAACCAAAGCCCATTTGTTTGACAGAACCGAAGGTTCCAGATCGAATAACTATCAACTGGTGGAACAGAAAATATAAGCAAACAAGATGGTAGTGATTGACGCGATTTTTTTTAGAGTTGTTGGCTTTTAGAAGAAAACAAATCTGCGAATAGGATACAAACAAAGTCAAGAAATGGAGCAATGTCCAAATATCCATTAGAATCTACTGTTGTACAAAGACAGCCCATTCGAATTTCAGAGGAAACCGAAATATAAGTAATTAACATAAATGAACCATTTGACCAGCAAATGAGAGAAACAAAGACCATAACAGATGATTACCACAAATCATCTGCAGTAGAAATCTTCCACCTGTTAAAGTGATTGCACAGAAAGAAGGAAGATAATTAAGGGGTTATGTAACTGTTCTTGTAGTAATTAAGTCCAAATAAGCTCATGTGAAATCAGACGTTGGAATGCATGACAAATAGAGGACATAAATAAAGATCTCATCAACAGGTACATCTAAATAAGCCGAATTGAAAGAACTGTTGCAAAATAATGAAAGCAAATGAGAAGAAATAGTTTGGCACTTAACATATTACAAAATAACTATAGAGAAAATATTATCAATATGAATCTCAAAGTTAAAGAAAAGTTACCAGTAGGCGAAAAGTCAAAGCTACTGTTTGATGATTCATCATTGTCAACTTTTGAATTGTATTGATAAATAATGCTCACTGGCTTGTATGCAACATAGTTGTAATCTGTGTAGTATATTTTTGTCTCTTTAACTATTTATGTAATACCTGTATTAATTCTTACGATTTATAATAAATACTAGTGATATCTGGCCTTTAGTGTTATTGGTAAAGTCAAAGCTCTCAGCCGCCATACGATTCTACCTGACAGTACTGGGTGCAGATTGGGAGTTGTTGCACAATTTACTTAAATGAATTCTAAGCACATAAAGTCTTTAGCAGCAACCTTCAGAAACGAAAAATTATTTTGTCGTTACTAGCCTGTGCGTGTATATGCGAAAATATACATAGGATATACATACAGAGATAGTTACATTGTTTCCGCATCAATCAATATCTGATCGATACTTTGCGTGCTCGCAATTTACATTCAGGCTAGGTATAATAAACTAGCACAGATAAAGTAAGCATATTCACCTGCAGAGAAGAGAATTGTAATCACTAAACAACAATACAACAAGATAACAATAACAAACGATGAACAAACTAGCTTATTTTGTGCAAAATAATGATTTTGCCACTGCCCTCTTATCGCTTAATTCTTATAACTGAATGCATTTGATTGGTTCTTACACAATGTTACTATGAATAGAAGTACTTTATTCCATCCGACTTGTTATGCAGGTGTTCAACTAAACGTTTTCGATGAATTATACAGCAAATGGTTTTCAATTACAAGAACGAAGCTTTCATTGTGATTTACAATATATTTAATGAGTACATTTTCTAGCGACAATGGAGTACGACCACTAGCGAATTCAAGCACTGTGGATGTACGACAGGTAGATATTTTCATTTCTAAAAGGTTTCTGATTAAACTTGAAAATGTCATTTAACGGGCTTTTTAATATACTAAACTAACTTCTTTGTATAGAACTGTCCAGTCTAATTTGCATTCGTCACTAGAAAGCATTACCTGATTGCAAGAGGTGTCCCAATATGATCATTGATATAAGGGCAAAATAAATCATATTCTTTATGTATATATATATATATATATATATATATATATATATATATATATATATATATATATATATATATATATAAAGTATAGCTTGAGATAAGTTCGCCATTACTGTGTGTGATAGGTATATCAGCCTTCCTTCATATAAGAATATACGACTTACGTGACCTTCCAAGTTTATAAACACTCAATGCTACCCTGGTTTAGTCCTGGCAAGGTTCCTAAGGTACATAAGAAGAATTACTTCTACACCCAAGACGTTTCAAAAACAGGTAGACATGTGTAATTATGGAACAAGGGAGAGAAACTTAAACCTTGGCCATGATTAACATCTCCGATGTCTGTGAGGGGATTGTGAGGTAACGAATTTATAAAATCTGATCTGCTGTGTGTATTATTCTAAACGACAGGGTTATCCTTTATTTGACTAAGATACATTAAATCCGAGTTTACTCTGATGTTCCAACTTATGTTAGATATGGCAGCTGGATATTTACCTTGTGTGACCCACTACACCATAACAGTCCAAATGCTAGCATGTAACACGGGATTTGAAAAGCCAGAGAAACTCGGAAGAAGATCAAGTGAACTCGACTTCTCTATTAGTTTATATTAAATGAGTGGAACTTTGCTTACATGGAAAGTGAAATTACATTTTGTTTTAAATGAGACAAAATGTTATGCTTTGAAACTAGTGATAAAATGGGTTTTTAAAGCTTTTATATAAAAAACAAGCAGGGGCGAAACTAGATTATGTGCAGAGACCAAACTCAAAATGAAATTTGTACTAGGTAGGTCCCACGTTTGTTGAAAACATCATTTTATACTGATTTTGACTGAAAAGGCGGCATTGTTTAAAGGACAATTAATTTCAATTTCTGGCAGCTGATACAGTCACTACGTTCATTTTTCATTCGCTTGATGTTTCACGAGGGGATGCTATAAGGCTCTGTAAATTATAAATGAGTGCCGGTACACGAGGGAAGAGTTTCAGCCCGTAGATGAGACCCAAGGGTTAAAATCAATTTGCCTTTTATTCCATATTCAGCTTTAATGCAGATTAATAGTGTTCGGAAATTCTTGTTTTTGACTTTTTATATAAATGCTCTAAAAACTAAATTCATGAACCGGTTCGATAGAAGTGACAGTGTACAGATTATGTGTGACCCTACTCGTATCACTACGGCCAGAATGAGTAATCTTTTAAGTTCGATATAATCTATGTGAATATCCTAAAAAAGAGCCTGTTTAAATATGTCTTCAGTTTGGATTATCCACATCTCAAGCTATCGTTTTATCTGGATGCAAATCGCTCTATCAGAGGCGAAAAAGTTTACTTTCTAGTGTGGAGATTATATAAAACTTGTCTCCTACACTTCGTATGTAATGAATACAATGCAACCTGAATCTTCTCTTTAAATTGAATTCTAATATTAGAATATTGGCTAGACTTTAAGAATAAATTGTTTTTATAAGTATAATATTAATCAAAGTCGCAATACATGAAGTATACTTCCCATGATGTCAGTAGCTCCTTGTGATAATGTAAATCTTGGCCACTGACCAGAGCGCTTCACGTTTATTAAGTTACACCATTTGATGCCGTCAAAGTACTGATGTAGAAAAATAGAAAATAGGGAAGAAAAAAGGAAAGGCAAAATGGTGAATTAATAAATGAATCAATGAATGAAAAACCCTGAAATACACTGCTTTTCAATAATTAGGAATACTTCAGATCTTCCATAAACAGTTGCGAAAAGGACAGAGACGGAGTAAAAGATAAATATCATTCAATATCGCTATATGAGCTAGAGGGGTGGTCATGAAACGGACAAAATTATTGTTGTTGTTGTAAACTGTAGATCTTTACTCTATTACCATCCTCTGAATGTTAAAGTGTGCTCTACATCTAAATACAAATGTTACATTTATTATATTGTTATTAAATTTTTGTAATGCAGATCCAAAATTTTACCACAGCAGTATTTTTTTCGCTCGGGACCTACGATCTAAAGTTTAGTCTAACGCGCAATGTTGACGTGAGAATTATATAAAAAAAAGTATTGAAGCACGAATGATTGCTGTCATGTTTTGGGTCGGTTGAATAAATGATTTTTTGATGCAGTGAGTTTCAAGGCAATTTAAAACCAGCTGCATTTTATCATCCATACATATTTTGAACCTTGAACTTATACAAGGGTTACTCTGATACAAAAATATCTCACGACTTCGCCAAAAATAATTATTCTATAATTTTAATGCTAGGCATAAAAATTATATACTGGTATATTTGTATCAGCTCTGCCGTGTTGAGATATAAAACTTGTGAAGGTACGAATTTTTTTTTCCTGTGTACATTAAAGACATGATTGACAAAGAGACTTTGCCGTTGCATGTATCCAAAAATAAAAAGAATATGGTAAATACTCTCATGGGGTTTTCTTGCCGGTCAAGCAATATTACGACGATGACCGGCAAGAAAACCCCATGAGAGTATTTTACCATATTTTTTTCGCTGGTCTCAAATAGAAGCGCGCTGGCGAAATCCTTAGTACTTTATAACATGGTTGATCGGCTGCGGATGGTGCAATCACGTAAAGCCGATCGCACTTTAAACATCGCATAATCAGATTCAACAACAGTTGAGTTTTGCTTTATTCAGCAAGTTACAATCAGTGCATCTCATTTCCAGTCTTTCCGATGAAGTTTTCATCTTCTTTAATCCTAAAAACAAGTCTCTAACAGAACTCCTTATGTACTTAACATTGCTACCATTCCTGCACCTCAAATGTAACTAGTCGTATACCGCCAAATTCAAGTAGTCGCAGGAAAGTGCACGACTCACTTCTGGTGGATTAGGGCATACACTCATATGTGAGTCATTGTTTCTAATTATAAGACGAAATGACACCTGTCTTTCTCCACAGTAACAAATAATTACATAATATTTATAAATAGTTTGAAAGAAAAATGTTGTCGATGAGCAACGTCTGACTAATAACATAATAAAGTGTTAATTTCAGCAAATATTAAGTGATCCACACAAAGGTTCACAATTGTTCTTCTAGTGTAGACTTCCATGATTCAATAATCAGCTTGAATGTGCAGAGCAGTAGCGTACTCAATGGGGGGGGGGGGGAGGAGGGGGCGGGGCGGACGGGACGGTTGCCCCGGGCGCCAGAGGTCTTGGGGCGCCAAAACTGCTGATAAAAATTCGGGCCTCTTATTTTGGCCCTTTGGGTCATCATCATCGCCCCGGGCGCAATTTACCTTAGTACACCACTGGTGTAGAGAAATATATAATGATTCAATTTAACTATATCCATTCTGTTTGCTGTATATCCGACATATCCTATTTCTAATAAAAGTAAATTTTATGTTAACTGCTCATTTGTTTCAGTTACTACCTTTTATACAGTGGATTCGCTACCAACAAGGTTAGGAAGTACACCTTCCGAGGGTGTGAAAATTTGATCTTGCAAAGGTCACATTGGAAACGTCTGTAAACAACTACAAATAGTGACGCAACGCGATTTCTTTATATATATATATATATATATATATATATATATATATATATATATATATATATATATATATATATATATGTACGTGTAGGAATTTTATATGCATACCATGGAGACATCAAAAGAGTTGCCTACATGCATGTATATGTACAAAATGTGAGATCCATCACGGTGTTTGAGAAAGAAAAATTGATTCTGCGTCAGGTTATGACATATGTACTACAGTAATACTCACAAATTTACTGTTAAAAGTCATTCAATATACAATGGATGCAAAATTGCACAAGTATTTGAAAGATTTAATAGTCATTAATAACTGTCAATAATGAAAATCTATACAAGCAATTTACTTCCTGTTTCTTTCTGATGATAGAATACTTAACATATACGATTTATCTATGGTTTTCTACAACACTTCATAGTTTTATATTTCAGTTTTGTATAGTCACTTAAACACTCACCTTCTGTACAGCAACAGTGTATCTTGAATCCTTTAAACCTCAAGACGATTACGGGTTTTTACACAAGGCCGTACAAAGCTTGCTACAAATGTTTTCCGGGAATAACAACAATCTCTGTTTAACAGCCGTTCGGAACAACTAGAATATTTATGAAAAACAAACCATATGCCTCAGATGTATGTTGGCGCAGTAATTTATAAAAAAATCATACATTTTGTTCGACAAAAAATTTTCTTCACAAAAAAGAAACCTCAATCTATTAGGGTAATCTCTGCTATTCAACGATTGGATTGACGGTATGATTGAACGAGGAGTTGCGAATGCAAAAATAGTTCAACGCATTTTCAACTTCTCGGTCAATCCTTCTTTCGTCAATAACCGAGGTGGTCCGAACGGCAGCTATCGGCATACATTCGAGATATAATCCATGGAATTGACCTAGAAGTTGTGTATGGGTTAACGGCGTATACTATATTAGTAAGGTATCCTGTCACTCGATACTACCTTTCTCACCATTACAAAATGAAGAGAAGAGTAGTGTAGAAGGTCCTGGTACTAGACTAATAGTAAATACGGGTTTAGACCTATGCTACCTACCGGCTCTTTTTTGTTCACGGCAGGTATGCAAGAGGTGTCCTGACCTGCGAAACACACCGGAGTTAAGAACCTGCATGTATTCATAACTTCCTTGCAGGTCGGTAAGTAACGTTGTTATCAGACCTGCTAAGAAAAACAGCGTGTACATGTCGGCCTACTACTGAGAGAGAGAGAGAGAGAGAGAGAGAGAGAGAGAGAGAGAGAGAGAGAGAGAGAGAGAGAGAGAGAGAATATGGCATTTGTGCTATTGATAATGAAAATTTGAAGTGTTTTGAGGCGAGGTGAGAATAAGAGTCATAGCTAGAAATCTGTTTAATAATACACGATAAACATAACATTCTACCGTTATAAACTGGCGCGTTGTGCCGTGAATGATATTTCTAAAAGTTCACTCCAGTGCAAACGAAAATAATTCTCGAGCAGAGCACTCGATTCGCGGTGCATACAATGCATAAACAGATCAGCATAATTAAGAAAGTACACGTATGTCACAGAAAACATCAATATAAAACTTGTGGATCACATAATACTATCCAAAAATTCCGTTCTGTACAAAATAAGCCCAATTATCTTCAACTGAAATATATCATAGATCGTTTTTTCAGATGATACAAGGCAAAATTTTGATCTTAATAAACAACTACTGACCCTACAGGCCTGATATTCAAACTTTGTTTTTCTAAGATTCAGACGATCTCGTAAAGAGAAAATCTAAATTTGTGATCCTTTAATTAAAATTGTAAATAATTACATATGAATCAGCAACATTCTGAATGTAATAGAAGCACATATTTTGGAAAAGCAAATGTTGTGAGCCGGTAAAAATAGGATATTATATATGTGGTCATTATATCCATACATGACAAGGAGTGACCAGGTCTCAAACACGGTAAACAGCTACACAACTGAATTTACATCAACACAGTTACTCGTAATGACTAAGTTTTAAAATATGTTATCTGAATGCTTTCTAGCCAGTACAATATTGGAAGAAAAAAAGAATATGTATCTTTCTTCAGTGATACACTATTATTCATATTAATGACCAGAGGCACTTTATGCTGAGTTAGATAACCTTGAACAATTTTATATCTGCTGTACATATGAAAGGATATAGCAAGAACTAAGTAGTACACAATTGCAATGGTTCTTGGAGTTGATTACTCATCACTGAACTATATTTGCAACTGTAGTATTAGTGACTTTTACAACAAGTTTGTTCGAAGACTTTAAAAGGTGTAAATGATGACAGCTTTAGAAGCTGGGTTAAATTGTGAAAAAGTACTGATAGTAATTCTTTTTTTTAACGGTGACTAGGACCCCAAACATCAAACAGGGCTGTTGTTGAAGCTGAGAGAGAGAGAGAGAGAGAGAGAGAGAGAGAGAGAGAGAGAGAGAGAGAGAGCTAACACACTGATAAATTTACAAAATGATGCATATTGAAAGTTCACAGACACTTGATCACTTGATGTTAATGTGTATTGAACTTGCCCATGTTTACAGCAGCTTTGCATACCATTCTTTGTAATGAATCGTAGTTTCTCGCTGTCAGCTGCGTCACACTTCCGGTTATAGAGTGCCCGAAAATAGCTATATCCTCCATCTTAGTGAAAGTACGGAAAATCCGTTTTATTTTCCCATGATGCCCTGCGCAAATGTGATGCTACGAACCAATCACTGCAGTTTAGGGCGAAGTTTCTAAACTAACCGTTAATGGAATGACATCACTGTGGTGCAAATGACTTTTCTCATTTAATAATCGGGAGACACAAATGTTACTCGTTACTGGCCTGTGAGATTGGTTTGTCAGCTTAGGACGGGTATCAGCAAATCATAGTTTCCATAAGAAAGTACTCCGATATGTGCAAAAATGCATGCACAGCTTAACTATTTTTCTATTTTCATTTAGAAGTATATTATAAATTTTTTATAAGTTTTAAGATTAATATAAAAATTCAAAATTTGTAAAATTCAATATCCCTTAAATTAACTCCACTTTGAATTGTATGCCCATTAGTCTATTCCACGAAGGTAAATTTAGTTCCATTCATATAATACTTCTTGTTCATGGACTTGTTTCTCGTTATCCAAGGGAAACAACCCTTGCGGTATTATCTAGTAGATTAAAGGCAGTGATCGATTAGCGATCACCACATTTAATCAAAAGATGAAACAAATATTGTCACCACGCAATCCACACATTATTTATTAGACAAAGATTTCTCAAACCTTAATTTATGAAAGTAAAGTGGCTGCAGTGTTGCCTTGGTCTGGATCCAAGGAGGTATGCTGACTCGTTACTGAAATAGTATTCTGGTCAATCATTGCCAATACATTGATTGAAGATGACATGTAAGCCCCTTCTGGCATACACACAGAAAGAGGGCAAGACCCAGGGTCCCAAATCGGAGATCCTCCAACTAAAGGTTTCCCGGACATGAGGTGGGCTGAACATTCGCTATTAGTAACGAAGTTCGAGTGGGTTCCTTCGACATACTCTTGAGGGAGCATCCAATAACCAATATATGCTCGCTGCTGAAAAGGAGATAGGACCTAACACAATAGTCAGGTGGATCTTGGATCTGTTCTAGTCCACAAAGGTCGTGCTACAGGAAATGTGTATGACCCTCATCCTACTCACAAGGCAATTATATTCACGCAGTATGCCTTACAAGTAACCAATATTATCAATGAATTAAACAGTAGCATTTATACCAAGAGCAAAACATCTTATAAATGCAACTATGTAACATAAGTCAGCTTCTTTACTATACAATAACTAGTATAGAAAGGTTGTCTATATCACCCAATCTACTAAAAGGCAGTATTTGACCATTTAGGTATCAACGTCCATTATTTTGTGTTTCCTGGCACAGTTCTGAATGGTAATATATCAAACGACTCTCTAAAACTTGAACCCATCCAGCCTCCTTATGTTGATTTTGACCAGACCGAATCCTGATTTCTGACATACTCCACTTAGTGGTACTAGTAATTTATTCTCAATATAACTATTTATTCCAAATAAAACGTTTGATCAGTCTCAATCCCGATACTGATATGGTCCACCTAGTGATACTCGCTATTTAGCCTCGTTATATATATATATATATATATATATATATATATATATATATATATATATATATATATATATATATATATATATATATATATATTCCAGTATATATACTTTTACAGATACTGAAAACTATTTTAAGATCAGTTGTAAGAATGCTACAGTGAATGATAACATCAAAACTGTGTGCGTTTGAAACATTATTTAATACTGTTGGCTGATACGATTTATTATGATGCCTTTCTGGAGGCTTCTGAGTTCTCTTATTCACCGAAAAATATTTGTGTTCCTTGTTCCTGGAAATTAAATATCTTCTTTTTACAACAGTTTTCCTTAATTTCGAGGCCACTCACACACACACACACACACACACACACACACACACACACACACACACACACTGTCTAACATCAGATCTAAGCCATTGAACGATTTAAAGCTGGATTGTCCAGAACCGTTCTATACCTGTCTAGTTTTAAAGCGGGTGTCGTGAGAATACGTATTTATTGATTTGCAAGTCGCATTTCCTCGTCCACGAAACAATGTATCTCGTACTGAAGATATACGTGTACTGCAAATCGTGTCTCCTCTTTTTTTAAGATAGAAAAGAAAGAAGCACTAGCTTTACCTTAAGTAGTTTGTGTATATTTAATTTTGAATGCATAGGGTCATAATATTTTATAATGTGATAACTTGTATCTCAAAAACCTTTATTTAGTGGAACAGTCGAACACGTTTAACATAGTAATCTATATAAATAAAAGAGGAAATAGTACACGCTGTATGGCTCAACCGTATTTTTTATTATAGTTTCAGATATAGCTTTGAAATTAATTATTTTGTTTCTACCTTTACTAAAAACTTCAAATTTGGTTTGATTGAAGGAATGTTTCAATTGTAGTTAAAGGAAATTTCAGAATAATATGATGACACTGAATAACAAAATGCAATTCAGTTCTGTAGCCCTTTGAACTGGAAAGATTTGAGATTACTCTTGGATACTACATTGATAAAAGATGATTGCAAGTATTGCATACTTAAATTCCTTGACACCCGTTTTCTTGAAATGTTTAAAGTAAACTTCAAGCTCAAAATCAGAACAACTTATATGTATTATAACTTTGATTAAAATGAAGTTAGACTTGTAGAACTTTCAGGACATTCTAAACTTGGGTTCCTCTATTACCCTCCTAAATTTTGATTACGTTGATTTCCTCCGCGTATAATATCTGAGTTTGGTCTTTGTGAGCTTATTCTTGAGTTTGGTGCTTAACAAGTTTCAAAAATACGGGGACTGGTCTTCTTTGCTGTTTGTAATGTATATGTTATTGGACAAAACAAACCAATATTTTTATTTAGGTTTAATGTGGAACATTATAAGGACTCTAAGCTGGATCTATAAAATAAAATCAAACAAGTAATAGTACCCAGTTAATGTATTGTTATCAAGCCTACTTTGTCATACTTGCCTTGTAACAAAGTAATGCGACAGTTAAAAAAAATATATACATTCTTACTGGAGAACTGAAATGCGTAATCTATATCGATTGTAATCTAGAGGTACATGAGATTCACTTATGATTATGTACTGTAACAAATATCGTAGCTTTGTTATATTTATTCAACGTTACATATTTTATCCAAACAGAGGTATATGTATTTTACTCATATTTATTCAACGTTACATATTTTATCCAAACAGAGGTATATGTATTTTATTCATATTTATTCAACGTTACATATTTTATCCAAACAGAGGTATATCTATTTTATTCATATTTATTCAACGTTACATATTTTATCCAAACAGAGGTATATGTATTTTACTCATATTTATTCAACATTACATATTTTATCCAAGCATAGGTATATGTATTTTATTCACATTTATTCAACGTTACATATTTTATCCAAACAGAGGTATATGTATTTTATTCATATTTATTCAACGCTACATATTTTATCCAAACAGAGGTATATGTATTTTATTCATATTTATTCAACGTTATATATTTTATCCAAACAGAGGTATATATATTTTATTCATATTTATTCAACGTTACATATTTTATCCAAACAGAGGTATATGCATTTTATTCATGCACCTATATGCAAGTATTATTGTAGATCAGATACTGTGGGTTCATACAGCGTTTGTCGAAGACACATCTATATGCCATATATTCCCTATTAGATTCAGGGGTGTCAAGCCAGGTGACGGGTTGGCGTTGTTATCAGGATGTGTGATTTATTTTTATTATATATATATATATATATTTATTTCTTCTTCTTTTCTTTCAACGCCAATTGTAAGACATTGTCAGCTATATAAAACTTAGAAAATGGAAGCTAAATGCCTTTCCCAAGGACAAACCGCGGCAGCCAATCTTGACTGGCCTGGGTGGGTATCGAGGGTTCGATATAGCCAATAATGTGCTAAAAGTGCCATTAAAAGACCAAAAGATGTTAGTAAAACAATCAAGAACAAAATACCCCTCCGAACTTTTTACCCTGTGGCTGTCGGACGCTTTACCAACGTTTAGGTTCAACGGATATATTGGCTTACACTATCTAGTTTGAGGCTGACGTGTGCTTCTGTTCAACAACCCCTTTATTTAACTGACCATTGTAAATATTATTCGCTATATTTCTTTTTCATAGTTTGGTAGACAATGAAGAAGCGTATAAACATTTTCTATGTGGCAGACAGTGTATATTTTGTAGTACATTTGAAAACGACCATTTTCTTGTGCACTACACGGCAGTACGGTACAATACAGGCCCATTTTTTTCATTAAGTTAATACTGTTAAAACTGGAAGAAAGCTCGACTAAATTAAATATTCTTAAATTTATTTTGGGTTTAACCTTACTTTATTGATAATAACAAGCTGTATTCTATGATGTGTGTGTGTGTGTGTGTGTGTGTACAGAAATGAACTACAGTAGAGTCAACCATATGCTATTTAATTTTCCTCCATGATGGGTTGTCTCATAATATAACTGAATCATTAAATCCTTTTGCGATACTTCATTTGTAAGCAACAATAATCTACTCATGTTTTTATTAGTTATGACATTCATTATGTAATAAATTGGCATGGTTAAGGCACGTTAAGCAGTAAAATACTACGTATTATAGACTCCTCTTAGTTTCTATTTACTCTTTTTCCGAATCCACACTGGCGCCTCTCCAAAACATTGAGCACAAGGCAAGCTAAACTTTTGGAAGGATAAGGAATGTAGGAAAAAAATTAATAAGAATGTTTAAAATCTCTTTTTGTTGTCTCTTATGAATATTCTTAGTTCAATACTGGTAGCAATAGAATTAAATTCCTTAGAAACTGTTGTTCTGTTATATATACGTAGTGAAGACTGAGGCACCAACAACTGAGCTAACCCTAAAACTCGTATTTTTTTAGTTGTTAGGTATCACCGCAGCATTGCTCCAAGATGACATTTTAAGACAAGTTTGCTCATAAACAATACACAGTCTGCTGAAATCTCTTTGTAGAGCAAGATTGTGTTCACATCAAGTTTGGGTTATGAAGTTATTATATAATACAGCAATTATTCGTCCATTTTCAACACCAGCCCATGTTCAAGGGTTGGTTTTTGGTATGAAATAGAAATCTGTTAACATAATGAATATAGAAGAGTTACATTCGTATCTAAATTAACACAATTAGACAAAGAGTCATGAAAGTAAACAATATTTATTTTTTCATAAAAACTAGGGCTGAAAACAGCGTTTTTTAAAAATATAGTCCTTTGTTGTTTTTTGTGTGTGGTTTAGATGTAATTCAAAGATGTGAGTATGGCTGTATTTTCTTCAGAAGAAATCGAAACTTTATCTGGTAACCCGCTCGAGATGGTACCATGGGTTCTTGCAACAATAGCTGCAACCTTGTCTCCATTTTTTTAACCGTCTGTATATAGCGACGTATGGTCACGATATGAGGCCCTAATTTCACTGAATTTGCTAAAACAAAATGAGAGTATTGGTAGAGAACTTTTTGTAATGGCAAAGGTCAAATATTAGGGGGAGTACCGTGTAAATAACCACAGTGGTAAAGGACTGATTTTTGTTGTTTCTAGATGGGGACAAATTCGAATGCCGAAAGGTGGAATGAAATTTGATTTCGGATCGTACAAGGTTGGGTGTTTGGGCCTAAAGACGACATCGAGATTAAACGGACTAGAGGATAGTTTGGTAGTATACTTAAGGGCTAATTTCGTTCGTCTGAAATTAAGTTTGTGCCATGTAAGGATGAATATGAATCTAGTTATAGGGAGCGGATCTAAATAGTTTCAAACAACAACCCTTGGAGTGTGGGGGTGGGCCCACACGGCTAATGTCAGTCAGTTTCATGTGCAAATTCTTTATGTCATGCCCAGTTAACGTATATATGGTTGTAGGGTGGGTATCTCAATAGTTTACAAATCATGACCATGGTCTAATTCCATGTGGGTAGTCTTTCACGCCCAGTAAGTGCATTTATGGTTATAGGGTGGGGATCTCAAAACTTTATACGTTATAAACCAGGGGCTAAGTTACAGGTGGTTGGAAAAGACCGCGGGGCATCACCTGGGATCACAATGAGAACTATAAAACTTGAGTGATTGATCACACATAGCAGTTGTCAGACAAGTAAGACTATATCAGGAGTTATTAGAAATGTACGTAAATCACCCCAAACATCCTAGCCCCACCCATAGGGTCATAATCAAGATTCCCAAAGTAGTGTCACCATCTACACCAATAGGACTATACTTTAATCAAGTTTCTACCTTTAACGTTCTAAATTTTGACCAGACTTAACCTCAAGTGATATTTTATTTTAATTCAGCATTTTTCTACAAATGAGTACTTACGTTTGTCACGATTTCCGAACTGAATGAAAGGAAAATGACGATCACTGGAACTATTACTTGAGAAAAAATAAATAATGTTTTATCTGGACCGAAATTTAAAAGAATATGTTCCTATTTTAGCTTCAGCATCCGGATTGTCTGACTAGTAAGTAAAATGTTTGTTATCCATGTCATGGAAGTACTGTAATCACGAGTTTCAACTGAACTGCGTAGTATGAATAGGCATTATAAAGAAACCAAATCTGCGACGTCATGGACAGTCTCTAAGGGTGGCCAACAACGACATTAATAATTGGCTACTTTCAAGCAATTTCGTAGAAATAAATATATGCTTATATATACTATTTGTAATAAATATAATGCAACATACATTTTCGTTCAAATTGAATTATAATATTAGAATATTGGACTGACGTTAAAAAGACATTGTTTACATAAGTATAATCTTTGTATAAGTTGAAATACTTGAAATGTACTTCCCATAATCGTAGTAGCAATATCTGATAATGTTACTGTTACTCGCAGCCCAAAACACTTCACGTCTACCAGTTACATGACCTTCATGATGAACTTACTGGCGTAGTGAAATATATATTGGGAAAGAAAGGCGAAATGATGAATTAATAAACGAATGAATGAAAAACTGTTAAATACACTTCTCGCTACCCATTAGAAACAGCATTTTGGATCTTCCATAAACAGGTGCTAGAACGATTGGAGACGGAGTAAAAGGATAAATATCATTCATTATCTCTATATAAGCTGGAAGGCCAGACAGGGAAGGGACACGATTATCATTGTCGTTGTAAGCTGTAGGTCTTTATTATTTTACTAGCCGTTGAATCATAAAGCTTGTTCTAGATCTAAATATAAACAGTTACTGTATTATATTGCTATTAAATTGTTGTAATACAGATCTACAATTTTACCACTGCAATTTTAGATGCCGCAACAGAAGGATTTTATTTTTTTAGCATTGGGACCCACGATTTGAGAATTAGTCTAGTGCGTAATGCATTCGTGAGCGAATAAAAGAATTTTAAAAAATAAATGTTGAAGCTCGAATAGAAGAAAGTGTTGTTGTCATTGTTGGGTCGGCTGAATAAATGACTTTTGGATGCAGTCAATACCAATGCAAATGAAAACCAGCTGCATTATATCATCCACAGACTGGCTAATTTTGAAAGTTATTGACATATAGTTCAATGACCAAAAAAAAAAAAAAAAAAAAAAAAAAAAAAATAAATAGAGCTTGACTACCAGAAGAAACGTTTGCAGTCGATAGTGTTGCACCCATTTATAACCATCTTATGTCTCTATTGTCCAGCCGAACTGGTTCCTCGCATGACGAATTTGTTGTTATAATGTGTTGTTTTAAAACATGAGGTTTTACAGACTTTGAACCCTGAGTCCATGTAAGGGTTACTCTGAAGCAAATTATCGCACGACTTAACCAAAAAAAACCTATTCTATAATTTTTAAGCATAGGCATACAAAGGAAATACTGGTATATCTGTCTGTAGTTTGTGTTGAAATCTATAACTTTTAAAGGCACGTTTTTTTTTAATTTTATTTTTTTATTTTGTTGGTCCTGAATTTATTAAAGACATGATCGATAATGACCAAAAATGTGCCTTTACAAGTATCAAAACTTAAAATATGGTAATGGGTTCGCTCTACAATTAGTATATACTTCTGAGAGAGGGACCGGTATAAGGCGAAGCTGTTTGCCCTGGCAACATGCACAATGGAGAGAATGTTGGCATACTTCTATGTTGCTTTCATGTGCTGTGACTGAAATATCTTTACGTGTGGTAATAATGGAAACTATGCACTATCTAAAGCTGATAGCTGATCAAATCGGCTGCCCCCAATGGGCCTGAACTTGTCTAAGTACACTAACTTTAGCAGTTATTAAACTAGGAAACATGTCTTTTGCCAGAGTAGACAATACCAGCTTCCGAAAGTGCAATAAATGAGTTCTAAAATATATAAGAGTGAATCCAGGAAGTTAAAATGATTAAGCGAAGCTAGCAGTCTTTTGAGAGGTATACATCTGAAGTAAAGCCAAGCTGTATACTCTATTACCCAAATTACACCAATCAATCATACATCAAAATATAGGGAATTAAAAGTTACTTTAACAATACATAAGATATACAAGGTCTTTTTTAATAACCAGGATGAATTGTGAGGAAAAAATTGGGAAACTCGTTTTCTTTAAAAAGCAAACCCAGTGCAAGTAAGAAAGTGTAGAGCGGAACCAATTCAAGTTAATTTTTCTATGCAATCCTTTTCAGTCGTCTGGATGAAGTGTTGACGTTCGTTACCCTAATAACAAGTTTGCCATACAAGTCTTGTATGATTGAAAATTGCTGCCATTCGTGCACCTCCTAATTAACCTGTGTGCATCGCCAAATTGAAGTAGTTACTAGTAAGTGTACGACTCTTTCAACCGGTAAATTTAGTAATACACGCAAATATGTGAATAGTCTTTTTTCAATACAAGACGAATTAACAATTGTTGTTTTGTTTTGTTTTGTCCTTGTTTTGTAGGTTTTTTCCTTCCCGTTTTTTTTTTTTTTTTTTTGGTTGTTTTGAGGGGAGTTGGGGAGGGGTATACAGTAACAAATAATTACATGATATGTTTGAACTGTGTGAAAAAATGTTCGTAGACCAACGTCTGAATAATAATATCATAAAGTGTAAATTTCAACAAATATTACGTAACACATTAAATAGTTCACACTTGTTCTTCTAGTGTAGACTTATATGATTCAGTAATCAGCTTCAAGGTGTACACAATTATATAATGATTCAATTATCTATATCCATTTGTATCTATTCAGTAATCAGCGTCAAGGTGTACATAATTATATAATGATTCAATTATCTATATCCATTTGTATCTATTCAATAATCAGCGTCAAGGTGTACATAATTATATAATGATTCAATTATCTATATCCATTTGTATCTATTCAGTAATCAGCGTCAAGGTGTACATAATTATATAATGATTCAATTATCTATATCCATTTGTATCTGTTCAGTAATCAGCGTCAAGGTGTACATAATTATATAATGATTCAATTATCTATATCCATTTGTCTCTGTTTGCTCTTTATCCGAAATATCCCGTATCTAATAAAGCAAAGCATATATTAAACGGTCTTTTTTCAGTCACTCTATGGTGCACAGTGTTTACGATACTATATGCATAGCATGTAGACATGATTCGATTTCGTTTAAAAAAGTTGCGTACATGCATGTATATGTACTAAATAAGAGATCAATAACGGCGTTTTAGAAAGAGTATTGATTCTGCGTCATGTTATGGCATTTGTACTACAATAATTCTCACAAATGTACTGTTAAACGCCATTCAATATACAATGGATTCAAATTGCCAAAGTTTATGAAAGGCTTAATTGTTATTCATAACTTTCAACAATGGAAACCAAGACAAGCAATTTACTTCCTGTTTCTTTATGATGATATAAACTACGCATAATATTCAATATAATTTAGATATGACTGATTTTCTACAATAATTCCCAGTTTTCATAATTCAATCTTGTATAGTCGCTAAAACACGTACCTTCTGTACAACTACACTATATCTTAGATTCGTCCGATTAGTCGTTTAAACCTGAAGACGATTACGAGTCCTTACACATGGTCGTGCTAAGCTCCTTACAAATATACAGAATTTGGGCTCAGGTTACAATTATTACTTCAGGATCAGTACCCACGAATGTAGTCACTGTCTAATTTGAGACCATTTATTCCTCTCTCATTTTGGTGGTGATACATGAGTTAGATTTAGGCATTCTTGATATTCATATAAAGGAAATTGTTTATTCTTTGGAATATGAACATTATGGTGTGGTTGTCTGTGTGTATTTTGGCGACAGTGCACAGTGAGTAATGAGGCATTCTTGCTGGTGCAGAAGTGAAATCTGTGACCCATTGCACGCTGTTTTGCTTACAGTCCAACCTATCAAAAAATTCACGATAACATATAACAAGAACTTTATAGCAAGTTCACCTTTGAAGATATCTTAGATTAACATATGATTTATTAGGATTTGAAAACACTGGAAAGTTCAGTACTGACAAACAAATATAGGGACTATATAGGAAAAATAACTGCGACCCGAGTCCATCTGTGGTTAATGGCCATTCGGAACGCCTCTGCTATTACTGCGACACAAAAATATGCCTCGGATATATGTTTTCATAAAATAGAAACAGCAATCTGCTTAGACTATTTCAGCTATTTCTACGATTTAATTGACGGGCTGATTGACCAAGAAGTTGCGGATAAAAAATAGTTCGATCCATTCAGTCAATCCTTGTTTCGTAAATAACGGTATGTGCTTGAATTTAATGCACAAAAGGCGTGGATAATGCTGAGGTGATCATAAAATTGCATTAAATATATTCATAGCTCTAGATAAGCAGCATATTCGCTTATTTTAAAGAAATAAATTAAATTAAAGCGCATAAAAAAGATTTTCTATTGTGTTCAAAGAATGGAAAACGGTCTAATAATTTAAGCATTTAATATGAAGTTGGTAGCGTATTCTCCTGTCGTAAGCGCAGTCAATTTTGTATTATGGCGCATTTGACGACCGTAAATAGTGTGATCTGGGCACGTTCCAGATGTTCCGATTATATCTAAAAAGATAATGTTCGATCATTTTAAAAACATTCCCCAATCAGCTATATAATCGAGCGCAGCCTGAGTTAGTCTTGGTCACTAGGCTGATTGACACATTGAGAAAGGCACAATAACGGTTTGATGAATAAAAACGGAAAACGAACTGCTTACGGCGAACTGGTTTTAGTAAAAGCAAATATTTGAAATTTCGATATTAACCGAAGTTTTGCTATTTTATCACTCTTGCAAAGAATACGATATAACTTTCTTTTCCACAATCAACGACCTTCCCAATGCATAGGATATCACCACTTTTGCAAGCTCATCACCGGTGAAAACAGTAGTAGTCCGTATGCGACTTTGCTGAGTCCACTGAGGTTATGAGACAGGCTGTCAATAGGTTGAACGTGACTCGAAGGTTTGGTAGATATTAGAAAATTGGGAAATATTGAGCTAATGAATCAGTAATAGCCGTCTTACAGTAGTGAAAAGGCGATACATTCCCCTGGTAGTTGCAACGTTATAATCTGGTTTCTCGTCTATCTCGATAATCTGAATTCATCTTTATTATTTATTATATAGTTTAACATCGTTGTTCTGTGATTTTTGTTTTCAAAATTTCCAGAATAAACTTCACGACAACAAGGAATCGATAGATTAAAGTATCGCTGATGGACTGGTAGAGACTTAGTAACGTCACAACTATATATATCTCGCTATTTTTTTAAAAATTAATGAGCCATATCTTTAAAACTGTTCAGTGGATATAAAAAAAAACATTTTGGTATATATTTAGATTCATTTAGTTTTATTCATGCCAGTCACATATGAAATTAAAGTTTGTTTTCCATTAAGTCTCAATATACAATCACAATGTATCCTATTAGAATTTCAGAAGAAATAAAAAAATAGAAAAAAAACAAACATCGAGTTTAAAACCTGGTAGTAAGATACCAATTTCATTAAAATCTTATCTAATACTCGCATATTAAACCAATGGATTTTCACAAAGAATGCAACACTGCTGGTTCCAGAAATGTTGTTAAAGATGCAGGAATTTCTACTGCATTAACAGATCTAAATTCATAATATGACTTAAAATCTCCTTGGCTTGACAACAAAGTATAATTTTCCCCCAAACGACTTTAGGCATATACATCTACAGTGAATTCGATGTAATGTTCTGCGACATTGTGTAGACATTTTGTTTGTACAAATTGCTTTACATTTCAATATCATTTAGTGCTTTCTGTGCCAGACGGTAAAATAAATTTATATTTTAAATTTATTATCAAGTACTTTAGTACGATGTTTTTTGATTCAATGACTCTTTTGAATGGTCAGTCATAATATACAACAAATTATCAACTCAGCTACATTTAAAAACAGAGTGCAGGTTTCTGCTAAACATTTCACGGTTTACTTTCTCCTTAAACTTTTTATTTCTATTTCACTCCATCTGTAAGTAAAATCCTCTGTGTAACACAGTTAAGTACATATTTCGAGAACTGCTAGTTTGATTCATATGCAAACAAATCCATGTTAAGCTCCGAAGACAGGTGTGAAATTCATTTATCCTAATTTAGATCACAAACTAAACGATAATAAAATCGAAATGATGACTTATGGACCAAATCATATGAGATAATGACCAAGTCGTGTACTTAGAACTGAAGAAAATGACACTATTGATGTACCACCAGGCTTGAAAAAATCCATACAAACCGGCAGCACGTCCACAAAAAACGTCATATAGGAAGTTATCCCGACCCCCCACCCTCAATACCCCCCCCCCCCTTCCTCTCGGCTCAAGAGTTGCAGAATTTATTGTAAGGTATATTGGTGGTAGGACTAAGATATCATTTCTGGGTGGTCCAAATACAGAAGTTTAGTGTTTTTCATAAAACCCAAATTGGACACTGTAATTACCATTCACCGTATACAATATACAAGACCCATGGAAGCAATGCTATTTTGCTTACAATCATTAGTTTTTTTTACTTGTATGAGTTAATATGAATCACCGAAGTAAACAACTGACTAAAACCCTTTCTTAAGCAGATATACAAATACTGATTTCAGCACCCTTTTGAAGAAACGCAGTGCAGAGGTTAATTTATTTTGCCATACACGTATAATAATAAACAGTCCCCTCTATTTAAAACGTAAATATTTCCGATATCAAAAAGCTATACCCACTGAATAATTTATTACATACCGATCATTAAACAACTCATGATTATGGCTATAGTATTCGCCTACACTCCCGGCAGTTTGTACCCTCGGAAGCTGTAGATGTAAACAACCAGACAGACTGTTCAGTGTCCTTTTCCGGTTCTTAGAACAGTCCATTTTCAGTATATAAAAAAACACAAAAAACAACGTTGTCATCTTCATCCAACACTTGCAATGTCAAATTTTAATATTTCTTTAAAACAAAATAGTCATGTGGTCAAAGAGATGTAACTCCCAAAGTTACGGAATTATTCGGACCTTATCGAAAAGGGAAAACATAGACTCGCCACGCAAATATAGTTTCAAACGTGTACAAATTGGCAGTGTTAGAGACCCCCTGGCGACGATCAGGTTAGAAATTATAAATTGATGAATAAAATGACTAAGTGGTGTGCATTTTTTTTTTATATATCCTTGAAACTTTTCGTTTTTCAAATAGATATGCTGGTACAAACTGCTGCGGGGATAGGTGAATGCTACATTGTTTCCCAGACTGATCTGAAGCTTGTATTAGATGTGCATCTGATACAGACAGATATTTTTCGCTGTCAAGGAAGGCGTCACCTAACAAATGTGTTTGTGTTTGTGAGTTAACGCCATTTTTCAGCACTTCATTGGCTATACATGGCGGCCAGCATGTTTGGGAAGAACCACCAACCCACGGAAAGCTACTGGCAAGCTTTCTCACAGACCCACCTTAGTCGAGCCAAGACTCAAACCCAAGCGGACTGAGGTGAGATGTCAGTGATCTGTAAAGGCGAGCGCCTTAGACCACTGGACCACCCGGGGCTCCGGCGTTAAGGGACTCGCTATATTTAGATGCAATGTACAGTGTCAGTAGATGGATGGAGTCAAAGTAAAAGAATAACAACAATAATAACAACAACAACAACAGAAGAACAAAAAGTTGTCTTTTTATGAAATAAATGTTTCTGGTATAAAACATACCCATTATCAGTACAGTAACTTAATTTGGGTGCATGTATCGCGTTTGGTGTGATAGCCAAAAGACATCGGATTACGCTCGACCCTTCGGATCTCGTAAGATCTGATGTCCTTCTGCTGTCAAACACGACTCGATACAAGCAGCCGGATTAAGTTACTGTACTGATAACCTGTATGTATCCTTAATATCAATTAGATCAATATAGCAGTTCCCCATGCCACCCCATCCCCGCAATACTCGTCTTATAAAAGCTTTTCATCTTAAAGTAGTCGTATACAATTCATTTATTTAGATCTTCTAATTTTTTTGATACTTCTTTAAAATAACAAACAGCTACCTTTGGTCTTGAAACATTGATTAAAGGTGAAAACAACAAAACAAGTATTTACAATCGTCTCGTGTTTGTATAACATCTTTCACCAAAAGATTTACCATTTGAAATCGGAAAAAACAACGTATTTTACCTAAGTATTTGTGTATTCAACTTGGACTTATATTTTTTTAAAAATGGTTTTTTTCGCCCTATATCAAGTAATTGTAATCCATTTGGTATTAATAGAGGACAGACGCGCTTTGAGAGGCAGTTGGTTGAATCACTGACTGGATTTCGACATTTGTATTATTTTTAATAAACTATGAAGATTTCACTAGTATAGATATTCAGTCTATGCTTAAATCTAAGTTATTAAGATATTTGCTATGCTTTAAACAATGGTGTTTTCTATTTAAGTGACCATAGTATAATCATCTGGTTAGAAATGTTCAGCAGACTTGCAAACGGAAAGTAACTCTGGCAAACCGACTGCCAGCAGTTTAGTGAAAGTTAACTGCCTTGGACTACCAAATGTATGCACTGTTTTACATTGTCACTGATCCTTGTTATAACAAGAATACAATTGTACTTTAGAAAAGTACCAAGAGTGAAGTATTGCATGACGCAGTTTATACTGTGTAATGAAATCAATCCAAATTAACGATTGTTCTGTGGTAGATGTATCTTTTGTTTTATATACATTTTAAGGAATTGTATCATCTTTACCTTTTTATATTTATTTTGTTCGTTGTGTTTACATATATTTGGAATGGTTTATGTTCACTTCTACGTAAATGTACAGTCTGCCTCGTATTCGCTAGCCAAGGGTCGTCGATCCACATCGTTCCACAACTACGTCAATGTGAAACGAAGTCGATCGATGACCCATGGCTAAAGATGCTTCTACCTGTGCTGATTTTAAGATAAGCGCACCCTACAAATTTAATGACTGTATATACAAAAGTGTCTGTGCTTACACGACCTTGAATAATAGGTCATTATGACAAATGTAATGACTGTATATACAAAAGTGTCTGTGCTCACATGACCTTAAATAATAGGTCATTATGACTTACTTTTGCCGATAGTAGTACCCTTCATGGAGAACGTACTATTTGGTGATAACTCGATAGGATTGATCTGCGGTCACTTGGAATTTTGCCCATGCGATTTAATAAAGTCCGATGTATATACTGTCTACCCACCTGAAAGTGTATGCCATACTTTGCCAAAGTAACTACGATCGCTGGATATATCTAACTATGGAAACTGTATTTTGCTCACGTGTCGCTCCTAATTTAGCCGCTAACATTAGGGGCTTACCATTTCATTTTAGGGGAAGGGGGAGGCTGGGATTAGTTTTAAAAATTTCCGGCTCCCAAATATCTTCCAAAAAATATTCTTCCTCTGATTTATGGAAAAATTAACGAGTTCTAGCCATCAAATTTGCAGACAAAATGTATCGTCGGATTAAAGAAAAAAATATCTTGGTTGGAAAGAAAATCCCAGTCCTCTCCTCAGTATTCAATGGTCAACCCCATAATAGTGACAATTTCCACAAATCTGCTTTGAAGCGAGCCACACACACACACACACACATACCCTGTACATCCCCTCCCGCTCCCCCCCCCAAGTGTTCGATACAATTTTCGCAGACACTATAAAATCCCTGTCTGACTTTAGAAGGGTGATCAAGAAGCAGATTCTTTTCGATCAATGATTTTGTTTAAAAACTGCTGTTGTGCACGATATCATCCCCCTCCCCCCGCCTTTGACTGCGGATACACAGGAAGCGGAAATGATGTCATCAATAAGAATAGATTTTAGTCGTGTACACTGTTGTCTTTGCATCGTGATTGCCGGGTACAGCATTCTCTTATTATAGTCAAATCTCTCCAGTTTGTAAGTGTGAAAGACAGTCCAATATTATTGGGCACATTATATTCTATTAAGATGAGATCAAGATTTCAAGAAATAAAAACGGCCCTAAAATACCCGTACGTAACAAAACAAATGTAATAAAGAGGAGTCTGCACTACATATTAGTAAGATACAATTCTTATGGTCGTACTTTCTTTAATTTTTTAAATCAACTGTTACCTTTATGGTAACGAATATTTGTGATTCTTGGCTGAATTCATATTTCTTGTTCAGAATGTCCTACTATGAATTTCGGTTGCTTAATGCTCTTCTAGTATTTACTGTTTGAGTTAAGGCTACATTTTGGAATCAAATTAAACTGCAGTTTGCGACTGAACAGCGCAAAACAAATTCACATGCATCTGCCTGCATGCAATTTTCACCAACGGAAAATAGATCATCACTGACTTAAAATGGCTTTTGTTTTAATTCATTAATCTTGCAAATATGGAAATTCAAATAAATTAATAGTTTCAGAGAAACATACAATGACAGAAAAATGGTTAAACAAACAATGACTTTATTGTTTCCTTCGCTGGGTACAATCAATAAAACATGTACACAAAATACACTTTTATTGTATTTCCTATATATGTGAAAAAATATGAAAAAGCGATACTGATTTGAAACAGGCTGCAATACAAAAACTTCCGGTGACCCACTCTTCTACCCGAAAGTGTAAGTAAGAATATTGTGAATAGTTGGGTATGTCTAGAGCAGCTATCACTCTAAGCTAATGAATAAGGGAATGTACAAAAAGTATGCTATAGAAACAGTATATAATATTTGGACAGAACATTTTCCAGTAAAGAAAATAATGGTTACAGAGATTCAGCAAAGAACCTACACGTTTATAGTGTGCTGCTGTGCATACCAAAAAGGCTTCATTGTGTGGAAAAAATGCACTACTCCTTGTAGTTGGTTTGAAGCTTCGCATAACATGCGTATGCTGCACCTGCTGCTGCTGCTGCTGTTGAGTCAATATAGAACTTGAAAAAGTATAACTTTGTATCCCAAGTCTTTAGCAACAGGACTATTATGACCCTATCCTGCTGGACGATAGCTCGCTGATCGACAGCTCGCCCAACTGAAGTAGTAGAGTATATGAGAGCACAATACACATTTGTAGAGAAAAATAAATTCTAGTGTAGGGTGTTTAGAAAATGAGGTTTCTAGGACACTGTGTGGAGGGAGATTGAATTTGGTTTGCTGTACAGCCTATGTTTATGAGAGTGCGAGAACGCTCATATTTTATATAAAATAAAATAATTCCTTTTTTCTTGACTGCATTGTATTCTATCTTACACTGAGTATAGCGGAAAATAACTTGTGGTATAAGCAGATTAATGCATACAGTAATATTATATACAGCAAATATGTGGAAGTGAGTCATTACATTCTGCATCGATCGGTGTCTGGAAACGACGAAGGATTTAAAACTAAAGCAAATTTTCACTTAAATTAGTAAGTACAACTAAATTTAAGTTACTTTTTGTTTATTTGTCAACAAACTTTCATCGTATTTTTCTGTTATTTGTATACTGCATATATGCAAAGTAATGATATTTAGGGTTAAATATATATTAGATTATAACTCATATAATAGTTACATCATGATTAATTAATTCAATCATACATTATTATATAGTTCAGTGTCACTTGTAAGCACATATTTAACACAGTAGCTAAACAAATGATAGGACGATTAATCACAGCTCAGCGTATGTGTATATGTATCAGTCAATATTTTGTTGAAGGCTGTTTGAGTCTAATCTGGGGTCTCATTAGCTTTGTGTAAGTTATGATTTTGTAGAAGGCTAATTGAAATTTATTTTAAACAATTTACTGTTTAAATCAACATTACGTAGAAGGCTTTCTGAGTCCACTGTATGGGTTTTATCCACTTATGTAAGTCATTGTTCTAGGATTTACTCTTGTGGATTCTTAACTGTTTATGTGTGTCCTGACATAAACTATAATAATTTCATTTTAATTTTCTTTCAGAAATGGAATTTTTTGGATACTGAGTTTAAAAATTATGCCGGCCAACTTAATGCCTTCATGCAACAAAAGAATTTACAAGTTTATCCCAAGCTAGAGATTTTGTGCGCAGATTTGAAAGATTAAAGAGAATTACAAGGAGTATTAAAGCTGTCATCCAGAGAAAAAGAACAAGGGATGAGGAAGAAATACGAAGCAAATTACTCGAGAACGTTCAATTAGCCCATTCATTATCATAACAAAGCTTAGTGTATTGAAACAATTAACAATATTCATGAACAAATAAAAATTTAAGGTATAAAAACCATCAATACTTAATGTAAAGTTGGTTTGGTTGTAAAAGAGTTAAAACTAGTATGCCTTTATAATCTTGCGGAGAAACTTAAAACAGTCAGGGATTAAATATTATAGTAAATGTTACGGTAATGTCTTGATTGATTTGTCAAATGTTTTATGAAATCACCAAGCATTAAAGAGCGCTCACACAGAAATACATTTCGGTGTTCAAGGACCTTCGTACATTCGTGCTGCATATCCCTCCTTGCTCCTTCTGCACCCCCCCCGCCCCCATCCGCCTCGGAAATCGACCTAAACTAGTAAGAGGCCGCGAGGAAGATATTTGTGTTGGGCACGCCCGCTGTGTGCTCTTTTACCGCTGCGGCATGTACATGGTGCTGCTAATCGCCGTCTTATCCACGCCTAATAACTGCCAAGTTGGAAATAAATTGTGTACGAAACAATAACCCACCCGATGGATGCAAAGCATACAACAAGCAAGGAAGAATGATGTTGAAAAGGTAACAACACCGCCGAGCCGAGTCGAAAGTGGAGACATCGATGGCCAAACGCATTAATGATTTCCAATAGGTCAACGCCAGGCGATGTGGATCAGAAGCCTGAAATGAACGCAGAAGTCATCGTGGAAAGAACATAGAATCGAAAAAGAGGTACAGAGGATGGAGCAACAAGCATAAGCTTGTTTCGAGCTCTCTACTCACGAACAATAATATTTCCTTTTCTAATGTTGCTGATGAAGGGCACAATATTGTAAACATTGAAACATGCTAATGAGATATTAAACGAAAATTGTAAATACAATAGTGTAATAATGTCAGACAGTAACTTAGAAGCGTTTACAGCAGAAACATGTTACTGTATACTTGCAAATCAACAAACGAAAAAAAAAAATAGAAAAGAAAGGAAAAATATGAAGATGTTGGTCTTGATGGAGTGTGTGTTTGTGGGTGGGGGGAATAAATTACTTTTAACATCAGATAGGGTGGTATATGTTTATAATAACAAAATATGTACATGAGATATAACAGCTTAATGTAAAGACATAAGTAGCGATCAAAAAAATCTCTAAGTTGTAATTATGTACCGCCTTGAAGATCTCCCCGTTGACCCATTATAACGAAGTAATATCTGTAATATGGGGCTAAATTTAATTTTAGTGTTCGGTCTCTGAAGGTAACATATTTTGTACAGTCTAAAAAGAAATGCATTGCTGTTTCGGGTTCATCGCATGAACATCTATTACTGGACGACAAATGGTTTTTGAAAAGATCGTCGTTATTAAACTACAACCAAGTCGAAGTTTTGTGTGCGCTCCTTGCCCAACTACGCAAGGCTGGGGAAAATAAACAGCCGCAAGGTATCGCGGAAACATCTTCGAAAAGTAGGGATCAAGACAACTACAGAATGGACAAGCGATACGACTGTCTTTGGATACGCCGCAATTGGGGCAGTTATCCTCGGCACCGCTGTAATGCTAGCATGGCCAACAGACAAAGATAATGCAGCAAAGTCCGCAAAGCAAATACTGTTTCCTACCGAAACGACTGCCGTCTAAACCACTGTTTAGGGCATCAAATTAAAGAATGGGCCAAGGCTGTTTATTATGGAGTAATAGTGCTTAAAACAAGTTTTAACTAGAAATACGATATCTGCAGACGGCAAACAAATCGTGAATACGGCCTACCACGGTGCTGTGTTTCTGGTCTGGTCATTTGTTACGACCAGATATCAAAGATCTTCAAGGGGCAACCCAAAGCTTGACTGCAGTCCCTACGATGTGGATATGTCAATTCTCAACGAAGGACGTGCTATTTAAACAGGGCATCATCAATATATTGAAGTAGGGGATCCACTCTGAAAATGTCAGCTGTGGCAATGATGGTCGGCCGCTCAATAGTTAATGCGCTAGCGCGAACCCACTCTATCTGAATTTCACATTCCCATTTAAGGCCAAAAAGACTGCGACGTGGTTTGTGTCGTCCTTGGAATGACTGTTACAGTTATTGTCACCTACAAACTCGTCACTTAAGTCGCACGGCCTTATTAATTATTCGCTGGTATCTTTTTGTGTCTGGTATATACCTGCAAGATGAAAGTTAATAGCAGACGATGCTGCGCAAGCGACGCAGTGAAAGCGCTCTGCCTTCAATCCCTCCAGGGTCATTGTTCTTTCGAGTCACCATTGCTCCTGGTCATTTTGGTGCTGCGCGTTTGCATGACGGCCTCTCGGATGCAGCCGCTTTTAGTGTCGCTGACTTTCGAGATCGTAGTCTTTAAAGATTCCCTGTACACTCTTGAGACTAAAGGTGTCTACACGGGTAAGCTTCCTACTGATAACCGGGGAGCGCTCCAATTTTAAATTCCTACCCTGGTTGTGATAGGATGCACTGGTAACCAGGCAGCTAAGGGATCCCTGTTGACACGAGCTTCCATAGATCTTTGTAGGTTAGGTATGGGTTGGCCGTAAAACGACGCTTTTATAAGGTTGCTTTGTACATCCTGAGGAATACAGTAAGAAAACGTCTACCAGGTCGAAAGTTAGGGCTGTCCCAAAGCGGGTCTAAGCTGTCGAACTACTAGCAGAACACTACCGGCTAGCCCTTTCCTCCCTCAAGAAGTGGCTTTTCTAGCCAGTCGAGTGATTGCTTTTGCTGACCATCCTTTCTTGCAGTGAAAAGTTCAGTAATAATCTTGTCATCGCAGGGGACAGGCTCCCGAAGTGTCTTACGGAAACGCTTTGCGTCCTCATCCGGGCTACACCTCTTCAGCGATTCGGCTTTGTCCATGTTTTTGGTCGTTTTTCTTGACAATAATCACTAGTTCTGTCGTGTAGATTTCCACTCCCACAATGTTGTGGTCCTCTGCAACGTTGTTCAACCAGGCTTTCTCTTTGTAGATTTCGTCAAAATATTCGTCTATTGACTCATCCATTTACTTTTTTTACCGGTTTATCCACCGACTCGTTGGTAGGTAAACTCAGCTGGTGCTGTGCTGGGATTGTTATTTTTGAAGACTGAGACAACGTGATGGGTTTCTTAACGCGGTATATTCGAAGGCCGAAGCGGGGTGGCCTCTAACGTTGGCAGGATCTGCATTGAGGTCTCTGGTAGGCTTTCTACGCGTTGTCGGAGTTGTCTACTTTGAAAAAGTTTGACACAAGATCTTCAAAGTTATTTTAAGATCTGGGTTATAAATTTCACCTCTTCCATGAACCTCAAGTAGAAATCTGAGATAGTATGCAAATGCCATATTTACGGATATACCTAATCGTACATATGTCTCAAAATGAACATTTGTAATGTATATGTAAACCTCTATTGAGCCCAGCCTCAGAAATTCAATTAGCAGTTCCTGTTGTTTCTCGGCTTATCATTATTGTTCCTCGGCCTGTCGCTGTCTATAAAGACGCACCTGAAGTGCATTGCCTCCACGTGGTATGCATAATGCGTAACTCTCTTTAACGCCCTTTTCACATCTTGTACATGGATATGTTCTCTCACATCCCACCTCAGTCCCCACCTCCACCCCTTCTGAGCCTCTCTGCGTGTACTCTACAATGCACGTTAATACAACTGTAACAACCTTAAAACCAAGCAAACGTTGCAAGTTTTGTATAATAAAGCTACGTCCAAATATCATGACTGTACGTTTTACTTTCTTCGTGTCGTTCTATATGAAGGTGAATGGAGATGCTAACAATGCAGTGGTAAACAGTTTGTGTAGTATGCTTTTGAAAAACATTACCATATCTACGGAAGCGATGTTATTTTCAAGTTAATTTACTATAAAAGTTACACGGCCTACACAGATTTGTGGCCTTATGTACCGCTTAGAACAAACAGGATTGAACAAGGTATCATGGTGAAAACTTAAGTAAATTACGGTCAGAAGCTGCGAATGCGCAAAATACAGGTATAGAAGGTATATGTTTGTGCTGTATGAAAAGAAGTTCATAATACCACATGCCTTCAAAATACTAACATATCATCGCTCATTGTAGCCATGTCCTCGTCCGTTAGATTTCAGACATAACACTGCATTTACAAAAAAACAGCTGAAGTGATTGAAAGTGAGAATCAAGATTACGAAATGGAATATATTTGTCTACTTTACGATGTGATTACCTCTGAATTGCTGAATCTGTTAATGACAAATATAGAAATGGAATTTCTTTCTTTTATGACTACATCACGAGAGACATAATCGTTGAAATAGCACACAATGCAGCTTTAAGGAACCTTACTCTGAATTCTCGCGAAATGAGCTTGAAGTATGTTGTTTTACTGGTCAAAAAGAGTGGAGAAAGTGATTCTGAAAAGTTTAACAATTCAGCACTAGAAACATTATCGGTGACTATGGAAGGTCTTCCAAGCATGGTTTATTCACAAGGTTTTAATTCATAAAACAGTTCACAGTATCCACTAAGAATTTTGAGGGACAACAAAAACACACATAAATTAGTATCGGAAGTGTTATTAATTTCTTTCATTGACATTTATTGTAAATGGATTAATTTAAGATGCTCACTTGATAACGGGTTGCATGGTAGCGGTATTAAATTAGACAGCGTACAGGAATTCATACACTTTGGAATGGATAGAAAGGTAAGTGTAGATGCTCACAAAATATACACTTATTTTGATGGCCAAGTAAACATTCAAAACAAGCATCCAAAGTCAACTCTCTTTTAGGCATGTATATATATATATATATATATATATATATATATATATATATATATATATATATATATATATATATATATATATATATATATATATATGTGTGTGTGTCTGTGTGCATTTAAAAGAGGTTCATAACATAGTAATTTAGGATTACTTATTGTGGGAAAACATTGTTGGCACTAAAGACTGCATACAAATATTTTTTCCTCAATTACATTGTTATCATATGTCCAACTTTTCTGTGCAACAAGACTTATAATAGAAGTGGTTACTTAAAAATGAAAAAGTGAGCATGAAATTAGATAAGAAGTTAGAGTTACTGGTTGATATATACCAAGGAACCAATATTTTGTTTCTGATTGATGATCGTGGGAGACTTGGTGACGTAAGAAGGAAAGCAACTAACCTGACTAGACTATGTTTAAGTGGCATACATTTTGACATATCAGTATGGGTGCTCTTGCAGAAGTATAATTCTGTAATCAAAGATTTTAGAGAAAATACACTTTCTGGTTGTCTTCTATATCAAGTATAAAAAAGCAACTGAAACAACGTTTGAAGAGAACCATGTTAATATAGACGAAATGTATGGAGAGAGAGAACGTTGGTACTTTGAAGCACAAAAAAGGGGAAAAAAAGACTTTTAATGAGACTTGAGCTTCCTTTTTAAATATAAGGTGCTAACGTGTTAGTAAGGTCATGAATGAATAACGTTTATCATAATAACCCAGTACTTCGTTGTTCATCTTTTATATATTTTTTTTTTATAGTGTACATATCATGTTTGTTCGACCTTAATAATGTCATTTCTTGGTAATTTTTTCATTGTGATTAAATAAACACCATTTGTACATCTCGAATTTTAAATTATTTGTAATCACGCATCGTTTGATTCCTTTGCAAACTTTCTTTTGATCTTTATCAGTCCTGTATGAATACCGTCTTGCCCTTAACCCACACAACTCTCTTATTGTTGTACCATTTAGTTCATCCTTGAATAATTCAACACTTGCTTTTGTTAGATTGAGGGGTGTGATAAATGTTGTCCTTGGGATAATCGCTAGTGTCGTATGAATTTATGTCATCCTTCATGTCTTCATAAAAAAGTGTTTTCCACCACACTGATATATAGAGAATATGTGTCTGTCATCAAAAGTGTCATTTTTTATCCATCACGGGGGCTGTTGCCTTGTTATGGTAGATATCATGCTTCCACCATTGAATAGTTTGAGTATTCAAAGTCACCATACATAGGTTTGTTGAGTTTGACTTTTTTGTTGTTGCCTTTTTGTACTGACTAGGGCAAAGTCATCGTCAATAATTTTTCTTCTGGCAAAAATCTTTTTGACATTAGAAAAATGTATTTTCATCTTTGCATATTTTCACTATTGTCCAACATTATTCGTTAACTTAAAGAAGTCTTTCTCGAATTCATATGTTGCTTTTTGTTTCCAATTAGTTTTCAGTTCAATGTATGATTTTCACCAAGTTTGTCGTTCACACAAGAACACTATGTATATTATCGTTAATGTAAAAAGCCAATTTAATGTATAGCATTATATATCTGTAATGTGTAACATACCTGCCTTTGTTTTTAAGTATATTCAACTAATTAGGGACAGTTGGTTTTGTCTTGTAATCATTTATAAATTTCTTTTCCAATCGAGATATATCATTTTCTCCTGGAACATGTTTTTTAAAAGCAAGTCAGTAATCTTTAAAATTGTTGTGTAGATTTGTTGGTATCTCCAAATCCACTTCAAGTATGCAACGAGCATCACTTTTATCAGGTATATGGAATATAAATTCTTTAAACCATCAAATTTGTTTATAATTTGCCCATATGACTCTTTTTACTGGTAAATATCGGCACATTGCGCAGTCACAGAGGTTATTGCTACATACATAATGTAATGAATGATTTAGGCTTTGTCTTATCGAATTCACCTTCTTCTTTAATGTTACTATTTTCATCCGCATGTAATTCATGATTTGATTATACATATCTATGTGGTAACAATGATGACAGAAGTCGTGGCAGTGCAAGTCTTATAACGTGTTTGCAGAAGAATCTTAGCATGTGTTGTGCAAAATCTCTCTTTCCGACTATGATACATCCTGCTTCAATCAATTTTTTTTATTGTATTTAGATACCAATAGCTAATCATGGATGTATTGGATGCAGTTGTTCTTTACATCTCACTTGAATCTGTACAAAGTAGTGGTAAATGCGTTCTCGCAGCTCTAACAGTAAACTACGAATCCTCTCTACTTCTAAAGTATCCATAAGTATAACAATCTGGACCCACCAAAGGAATGTACTGATAGCACGGAGGCCATCTGGAATGTTCAAGGTAATATGTATCTTTATACTCCCATTTGTGAAGTTTCACACAACAACTGAAACACTGTACTTGGTCTCTTTGTCCTAAGTAGACAAATTCTGCTCTAGCTAAAGATTTGAGAGTAGGTCCTTCCAGATATTTAAGACATTACCCTTTGAACATCTGGAAACGACTGGCAACATCACAGTTGATATGACTAAATTTTCAAAATATGCAACTGGCGCCAAATAATGATTAAATCTTATTGACCTATTTTCGAAATATGCTTGATCTGTGCCTCTTTCCAATAAAACTGGGACAGCAACAACAGAAGCATTTAAAACAATAACAATGAAACAAAAACAAAATTGTTCTGCGTTGATCAAGATCCTGAATTTTATAATAACACTTTTCACGAACGGTTAAAAAATAATATTGAAATGTATAGTACTTATAGTGAAGGTAAAGCTTTTGTTGTGGAAAGAATAACAGAACATTGCGAAACAACATTTTTAACTTTTAGCGCCAATAATACGTATGCATATCTTTATGTTTTATCTGATATCTTAAATCAATACAATAATACAACACACAGTATAACCAAATTTAGACCTGTTAAATCAAGTGACCCAAGAAACAAAAACATGTATCAAACTATAAATCAGGAAACAAAACAAAAAATAAAATTTAAAACAGGTGATTGTGTAAGAATAAATAGGATAAATTAAACTTTTTGGAAAAGGACACATCCCTAATTTGACTGAAGATATATATATATATATATATATATATATATATATATATATATATATATATATATATATAATAAACACTTCTAGTCACATACAAATATATATATATATATATATATATATATATATATATATATATAACTGTAATTGTTGGATTCCATTGGAGGATATACAACAACTGTAAATCATTTAACTATTTGCTAAAACAAAGACACTAATATTTTTGTCCTTAAGTCAAACGCATGATGTTATAAAAAAAACACAAAATACGCTTCCCACCCCACATTTTTCGCATTTCCATATTGCCCAATTTTTTGCTGTCACTATTCATGTCTTTATATAAAATAAACACTCTCTGTATGTATTTTTATTTAAAATAATACGCTCTTTATTTGTTTCATCTTTTGAATTAAAATTTATGAGAATCCTAAAAATTAAATACCAAAATTAAATTCAAAAATTAAAACTAAACACTATATTCTTCATTTTCTTGTTTTATTATTAAATTTCAATTTCTTTAAAAAAAATTCAAACTTCTCAAGAATTCAAATTCTGAATTTCTAATTTCAATTAAAGATTTCAAATTCTGATAAAATAAAAACGTCCAAAATCTTCCAAGTTAATAAATTCCATATTCTGAAAAATTAGAGGTTGCTGGTATAAGCATTCATGCGTAGCACAGACACCCGCATGAAGACCCAGCAATTAATGTTCATATAAAGTGACTCCGGATTCCTAAAAGCGACTGTTGTCGTAACTCGTGGACCTGTGTTCCAGTCTCGGTAGAAAACTAATTAAAACATTCTTTAACCTGTATGATAATATTCTTTCTCAACAGATAATAATTTCGCTCTATATTATCATGTATCTTCATATATGATCCAGCACTTCCCGCCCTGTCTTGTGTATATTTGCACTTATCTATCCTTATATATGCCTCGATTTCTGTCATTGGAATGCGGCGTGAATGTGCATTAGGCGAGAATCAATTGCTGGGTCGTCATACAAATGTGTCTGCTACGCACGAATGCTTATAATTGAAACTATGTTCCATCCTTTTTTGGGATGTGGGCATATTCCAAGGATATAGGGCTTGGTGCGTGAAGACAGTGCGATTGTTGCCGTAACCCGCAGACCTGGTTTCGAGTCGCGGTTGGGAACGAATTAAAAAATTATCTAACAGGTATATAACTTATTATTACTCAAGTATAAATGTGCAGTAAACTGTACCATCCCTGCTCAGTACTCAGTTTACGGTTTATTGTGCCTCGACCATCCCAACAACTCCACTCTAACACCCACGATATACACCATGCACCCTGGATAATATATTGAAATTCGTAGACAGTTGTGCACATTTAGAAACCATACCATGAATAGACAAGATTACTAATATGTCCTAATGTGTTCTTCAAAGAGAGTGGGGAAAGTTATCATGTTCACAAACTCCGATACATATGCTCATATATATATATGCTCACCTAACATAAATTATGATTATCCAATCTATGTTTTGTCATTCAGGATAATACATGAAAAATCTTTCATACATCCAAAAAACATTATCAAATTCTTTCAAAGTAGTTATTCTACGACAGTTTTAACACCGTCAAAATCGTCACACAGTTTCTGAAAGCTATGCGGTACTTTGAACTGTCACAGAATTGTGTGCACGAAAATACCTTTGTATTGTATTTGAACATGTATATAGATTGAGTTTCTTTGCTGCGTACAGCATTACCCATGGTGTATGGTTTTTTCTCAGCAATTGCAAAATTGAAAATTTTGGTCACTTACTGCAGCACGTGCAAAATTCCGGCAGTGGTGGTCCGCTTACTCCGTGTTCTCTGGCCGTGAGTTTGACCACATTTAGGTACATATAGTGCTATTTTTCTATATATTGTAACAATGCATAAGAGCCTTGTCAGAGAGCTGTCCAGTTTGCGGAAGCAATATTAAGCTGTTGAGGTATGTGAAAGTATAAGACGTTATTCTTTCTTGCTATCCTCTGAATGTGATAAAATGATTTAAAACACTGAATGTTTCCCTGTGTATTCTAAATGTCTAACGCTATGCTATCGGATGCTATCGGATGCTATCGGATAGAATATGCTTTCAGGTTAGACATGTTTGTAGCCAAGCATACAAGTTGAATACACTTATATATTATATGTAGTAAACGATGTGAAATGTTCGAGCTTTCATAATGCCGTGTGATTATTCTTGTCCTAGACCGATTCATGTACTGGTTATCATATTCATAATCTTAAACAGTAGTTATATGGAAGAAGAATTTAATGTGTAACAAAATCAGTTCATGTGCACGCACTCGCAGTGTATATCACTGTGTTGGTACTTAAACATATTTTGAGGTGTAACTCGTTTATTACACTGTTCAGTTGTTGCATTTTTAGCTATTCCGGGGAGTTATTGAACTCCATGGGGTTGTTTGACCCGGATATCATAGTAAATGGTAACTTCTGTGACATGTGAGGAGTAAAATGTCCTGGACCAACGGGGCTGCGCTGTAGGTGGTTTCCAGAATAATCATTCAGAATGCCGAGAGGAGTGAACTACATGGAATCATTCATCAGTCATTCATCGTGAGTAGCTAATTGGAAATATTTATGATCGTGTGCGGATGTCATAGAATAACAGCATCATGTTTGTTGATCAGTGTATTAGGTTTTTCACCTACAATTCAGTGTTGTTATATGTATGGCAATCTAATGCAGTGTGAACTATACATTGATCATATATATTTATGAACAATACATATCATATCTGTTGATGAACTATACATTGATTATTTTTGTTGGTGAGCAATCCATTTGTCATATCCTTGGGACAAACTATTCATTGCATCATATTTATTTATGAACTTTATGTGCATTTGTCATATCTGTTGACAAACTGCTTATGCATTATTCGTACCTGTTGATGATCTATGCCAGCATTCTTTCAAGTATATTTATGTAATTGCGGACAATACTATTACATCTAAATTGCATGAAATGTACATCTGCGCCAGTTAAGTTGCGTAAAGGGTCTTGTATAATCCTTTATAGAATGCAGCGCGTCATGAAAATCATAGTATTTGTGTGCATGTTCAGATTATGTCCTTCAGACTTTTAGTTTAATTAGTGTGTGTGGGATTGAAGTAAGATTGTAAACTATGGTGTCAGAAACTACATATTCATTAACTTGAATCATAAATAAACATTTCATTGTTGTGTGTCTTCGCTAAATCCAACCCCATCATTCGGCTTCATCCTGTTACATGAATAACGATTTTCAATGGCAGTTAATGTCAATAACGTGTTGATATTTCACCAAGAAAAGATTTGACGAAAAAGTGACTATTATTAGCAAACAAAATTGTCTTATCACGAAAAAGTAAATGTTGTTATTTATACATATTTTTTAATGAAGAAACTGTCTTTTACACAAAGATTTGTTCAGAGAAAACTCTCAAAATCTTCATTAAACATGTGAGGCCTTTGTTTTTCTCACACAAAGTGTGCAGCCTGGTCGAATATGTAAAAATGATATTGTAGCCTAGAGAGATACAGCAAAACTTCAATAGGGGTTATGTTAAGTCCGTAATTAGCTCAATCGATAAAACATCCCGGCCAATTTTGACGTTAGAAAGGAAAACAGATCCTTTCCGCGAGTACGTCCAATTGCACCATACAAACTCTTAGGTTGGTTGTCGTATGAGATTGGCCGGGCAGAGTGAACATATGGCTTTTGTTAATATTTTTTAATAAGATCCAAAGGTCATAACACGGATATAATTAATCATACATATAGAACATTAATTTCTTAATTAAACACAGAAGCAAATAAAGAACAGAATTTAAGACATCTATACTACAACCATCAGAGTCATGTTGCCTTCACAAATATCAATCAACTGTGGGAACAAAATGAATAGACCGCGGGGACGTCAGGACTCTTAACTAGGAGTCTTCAACAGGACAAAACCAAAACATCGAACGAGAATAAAATATTCCGAACTTAAAGACAGGTTGACTGAACAATCTACTTACACAGTACACAATCAAGCCAGAAATAAAATTGTTCTATAGAAGGGTTTATGTTAGTCACGCAGATCATAAGGTCCGGGCATACATTGTTGATATGCAAGCATATGAAAAATACAGTAATGTATACAAATACATTTTGACAGTGATACATGTTTCACAAAATTCGCCTGAGCTCAAAAAGTGAAAATTAGAAAGGTAGACGATATGCACAATACTCGTAAGGAAATATTTTATGAGCGAAAACTGGAAACATAGTTTGATGATGAGAAATCATTTCACAACTGAAAGGTTAAGGAATTATTGGAGAAAGAAAATATTGAATACTGTTCCACTTAACCAGACAAAGAAGCGTCTCTAGTGGAAGAGTTTAATCAAATTCTTACTAGTAGAATTTGAAAGTATTATACTGAAAATGAAGCCAGAAAATGGGTAGATATAGTACCAATCCTTATTAAAGGGTGTACTAATTCATATCACAGATATATATAGATGTCGCCAATTAAAGCCAGTAATAAGGAAAACGTGTTTAAAGTATAAACTAACTTATCTGGCTAACTAACAACTGATACTTACGGAACACCTAAATATAAAGTAGGCGAGAAAGTTAGAATCTCAAAATATAAATCTATATTTACTAAAAGCTGTCTTCGTAATTTGACAGAACAGAATTTAACAAACAGACAATTAATTTAGGAGGCCCTGCAGTATAAGGATTGGAAGACTTAAAGGGAGAGAATATTGATGGAAATTAGAAACTACCAACACAAACAAAAGATTGTTTTTATTCTATATTGTGATTTTGAAAGTAGAATTGAGCCAATAAGTAATTGTAAACAAACCTCAGGTACATTATGGACAATAAAAACAGTAAAACACACACCATTAGGATTTTGAATTTACCTTAAATAAATTCATAAACAAATACGATTCTGTAGTTTGCGATAGAGCAGACTCCATAATTAAATTTTACAAACATTTGCAATTAATTCCAGAAAATGTTTATGAAGAACTAGGTTAAAATAAAAACACTGTTTAAATTATATTCACTAATATAGACTAAAAAGCATTATAATTGCACTGATATATGCCATATCTGTGAAAAGGAGATTATGATGACGTAGACAACATTGCCACTACCACCAACCACGAACTAAGAGATAATGATCACTTGACTAGAAGATATAGAGGTCCAAAAACATCAACAACGTAATTTAAATTATAAATGTCCAAAACATATTCTACTCTTTATTTATCATTTGTCAGGATACGATTTTCAGATCATTATCTTGGCCATAGTAAAAAACGACACATATCAAGAAGTATCAACAATACCAAAAAATGATGAAAAATATACCTCGATTAGTAAGGATTTAATACTGGATATATTTGTAAAAGATGGCGACAGAGAAGTCTTGTAAAAAGAACAATGCGATATTTAGATAGCCATCGGTTTATGGATCAGTCCTTAGAACAACTTGCTAAAATTTGAATGATGACAAATTCACAGAAACAATTAAACATTTTATTTGAGCCGAAGGCATAAGCATGGAACCAAAATCTTTTAGAAAATGTATTTATCCGTACAAATACTTGGATTCGTTCGAAAAGGTTTGATGAAACTAAATTATCTCCAATGGAGAAATGTTGTTCAAACCTCATTGAATCAGGAATTAGCGAAGTGGATTACCAATTTATTGACGATGTAATGACACATTTTAAATTGAATTCTCCTGGTCGTCTCCATGACTATTATTCAAGAAAGATGCTTTCATGTTATGTGATATTTTTGAAGAATTTAGAGCTGTATGTTTGAATAATTAAAACAATAGATCCCGCATATTATTTTACTGCAACTGGACAAGCCCATGATGCTAGTTTCAAAATCAACAAAGTAGAGTTAGAATTATTCACAGCTCATGGGTATTATACTGAAGATAGCGCTGGTAAGAGAATTAAGAGAAGCTGACAAGTATTGAATGATGCAAATTAAGATATATCAAGGCCAAGGTCATTCATCATGTACTCAAATACAATCAATTTGTATTGATAGCCACGTGTCAGCCAATGCCTGTTAAAAACATTAAATGGGCCACCGAGCAACACATAAAAGTAAACGAAGAAGATATCATGTCTTGGAGTGATAACAATGTATTTGTTGGAAATCTAGAAGTAGATTTAGAAGTACCAACGCATTTGCACGAGTAAGTTAAAGATTATTCTTTAGCACCAGAAAAACTAATTCCCAATGAGTTGACTTATCAACATTACATAAGAAATTGATAGAAGATAAAAAAAAGAAACAAAACCTTGGATACCTGAATTATTGTGCACGTAAAAAAACAAAGAGAGATATGTTACTCATTATTGTAATTTTAAATTGTATGTTAAAGTACCATTAAAAATAAAAAAGATACATAGAGCAGTTTTATTTGATCAAGAGACATGGTTAAATTCATATATAGAACTAAATACATCCTTGAGACAAAAATCAACCAATAAGTTTGAAAAGATTCCTTTAAAGTTAGAAATAATGCTGTCTTCGGAAAATAAATAGAATATTTAAGAAAGAGAACAAATCTACAACTGTGCACTGACAAAAGTATATATTTTAAACTTCAAAGGATATTTAATTGTAAGAAGAACAATACTAGAAGAAGATATGGTTTTAGTTAGTTCAAAGAACAAGAAAATACAATTAACTAAGCCAATTTATAGCGGTTTTACAGTGTACGAAGTAAGTAAATTTCTCATTTATGACTCATACTCAAAAAATCTAAAACACCAATATGATGATAAAATAAAACTTTAATGACTCATACAACGTTGTTATGTAATTACTGTTGAGACAGATAATATTTGCAATGATATGAAAAACAAATTCAGTTTTACGCCACAAGTGAATTCAAAACAGAAAATATTGTTGGTGTACCTCAGATGAATAGAAATATATCATGACCTTTTGTATATGAATTGAATGGTATTCCAATAAATGAATTTGTGGACTTAGAGGTCAGTGCTTTTAGTTCTGACGTAGGTGAAGAAAACATGCAAGGTATTAAAAAAATCAGTATTAAAAATCTAAAATTAGACATGTACAACGATTGCTTATTTAACCAAACAATAAATCACTAAAAGATGAATTCAGTTAGATCCTACAATCATGAGATATACAATATTGCGATACATAAGGTTGCTCTTTCACCATATGATGATAAACATGACTACTTTGTCTTATAAATATTATACTATGTAATCAAACATATTCCAGTCTCATCGCTCATTACCACCGTATTATATTATTTTCCTCAAATACATTTTCCATAGACTTTTGATCTTTTTGGGTAAATGACCACTACAAATCTAACATTTTCTCAGAGATCTTTAATGACATATTACACTTTTACACTATCACCCATAAAACTATTCAAAAAATACCTCACATTAAATGCTAATTTCGTTAGGTTTGTTGCTTTCTTTTTTACATCAGCAATATTCGCACAATCGTCCATCAGAAACGAAGTATTAGTTTCCTGGTATGTGCTAATAAGTAATTCCATCCACTGATTTAATTTATCACCAGGACATATTACAATTTATTTTTAGTACTGAAAATTCATTTTCTGTTGTAAGTCTTATTGTACCTAAGTTGTAGGCAAATAATGACAATAAAATATATAAAAAATGTTTTTATAATCCTTTTTGATCAAATCTAGTGCTAACTTTGTCTTTCCGCAATTTGCAACACCACATATGATGATATTATGAAGTTCTTTTAAATACATTGATTTAGTGAGATAAACGAAGCTAGCAAATACGCTAAAGCCTACTCAGATTACAGAAGCATGAGAGAAGCGAAGAAGTTCTTAAGTTTCCCTGGTTTAATGCTAACGCAAGAACCCGTTTTCTTCTCTCGATAAAACATAATAGATTTTATATGGTTATTCTGAATATTTACCTGGGCATCAAGAACAATATAAATACACATACTGTGTTTATCTACGGTTTCCTTTATATTTTTCTGCAAGTGTATTCCTTGTTGAACATTAACGAATCGATGTCCTGTTTCATGTAGTCCATTATAATGTGTACTTCTTAAATCAATACCAAAATATAATGGTGACTGGCATCAAAATTATTAACACTAACACTGCTAATTCCTGGTGTTTTTCTTCCTCGTTAAAGAAGTATTTTGTTGCTTTTGTTGTTACGTATATTTAATATATCACATGTGTTCAAATTGTGTCCATAGTGGTAAGTTGCATTTTAGATTCCGGTCACTTGTAAACAGACTGTTTACATATATTTCAGTTCAAGGCCAGTCTTATTTACACTTAGACTGATTTTTTCAATTATTTTGCTTCACATCCTATTATGATATAGGTCAAGTGAAATGTGTTTAAGTAGGGATTTGGTAAACAAACAATTCATTCCTGTTTTAGATCATTCTGTGGGAATCCATTTGTGATCAGAGTTTACATTGTGCCATTGAAATCAGATATACTTCGAGAGGAATTATTTATTTAATATATTTATTGGAATTACTAATGTGCTCATTGCCTTTTGAATTAATACATTACTTTGGACTTTTGTGAACTCATTCAAAGACATTGTGGATTGTATCATTGTATTATATCAGGATATTCAAGACTATTGGAACTCATTTGGAACATTCTATATTTTTGGACTTGTGATTAGGACTTTTAGGATTATTTGGAATTTGATTCACAATGTTTTAAGTGTCTCTTGATTTTCACTTTGGATTATAGGGAAATAAGTTGCTTGTTGAAATTACTTATATTGTTGGTTTCACTTTCTTTCTGTTACATATTTGTTAAGATCTAGAGTCGTAGTACTGTAAACTGTTGATTTAAGTTATATCCCTGCGAATTAAACATGTTTCATAATCCTTCCACAGTGATCATTATTTATTTCCTTTTGCTGAATTGAAATATTGTTCAGGATCAGTTTCTCTGTCATTTTCATACAGTATCAAGACTCTTTTTAACTAATTGTTAGTGAATCAAGTATAACATATGTTAAGGTTATATTAGATGCCACATCAATAATTTAATTATCTGTCTCTCTCTGTCTCTCTCTCTTTCTCTCTCTCTCTCTCTCTCTCTCTCTCTCTCTCTGTCTCTCTGTCTCTCTCTCTCTCTCGTGATATGACCATAAAAGAACAAAAATCTATTTCTGTACTCTTCATTGACGCAAATAGCCATTAAATCAGAAGTAAATTTATCGTACTGGAGATAAATATTCTCTGGCTCATAATATTGGTTTGCATCTTATATCGCTTATATCGCTTCAGATGCATTTAATCGCGTAATTGTAAATCTAAAATCTTGTGGAAAGACAAAAGGATAAAGCAGGCAATGATATGTTAAAAATCCACAAACTGTATCTGATTCAGTAGATGTCTGTTAAGATATCTGGCTAATAAATTTAGAATCTCTTTGCCTCCTTTAAAACTTCTAATTCAAATATAATAAATGCAAATTATGAGGCTAAATTACAAGAAATGGCGAATTGAATAGTGTTACAAAAACGTGTTTTTCTGAGGACGAACTGCTTATCTTGATTAACAGTATATACATTCTGTTAAATCATTCTCCCCGCGGAAATAAAAAAGACTGAGGTAGGTATATAGTAAACGTACTGCGGTCTTTTTTAGGGGAGTGGTATGGCTGAATTGATATACTACTCTTCAATATGAGCAGTTCCTACTTACAAGTGCATGTATATGACACTATCTCATCCACAGGCTAGTCTTACAGTATTTGTATATTTTAATTTCATACAAGAAACATTGGTGATGATTGAATAAATACAACATTTTATTGTCGTACATAAAATAAAGGTTTGTTCACTCTTTGTTGTGTATAGTGTGTAATTACTTAGGAACTTTGTAGTCTTCTCCCAAAATTAACCACCGTGACTCTAACTTTGACCGTCTGATATTTTTTGTTTACAAATCTCACCAGACATGATTTCATACATATATGTTCGTCGTTTGATTACAGTCAATGAGAAACAATTTTGATGACGTGCACAGGCAGACGATACGATAGCACCTTTATCCAACAATGTTAAACATGCATTGCAACGTTGGGGTAAATGAATGGCCAGTGACATGTGATATGGTGTGTCTTATCTTTGCCAAGCATTGCTTTTATCAGATGCATACGAAAGCTATGATTTACAGGTCCAAAAGTCATTTACTAGATCAGAGCCCTTTACAAAATTATTACATATAAGTGAGCGATGAAATTCCAGAGAAGATGAGACTTTATTAAACTTTCCCTTCCAAGAACATTACAAATGCATGAAGATTGATTAGTTGCGTCAAGTAAATTACACATTATGCGTGTGTGTGCTTTGTGCATGTTCACTCGTACTATTTTAAATTATTAGAGAATAAAATTAGCAAAATGGACGAATCACCAAGCATCTTCCATCTGATACCAGCCCTCAACCTCGGTCGTTGCTTATTCGAAATTTCAATAAGCCACGAATCTAATCGCCGGTTACATGTGAATAATTACTTAATCTCATTTGAACGTTTATGTTCGTCTTCCCTTGGCCAGTATGGTTTGATAGTAAACATCTGTGTAGGTTTCACTATATAATATACACCAATTTAAAATATCAAAACTTCGCCATTTAGCATCCGCTTTCTGGAAAATTGTGACTGTAGATCAAATGTCTGTAAATTTCGTCAAAATTTCTTAAAGCAAAGTTTTAAATTTATTGCAGATTCAATGCCAATGAGTTGGTGTCTTTATGGGTCACTGTACTTAGGAGCAGTACAAATCTGAAGTGTTTTGACCGCATATCAGGACACACTGCGACTCAACAGATAACCCTGGTGCAGTTACCTCACGACAGACCTGAAGGATGGAGAGCTGTTGCTGCATATCATGCCACACTTCGACCCAATAGATTGCCTTGGTGCAAGCCACACTGCGACCTAAAAGATAACCTTGGTGCAGTTAACTTAAAGGCACGCCATTAGCGGTATGCTGTCTTTCACATCAAGAGAGATCTGAAGGATGAAGCGACTAGTCATAGCGGTCGTATGTGTGGTCATCTGCACAGCATTGACTGTGTCAGCGCAACTCTCACCAGGTTCGCTTTATTTTATTTTTTCCTCTGTCTCACTGCTTACTTTTGTTTTGTTTTGTATTTTGAACTTTATAATCACATATTTTTGATTACTGCAATTTAGGTAATACAGGAGAAACAACAGCAATTCCATACACTTGGTTACATGCATTTTATCAGCTGTTGCTCTTGATGACACTTCCTATTCTTCCTCAGTGAGATTTAGTCTTCTTTCCTTTCCTCCATTTATACTTTTGAAACCGCAAATGCTTAGAATAATTTAAAAATATGTTTATAATTGGATGCTTCTGCTTTTTATATTGCATTTTGGACATGCACTAAAATGAAGTGTAACAGTGTGGATAAATGTGCAAATTCTTTGCAAATTTTGTATTCCTTCCGTTGATTTACGGTGTAAATGCCATTTTCGCAGGTTTAATCAAAAGTCCGAAAGCATTATTATACGGCGAGCACATTCCCCGATGCAGCCTGCTACCTGCTGCATGACAGGTTGCATCGGGGTTGCGCTGGCCATATATAAATACCTGTGAGCCTTATCGACCGAAATATATTTTCTTGCCTTTTTGCTATATCAGCATATTTCACTCCATCTCTGTTGTTAGTTTTCATGGATTTTCAATGATTCAATAAGCAAATCTCAAATAATGCAAAGATAATCAATCGAAAAAAAGAAACGACTTTAAGGTGTCATTGACTTCGGTTCCACGAACTCTCTGGAACACTTGCTAGTCGTTGTAAATTTTGTCATGCAGATTTTTGTGTCGTCAGCTTGCAGTAATATTTCTGAAGCGATCTGATATTTTTTCTACAATATCTCATAGTTATTGTTGCAAATGCCTACCATCTCTCTAATTTCTTTCAGGAAACAATGGCACATTCAGTGAGTATTCATATTTCCATTTTTCCAAACACGGAAAATTCCCGTAGCAATTTCAGAGTAACTATTACCTAATTGTCGCGATCTATATCAATGATAAATTACCAGAACTTTAATCAAAGTTTGTTCAAGCAATAGTTACAAAGAGATGCTCTAGATTTTCCTGGACAATTGCCGATGAATTCTTAGTGGAAGAAATTATTTGTGTAAATTGTACCTCTTGCTTCGTAGAGGACCGTAGACAGTCGACGCCATAAATGGTCTACGTGTATTGCATGTAGTGTGTGCATCAGCATCAGCCAGCTGTGATACTCAAAAAGCTCTTGAACCAATAATTAATCAAGTTCAAATGTTCTATTATTGTGCTTAGTCAGGTACCTCTGATACAATGAGAAGCAATGTAGTATTTTTGATCTATCAACCAAAGAATGTATTATTAGCCGAGGACTTCTTTGGTCTCCAGTACTATGAATCGATCACCAGCCTCTTTGAAACATAGTCACAAATTACGTTTAAAGTTACAATTCACGATGTAAATAGATTGATGGGAATACAGATTAGATACAGTTTGAGGACGATACATTTTTAAGAATATTTTCCATGTCTACAGACATAAAATTAGGAGTTAATGTACGAAAGGGAATAAAAGAGATTTTCCAACAGAAATCTTATATATGAATGGATATGTTTTTTTCTGTTTTATGGTAAGAAACTAAAAGCTTGATATTGGATAAATCCAAGATAGTAAACGACTGAGTTAGTTATTGAAGAAATAACTGAAACGAAACGATAGTAGGATATAATTTACAAAAGGCTCATTACAGAGCAAATGCAGCTAGAGATAGCTCTGAACAAATTATATGTTGAATTTCAGCGTGTGGGGAAAACAAAACAGACATTGTTTTCCTGCTGGATGGCTCCACCAGTGAGAGGGATGAGGACTTCAAACAGCAGCTGCAGTTTGTCAAGAACTTCATTGGAGCATTTGACATCGGGAGAGATCACTTGCAGGTTGGACTGGTGACGTTCTCCAGCCAACCCCACAACGCCTTCTATCTCAAAGACAACCCAGACAAAACCAGTCTACTCAATGCCATAGACCACGTGCAAAGAGTACCAGGTGAGTACTAGTATGCTGCAGAAGGCATTGACTGTGTGCCGAGAACAAGAAGTTAGGATACTTACTGTTATCAAATGGGCCGCGTTAATGGAATGGTAAACATGCTCTAGATGTTTTTTGTAAATGACTGCTAAGCTGTTATAAGCTTCTGTTGGTGATGTTCGGCTTCTAACTTCTCCACTTGTGCGGTAGTATTCAGTTCAAGATTAGGACATTAGTTTTTAAGTTTCCCATTAACTCCATCATATCACTGGTAACTCGTAACTCAGTAGAAGACTAGACTATTTGGATTCCATTTTTACCTCATAATTCAATTACAGCGTAGTATATAGTATGAGAATAGGTTTTGCTGCCAGCACGGTAGATGGCTTTCCCCGAAGGGAAAGTTAGCCAGAATATTGCAATAATTGACTAAAAGCTATTTATAGTTCCATTGTTATCCATAAACCCATTCCATCCTAACCCGCATACGAAAATCTTTCCTCATTAAATAAATATTGCAATAGTGTACAGCTGTTTGTTTTAAATACAAGATAATCTTACTTCTAAATTTGAGCCACAGCCAAACAATACTTTAGTTATCAAAGCTGTAAGTTACTATGTACTCTTTATGCTTTAAGCTTTTGAGACGTTGTCAGTTTTTGCATCCACGAGCTAACCCTGTTATGTAATATTGCGTAATCACTCACTTCAAGCAACTGCTGGAAACCCTGCTCTCTCTCCCTAACTCGTGTTATGTAAACCTGCTCAATCACTCACTCCAGGCAACAACTCGAGACCTTCTTGTCTACCACGAACTAACCCGTGTTATGTAACACCGCGTAATTATTCACTCCAGGGAACGGTTTGAGACCCTGCTGTGTCCCACGAGTTGATTTGTATTGTATAATACAGCGCAATCGCGCACTCCATACATTGGCTAGGGAGCTGCTCTCTCACAGGAGCTAACACGTGTTAGATAATGCAATCATGCACTCCAGTCAACGGCTGGAGATCCTGCTGTTTCCCACTGGCTAACCCGTGTTATGTAATACTGCGCAATCACTCACTACAGACAACGGCTGGAGACCTAGCTATCTCCCATATGCTAATCCGTCTTTTGTAATACTACGCAATTACTCACTCCACGCAACGGCTGGGGACCTGCTGTCACCCAGGAGGTAACCCGTGTTATGTAATATTGAGCAATTACTAGCAACAGTAAACGTCTGGAGACCATTTTGTCTCCCAAGAGCTAATCCTTGGTATGTAATACTGCACAATAACTCAGTCCATGCAATCACTTGATACCCTGCTGTCTCCCAGGAGCTAATCCGTGTTGTGTAATACTGCATTATCACTCAATCCAAGCAAAGGTTGGAGACAATGCTGTCTCCCACAAGCCACCCTGTGTTATGTTATTTTTCTGTGCAATCATACACTCCAGGCAATGACTGGAGACCCTGCTTCCACTTACGAGCTAATTCCTGTTATGTGATACTGTGCAATCACTCACTCCAAGCAAGGGTTAGAGTCACTGCTGTCTCCCAAGAGCTAACCAGTGTTATGTAGTACTGCGCAATCACTCACTCCAGTCAACCGCTGGAGACCCTGATGTCCCCCACTAGCTAATCCGTGTTATATAATACTGCCCAACCACTCACCCCAGCAATAGCTGGAGACCCTGCTGTCTTTAGAGGCATGTTTTAGTTCTTTTGTACGATCTTATATTTCGTTATCCTTCTTGACAGATTCAGATCATATCTCGCACAAAGACCTGACTATTTTCTAAAAGTGAAGTTTGATTTTTCAATCTTTTTTACACATAGTCAATAGAGCTATTGCTTCTTTTCAACTAATATTCTTATACTGAGAGACCAACTTACCGATTTCAAACAATTTGTTCTGTTGAAATTGAAATAGTTTTACATCGATAATATATAAACCTTCTTCTATTTTTATTATTAGAATTTTCTGATAATTTTAACTCGTCTACGCGCATTTTGACTAATATATTGATAGATGAACCCAATTATCGTAGGCTAGGTACTTTTTGTCATAACCTTGATGAGGGCGAGGCATTCCTTTCCTTCGACCACTGTTTAGTTCTCTTTATACTTGTACTAATGTATTGACAGACAGTCCCAATCATTTTACATTTGGTACTTTAAGTCATTCCATGTTGTCGATGACTGAGGAGTGGGATTCCTGTCCTTCAACCATTCTTTAGTTTTCTTTACCGTTTATTAGGTAGAACTAATACCGATGAAGCCCTAAAGTACGTTGGACAAAATAGCTTCACTCCGGAACAGGGAGGCCGGAATGGTGTTCCGAAGATTCTAATTGTTTTGACAGACGGGAACTCAGCATCACCTACCAGGACTGCTTCTGAAGCCAAGATTTTACACCTGGCTGGTATTAAGGTAAGCATACAGAGCGCAATACTCTGGGTACCAGACACGTTTTGCTACCATTGAGAGTTTTCCTAAAACGAGTAAAATATAAATATTTTTATACGATTGGCTGATTGACTTAGAGATTTGGAAAAGCAATATCCATGTATTAATTTTTTTCCACATTACGGTTTCATGTTTCATAAGCCAATCTTATTTTACGACATTACACAATCATGTGTAATATCATCCCGTGACACAACAAATGACATCATGACCTAAAGTGAGGCAAAGGTTTGATGTCCGAGTCATCCGAATCTACTTCAAATTCATTTTGCGCAGTTCATCGTTTGTTATTTGTAACTGCTTAAGTGATTATCATTGTGTGATAAACTGAATATTAGTTTTTTTGCCCCATTTCGAATGAAATGGTATGAAAATCATTGAATAATTTTCTTGTTTCGTTCGCCAAGGGCCGAGAGAAAAAAGTGAGCTCTCTGGTAAGAGCATCTAAAATCACTTTTCTATGTTGGATAAAGACTGGTCTCATTGCTGAAGCTAATTAAGTAATCGGCATTCAAACTGAAAATGCTAGTTCACGGTATGTAAAGAGAACATAAATTGAATTAATATATATTTGTGAATATACTCTATTCCTGTAACACTATTAATTACTTTTATTTCTTTTCTTTCAAATATGTTCTAGGTAATCTCTGTAGGGATAGGTCACGACGTGTCGCTGAGTGAGCTTCGGAACATAGCGACGGACAACGCACATGCTTTCTCCGTGGGGTCATTTGATGCCCTCAGTACCATTGTCTCAGAACTTCAACAGACGGCATGTAAGACCTCCAATGAATCTTTTGATTTTTAGATTAGGTCAAGACCGTGCTCTGAAATATTTTCAGCACAACTTTCTCTGGATATAATTTCGTTCCTTTTTTAACCTCCGCTCAAATTGTCAAATAACGCGAAAGAAAAGAAAAACCCTCCACCGGCTCTAAAGCCTAATCTGCCCTACCAAAACGTCTTATCCACACTACAGTCAGAGAATACACCTAGAGGGATAACATTTATACAGCAGCAGATACTACAAAACCTCTGTGTATCTTCTTTATATGTATTGTCATGCATTGTCCGACTATAGCACAGTACCTAATTTGTCTCAAGACAGCATTACCATTAAGCATACTCCAAACACTTAATTATTACAAAATTTATAAAACAATTCAGTTATTGAGGGTTTATGTTTGTAATTTATCTTTATTGAGTAGCAAAAACAAAAATCCTTGGAACAGTGAAGTAACTTACAATAAAAATAATTGTTCATTGCTACTATGGGAGGAGTTTATCGTTTAAAATTGAATTATGTTTCATTTCACATCGAAGAATATCTAAAATAAATAAGTACAAGTAAATGGTTGTATAACTGAAACTATTTTTTTTACAAAGGAGAACAGTGTATTGGTGTTTACAATACACAATTAAAATTAGATTGAATTCAAGACTTTGGGGAGCAGTAAACCTCTCGAGGAGTAGCAAACCATTTCAATAGAAATAATCAACTTATATTGAATTTCTCGTGTGCTGGCTTCTTTGCTCAGGTACGAGTGAAAAAATAGGTAAGTCTCTCTCTGTCTCTGTTTCTCTCTCTCTCTCTCTCTTTCTGTCTTTCTCTCTCTCTCTCTCTCTCTGTGCATGGATAATTTATAACAACTTTGATGTAAAACATCACAATTACTCTCATTATACTCATGTTGTAATATCTGTTATTATGCTATGTTATTTATATTCTAATCTTCTCGTATTAATATACTCACACAATACTCTCTCTCTCTCTCTCTCTCTCTCTCTCACACACACACATATATATATATATATATATATATATATATATATATATATATATATAGAGAGAGAGAGAGAGAGAGAGACAGAGAGACAGAGAGAGAGACAGAGAGAGGATATTTTCTTTCCCTACCTTAATACCGGATACATTTCATCGTGTGGTACAAAGTACAAAACAAAATACCTGATATTTTTAAATTGTAATTTTTTCTACCTCACGATGAAGTATATCCGGCATTTACACAGAACAAGAAAATTTTGTTTTTATTATATACCAAGCTTGCTTCTAAATTGAAGCTTAAAAGATGTGTTTTTGCATACAGCTGGCATATTTTAAATTACCCAGTTCTTGCAAATGCACGATATGCCAATGGCTAGCTTTTTAAAAATAAACTGACTGGCTACAGCTTACGCAAGGTGCGGATTAAACATTTTTGCGACTCGCTCTGGCGGCGGTCTAAAAGCATCTGCGGCAGATTCAGTTGTTAAGGTATTACAACTTTTTCTAACCAATCGAGTAGCATATTCTGACCGACTGTATATCCAAAAACAGGTCCCTTGTTACAAAAATCGTGTTTTGCCTTAGATTTAAGACACGCAGTACAACATATTTCTGCGGATACGCAAGTTAAGATTTTTCTGGTAAAGTTGTCTGTTTCTTTTGTTTTGTTTCTTTTAAACCACACATCTAATGTCAATTCATTTATTGTGACACATCTGGTATATTTTTTCGCCAAGCTAAAGATTGATTGAAACATTTTGCCATCATTTAGTGAAATATTATTTCAAAAGAGAGGGAGAGAGAGAATTTAACATGGAGCGGTTGGGTGTATGTGTGTGTGTGTGTGTGTGTGAGAGAGAGAGAGAGAGAGAGAGAGAGGGAGGGAGAGGCAATCCATAAAATCAAAACATTCCATCTTTGTCGTGTTTGGTACATATCTTTATAGATTTGAACATACTGACTTATAACCAAAGGTGTATGCAGGTCGCCCCTCCTGTATCTGCAATAACCTGCGGAAAAAACACATAAGATCTTCTCTCATCGAATATCGTTTGGCACGTTGTTCCGGATCTTGGGAACAGCAAACCTGAAAGAAGCCTTCCCATACCTTTCTGTTCTCATCCTAGGTAGATCAAAAGTATAGCCGGACCTAAAACTATAATTTTAACAAGGTTTGAGAGATATCTGTTTGCCATGCCATATACGAATTTATAAAATTCTAAGGCCACTGTTCGAAGTGGTTTTAAATGGAAGGATGGTAATCCTGTCCTTGCAAGCAATTCATCATATAAGCTAATGTAGTCCTCATGTATGAAACATAGAGTTCTTAGTTATATTTTTTCTAACTTAAGAGTATTCTCCTTATTACAAAAATGACACGCTGCGAAGACAATAGTTAAAGGTAGAAAGAATAAACAAGTGAAATATATCAAATATAACGTTTATTAAAGTTAGGTGCCTACCAGTGAGGTTTAATACATTCGGCTGTCTTTCCTACATATTTCACTTTATATGATTATCACATTTGAGAAGCAAATATATGCCAACCCCAAGCAACCGGACACTGTCGTGACAGTCGATCTGCTTGCCCCAAACGGAGAAATATAATCAGCTCTCGTGCATTTGCTGTCTAATGCAGATGGTCTGAAACTTATCCGCGTTGGCCTTCTTCTCGTTATGGGCAAACAGTCGACCAGGGCTTCACTTTCCCGCCGCAACACGTCCTTAACGTAAGTAATTTATACGTGCACACAAGACAGAGTATTATAATCTGCATAGTTGTACAGAGTTGAGTGTGTGACACAGAAAAATGTATCATTTATGAATATATAGTAAAGGCCCTAGAAAAGATCCTTGGGAAACTCCTTTTAATATGTCTAGCCAGTCGCTCTTAAAGGTACCGAATTTTACATGCTGTTTTCGGTGTGAAAGCTAGTTTGAAATTAGATTACAGGCTTTTTTTTTACCTACACCATAAGCCTCAATCTTTGGAATTAACAGCACATGGGGCAGGCAATCAAATGCCTTGTATAGATCCAAAAAGATTGCAACCGCGCACTTGTTTTCATCAAGAGCGTGGCGCCAATCATCAAGGAGAGGAAGTAAAAGTAGTGTAACACACATATTCATGTCGAAAAGCATATAAATATAGAGGGAATATATTTTTTTTTAAATGCTTATATTCATTTCCTGTGCAATTTGTTTTCACATATTTTTGTATGAAAGAAATAATGCTTACACATGTAAACGTTTCTTTAGACAAAAGGGTCCTTTGTCTTATATATAGGAGTGAATTATGCTTCCTTAAGACGGTTTGTAAGAATAACAAGGAAGGAAGTAATGTTAATCAGTTTTGCTATGAGTCCTGACAATTCAGGTTAACCATATTTTGGCAATTTTACAGGAATATTGTCGACTCCAGCTGCTTTTTCAGAACGACAATAAGGCTTGATTAGAATTCTAGTAGATCTTGTATGTTTACTATAATTACTTCTATGCTACAATGGTGTAAATTTTAATTCAAATTGATTCAATGTATGTTGCTGCATTTACAAAGAAACCATTGAAAATTGAGCATGCATACATTTTTTCAGGTTTTTTTTTTTTTTTTTTTTGTGGCTACATTTCATCAAGAAAGTTGTGTGACCGAAAACCTGTGATAGTGGGACAGAAGTCTTTTGATTTCGTGCCCCAGGAACCGACATATGGGCTACCAAAAATTTAGTCCTCCAAAGCATCTACCGTACAGTGCATGGAGTAAAGATAAAGCGTTTCCAAAATTAAAGATGATATTTAGGAAAAAGGAACATAGTCAAAATAGTTGATGGGTTTCTATTCTTTTTGATTCAAGCCGCCTTGTCTGAGAGTTCTGAGGCGGCAAATCCGATCAGTTTCCTTTGCTCTTCTGGTTTCGAGGTTTAAGTTTTGTTTGTGGTCTATCACGCCAGACGCTATACTAGCCTCATTGAAATGGTCGTCAGGCGAAGAAAAGTGTTCTGCAACAGAGCTTCTGGTAACGTTTTTAGCTTGCCAATTGGATCTATGTAGATTAATCCAGCTTTTAGATTTTCGATATCTCCCACATACTGAATTTAACCAACTTTGCATGTTACTAAATATATCGCGTTTTGTGTTTGTATGTGAGGGTGCTGTGAACACCGAGTTTTTCGCCCTTTACTGTGCTCGAGAAATTGCTAGATTCGATCATGTGTTGATATGTCTTGCATTCCCCCCCCCCCCACGCGTTTCGGAGGATCCATTTGTAGTTTGGTTTGTGAGGGGATTAAGTTGTCCTCTGGTGAGGATGTCTCTTTGATTGTTTTGTCTTGGGTATGTTATGACTGGTTTATTTGGAAAACAAATTCTTAGGGTTTTGGATGACTGAACGTTAGCCCAGTGTTGTGTGACGATTATGTCTGCTGGATGTCAATGTGGATAGAAAGTTATGACGAATAGTATCTTTTTAATATTTGCCTTTGTTTTGTGCTGTAAACGGTCGTCCGGATTTTTCACTTTCGCCCTTTCTATGGCATCATCCACAATTTGTTTTCATAGTTTCGATTACGTATACATGTTACGGAAATTCTTTGGATCGCTTACTGAATGTCTCTTCATCAGACCCTGAGTTCCTAGCTAAAGGGAATATTTTGAGTTGCAGCTGGATGGAAGCAAGTATTGATGTATTAATAAAATCGTATGGCTTTCTGTTTCTTATTGTCAGTTGATTTCAATATAGTAAATGAAACGTAGCTACTGGAGTGGATCGTAAGGCTCAGAGGCAAAGTGTCTCCTTTCCAGCTTGCTTATGACAATACCTGCATATGACGGGTCTATTATATATATATATATATATATATATATATATATATATATATATATATATATATATATATATATATATATATTGTTACGACCCTATGGCTCGAACATACGTAACAAATAGAAAGTGAAACCAACAATGTTTGTAAAATCAAACAAACAATTTATTTTAAATAATTAATGTGAAAATCAAAATACACTTACAGTTTCGTCTATTATTATCCAAATAATCCAACAATAATTAGTGTCCTAATCACAAGTCCTGTATATATATAAACTATAAAATGTTCCAAATGAATGAATGTTCCAAGTTAAAGAATGTTCCAAAGGAATCTTCGTAATGAACGAATGTTCCGAAAGATTGAGTCTTCGTAATAAACGAATGTTCTAAATGAATGCGTCTTCGTAATGAACGAATGTTCCGAATAGATGATGGTTCCGAATGAATGAGTCTTGACTGTCATGATGTTCGAACGATAATATAATCCAGATCATCTTTAAGAAATTCGGAGGCATCCGAAGAAGTCCTAAATATAACTCCAGGTTGCTCTGCTGAATGGTCCAATAGATAATTCCTTTCGAATTATCTATACATCAGCATTACAGCAGCACGGCTATTATTTCAAATGGTCTAATAATTCCAAAAAGCTGATCATAAAAAACAGTTCTTTTCAACTCAAGATCTAAAATGGAATGAAATTAATTCGTATTTCTAGGTCTTTTATACAACTTGCAAATGGCACATTTCACAACAGGAAACGTGTCATATTATGACCCAGAATGCAATAATAAATGCGTCTATTAATGAAAATGTACCCCAGATACAGTAAACAACTCTGACCTGGAACAAAAGGTCAGTAAACATGTTGTTATTTTGATTTAATAGTACAACTAAACCCAGCTTAAATATGACTCACTATTTGACACAACTTTAAAGTAGAGTCATAGGCCAAAAGTTTAAGCACATTATAGATTCCATATACATAATTCCGTAACAATATATATATATATATATATATATATATATATATATATATATATATACCGTTTTTATCTGTACATGGCGCTGAACCCTTGATTTAAATGTTCTTGGCGTTTAACTTCAAAATATAACACCTAATATGTCACTTTGTTAGAACCTTCAATGAACATGAGTTTGATTGTTGGTGCCATGAAAGTCATCGGTTTTCTTGATAAAGGAAGACCGATTTACTATATTATTCAAATGTTCTGATGGATCGCTAGATTTTATATAGTGACTGAAGTCGAGAAAAGGTGATGAAATGTTACATATCCAATTTTGTTCTATTTGTGACAGAGTGTGACAATAATGTTGCTGACATCGTTTTCCTCCTGGATGCCTCTAGTAGTGAAGGCTCGGAAAATTTTCAGAAGCAGCTTGATTTCGTGTCCGACATCACAAAGCAGTTGGCCATAGGTCCCAACAACGTCCAGATCAGTGTGGTTACGTTCTCTGAATACCCATACAATAAGTTTTTCCTCAACACATACAGCAACGCACAAGACATTCTTCAGGTTTGATGCACATTATAAACGCAAAGATTCTAATTGATCTAACTCATTGGATATGATGCATGCGCATCTCTTTATGTGCGGCGCTTTGATTTGTCTTATTCGTAAGGTATCGAAATGTCTGACACGCCTATTTGATCTAATTACATGGATTGGTCAAATGAAATTCCAGGGCTATTGGTCAGTTGTTACCTGTTGTATAATATATTATACATTAGGTTAAAACGGAGACAAGATCAGTACGTTACATTTATTGCAAAATACATTTCTGATGTGATGGACTCTTTGTGATCTCTGTATTGCAACAACAGAACCGGCTTTGTCACAATTCTAAATGCCCATTCCAGTGAGAGGCGAGAGTAGCCCTAATTGACACATTTTCTTGTGGCTTTAGGCCAAACCTAACCATTTGTATGCTCCCACTACTTTCAGCGGTGCATCTTTATGTTGGACAAACGTATCGTCCTGAGAAGCTTGTTAATAAGACACAAAAGCCACTCAACATAGAAAAGTGCAATTTGGCGGGCATATTTGTAATCATATATAGATAACCTGATTATATGTTTTCAAAAAATGTTTAATACATATTTGAACTTGCTGGACTTAAACTTATTTGACTAAACCTTGTTAGCAAGATTGAGAAAAACACATGAGATAAACAAATTACATTTTGTAGACATATTTGTATTTTATGTAGATGACCGGATTAGTTTTAAGCCATTATAAAAATTATTTATTATTTTCACATATTTTGTATCGTTTTCGACTTGGACGTTTATGACAAAAACGTTTTAGCCCAATTAAACAACAACCACTTGAGGTAGACAAATAAGAAATTTGATAGGCATATCTGTATTGATATATAAATAATCTGATTAGATTTTCATGAAATTGCATGAACTTAACAATGTTGTCCACATTTTGGAACTTTTGTTATGAAAACTTTGTTCACAAGGTTTAGCAAACACTATTTGAGGTGGACAAATGAAATTTGGTACGCATGGTTTTGTGCATATGTTTACGACCTGAGTCGATTTGTATGCCCTTACTGCTTGCAGCAGGGGCACCTTGATTTGGTCCTGTCAGTTCGTACGTTCGTACTTCCGGTGAAGCTTATTAGAAAAAGACAAGGCCATTACAGCAATTTGTCTAAACTTATTTTTCAACTTTTGAGACATAAACCTTTTTGAAAATCATTGTTTGCACGATTAAGCAAACACTAATTGAAGTTAACAAATACAATTTGGTAGGTATATTTATATTTATCTGTAGATGACTAGATCCAGTAGACTTTAAGGATATTGCAGCAATGTTTAAATTTTTGCACATGTTTGAACTTGTTGGACTTTGACTTATTGGTCTAGAGTGGGTACATACGTGTTTTACAAACATATGTAGTTCTTCACGTTTTAGTGAGAGAGACGGAATTTTATTAGAATCGGCGCTGTTTAAATATACAAGAGAATGCTAGATAATACAAAAATGCATAAAGCATAAACGTTGTTTTGTCTGACGACAGGCCATTAAGAACATCACATACGATCAAGGGAGCACAAATACCGGGGATGCCCTTAAGTTCATCAGAGAGAACAGTTTTCTGCCGATGAACGGCGGAAGGGACCCCGAGCCACAGCTGGTCATCGTGTTGACGGATGGAAACTCCCAGGATCAGGCTCATACAGCTGCAGAGGCCAAGCTTCTCCATGATAAGGAAGTCAAGGTAGATCAGATCGCTCTTAATATCTTGGGGTCTTTCCGCTAGCAAAAAGACCTCTCAAATGCATTACAGTGGATAAATATGTTCAATTTTCGTACGTTCACAGGAAGTCCATTCATTCACTCGCGGAACCACTGCTTGTAGTGTCTTTGTACTACAATTAAAATACCTTATTACAAATAAACATGATGCTGACATAGGATTCAGATCATAAAATATGCACGCGCTACCACGTGATTTCTTCATTGTGGGTTAAGCTGACCGACATAATTATTGATTTTCCCTGGACATGACTCATGTAAACATGTTGAAGTACATTTTACTTTACAAATAGCGTAGGCTACTGAACTAAGGAATTATAATACAATGATTATAAACCCAAATGAAAACTTTTATAATTTAAAGATAATACATAATGCCGTAACAATACAAACTCCCATATTTAAAGACAAAATATATTGATTGCAACTCCAAAGTGAGAGTGAGACGTCTTGTTTTATTTCGTATAAAAGAATCTTCCCTTTGCAAACCCATTAAATATGAAGAATCCTGGGGGACTAAAGTAAGCTTCAATGTTTTGTCAGGAAGCTGTCCACTTTACGGACGGCTTCCTGATAGATGATTCTGGAAGTCAATCAGAGTTCTTGATATCTGCGTTCATCTCAGTAAGTAGGTGGTCTCATGTTTTAGGGATTCCGCCCAACAAAAACAAGGTTTTTTGACCGTGTATCAGAAAAGATGCACATAAATAACCAATGTCTATGCCTACAAGTATATAATAGGTCAGCTAGACACCAACGTACGCATATTATCAATAAAGCATTATCTTCGGCACGCAAATGTAGTGTCCACAAATCATTTATCATGGGTAAATCGTTCGAAAACGCTTAGCTTGTATTTGTTAGATAAACGTTTTAAGATTCCTCCAAATCATTTGTCATAGAGGACATTTACTTGTTTCAAAGAGAGATTGACTTCATATGGGTGGTGTCCTTGATGAATCTTAAGATTTAATTTAAATTCTCTCGCAAGATAAAGAAAGAATTCGGAGTTTGCTTAATGTAAATAAAATACCTTCGCTGCAAGTTTTCAAAACCGCTTTTCAGTAATGGCTGTGTGTGTTTATCTTTTTAAATCGGCTTTCTTCGATTCTTGGGCAGAATGCACGCGAATATCATATATTCATCCCACGATGACAAAACGTGTATGTTTTAACTGTCGTTTATCACAGAGACTATTTTGTACGAGCATCATCTAAAGAAACATTGCGAACTAACTTTGCTCGGAGACGAAATATCAAAAGCGGAGCTTTATTTTAAAAGGTGAATTACTTCTAAACATTGTTTAAAGTGGAAATTATTTACGACAAATCCATCATTTATTTACGGAACCATGTTCACGTCTACGTCTCCTACCTTGTAGGTAATCTCAATAGGAATCGGAAACAATATCGGAATAAAGGAATTACAGAGCATCGCCACTGACAGCCGGTACGTGTACAACGTAACAAACTTTGACGCCCTACGTTCACTACAACAGGAGGTACTAGGGCAAGCATGTAAGTGTCAACTCTGTATTCAAATAAAGTGACACAAGTCTTTTTTATTTTTAGACAGTTTTTTCTCTAATGTTTCGCTTTTTTTGGTAATCTCTGTCTGTAGGTTGTATGTATATATGTATGTGTGCGTATGCATGTCTGTCTGCATGTATGTATGTATGTATGTATGTATCGTGTATAAGCACATCGTTTAATGTATTCTAACAGAATACATTTATTGTGCAGATATTTAATTTATCTTTTATTTAGAAACATTCTTTGCGCAAAATAACAATATATTTGGACGTTTCTTGTCCATAGAGCAAAAGCCAGTGATAGCTGTCGATTAGTTCTAGGAACATAGAGGTTAAAATGGTAATGACAGTTATTCAATTTTACTGCAGTCACGTAGCCGCAGTCGTGTGACATTAATACTCATTAGAAACAATACCATTACGAGGTTGTAGGAAGAAAAGTTACAATTGTTGTGTGAAATCAATCTATTGATCCCCTTTCTCTTGTATGTACTAAACGTAAACAAATTTTAGAAAAAAGACAGAATATTTTAAATATTTGCATTTGCGTTTATTTATCATATTTTTTTTAAAACGTATTTCATTCTATAAGCCTCTTTACATTAAAGGCTGGTATTTTCCGTTATTCTTTAGTTAATTTAAACATTTTATTTGTCCAGAATGACGCAGGGGTTCGGCCATAAGTTCTTCCAACTAAGTGTTGGCTTTTCCCTTACATATAGGGAACATGAAACACAAAACACAAAACATGGCGGCAAACTTCGTCATAATAGAGAGAGAGAGAAATATACATTAAAATAGAATTATGTTGTCTCGATCTGTGTGATGTTGATTACTTTTGTTTACCGTTGAATAGTTTGGAATACTAAATAAAATGAGTGAACTATCCTGAACACGTTACGATTTTGACTGACTGGTATATTAGTGGTGTACTAGTGGCGAGTTGGAGTGCAGTCACTATTATTTTTGGACTGATTTTTCGGTTTCTAAGTCTAATAGAAAAACGACTAAATCACAAAATTCAAAAGATGTGGGAACAGAGCTTCGTTTCATTTAGCTGTGGCACGAAACACAATTTAACTGTAAATGACTCGATTACTACTCTAAATAAAAAAATGACTCAAATACAGTAGCGACCCCTCAAGAAGCCGCTATTTGGATACTACCACAAATCATTGTCGGAAACAACAGCTTCGCTAAAAATTCATGGAAAAAAGGGACGGTAGCCATAATGCTACACATCAACGTTGATGGTAGAGTAAATAACCCCATTACAAAAATAACCAAACTAATAACAACTGCGCTTGATATTCAACGATTTACTGAACAAACAAGACGAACAACAGCACTAGAAATTCGATGGTAGAATGTATAGTTGGCAACAGACCTCTCTTTCAAATAAAAACAAATAAAAATATCCTTATGGCACAACTTCATCAGGCAACAAGCTACTGCTCATAAAGTAATCTGTAGTCATTTCAGACAAACGTACTGGTACAATTAGCTTCAACAATTACTCAAAGGTTAGTTTAAATCTTAAAATTTTGTTCAACAACATAATGTATGACACAATGAAATCTATACTAAAACATGAAGGTTTAAAGGTAACTCCCTAAGCTTTATGAGTAAAGCAATGTAATAGAAAATATGTCGGAACAGTAGTGCAGTGTATAATTGAAAAAAGACCATTCTTAATCCATCGCAAGGCTCACGAATGATAAATCAGTTTTAAATGTTGACCAAACCATATCAAACTCTTCACCTATTTTGGTTCATTTGTCTATAGAAATATATTATCGTTTTCAGATATCAACTATTTACTTTGATATTAATGATCTGCTTTCATGTATGTATTGCTTGGTGCACCTTACAATCGGTCTTTGATGTTTTTCGTTAACAGGCTCCTTATATTTTTTCTTTTTTTCTTTTTTCCTCAAGTTGGTCTATTTCATCAAATGTTTTTTAATGCACTGCGTAGCATTTCACAACCGGTGCTTGTAAAAAGATGTTTTTTCGTTGAGATGTATAAAAAGTGTGTGTCACTAACGAATTCAGCTAACTCAGACATTTTCAATTCGATTTGTTATTTATTGTAGAAGATTCATTTGATTTTCAATTTCACTAATTATTCTATTCGCTTTTTCTTCGCTACTCTAAAACAAGCGTGGATTAAATGTACATCTTCCACTGTTATAAGATAGCTGCTCAGCTACAGTTTCTTCATTTGTGGTCATTTTACTCCTCTAACTGGTTGTTTCTTAATCTAAATGTTGCTGAAATCCTTCAGTGTTAGCTGTACTAACAAGGTGTTTCGTACATCAGAATTTAAAACTCCTAATGTAGGATTTGTTTTTACTTCTGCTTTTATGTGTCTCCGTTTATATCTAAATGGCGATTGGAATCTGTACTCTTCAATGGTTTTGTAGTAAGTCTTTACAGAAACATCTGCATTTTTACAAGCATTTCGTACGATTCTGTCCTTTTCAAGATCTGAGAATAGCTGTAACACCAAAGATAGTTATTCATCAATTTGAAGGAGTCAAATCGCTGAAAGGATGACTGTGTACTTTACTCAACTTCAGTTCCAACTACACGCAACCCTTTAGGATTTTATAGTGTGCCACATATTTGTTTTGTTTTTCAATTTACATAATACTTTTGTAACAGATGGTTGTTTCGCCTACTTGTATTCTATAAATTTGCTTCGAAGTTTAGATAGATCATTTTCATTTGCAACAAGTTTTTCAGGTGCTAGTGGGTTGTCTTTGAAATGATCATGCATTTCTCTAGAAATCTTTAAATTACACTCACTAAATCTCTGAATTACACTCTCAATGATAGGTAGTATTTCAAGTTCTACACCAGATAGTTTAAAATTTGCGTGATGGGCAAGACCCAGAGCATTGTAATAATGTGCAGAATCTAGCTTGTAATTTCTTATGCAGACATTGTAGACGTAATAGTCACGCAGTTTGTTTCGTGTTATTTTTCTTTCAGAAATGTGACAAATGTTAGTTGAATCGAAATGTTTTTGTTTTTCTTCTTCACTGCAGATCATAGAGTTTGCGTTCTTTGATCTCAGTTCATTGTATAAGGTTTTGGTAACTTCACCTATTTTTAAAAAGTTTATTTATTTTTAAAACTTTACACAAGCTGTTTCGCTGTAAACGATTGGTATGTACTCTTTGTGAATTGATTTTGGGTACATACAAAATCTCGAAAGTTTGTGCCTAGTAGTTCTTTCAATCCAGCTTCCAGATGATATTCATTTGTGTGTTTCTTCAACAGTTTTAGCCAGACCACTTTCAAAATCACAATAAACATCATACAGAAGAAGAACGTCAAAAGCTGCTTATGAACATTTTTGAACTTAACTATTGAGGCATCGTAAGGCAATATATCAAGCGTTTTGCCTACTTTGTGATATAACTATTTGTGTTCATTACATTTTTCTGCTGTCTGAGTTATGCGATCATCAAACACAGCGTTCAGTATATTATCGATTTCAAGTTTTTTCATGATTGACTTGATAAGTCGAATTTGATAAGTTGATAAGTCGAATTTGTTTTTCTTTTTTCTCAGTCTATTCCACCAAAAGCATCTTTCTAAGCCTGACTTTGACTTTACAGAATTAAATACCTTTGTGCTTTACTTTTCATGCGGTAGTATATGATACAAAACATAGATGTCTTGGACGTTACTTTTAATGGATTTGTAATGAATGACCGTTTTCTTAGTAGTCGATTTTTCCTTAATATGTATTTGCTTGGATCTTTGGACGTGTTGAGCAACACTTTGCAATCTTCTTTTGGCTTTCCTTACTTCAATTTCTTCTTCTAGCAATTTTTGTTACCGTACTTTTCATACTTGTCATCTCTTCTTGATGTCGCCTTCAGACTCATGTTGTCTTTTCAACAGTACTTGTTCTTTTAGAACACATCTAATTTTGAGATGGTACTGGGCTCTAGTTACCGTTCTATCACTTTCAAATATCATTTGTATACTCGAACTTTTATTATTGCTGTTTCGTATCCGACATTTTATAATTGGAAGCTTTCAATAATTTTCTGCTATGATTATTCAATTGTGAAGACTTGTTCTCCATAACCTTTTATTTAAAAAGCAAAATGTTGACAGGATTTGTCTACAGGAATTATTCGATTCTTTGCTGATATTTTCAACCAGTAATAAAAAAACTTACAATTTTAATATACTGGTAGATATCAATGTACATCAGTGTTAAAATTTCAGTCATAATAGTGTTGTGTATGTTAGACGATAGATGTGGACTCGTATAGCGAATAGGTAGGATTGCAAAACATTCAAAAATTGTATTTGTTTTTGTTTTTCTTCTTTTTTTAAAAAATACTAATTCTTAATATTATATGTAGGATTTTATCTGTTTTCATGTTTTTTTTTTTACAACGGATCTAGCCGTCATTCATTTTCTTTAATTCATCAGAATATTTCAGCTTGTTACATTTCTTGCACTGAATTTGTATCAAGTCACAGAATATTTTTTTACACCATAGAACACCAAAAAAACCAACAAATAAAAAACCCAAAGAAACATTCGCTGACATCTTGAGTGATATATTTATTGTACTAGAAATTATTTAAGAATTTGTTTCTAATAAATAAAACTTACCTGTAACGTACAAACTATATCATAAGTTATTGCTATTTAGTAACAAAAGTAACAGTATGTGAAATTAGTATGTCACATTTACGCTGCCGGACAAAAGAGAATGTAACTTTGTTGGAAGGTTGTTCCATTTGATAGTAGTTTCAAGGAGGCAAAAACTGTATAATTGTATCAAAGAAAATTAAGTATTGTTAATTATTGCTCGAACATATGGGGGGGGGGGGGGGTAATGATTATTTTGAAAACCTATTTTAGCTTTGTCGCACATAGACAAGTTCCTAGGCAGAAGATTACTATATTCGCTATGATCTATGTTATCTTTTCAGGTAAAGTCGAGTCTGGTAAGTACAACACAATATCGTTATATTCATTGTTTTCAAGTTATGCTTCTTCCAAACATGATTTGCACAGACTTGAAATACTTTTATGCCAGAACACTTTATGCCAAAGTTTGTCTCAAATTCTGTTAGCGGCTTTTAAGAAGAAATCGTTTAACGTGTGTATGTGTGTGTGTGTGTGTACTTTTAATAACAGCAGTCACAGCGGATCTACATCATTTGTGGAAACTTGAAAGACGTTTATGCCAGGACGCTTTCTGTCAAATGGGCTCAAAGTCTTTGAATGTTTTTTTTGTAAAAGTTGTGTCACATTGTTGATTGCAGTCAAATATGGATAATGAACGACGATAGAGATTTTAGCACTTTATAAGGACATGAAGTTAAATTTCGAACATTATTCTAATATACCAACTGTTCAATTGTCGATAAAATACTACTGATTTATAGTGCATATGTTTTGGAAACAAAAATAAGCATGTATTACTGCAGGTTGTGGAGGGCAATCTGACATTGTCTTTATCCTGGATTCCTCGTCCAGCGAAGGGGCTGCCAATTTCCACAAAATGCTGGACTTTGTAACGGACTTCGTCAACCAGTTCACTATAGGACCTAATGATGTCCAGTTTGGACTGGTTACCTTTTCAACCTATGCCAAGAACGAGTTCTATCTCAACTCGTAAGTGCGTTTTGTATGTGCATGATCTGAACATACTTTCTTTCCAATATATAGTATTGAATTAAAAGACGGACGCGGTCAGTGGTGTAAAGTGGGCGGAAAGGAATTGTGGGTTTAACTACTACAAACAGCATACATTTATATGAGTGCCCTTTGACGTGAATGTTTTCTTGCTTAGTCGGTGGAATATTTAATGAAACTTTCGTGATAATAATGACATTTTAAATAACTAAAAGGGGACTGAAGTGTTACTTTTGTCAGTTGTTTTACTGATAAATTGGTCAGAGATAAGCAGAGTGATACACGTGGCTACCATTACGGTGCAAGTCGATTCGCGGGATTTGGTGCATGGCAGCTATGGCCATTTTGGTGTTATTACAAACAAGTAAATAAATGAAGTTTAATAACTGTTGTATTTGGTTAATCTCTGCTCCATATCATAATATAAAATCTCAGATTCGTACAACGGAGCGAAACATCAGATGATCAGGAGCGCACAGAGTATGACTTATTAAGTATTTGTGTCACTCAGATGCCACTGGTGATAGTCTCGTAAAAGTTGGCACAAAGAATTATTAAGCGGATTTGGGCAGGTTCGCTTCCGGTTAATGCTTCTAAACATTTTTAATGCGAAGTTTTAATTGTGTATGTATTAAACTGTTTTTGGTTTTTAAAGTAGTTTCAGTGATATTTGTAACGTATTTTTTTAGTGATATTTGTAACAAATTATCATATACAATAGGAATTATTATTCCTCACACAGAAATAATTATGATTGCACTGTGTGATGTTTTAATACATGCTAAATTCTTCTTGCGTGTAAGAAGATAAGTGACTCCTGAATCCAAATGTATGTAATTTAGTTTGTGTTCATTGTATAATGATAACTGTCCTTTAACTGCATCCTGTAGCATAAACACGATTTCATCGAGTATTTAAATATGGCAATTTAGTGCTGTATATTTTACTTTTTATTAACTTTCATATATTAATTTCTACTTTTGCCTGCCAGCAAACGTGTTGCATCTACTCTTCTCAGATTCATATCAAATACAGACATTGTATATTACTACAGAGTCTTCAGGCTTACACAGTGATTTTCCACCCTCGTAATTTTCATAGCAGGGGTTGATACATTTTCTGAACAAGTCCCGTAGGAAGTTTGCAATTACTGGCATGTGTCAACCTCCTAGAAAGGTTAGTAAGTTATTGACCCAGTAAAGAATGGATTTGAATGGGATAAACAAGAAAATTAAAGTAGAATAAATTGCATTTCAATATGATCGAGTGTAACTAATATAGCATGACCTATTTGTGTGTTATCTTTCACCATTCTTTTCTTTTTAGAATTTGTCCGTCATTGTGTACGTATTTCGTCGCTTGATCTGGACTTCGAACGGCCCGCGGTCCTGGTGTTCCAGAGAGGTCGTTCAAATTCCAGATCAGCCTCCGCCTTGGTAAAAACTGTATACATAGTAAAGACGCGAAATTTCCAGCAAAATGTGTAAATCTGGTTGCTTTTGCAAATTCACAGCGACAATTGTATTCTGTGAATTTCTTAAAATATGTCGGAGGAGTATCGAGTAAATTTATGTTTTCCACTTCTTGTGAGTGGACAAAAATATGTTGGAGGAACACAAATGCGACTTTATAAAATAGCTGTAAAACTGTCAAAGACTGTTAAAAGACATAAATTCAGTAATATCTCCAAAAAGCAGTCTGATTTGCTTTGTAGCAATGTTTCTTACCCCAAGAATTTTTTAATTTGTGCATTTTTCCCAATTAAAATGTGGTGATTCTGTTCCTGTTGAAAACCATCAGAATACAAGTAAAACAAAACACTTGTTAGTCAACAACCTTCGCATTTAATAAAGCAAAAAATTAAAGAATCATGCAGTTTATACACTGCAAAGCATTAGAGTTTCATAATGCTCGTTTGCACATATTGCATATGGAAAATTTACGCGTGATTTGATTTTCACTATTTACGTGACATGCTCACAAATCGCAAAATTTATCTCGCCGAATGGAATAAAATAAAAATTTGCGAAATAGCAAAAATTTAAAATGCTACCTGAGAACAAAATCGTGAAAATTTAGCAACTCAGAAATTCTCTTATGTTTGGGGTATAAAACATGACTAACTGTATTACTGTTTCAGGCATTTATCGCTAAAACTGGAGGAAAATGTTGGAAATGTCGCCACAAAACTATGAACTAATGGATGAAAACTGACATGATACGAAATAGCTAATGGAATTGTTCGGGTCAGGAAGACGACAGATGTCCCACTGACTCAAGTTCATAACTGTCTAGGCCTGTTATAGTTTGCATTACTTTAGAAACTTTTAAAAGAACTGATAATTAAACGTATTGTTTGAATTTGTTACTGTTTGAACATTCTTAGAATGCATCATGAAATTCGATTGCTTCTTAAGACACAAGCATTTAACACAGGAATTCCCCCCAGACAACTATACGCATGCAAGTGTGCCAAGGTACATGTCTTTCTAAAATCTTGTGATTATAAGGAAAACCCATGATGCTGCATTTAGAAATAAGAGAGTATATACAACACGTAGACGTGGAAAGTTATGTCTAGAAGCCAATGCTCCACATGAACGTTGAAGCGCATACACTGTCAAGTTTTTCATATTTATTTTACATTGCTGATCTGAGCGCTAAGCTTTTGATATCATTCTTTAATATCATTATCTATAGGTTGATGTTTCGTCCCACTTGTTTCCTTTTAATACTTTTCTGCACATTGTATTATCATTTCAATTGCATTTTACTGTATACGCTCTCTCCGTTGTTCTCAGATACTCTGATAAAGTGGATGTCCTTTCTGCGCTGCAGAACGTGACGTATGTTGGTGGCAATACGGCAACGTATGACGGACTTCAATATGCATACAGCTATCAGTTTACTTCTGAACATGGTGCAAGAGGTAACGCGACCCATATTGCCATAGTCATGACGGATGGTCAGTCCAGCAGCCTAAGTAGAACGATAACCGAGGCGCACCGATTACAGCAATCTGGAGTCAAAGTCATTAGTGTCGGAATCGGTACTAATCTCAACCAGTACGAGCTTGGAAATATCGCGTCCAACCGTAATGATGTCCACACCGTAGAGAGCTTTGATATTCTACACACTATACAAGAAGATCTGAAGAATACCGCTTGTGGAAGTATGTTAACACTTTTTAATTGCCCACGGCTACTTGTTCTCCAGGGGGAAACAAATGTTGATGGAAATACATTGTGAGGACATACTTGAGACATTACCGACACTCGCAGAAATTTCCTTGAACTACACATAATAATTTCTTTCTTCAATTTCAAAGTATATAGAATTTATTAAGTATAAGCTGTAATAATTCGTCGAGTATGTGTGTTTGTCATGTCTGGCATTCGTTTGTGGTACCTATAATGTTGCGTGGGGATGTGTAAAATACGAATTTTTCAAGTTTAGTACTATACATAACAGACATTTTGTAAAGTAATTAGTTTGCTTTGTGCCCTATAGAACATATGAAAAGCAAAACAAAACAGATTTATTGGGCAATAAAGTTTTTCAATCCCCACCCTTTTATCATTTTGAAAGAATATCTTTGAATCAGTATTTTTCCTCTTCCATTTTGAATAGTGGCATACTTGAAATAATATATCCCCTGAAATTGCAACAACATTAAAAATGATGCAGTTTTCCATAATAGCTACATGCCTTTACTTGCTACATTTATTTTATTTCTGGAGACTTGGTTGAACAAATATTTTTGTCGTATTTATCTTACTGCGACACAATGGCTACTATGAGTGTTGGGGGTTTTTTTGCAGTTAAAACTAAGTGAATTTTAGAAAAAATTCATCACATCCACACTTGCAGCATAATTTGAAAGTATAGGACTAGTATGTACTGTACAAAATTCATTCATTATACACCATTTTCAAATTGCTTGCGTATATTAGACTCTGTTTAATTTTTAAACCTCTTCGTTTCAGAAAAGCCAGAATCAACACCAAATCCAGGTAAGCACACATGCACACACATACACAGAGATATATACACACACAAAGACATATGCGTTATGGTGTTTTTTAACGGGGTAGTGGAAAAGCAACCCTTGTGAACGCAGTTGTAACACTGACCATATGTGTTTGATTAAGAAGAATGTTCTCTAATTGTTATTAAAATCTGTTGGTAATTTTATTTACCAAAAGATGCATTAATTTCACAAAACTTCCTTTTCATGACTCAATAACTATGGAAAGGAACGTGTCACAAACCTTAAAAGGATCAACGCTGTTACTAAGGTCTGAAATATTTTATGTTTCCTGCGATTAATGGTGCAATACTAATAATCATTATATTCCTTCAAGGAATATCGTCTCCAAAATATTCTCAAAACAATTAAATCAAAATTGTTAATGGAATGATAGTTTTAAATGAATATTCAAACTGATGGGATTTTGGCATTATGTCCGTTCGTACTGGCTTTACAGTTTGTTTTTATTTTATTTGAGAAGCTCCCTGTTGATCTACATGGATCTGTCTAAAACGAGATGGTAGTGGCAGAAATTACAATGGCAAAATCTCGAACATTTTGGATTTCTGACTGCTACATAGTCATTCAAGCCATTAATCACACCTGCTGACTTACTAGAAAATAAATTGAAGGAAACTTTCTAATCCGTAAAATAAACTTGTTATACAATTGTGTTCGTGTAACCATCTGCCTTCCTTCTTTTTTTTTTTCGAGCAACCGCACCTTGACAGCATTGCATTCTAATTCAGTGTCAAATACTAAAAGTAAACGAAGACGAAAAAGATGATGATGATGATGATGATGATGATGATGATAATGACAATAATTAATATTGAGAAACGATTAATCTTGCCTTGTTCTATGCTAACATTTTGTTCACTTACGCTACTTATAACACAACATTTGTGTGTGTGCTTTGTCTATTCAATTCTAATTCCCCAGAATGTGGAACCACACCTGCAGACATTGTGTTTGTCCTCGACTCCTCAAGAAGTGAAGGTGAAACTAATTTCAGGAAGCAGCTGGATTTCGTGCGGGACTTTGCCTACCAGTTCCAGATCGGTCCCCAGAACGTGCAAATCAGCGTGGTCACCTTTAGCAATCATGCCCGGGAGGAATTCCCTCTTAACAGATATGATAACGATACCACCCTCCTGTCCGCCATATCTCACATAACCTATCATAGCGGCAGTACACACACAGATGAGGCATTAGCGTACGTACGTCAGAACAGTTTTCAACCGTCCCACGGCGGTAGAGATAACGCAAAGGATATTGCTATCGTCATCACCGACGGACAGTCTACAGACCCCGCCAAAACCAAGGTACAGGCGGAGCTACTCAAGCACAGAAATGATACGAAAGTTATCGCCATCGGTATTGGGTCTAGCATAGTCCACAGCGAGTTGGAAACCATAGCAACGGATCACGCTCATGCTATAGCCATTGCTGACTTTAATGCACTACAGCAAATCAAATCTGAGCTCACCTATGCAGCGTGTCAAAGTGAGTAAGCTTGTATTATTTAATTGTTACTCCTCAGCTATGTATGTGATATTTATTTTCTATGTTAATATAGGATATCACCAATTCGACATTGCGGCATGAAGGACGAAATTTACAAGTTCCTAAAAAATATACAGATGATTCAAACACAAAGTGTGTGCCAAAAATCATCTTCCTTATAGAAGTAATAACCTTTTTCGTGAAATATTCTCACACCTTTATTAACAAGAAGGTCAGTGACTGCAAGTCGAGCCAACATTCAAAGCTTTGCTCTATACCTTGTGACTTTGACCCAAAGTCGAAAAGTAATCGAGTGCGTTGCAGACTGAATTGTGTTTTCACCCCAAAGTCAAGGGAGCAAGAGAAAATGTCCAAGTATGAACATATTCCATCAATGGGTGTAGGATACACAAGCTAATTAAAATCTCTAAGTAAAACCTTCATGTGAATCTTCTATGACTGTGACCCTGGCCTCAAGAGGCCAAAGAGGCAAGTTATTGTGTCGCAGAATGAATTGTTTGTCTTTGTATTGTAAAAACTTCGTTCTAAATGTGAACATAATCCATCAAGGGGGTTTGAAAATATGAGGAAACGAAGATCTTTGACCAATACCGTAACCAAGACCTTCTATAAACGTCAAACATGAGCGAATAAGTGTATTGCAGAATGAACTGTCTTAGCTTCACAACGATTCAAGTTTGGAAAGAATCGATCGAGCTGTGTAGGAAACATACGCAATTTTTATTTAAAACTAAGCAAAACCTTAGCAAAACTGCCGACAGTGGCTTCTGTATCTCGCTTTTCCAATTATGTGGTCTCGAATGAAAATTGTCGTAAAGTGGTATACCTCGCCCAGGTTTCAATAAAATTCTCAGACGTTCTCCTCAAAATGAGAATCAGACAAGATCAATATTTTTGTTAGAGATAGAGATAGTGAAAAGCATGAGAAATCACTTTTTAGTATTATAATTTAAATCATGGAAATCTTTTTTATTCATGCAAAAGGAGTTGAGTAATTCCTCAAATTTGAGAAAGTCAGCAAAATGATGCTTGCTCAATTTTCAGTTAAAAAATAATCTTTTATTTGGAGATGTTTGATAAATCAGGGTTCTGGCAATTGTGCGGCAATACTAGTGTAAAAAGAAGCATTCCTGTGCAAAAAGTAGTTTGGGGCTTGGTACTGGCAAAACAATATATATTCTAAAACTTCTAAAAAAGCAACTTACTATTAGGCCTAAACAATATTAAGATTTTGAAAGTAGAAACGCTGTTGAAAGATCAGCTGTCTGCAAAATCGATCGGATTTCGAAATCTTCTTTCTGAGAACCATCATAGTGTGAAATAACTATGATGGGAAAATTGTGCCAGTGGATACAGTGTAAGACTTCAATAAATGAAGACATCCACCACCACTACCACCCTCTCTATCTCTCTCTTTCTCTCTCTTTCTCTCTCTCTCTCGCTCGCTCTCTCTTTCGCTCTCTCTCTCTCGCTCTCTATCCCTGAACTAATGCCAAAAGAGGTTTCAGAGGAATAGAAACAGAAACAGCTGAAAGGAGTCTCGCATCTAAACCTAATTCCAGTCATGTGAAAAGTCTAGTCAGTCTTGGCCAATTTATATTGGTCAGCTGGTTGCTCAAGCAGGTCTATACCCGTCCGCCCACCCTATCCTCATTCAGCCCCAGAGGAAAGTTCTGCGTCAATTGTGCTTTCCAGAACAAAGATATTTAGATACAAAAACTTGATCTATTAAAGTAAAATAACTGTGTTTTTTCCTGTATATTAACCATGTATCGCACAACTCTTTTGCGTTCCAGCATGCAGATCTGCCCAGAAGGCGGACATAGTCTTTCTATTGGACGCCTCTTCCAGTGAGGGACCTTCCAATTTCCAAAAGCAGCTAGATTTCGTATCCAGAGTCGTGAACGACTTTAGCATTGGGCAGGATCAGGTCCAGATCAGCATGGTGACCTTTTCTACCAACCCCCGAAACGAATTTTACCTGAATTCGTATCCAAGTAAGGCTGAGCTTTTGAGCCAGATTCAGAGAGTTAATTACATGCAGGGAAGTACTAATACCGATACAGCTCTCGAGTTCGTAGGCCAAAACAGCTTTGTGCTTAGTCACGGAGAACGTGGCGACGCCCCCAACATCCTGATTGTGCTTACAGATGGCGCTTCAGCCAATCACAACAACACACTGGTGGCGGCACAACATCTAAAAACGCTGGGTATCCATATCATATCCATTGGAATCGGAAATCAAATCAATAAGGACGAAATAAACGGTTAGTGCATGAAATGTCCTCAGTTGGTAAGGACATATGTTTTTGCTCTATTTCTCCAACTTTCCAGTAGCAAAAGTTTGTTTTTATCAGGTTGTAGTTGTTGTTGATGTAAGATTTAGCGAAAGAGCTCAACTTTGATAAAGAGTAGAATGAATGATGTAAGACATACAATTGTATAAACCACGTTGTCTTCATAGGTCCGATGTTTGAGTCAAGTTTACAAAGCGATTACAACAGAACATTGTCCGATAAAATCCCAACCCACTAAATGACTGTGATTAACACTTGTAGCTCATTTTCATTGATAAAAAGTCGCATCTACGTGATGGCATCGAATAACTTAATGATTTTTTAAACATAATTTGACTGGTGACTTTTTTAATTTCACAGTTGTATTCGAGCTCACCAACCTATGAAATGATCAAGCAGATTTCACACGAGGCATTATATGCGTATTAGTATCTTTCTTACTGCACAAAAAACGGTACAAGTGAGTTTTCATTAGATAGCAATATTAATCTTCTGTGTTTAATTTCGTTCTTTTAATTGTTAAATCATAATCTATTCTTATCATTCGACAGTATACACAAGTAAGTAGTGGATTGTGCAACTAGACAACGATTAATCTATAATCAAGGAATTCTCTTAAACTAGTCATTTTGCCTCCTTCTCGATTTCTCATCCAGGAATTGCTACAGACAGTGGTCATGCCTTTACCGTCAGTAGTTTCAATGCTTTGCAGACGATTCGTGACGACATCAAACAATCAACTTGCGAAGGTGAGTGGCTTGTTTGTGCTCCATACATTTTTATATCGTTCACAAACACCAAAACTATGGTAAATACAGTTTAGAAAAAGGGCTACTCTAGAATAGAATAGCAAGTGTTCATACCGATATTTTATTACAGCAGCTAAGTCACTAGCAGCGAGTATACTTAGTTACTTGCGATTCCTTATGTCCGTCCGTTCGTTAGAATGTCTTTTACGCGCTTAGTCAATATACATTGGCAGCCTTCTATACACATACCAATCTTTGTCAAGTTATTAATCATTTTATTTAGTTTATAGGATATCATTTTCAATTTCATTCGGTCAAATTTGTTTAAGCTATGATCCTTTTATTGAAAAGCACCATTTTATTGATGAGTTCCAAAAGCGATAAGTATATAAATGTCTTATTCATTTACAAATTGTTAGAATAATCTACTGAATTTTGACCATCCAAATATGAAAAAAGGAAAACCATTGTTTAAGACCTTTATTATCTGAAAATAAAATTCAAGAAACTATTATAATATTGTATTGTTTCTTATGTTAAGTTTACCGAAAAATGAATTCTTCAGACCAGTCCACTCAATCATGGGTATCTGAACGCTGCCAAGAAGGGCAACTGAGATTTGCGTGCTTTACTAAGTTTTCACCAGTGTCATCATCATCTAACACTGTGCTATGAAAGTGCTACTTTATATTTCATTTTAATAGCAACGAAACAGGTTAAATAGTTATATTGTATGATTCTTATATGAATGAAACTCTATCTATTTCTTAAAGAAATGGATTTTTTCAATCTTCACTCACATCATGAGTTACTCACAGTGGAATGGCTCTAATCATCCCCTATATATGACATCTTTACATTTTCACATTAATTGTTCTAATTTCAATTGAGAATATGCTAGTTCCCAATTAAAACATGTATCTTTCAATTAGAGACCGCTGCAGAGAGCGGGCGCAAAGACAAGATTGTAAATTTACAGACTATCAATGTGGACTGAAATATAACTAGTGATAGTTTATGTGGTGTTTGATAACATTTGTCAGCTATGACAGTTGCAATGCTATGTACAAGATCTATTTTAATTTTAGTTTAAATTTAATAAAAATTGAAACATCTAGTATAGTGTAAATGTGAATTTTAGTTATTATTTATAATTTGTCATAGAAACATCGATGTGAACATTTTATGCTAGTACAAATATAAAAGAAAAATCTTTGGAGATAAATGCAGATAAGCTTTTATAAAAATGTGAATTATTATAGATTAACATATATGGTGTGCCCTCTGTATCATATTTCATTTCTGCTTAATTTTTTAAAATGTATTTAGAGGAATATTCTGCGCGTTGTTATAGTTTCTCTACCTGTTTGAATACATGGATATGCAAGAATGTTTGAGGACATGGATATTAAAAAATGTTACGAACATACAGCTATATGATACTTGTACAATTTTCCTTTTACAGATACTTCCGGTTAGACACCGTGATCTCAACCTGGTATTAGAAAGACAATTGGAGCACTATGTTCCAAAGATGACAGCGCCCCTTTTCAGTTTGTACCAATATTTGAAATAAACATCCGTTCTTGTTTCGTTCTTTCAATGTCAATCTTAGTGTAAAATCTCGTACATTTTGTATATATATATATATATATATATATATATATATATATATATACACTCTCTCTCTCTCTCTCTCTCTCTCTCTCTATTGGACACATACACCTTAACTGTACACTAGAAGTGGGAGTTGTACAAACGCTTGTATATGTCTATATATATATATATATATATATATATATATATATATATATACTCTCTCTCTCTCTTGGACACATATACACCTTAACTGTATACTAGAAGTGGGAGTTGTACAAGCGCCTGTGAGTGTATATACTGCACAACGTGGTCTAAATACATCGTGCCAAACTGTAATTAAAGCATTGTAAAAGACACATTTAACTTTGAAGTATTTTTGTATGTGTTTTAAACAGTGCAAACATATTTAAGCTGGTACATACATACATACATACATACATACATACATACATACATACATACATACATACATACATACATACATACATACATACATACATACATACATACATACATACATACATACATACATACATACATACATACATACATACATACATACATACATACATACATACATACTGTAACAAGATGACCGGGTTGGATTTCGGATTTACAACAGAACACTTTTGATAGTGATACAAAATGCAATGTTTATTGATAAATGACTTGAATGGGAAAAAAGGTTATGATTAATACGTGCGTGTATAAGGTCCAAATATTGGACAAATTAACATAATTCGCACGAACCTAATAATGTAACCCAAATGTGAATACAAATAAATAAATACACAGTACAAAGACAAATGTTAATGATTCACAGTAATTTCAGACGATGAAAAGAATGATTTGTTTTACCCAAATAGTAAAATGATGTACTTTACTCATATAGTAAAAAATGTATACTGGTATTTTATTCAAATAATAAAATGATGAAAAGAATGGGATATATATCACACAAAATATCTTTACAATCCCAACCACTGGGTGTCACAAATCCCAAAATTAGCCCACGGCTAAAAGATAACATGTATTGAGTAACACAAAACACTCCGTCACTGGCACGCTTGGCTATCAGTCACACTGGTCAATCAAGCAGTCAGCACTACAGGTAGCCCCCGACCACCATTCAATTCCTTGGTCAATCAGGCGATCAGCGCCCACCAATCGGTCAGCAACGCCCAAACACTTGGTACTCAAGCAACACACTGTTAATTCAGCTCTACGGCTGCTATGGTTAGCTTTACAGCTGCTATGGTCAACTTCTATTGTCCCCTCTATAGCTGGGACCTCGTCGACTCTGATCAGCTGAAAATAAATCTAACACCGTGTATTATACTTGACACGGGCATATACGATAACACTGAATGACGTTATATACGGTGAGTTATACAAATTACATTATAGGCACAACATTACAAAGCAATAAACAAGTTCAGAAGTGAACCTACCCGTGTCCGATAATAATCCTATGGTACTAAACGTTTCCTAAAAATGACACTTTATATTGCTAATATAATGCTCTTATTAAGTCACAAACAAGAATAGAAAATATCTGCATCGTACTACTCACGTCGAAGCTACATAGAAAATATACATCAAAAATTGATAAATAATTTACATACCTCTACAGCTGAAGATGTGCAAATCCTTAAGTAGACTGCTCACTGACAAGACGTTCCGTAATGTAAAGATTTAGTCTTACGGTGAGGCATTTATACACAGACGATGCAGCCCTACATCGTCCCTGCGCTTGATGTATTCGGTTTTTCCCATCGAAAGCACTTCGCACGTGCGGCATAGGGTGAACCGAACTCACTGTTTCGAAATATTGTACAATATACATAACTCACTCTCGGGTATCGTTGCTACAATGAAAAACGAAACCCGAGTATATGTATTTAATAAATAAAAGGGATTTATACAATTCTGTGACACATACATACATACATACATACATACATACATACATACATACATACATACATACATACATACATACATACATACATACATACATACGTACGTACATACATACACGCATACAAACACACACACACACACACACACACACACACATATATATATATATATATATATATATATATATATATATATATATATATATATATATATATATATATCCCCATTACACATCTAAGGGCCAATTGGCTCATGAAGATAATCATCCAATCAATTAATCAATACGTCGGTCTTTCAGTCATTCAGTCGGTCAATTAATGCATTAACACATTTTAAAATTGGACACCTGGCAATACTTACATAAACAACATGGGTAGATTTTGTTCTGAAAAATAAAACAAAAAGGTTTGATACAAAACAAATTAAAATGAACCAGATACTTATTCCCGATTCAAAGAAAGCGAAAATGAAATTTGAACACGTTTCTGGCCCTTTGTAGCCAGAGACCAACTTAGACCCTAGTATAAGCTGATATAAAATTAGTCCATCCGAATCGGAGAAATAAGAGTGCCATTATGGGTACCGGCTAGATAAAGCCGGTAGAGCGAGCACATATTCCATAAACATTTAGGACTACATGAACCACTGATAAAGTATTTTTGATGTGAAACATTCCTAGACGGTTTCGAGGTAGTGTTTTGCGCCAAAAGTAGAAAACGTTTAGACGAAATTCGTCGAGCTGATTTCGAGAAATCAGAGGCTCAATCGACACTTGCTATTCAACAGCACGTAAGGAGATTACATCTTGCTTCCACATATGGATGCTAACATTCCCTCCTTAAAGGATTTTTATATTAATCTTTCTTTGAGATTTTGTATCTAGGGATTTGTTCAATCCATACAAGAAGTATAGACGCATTTCTTTGAGCTGAATCGGAAAAATAGATGGGTCCTTATGGGTTTGGGCTATATAAAGCCGCTACAGAAAGCACTGATTCTAACAACAATCTGGACTACATGAACCACTGCAAAAAATATTTTTATTTAAAAGCATCCTTGCCAGTTTGTAGCTAGGTACCTCCTGCAACGGAAGAGTTTAGACGAGATTTGGAGGCTAAACATATTTTAACTATAAAGTAACCCGTTAAGAGATTACATCCTACGTTCACCTATGGACCCTAACAGTCTCTCCTCAGAGAGGTTTGACATGAACCGGTTTCTAAGATTTTGTATCTAGGGGCTTGTTCAACCCATATAAGAGGTTTTGACGCAATTAGTTGGCAAAAGAATCGGAGAAGCAGGAGGGTACCGGCTATTTAAAATAGCGACAAAGAGGACCGATTCTATCAACAATTTGGACTACGTGAACCCTACTCAAACTATCTTGATTTAAATGCCTCCTTGCCAGTTTTTGAAGTTAGATATGCAACAGAAGAAATAAAGAAGAAATTTGTAGAGCCGATTTAGAGAAATTGGAGGATAAATATATAGTAACAATAAAACGGCCATAAAGAGATCTTACCTCCACGTATAGACCCCAATATTCCCTCCTCAAAGAATTTTGACTTGGACCACTTTTTTAGATTTTGTATCTAATGATTTGTTCAACCCATAGAAGAGATGTTAACGAAATTCGACGAGAGAAATTGGAGAAATAGGAGGGTTCTTATGGGTACCGGCAATAGAAAGTCGCTACAGCAAGCACCAATTATATCAATAATTTGGATTACGTGAACGACTGCTTAAGGTATTTAATTTGGACCCCTCCTTGGCAGTTATAAGTTAGGGATCCGCTCCAACAGTTGTAAAAGCTTAGACGAAATTGTTAGAACCGATTTCGAGAAATCGGTGGCTATATGGCAGCAATTAAAACGGTCCGAAAGGCGATTATATCTTACATCCAACTATTGACCCAAACATCCCCTCGAAGGAGTTTGACATTAACCTCTTCTTGAGATTTTTTTCTTCTTGTGATTTGTTGAATCCCTACAAGAAGTATTGACAAAATTAGTCCATCAGAATAGGATATATAGGAGCTTCCTTGACGGTACTGGTAAACGGTACAGGGAGGACCAATTTCATCAACACGTTGGACTAAGTGAAGACCAGCTCGAGTATTTTGATTTAAACCCCTCCTTGGCAGTGTGGAGTTAGGGATCTTGTCCAACAGTAGACAAAGGTTAGCAGATATTCGTCCAACCGATTTCGATAACTCAAAGGCTAAATATATGCTAGCTATAAAAACCACGTTCGGACATTATATCTTACTTCCGCATATGGACCGTAACTTCCTCTCCTCGAATGATTTGGTATGGACGCTTCTTTGAGAATTTGTATCTAGGAATTTGTTCAACCCCTAGAAGAAGTACTGAAGAAATGTGTTGAGCGGAATTGGAGAAATAGAGGGTTCTTATGGATACAGGCTATATAAAGCCGGCACAGAGGTTGCCGATTCCATTAACATTGAACGTGAACTACAGCTTATACTATCTTGATGTGAACCCTCCTTGGTAATTTCAAGAAAGGGATCTCATTCAACAGTGGAACAAGTTTAGGTGACATTCGTTTAGCGGATTTCGATAAATCGGAGGCCAAATATACGCTAGCATTGAAAAAGTCCGTAAGGAGACTACATCTTACGTCCACCTATGGACCTTAAAATCCCCTCCTCCAAGGATTTTGTCATTAACCTTTGTTTGAGATTTTTTCTAACGGATTTGTTTCAGTCCTAGAAGAAGTATTGATCAAATTAATCGAGCGGAATCGGATAAACAGAAGGTGTCTTTATGGGTACCGGCTATATAAAGCTGATACAGGTAGGACCGATAATATCAACCATTTCTACAACGAGAAACCCTGTTTAAAGTATATTGATTGAAACCCTTCATTGGCAGTTTGTAGTTAGAGATCAACTGCAACAGTAGCAAATGGTTAGTCGAAATTCGTCAAACCGATTTCGATACTTGGAAAGCTAAATATATGCTTACTGTAAACAAAAAAAAAAAAAAAAAAACAAAAAAAAAAAAAAAAAACAACAACTGTGGAAGATTACAGCTTATTTCCAGATATTTACCCTAAGTTCCCCTCCTCAAAGAATTTTGACATGGACCCTTGTTTGAGATTTTGTATCAAGAGATTTTGTTCGACCCCCAGAAATAGAATCGAAGAAATGCGTCGATGAAATCGGAAAAAGAGGACGATCTTAATTCTCCATAAACTAGTTCGAAAATTTTCAACATTTGTTCCCCTTTGGCATTATTGTCATATTCTTTATGGATGGATTTTGGGGTGCGACAAATATATTGTATATATATTTCCCTGATTGCAAAGTCCATGAATCGCTTTGGTTATAGGTTGTAGTATGCTTTCCAAATCACAATAAATTGCGAACGGTATTTTTCCATTAACAATTTTTACATTTATAACATAAGCTTTGCTTTCTGGCAAAATGTCTGTAGGGAAATATACCTGATTACATAGATTAAGATGGTAATGCAACATGAACGGAATGCTAAAAAATCAAACAATTTTTAAACTGTCATTTTGTCTGTTATGTCTTCTTAAACGTGATGATAAAAATAGCGATAATGTTTTTATTCAACAATAATAGTACTTTCCACCTTTGAAGTCGGAAGGATTTTTGCAAGAAAGTACAATCAAGATGTCTGCATGATTCTCTTCTTTGTTTTTGTTACTCTTACTGGTTTTATGGAATTCCTCGTACTTTCGTCATTCTCAGCATTTTCCAGTATTTCATAGACGTCAAATTTGTGTATTAAATTTATTTTCAAGTTTTCCAATGTCTTCTATTAAAGTGGGACATTATCAAACGAGTCTTTATATTTATCAGTACTATATTTAGATGGTCTTTCTACATGTTTTCCTGGTGTACATAATATAGATGTTGTTTAATAGCAAAAGTTATATTGTCTTTGTTTTCTATATTAATTACAACTTTCTTTGCTTTTAATCCATGTGGCAAATCAATATAGAATCTTCTATGCAACTGTGTGTATTTGTCCAAATCTAATGTCAAGAAGTATATTCTATGGAATATCCATCTTTCACTTTGACTTATCTCCTGTCATTATTTGGCATGCAAAATGTCAAATAACCTTCAGTGAAATTATCCTTTTCACCTATATTCCTTATATAAGAGGCCTTGTTCTGTGGCACCACATTCTAGTTTAACGTGGTTCTCTATTGTAAATCGGATGTTTCTCCAGTCTACTAATTAAGTCTAACTGAATTTTAATTGAACAAAAAGTTATAATTTGTCCTAAAAGAACCTGTAGGAAGATTACAGCTTATTTCAACATATTTTCCATTTGAAAATTTGCATTCGTTTAAAGCTTAGTTTAATAAAATTCCTAAGTCTTCTAATAATTAGTATGTTCGCATCATGTATGTTTATTCGAATAGAGGCCAATCTGGGTTGAATATATATATATATATATATATATATATATATATATATATATATATATATATATATATATATATATATATATATATATAAGGATGCGGCATATTCTTACTATGTGTCTGAGCATCGCATATCCACGACATTCTGTCTGTTCAGTTTTCACTCAATTCTCTTCTCTTTAGAAAACGTGCGAAAAAAGGTAGCAATGTTTGAAAAGAAAGCGATAATCTTCATATAGGTCATGGTTCTGGACTATCCAGTTTTAGAGTATCCGGTTTTGGAGCTTGCATTTTGTCTTATGTAAATAAAATTGTATACATTACTTAATTATTTTAATAAATTCGTATGAAAGTGTCATTGTAATGACATTACATTTAGCTTCTTTTTATGGTTTTATTACATTCCAAGTCACTCTTTACCGATTATATTCATTTCTTCTTGTTCTTCTCTATTATTGACCCAGACTAATTTTGCAGCATGATAAATCTGTGTACATTTTTGATATTTTTTTTAAATTTTATTTTATTTTTAAATTTAGCTTTGTTTTCTTACATAGACGCGGTGGTGGTGATGAAAAGCCTTAAATCAATGTAAAAGTCTTACTTCGCTTATCTTAAAGACACAATATTTTGAGCAGGTTCCAAGAATTAAAAGAATCGACATACCCTTTCTACTTGACCTAAAGGTTTTTGCCATTGCTTGTTTTAGCCAATAAAATATTTTTAACGTTGTACAAGACATCTTCATTGTCAATACGGTGACAATTCGTCGTCGACAAATATTCCCTTTTCATTCTCTCCATTTAAATCTTCAAATGTGTAAGCAACTCGATCACCTACTTTTCTAATTTAAGATAATTATTTAGAAACATTTGATTAATATTCTGTTTCAAACATGGATTTGTATTTGGAAATTCTAACCGTCTAACTTATGTTATATTTAGGTGTTCCATAGATGTCACATGTCAAGTAACCACACAAGTTGTTCCATCCTTCAGATCTGTCTTTCTATCGCTAGCTTTGAGTAGAATCGCTCTTTGGGCCTATGGTAGCTGTTGTTGTATCCTACATTCAATGGACCGCTATCGCTTTCTAGAGTTATGATAGTAGCTGGCAACTACATCGATTGGGCGCTGGGTAGTTCCGGTGTAATGTCCATCTAGTACACATGCTACTGTTTAACGTCTAATGGGATCAATGGTTATCGACTAAGATTTAGACGTGAGCAAACTTATTACACTTGACTGTTATATCCATTTAATTACGAATGAAAGATTTTGTCAACAACCAAATCCTTATTACACGCCAGTGCCAATGTGAGACAGTCTCTTTCAAGAGACTGAGAGATATGGTAGTAAATCAATTTATCAAATGCATCTGTACTTGTTTGTTTGTTTGTTTTCTTATTTTTATTTCCACTAGAATTTAGACTAATACAGCTAAAGCCATTCATCTATAACTTTGGCTGTGATAATTCCACAAATGGGGTATGACAGTTTATGTCATACAAGTCTGCAGTAATGGTAGCATAAACCTATCAACTGTCATAATGGCAACCACTCCTACTTGTTTGTCTCTTAAAAATATTAATACAAAATCTTATATCAATATGGTATGATATACATAGTTGAATCATTCATTATTCAACAGTGATTTTGCAAAAATATAATATCTGGGATACACACTCGATGCAAAAAATGTAAATGAAAAAGTTAAAGAAGATTAAAACGTTTTATTTATATACGTTGCACATGCACATTTAAAAAGGAAAAAATGTCTGCTTTTATTTATCAGTTGTTGTTCAAATTTGTTTTGTTATGATAGTACTGGTCATACGTGGGTGGGGGTTGTAGCGGGGTTTACGATGTGGAACTGTGTGTGTAGTCATTACATGTTTGAAAATACTTATGAAATTTTACAGCTTCTTTCTGTTAAACAAAGAGGGTCTGTGTAAATCATGTTTTGATTTGTTTCATCTCGACATAAATTTGCTGTACAGGAATTCATTCCTTTTTTGGTCATTTGCCCCATAACTTGAAATAATAATCATAGTTTTCTTTTGGCATTAATTAACTTGTTTGCTCAATAATAAATGAACAAAGTCGAAATTAGTTCACATTCTTTATATTCCTTCTTTCTTCATTTGTCCGATAACTTTATATAAGGACACTTAATTTCAAGTGTACCGGTACCGCATACGTTACAATGAACGATGCAATCAACGCTAGACCAATAATAGGATGCTCATGAGGAATGTAAAGTTCTATATCCTGGACATGAAATTTGCCGATACCTGTTTCTGATCGTTTACTATGTACTGCCTGCGGGCATTGGCTGAGAACATGCGACCATACACCAAACATGACAGGTTGGATGGTGTCTTTAAGCTGTTTTATAAAGTTGTCATATGCTTTTGAGGGCTTCCTTTTGCATACCATGCCAAAGTTTTAGGCAGTGATTACAAATGTCCTGGTTTCCTTCCAATGTTTGCTTTAGCTTGACCACAGATAGTCTTGCTTAGTTCATCGTTCTTATGTGGTGAAAGATGTATAGAGTATGCGAACTCGATACACTCTGACAGACCGCTGAAGTTATATCCATGGAATCATGCTACATGGAGTTTGCTTGGTATCTGTAAAGAACATATATTTGCCTAATTTGCACACAGTCTTTGCTACCAGGCACATCATGATGGATTTAAAATCATAAGACCATCGATTATATCATGTAGCAATAACTCGGGATCACTGCGAAGGCCTGATTTATAAACACCTGGATAGGGTTTCGAAGTTCACCCACCATCTGTATATGTCTTCACAAAATTAATGTCCTCCTTTGGACTTTGTGGGTTCTCTATGGTTGCTATCGTTGTCATTCCATTGAAGTACATGAATTCCTATTTTTCAATAAAATAGAGAGAAGGCACCCAACACAACTACAAACTCTATAAATTGCAGCTTTAGAATTATATATAACTTACTGGATGTTGCCAGTTTCTTCCACTAAGGAAACTGATGGACTGTAATGATCAGAAATGTATCATTGTCAGCAGAACATTCTGCTTCCAACCTGGTCTGCAAACGGAACAGAAAGGAGGAGAATCAAACTGATTTTGAACTATATTGGACACAAATTGTTCATTACAACGTTGTTTGGGTTTATTTCAACTGGCGGTGACAATATCTGGATTTTATGTTACTGGATACTTTCTGTAGATAAAGCAATGCATGATATCTCCTTCACGAACATGAGGACAATTTAATGTGGTGAGTTCTTCCAATCTTCTGGTTGGCTCTTGAGGGTTTGGCAACTGAGGTTCTTCATTGTTGCTTTCTTCTGACTCACAAATGTCGCTCTCTCGAAAATGTACTGCCAAGTATATACGGTTTGCTAGGACGTCTTTTGTTGCCTGACTTCTTTAGTCTATGTTTGATTAGCCATTGATGCACACTTTTGTTTGCCTAGGTGTGCAGTTCCTATAATGGTGGGAGACCGTCTTCAGTGTCAAAGTCAATTGTACCGCAATATAAAGGATTTATATCAATTTCACTTCTTTCAACATTTAAAAATGTAGTTGTACCTTTTTATAGTTTTCAAATCACCGAATAAAGTTCAAATACTTTTGTTAAAATCATCAAAATTCCTTTGAAGTTACTGTTCTGTAAAGAACATGCTCCAACGTTTGAATGTGAGTTGCAAACTCCCCCAATCTGTACTGATGAATAATTTATAATCCCTGCCCTCCTCTGGGAGAACATTTGTGCTGATGAATTTGTGTTTGATATTCTGTTTTGGTTCCAAAGTCAATAACAAAAACAAATTTACTAATAAGTTCAGATATTCATTGCAACTAATTGGACAACTATATATTGAATGTAACTGCACAATTCACCCACGGACATTTTTCATTGAAAAGTAGACTGGACTAATATGTGTTTTGTGACGTAATACACCATTGTTTGTTTTCTTCCTTCCAAAGAACGTCACATTCAATGTGGTGTATGACTATGTCTTTTCCGCTAGGTGCATCACAGTTTTGTAATAAAATTCATATCACGACCCGTAAATGATCTACACAAGTGTTCTGAATTATTTAAAGAGAAACCGTTCAAAAATATTTACACATTACTTAACTACATAATATGGTCAGTACTTCAAAATAAGGTCCCAAACTTTGTGATGTCAAGAACTTTAGTGATAACCACTGACGTTGCGGATACCATGACTACGCCCAGAATACGCTCAAATTTTTCACCTGGGTAAAAGATCATCAAAGATAAATTTTCAATATTTTCTCCTTGAAGCTTTATACTTTTAGGTTGTATTTTATTTCCGATGCTCTATAAATATTCCAAATCATAAAATAAAATAATAGTTTCAAAGTTATTATTGTAATATGTGTCACGCTGGTCCCTTCCGGAAAATTCTATATTAAAAATGTCCATGGGTTGAACATTGAGGCCACATTGTTACATTGTTTGAAGTTATTGACCTCAAATGGGACTACATCGTAACATTGTTAGAAGTTGCGGACCTCAAATGGCACACAGACTATCCAACACGAATGACTCTCTGTAATATTTCTGACCAGAATGGCGATCTGTTGCGACTGTTCCATCTTCACAGATTGCAAACTGAATAAATGTATTCTCTTGGGTCGAGAGGTGCTCTATATACAGGAAGAAAGATTTAACCTAGTCACAATAAATTTCAATCATCTACTGTCATGAAACGATCACACATTTCCAAGGGGAAACCAGCAGTCAAGCGACTACAAGGTTCTGTGTCACCGAACATTCTCCGAGTAATGGTGGCAGAAGTTCACGCTAGCGATTTTTAAGAGACATGATTGACCCATATCCAACGCCATCTATCTTCACTGGAAAAAGAGAGACACGATGATCCAAGAAAGAACGTCATTAAGTTGACACTGAAGATTTTTTCACATTTAAGCTACCCAAAATGTTACTTCCAGAAAATTTAGAACGACGGCTTACAATAATACTGTTCAATGAAAACAGTTGAAGTCCCAATGGTTGTCAGGTCTTTGCATGTACTGTTCATAAATTTGCCACAAAGAATCTGTTGGTAAACGAAAGCACTCGCACGAAACGGCATCCAGAATTCAAAGGAATCTTCTCGTCTTGTGAAATCGGTTCTTTTAACAGTACTTGATATTCCATTAAATTTTCAATAGTGTCATTGACTTTTTTCTATGGAATTTTGTTTAACACTGATGACAGAAGTCGTGACATGGCAAATCTTATAATATCTTCGCAGTCGATCAATATCTGACTATTTTAACATTTTCAAAGTTATCAGTCTTCTTATAACGTTCAGATACCAATGAGTAAAACGTCGATGCCGTTTAGGATACAATTGTTCTTTGCGTTTCACTTGAGTATGTGCAAAGTAGTTGTAAATGCGCTCTCGCAGCTCAGAAGGTAGATTCTGAATGTGCTCCTCTAATCTGTCCATTTCCCGGAATGTTATCTAACCACTTGAACATTTTCAAACGATTCAACTTTTATTATAACATTCAGATACCAGTGGTTAAAAGATATACACCTTTATGGATGCAATTGTTCTTTACGTAAATAGCAAATTTTCTAATCTCACATAAGTGAAATATTTATGTTATTGGTACGAACATGTTACCCACAAGCTCTAGTGTGGCTATATCCTACATTCAAAAGGTTTTATGAATAATTCAACTAATTTGCAAAGAAAATTGTGTGTATCACCTTTAATACAATTTGTATTACTGGTACAAATCTATTAATTCTAAACTATAAACTAGTTATATTGGGAACTCTGCTAGTGGTCAAAGCTTAGAGGGTTTGTAGGTAGAGAAAATGTATTAAAATGAATATATATGCAAAAAGTCTAGTAAACGGAAACTGATCAGCAAAAGCCTAATTTGAAACTTGAAATGTATGTTTAAAATGTCCATAGGTTTAACATTATGGATCTATATGTCCTCTAACGTGAAATGTACTGTTAAAAATGAATATATATTTAACATTATGGCTCTCCATGCCCTCTAACAGGAAATGTAATGCTTAAACTACACTTACTAACCAATCCACCCAAATTCAGTTATCTACTATCCAGCGCCCACAGTGTACCATCAACACTTGGGAGTGACCATCATCCAAGTATCTATTATCCATCACACAGTTATGTACTATCCAAAACTCACACAATACCATCAACACACCGTTTGGCGTGACCAACACCCAGTTATTTACCATACAGCATCCAGTTATGTATTATCAAACACTCACACTATATCATCAACACGCCGCTGAGCGACCAATACCCAACAGTTACTGTCCAAAAACCTGTAAAAGCGACCAACATCCAGTTATCTACTATGCAACATCCCCACTTTTAATAGCCAAAGAAAAGGGTAGAAATATACACAAATTATATTCACAAACACACAAGTATGCTATCACTCAAGAGGATAGGATGAGAAAGAAGAGGAATTAAATCATGCACACAAACACACGCACACACGCTATCACACACAACCAAGGGTAGGAGTGCTTACACACACAATACCCAAAAATATATTTATGTACTATCACACAAGAAACGTAAGTGTGGTTACGAAATGCGGTGCTTTTGTCTGTTTGCCATCATAGAGGGTGTAGCCCATTTTGTTTTAAGACATACTTTAAAGCTCGCACTAAGACTAAACTTATTTTAGAAGTCAAAGTTTGGGTTTGAAATTTTCATATCTTCATTTTCGTTTTTAATGTAATTTAAAATTTTTCATTTCTGTTTTCATTTTAAAAAATTTCGGTATTTTCGGTAATTGTTTCATTTTTCATTTTCGATTTTCCTTTTCAAATATTATTCAATTTTAATTTCTAAATTCTCATGTTCCATTTTAACTTTTAACTTCAATTTTATATTTTCATTTTAAAGTTTAATTTTTAAATTTGGTTTTTGAATTTTCATATCCTTAAATTTTCATTTTCAATTATAGTGTTTAAATTTTCATTTCCAAATTTAGCTTTTTTAATTTTCATTTTCAATTTTCATTTTCAATCTTTGAGTGCTGATGTTGCTATGGATAACAGTTTTTGTTGTGCCATAGCAAAGATTGACGGAGAGAAAGTAAAATTTGCTGTTTGGGATTGAAACGGTAAAACTGAAGTAATATAGTTTTATATAGACATTAAACAAGATGTAGAGAAAGGAAGTTACGCATCGTAGTTGGAGTGTTTGTACTTGGTGAGAAAATAATTTTCTGTCTATCTGTAAAATTGCGAAGGGTAGTTGTGCTTACGCAGACTATAGATACAAACATACCTATGGTTTAAGGTTTAGTCTTTGTTAAAAACTTAGACATATACAGCCCTTTTCACAACCGCTGAGACTTCTTGGAAACAAAAACAAAGTCCCTCCATTATAATTATTCCACAAAGGTGATAGTGTATAAGTATGTTTGTGGATATAGTTTGTGTAAGCAATGCGATTGTTTTGAACCTGAAAGTTCGTTGGAAAGGATATCCACCCAGTTTTGAGATTTTGATTGCTGCTTCACATGTCGTCGACTATAAAAATAAAGAAGTAGAAAGTTACCAACAGCTCGTTTAACAATACTACATCTCCTTCTTTTGAGCTCATCTTTTCAAGAACTTCAAAAATGTAGGTGTGGTGTGGAGAACGTGTCCCTAAAACTCAAATCGTCTTTTTCTGCCAAATCTTTGTGGTGTATTGTGTCATTGTAGCAGCCATTGGAAATTTGAGCTTGCAACATAGAGATAAACAACTGTGGACTGTTTTACTCAGAAGCTGCAGTGGTTATTTTCTTCCCAGTCCTTCATTTAAAATTTACAGACAGTGACATCAGCAACGGTAGTTTCGCAAACGCCAGTGTAAACAACAATTTTTTCAATCACAGTAGCAGCTTCTTCTGGAACATTTAGAAATTATTCTCCTTCGACAACGAGTGACTCTTCGGAGAGCAGAACCATCGAACTATGAATAATCAGTCTTATTTAACATTACCTAGTGACAGCTCTATGGATGTGTTTACCAACAACACATTACATCAAATTATCTCAAGCCATACAATTATATCACGCAGATACCTCATTGGGAAGTAGCTTTGGTAGAAATCATTTATTCCACTCATGTCAAGAATGAGGTTGGAGATCAAGCCACTTTCCTCTTCAAAATATACAACAAACACGTTCAAGAACACTTCGACAAAAATGATTCTCTCATTAACAAATCTAAAAACACCATCACCAGCGGATCCCCAACTGAATATCTTTTCCATGAGAAATCCTGCAGGATTTTATTTTGATGCTTAGCATCTCGTTGAACAATTTCAGCTATTTTGAACGATCAATTGTGCAAAGCACTGGAGAAAACTAGCCAGATTGTACTGATCGAGTATCATAAACTTGCTCACAGTCTTAAAATGTATTTTTCTGACGGCAGAAAGCTGTCCATCAGATTTTCTCCCAATTCTGGGTGGAAACACAGTCACAACAACGTTCGATTCTACAAGTAGTTTCGCCTCCCTATCGAATTGAACGAAGGACTGAATTTGATGTTTATGTATTCTGATGTCTTCGAGTATAACGTGGTAGGAAACAGTTGCTCCGTTGCTGAGAGTCATTCCTTTCCAAGTGGAGGAAACACGTATCACAGTCACCGAGAATTTTTTACATCTTGATTACCTTCCTGTCTGTAAATCGTATTTTGTCAATATTAGTATAAAACGAGATCATGAAAAAACTATTGTATTCTCCAAAGGACAAGTCACCGCGAAACTACATTGTCGAAAACGATTCTCCAGCGAATTGTAAAATATACATCCTGTGTACCAAGGAGTAGCTCGACAACAAGGACATGGTTTAGGAGATATGTTAAAATTACCTTTTACCACTGCAGCTTTGACGCAAAGAAAAGAATTTCTCCAAAACGTACTCATCGACCAACAAAGTTCTAAAGAAGCCTTGATAAAGCACGAACAAATATCTCGATCCAAACAGGAAAAGACCTCCTAGGGCGCCAAGTCATCCCTACAAATTCGCTTCCCGCAAAAAGAAAAGAAACAAGTGATGCACTTTTAATACTCAGTGGAAATTTGAGAATTTCAGAGGAAAAACTGTATTGCTAACTGCAGCAAAGTTTCTGAACTAATTGGAATGTTTCAATCCCATGAATCTGAAAATGTTTTTCCAGTTGTGAAAATCCGTGAAAGACAAGACATGTACCTTGACCTTCAGTTGATAAAGGCAGAGAAACTCTGATTTTGGCTAGGGGAATCGGTATGCCAAGAGGAAACTTGATCGGCTCTTTCGACAACTTACATTCTAGCTATGAAACGAATTATTGATACACTACTTTGAGGAAGTCACCTTTTTGGTACAAAGAAAAGCTGGTATACCATTCGAAAGAAGCAAAGTAACAGGACATTATATATAAGTTCATTTTACATCACTGTAGAACCATGAACGAGCAATGAATATACATATAGCAAAACTCCAACCAAGTATTTACCTCATATGATGCATTTAGCTCAACCAGTATGTCCATCACATTCTGCCACTTATATTTAAGCTTTTTGCCCTTTGATAACTGACCCTAGAATATTCGTGAAATCTGCATAACATTGATACATTTCTTATTATTGCTTAAGTGTGAGATATGAATCTCTGGTGTCAACTTCACATTGCGGTCACCACGGTAGAAACTAAGTCGTGTGCTCAAATTTTCAGTCTTCTCTCCCAAAATATAGCCCGCAAAATACCATATGAATCACTATTAGCAAGACTGTTCCATTGGCGGCATTCACCATTTATAATAGTATCTTTATTTCTAATTTCTCTGAAGTGTATCTGCTCCTGTGAAGTTAAATTACTTTGAAGAATGCGCAACGACAGGCTATGTAATTGTTTTTGTGTATCTGTACTGAAATATGATTAATATTCATTAAAATAGGAGTGCAGATCTTGACACCTACAGAAAGATCAAGAAAATACCTTATAATCCCCATTATTTTCCCATATTTAGTATAGTAATTTAAGCCCAAAATATGCTACTTTGTCATGGTGGAAATAGTTCTAACATAGAGGTTCAAAACGAAGTTATCTCTCCCTAAACTGAGTCTTTCATACAGCAGAGAGTGGTATGTTCAAAAAGGAAGGTAGTATAATAAGGCTAATGCATACAAATTACTTACACATATACAAAGAAACACAAAATTATAACAGATGTGTCTGATTGACTGCACCAATACAAAAATATCAGTTTTTCTTAAGGGTGCAAGGGACAGTTTGTATGCACAAATTTAATCCCGTGTCCACCTACCTAATATGCAACAACATAACACAAAAGTCAAATGCACAAGTGAGGTCAAAAAGGTACATATTTTTGGATAGCTATATTAAAGCAAAGCATAAGAATATTATTCACTTGATCTGACAAGTCAATGGCAGCTCATAGCAAAAGAAGTTTATGTACTCCAACCCCAAATTTATACCTGCATTTTTCACGTCGAAAGGTAATTTTTGACACCAAGTGATCCTCACAGTGCAACCACAATCTCTTTCTCTAGGCAATAATTCTGAGAAACATTGTGTCGTTGTGTACTAAACAACTTGACGCAATTAAAAATAGTTGCCATCCAAGCCGTTCTTGAGATATTTTACTTGCCAAATGTCTACTGCTGTGGAAGGCTAGCTCTTCTTCTTAGCCGACTATTGGTATTTCACTGTCTACATACTGCGAAGTAACTATTGAATGTGTAGATGCCTTACACCAATTTCAAGAACAACACAAGCCCGAAACATCTAATTCACAAATATATATTCATATCTTTAATTAGTAAACAATAATAGCTGAAAAAATCACATTATAGCCTTAAGTTAAGAAATTGGACAGGAGACAATTTACAAAACTCTCCCCTGCCACCTTAAAGATTTTGCTCAAACTAGTTTCTGTCAAACGTTGTGTACATATCACATAGTTTGACATTACCTAGTAAACTGGTATTAAGGGAAATTTTTTGTATACAAAACTAATAATGTTATGACTGCCTGCATTTGTTCAGTAAAATAAAATTGTGTGCAACATCAGATGTGTCTTGTCTTTGTTTACCACCATAGCATCAGGACAGAACCAAAGTTACTTTACAATGCTGCTTGAATGTCAAGAAGGAATTTGGGAGTTACACAATTTATGAGTGATTGACAGAACAAACTATGTTAGCTGTCAATGACAACACTGGAAAGGTTGTCTAAACTGTTCTAGCTAACTTAACATAAAGAAACCACACAGTGAAGTACATAATGTGCTTTAGAAGTAATTTTAGTCTGATATAAAAAAATAGTTCCTAACCTTTCATTATTGTTCTAGTGGTGCCAACAGCAGCAGTAATGCTGTGTGTATGTGTGTGTGGGGGGGGGGGAGCGTATGTGTGCGTTTTGGGTGTGTAAATGTGTGTGTGTGTGTGTGGGGGGGGGTAATCACAACAGTTTAGCTAATTGGGATAGATCAAAGTTTAATCAACAACCATTAGGCCATGTTGGAACATTGATACACTGCTGTGAGGGACGCTGCTAAGCTTACAAAGTGATATATCAAATAATCCAATGATAAATGGACACTGATATTGACCATACATTTTAACAGAGAAATTTCTTCTCAGACTCCCATTCACTTACAACTGACGTTAGTGATTTTTGGAAATTACAAAATGACAGTAAATAGTAAGATAAAGTATAGAGCAAACATTAACAGTGGAAACGTCAGTTCATCACAGGGAGCATTTCAACGGCTTGGCTTTAATTAAGTAAAAATACAACTCTCGGGGAAGCTAAATATGTCCTTCAAAGTCAATCTATAACAGAGCGGTGGTTTCAATAGTTTCTATGTTATGACCTTAGGGGCTAAGATCCTGGGGACAGGAAATGACACCTATGTGTCCAATCTAAATGTGTTAACATTTGGGTCACTGATTATGTATGCCAATTCTCATACACGTAAGACATATAACTCAGGACTTATCAACTAGGGGTGTGATCACAATTTTAAAATGGTGTCACAATCTACACCTATAAGACTATCATTCAAAAAAGTTTCATTTATCTGACTTGAATGGTACAGCAGGAATTCAAGGACATTTGTCACACATGTCCGTATGCATGGACCAATGGACTTTATGACCATATGTCTAATCTTCTTTGAAAGTTAGGGGTGTTACGTCTAGGGGTTAGAAATAGTAGCAAAAGAAAGAACGACTCAAACAAGCTTTAACAATTTCTAAAATATAAATTTAATTTCCTAAAATATAAAATATTTCAAACAAACAAAGGGAAAGAATTAAAAATAACTTACAGTTTAGAAATTAATAAATAATCCTAAATGTCCAATTGAATTTTGATAATCCGGAATTGTCCAAAGGTTATCCGAATGAAATCACTAAAGTGCTTATGTGCCACAAGAAACACAGTTTTAAATCCAAATGTTATTAATCCCAGGTAAACTCTTGTGAATGTAGAATATTGCTAAGTTCCTTTAACGACAGTACTTAAATCCAAAATGTACTATGTAGATAACAGATTTTCACCAGCTGATTTTACAAACGATAATAATCTTCCTCAATAACCTTATGATTGTGATGAACTGCCAAAGAATGAGCGTTCTATTGCTACATGGCATTATATAGTCTCTTACGGCGTAAAAGAGAATTTAAAATCCAGTACTGCGATTGTTAACAATTTTTGTCAACAACCTTCTTTAACCAATCAGAAACCAGGTCGCGCATGTTACTATTAAAAGTGCCTTTGCACTGCACATGAAATACCTTATTTCAAATCAACAAGATGTTGACATTGGATCCAGGTCAATTATGCATGCGCTAATCACGTGACTCACCAATGTGGGTTAAGCTGACCGACATAATTACTGATTTTCCCTGGACATAGCATGACTCATGTAAACATGTTGATGTACATTTGTACTTTAAGAATAGCGTACGCTACTGAATTAAAGAATTATAATACACTGGTTATAAACTCAAATGAAAACTATTATAATTTAAAGATAATACATAATGCCGTAACAGAGTGGATGCTACTACTACTACCACTAATAATAATAATAATAATAATAATGATAACTAATATTATTACTATTATTATTATTATTATTATTATTATTATTATTATTATCCTCATTGTCTTGTTTTTCTCTGAAACCAATTTAATAATAATACATTATAATTCATAATAATTGAGACAATGCAATTTGACAACTTTCCATTTGTATATGAAGGTAGTGGTTACTAGAGATTTTACGGTATATTTTGCATTCTTCGAGCCTGAAATAAATTGCACTTAATGTCCTTTCTAGAAATGAAAAGTTGATAAACAAGAGGTTCTAGTGAGCAAATGAGAAAACGTTTGACACCATTATCATCATTATCATCATCATCATTATCATCTTATTATTATTATTATTCGTCGTGTCTCATATATTCTGGTATAATCATGTGTCATCAAAACCATCATCATTGCATATGCTAATGGCAGCTATCATCATCATTTATTATTATTATTATTATTATTATTGTTATTATTATTATTATCATCATTATTATTATTATTATTATTATTATTATTATTATTATTATTATTATTATTATTATTATTATTATTATTCCTGTTGTTGTTATTGTTGTTGCTCGGGTATCTATTGGAAATGAAAGTAGCTTTTGTAACAATAATACTAATGTCATTATTCCCATGAACACCAGTAGCACTCCTCTGTTGGCTTTTAAGTTTATAATTTGATTTTCCTTGCAGGATTTATGTACAAATTGGAAAAAATCTAAAAACTATTAACAGTCTTTTTAATATTTATTTTTAATAATAATAATAATAATAATAATAATAATAATAATAATAATACTTTCAAGAAAAGAAAAAACCTCATCATCATCATCATTGTTAGTAATAGTAGTAGTAGTGACATTGTGTTCAATATTTGTCATTTGCTTAATCTTCTTATTGTTGTTCTTCGTTTTGCTTTATTATTATTATTATTATTGTTGTTGTTGTTGTTGTCTTTGTTGTTAAGGATTGGTCCATTGCCCCTATTATAGCAGAACATATATGGATGGAAATTACAAAAGTGTGTGCAAGAGCCATTCTCTATCATCATCATCAAAATCGTTGTTGCTCTTATTGTTGTTACTGTTCTTGTTACTGTAGTTTTTGTTCTTTTTCTTCCTTTTATTATTATTTGTAATATTATCATTGTTAGTAGTGGTAGCGTTAGTAGTATTAGTAGTAGTTTTGTTTTTCAGGGTTAGTTCCTTGGCTATTATTGAAAAACATATTGAGGAAATTAAAGTTTTGGGTAAAAGTAATACTAATGCCAAGCCTTTAACACATCAGTGGTGCTCCCCTCTTGTCTTTTCAACCCAGTGTCAAAGAAAATTTATCGTCAGCTTTATTTGGTTGAAAATAATATTTACAGATCGAAAAACTTGCGTGTTCCTCAATATCTTCAGTTACATAACTTCTTACAATGCAATATACCTCAGTATATCTGAAGACTAATAAGATTCAAGCGCTAGCGAAAGACGCGAGTATTTTGATATTCTCAAGTCACGTGATGGCAACATTTGCTGTCAGGCTTCGTCAGGGATGCTGAAATTTGATTGGATCTCCGCTGGATGGAAGAGCCAAAATGGAATATTTCGAGTGGTACGCCGTCGATCGGGATGGGGGAGGGGGCAAGGGGGATCTTGGAATTAAAAATAGTAGAAGGTCAGTAAATTCTTCATTCTATTGTCAAATTAAGGATGGATGAATACAAAAACGACTGACCTTTATTCCTGTGCGCTCTTAGTGTGATTTTCTAGCGATGCATGTATGAAAGCAGCCACTTTGTATGCCAGATTTGGCCTACCTCACCAAAGTGAACCCTATACCGATATGTCCACAAGAACGACCATCACCATAATCAAAGCAACAAAAACAATTGTTATGTGGCCACCTTTATCGGTCTAGCGTCTTCTCAGCCTGTGCCTGGAACCTTTAGTAAAGCAGGCTGTCAGATTATTTCAAGCATAGATTTAAAACTTGAGACCTACATACATCTAATAGTAAGTATTTGATATTGGTACTATAAGTTAAAGGAAATAATTTTTGGATTTGTTTTGGGACAATTGACCGTTCGGAGAGCTACTAACTGACAAGGCGATTGACCAATCTACGTGGAGGACGCTTGGGCCACGAGGAACTAATATCAGTAATACCTTGTGCCTCGAAAATTTTCTGCGATCATTTACATGTAACGATTTAAGAATCGGGATAAGAGAGCACGGAAAACTTGCTTCACGAGTGATTTAGAAACCAGTAACTAAGATTTTAGTTGTCTCGAGACACTCGAGAACAGCATCAACTTGAAATATGTTTTCCCTCTTTAAATCGGTGAATTTATTTTTGTGATATTATGTCATCTGATGACGTCACATAGGCATACATACAACGGTTTTATAATATAAAGACAATGACAAAAGACATTTTTCTAAAATTGTTTTGTTTAGTCAACTCCAAGGCAAGCCTCTCTCAGCTTGAATTAAAATATAAGTTAGGAAAACCAAGACTCAAGGTTTAATTTAACACTAATAATTATGCGTAAATCTTATGCCCTTTTCTTTCCTTGCCAATCTGTATCTAGCGCCGTAATTCACACCGCCTTTAGTAAAGTATTACATAATACTTGCCATTGCTGAAGAAGAGCAATATCCAAAAAGCATTTAAATTTGAAAAGTCAAATCTACACTTCTCCCAATTTATCACAATGAAGACAAGCTTGAGTCATTTAACCATCCAACGTTTTATTCATTTAAGTATTGTGTAAATAATGTCTTTCATTCGTTTACAATTAGAAATCCGCTGTTTTAAATCTAAGAAAAAGGAAGACATAGCGAAAATAAGCCTACAAGCAGAAGGACGCATGCACAGAGACACAACAATGAGCAAAGTGCTATGCTTGCATAATTTTTCTTTCTGTTGGCATGAGCATAGCCAAAGAGCAAATGCGAGTTCAGCGAGCGACCTTTGCGATTTTAAGTTCTACTTTACATCGTCGACATTCTGGTATGTCTATATCCTAAATTAGATGATACAATAATTGTACATCAAAAGATTTATTTCAAATGTGATGTTTTGAAAAGCACTATCATTCTATATTAACAACGTCTCTCATGAATGTCACTTACACATTGTTTGTATAGTGTAATATAATACAGGCCAAATGATAAGTAGTTCGATAAATAATTATTTTACAAGCATTCTCATAGGTTTAATTAGCCCACTAACTTTTCGGTATCTAAATAAACCGTCAAACAATCCACGCATGTCTCACACACTAAATCTACAGTTTTATGTGTCTTGCAAAACATAGTTCATCGCAGCCTCTATTGGGTTTTACGGGAATTTTCGTTCAAAAATAACATTGTCACTAAAATAAATACCTTTCCCAACCCAAATATAAAAGTTTGGCGCAAAGTCATGTCTTACATTGGTCGGTAAAGCATGCATAATACTAAAGTATGCCGTAAATTCACACTATTCTCTATATACACCACAAGTGGATAATCGAGTACAGGGATCGTCAATGGTCACATGAATCGAAGGGGGAGTAGATATCTTCTGTTTGCTAAAGGGTCAGTGTTGCAGTATTATTTCCAGTCTCCATCATTTTTACAGCTCACATCGATCATTTTTCATAGCTATAAAAAATCATTTTTCCCACAATGCCTTTTGCACAATGCAAAAGCAATGTAATAATCGTGCACTCCTTTCCAAACCCATTTCAACAATTTGGAAGCGCTTGTATTAAAATAGGTACATAAGCTTTCAATTCAGAGACACCATCATCATAATGTTTCTCTTTCTCTCTATCTCTCTCATACACACATATATATATATATATATATATATATATATATATATATATATATATATATATATATATATATATATATTGGAGATATTTATACAGAGAAAGATTGACAAATTAATATATTAATATATAGAGATATATCTGTACATTATTCAATATATATATATATATATTGTGCCTAATTTAAATCTAGTGTTTCTTCTTTTAATACTTTTATTCATTTTACCTGACATTTTTTCAGTACTTATAATAATGTTTTGCCGCCTTTTCTTTTTTCTTACATTCTTATTTTACTCTCTCTCCCTCTCTCTCTCTCTCTCTCTCTCTCTCTCTCTCTCTCTCTCTCTCTCTCTATATATATATATATATATATATATATATATATATATATATATATATAATGACACAACAATTGATTACGGCGCAAATACAAAACAGTTTCCCAACGTTTCGAGCTAAACAAGCTCTTCGTCAGGGGAAGAAACAATTTACATCCACAAAACAAACACTAAGCAGAAAAATCAAGAAGAATTCTTGACTAATACATGTTTCAATGATGGGGAAATAAACAAAGGATAAAAAATAGAAGAAAGAATGAAGACACAATTAAAAATCGGCCTAAAACGGGTAAACTACATATATATGTTATGCTGCCATCCGCCCAACAAAGTTGTGTAAAAAAGTTCAAAGAAGTGTTTATCGTGCGTATCACGCAGAGGACCAAAGTGTTTTGACCTAATTCCAGACTGGGAACAAAGGAGTGACACCATGCGCGGCGAAAAATCAACGCCATCATCAAAATGCGCAAGAGAAATTATATCCCGGTAAAGTTATGCATGTAGGTACTAAGGAAGAAAGTCAAGAGCATTGTTTAGCGGGACAATGGACAAGAGCTCAAATAATAATAATAATAATAATAATAATAAAGAGTTACGGAATATTTACTTGGTAAATATTATCGCAAAAATTGGGTACGTCTGATAAACTGATGCCTGGCTATAGTTTTGATAAGACTGCATTAGGAAGGTTAGACTTTTTCATTTAGGCCGAACTCCCCATGATTTTTCAATTGAAGTATCCAGTATAGTTCCCTACGTGTGCGTTCTATATCGGTCCACCCCAGGTTAGAATCAATCGGTAGTATCTCGAGAGACACAACTGTATGTCCAGTGTCCAGTCGAGTTGTAGTGGTTGGCGAGTTTCGCGTTGATTTTGTTGCAAATGTATCTCTTGTGGTTATTCATTTCGTTTTCTGAAATCAATGATTTCGCCAACATATTGAGTGCCACAGATTTTGCATGTTATATATATATATATATATATATATATATATATATATATATATATATATATATATATATAGATAGATAGATAGATAGATAGATAGATAGATAGATAGATAGATAGATATCTTAAAATATGCTTTGAACATATAATTGGACAGTAAAGATTTATAGTGTCCTGAGATTTTCGAATAAAAAATTCCCTTTTTTGTGTGATTCATTACGCTGTAAAATAGTCTGGCTGATTATGGTATCATATATTTACGTGCTTTTAATTTAATAGAAGGGGATTTGTGACAATGGTTGAGGATTGTAAAAAGATGTTCATGTTATGGGCAACCTGAAATGTGATCAAGAACAGGTTCATCAGCTCTTTGTGGGAAACCATCACTCCGATGTTGATACTATAATCCATGATACTTCTCATATTAAGCATCGCGCATTGCATCGCTAATTAAATCGCTTTTTTATAAGCCACTGCATTACGATGGAAATCACGTGTGGCCTCGGTATTATGATCTTCTTAAAAACCAAAGCATTTAGAAACATTTTTCATTCATCAAATTAATTCCAAAATGATGTTGTATTCATACATCAATCATACAACTCAATCACGTTGATTTCCAGGTAGCAATTTGCTTTATATTTTTTCATTTTTCTCCATACATGCAATAATTGATGGTTTAGTCATCTGTCTATATGCTCGGCTAATGACGCTACATTCATATTTAAGTCTAAGTGATTAAAATAGTACCATTATCAGATTCCGACACTGAGTATGAGATTAAGGTTTTACTGTTAGCCAGTCAGAAATGTAATTGCATAAATACAAAATCTCAAGTTCAGACTCAAACTGAAAAATGTTTAATGATCTCCAAGACAGATTCACATTGATGTCTTTATACTGAAAGTGGTTCACTCTGGGAGGTACAATTAATTTACTTTTTTTCAGCTTTTGTCGTTCCTCTGTCATAAAGCTTTATTCGACCCCAAAGTTTACTCAAAAATATTGCAAGCAAATCAATCTTCATTTGCTCATTTCGAGTAGATTTACAAATCTAAAGTAACTTTCTTTACTTATATTGTTGAATAAAGTTTGATGTCCTAGGGCCTTTCAATATAGAGAATTGAAAAATGACGGGAAACTTTTGAGGTAAAGTATCTCAAAAGTGATTGATGACACACACAACATCAAGTTTTTAGCTTTGGCTATTATTTTGCCTTCTAACAATGTTTGAAAAAGTTAAAAACTTTTGTTTCAATAACACTATTTAATTTAGGTATGAGATTTGGAGCAAAAGTATGGAATGTATTTTACTTTTAAAATTTTATGAATTCCACGCCAGAACCTGCTAAGAAAGGATTGAATCTAATATGAGGCGCCCAACAAATTGGAGTCGCTAAACGGTGTTGTGATTATTTCTAGGTGAGCTCTGAGTGCTCTGCAAGAGTGCGCTGCAAGTGCTCCGTTTACCGATTATTGCTCACGGCATATTTATCGATCAGAACCGATATCTTGTGTTTGTTTTCACTACACACTGAAGCAAATTGTAAACTGTGTAAAATAAAGTCCATTGCAAACCAATCTAAAAGGTTTACCCTTATAGGTTTTCCAAAACAAATTACTTCAAAAAATAAAAATTGTATGACAACAGACATTGATAACACGAGAGCGGGTAAATGACTGTCAGTTTCTTTTAGAAGTATAATTTATAGCAGACGATGATAGACGCATAAACTTATGTACCAAATTTGCCATTTTTGCAAGTCATTATAGGTAATTGTCAGCAAAGTATTATGGATATGATTAGATTTAGATTCTCCTTTGCAAAACAGTTAATTGATATGGAGATGGGGTGTGTGTGAACAATCCATCGTGTCTCTGTACTATTCGGTATAATAAACAATTTATTGCCTTTGTTTGTGGGGAGATATGAAAAGGAACAAGAGCAATATGTATAGGTTATTGACTGAGTATTCAAAAATATTGCTCCTGAGGACGTGTGGCGCAGGATGCCCGACCTTGCTGGGGCATTCTACGCCACATGAACGAGGGCCCAATATTTTTCAATACTCAGTCAATAACCTTTTTATTATATACTTACAAACAAATATATTATTCATTCTATTATATTATAGGAATAACACAATTGAAACGCAAAATTATTTCAACGTTTTAGTGAACATTTTACATGTCGTTCATGTAATGAATGAAACATGAACACTGCGCAGTAATATAAGCTACTTTACTGCCTTGGAAGCGCGTGCGTAAATGGGGTGATTTTCATTCCGCATTCGACGAAACTAAGATTGTTAAAGATGATGGATTTCATGTAGCCACAGAAACAAAACGAAATATTGATATTATGTGGAAAAAATGACACAATACATCAATGAAAATTGAATACACCATTATGGAAAGATAAGCCATAAAAATTCCGTGGTTATCGTCATGGTTGTTGCCAGGGTATTGTGGCCCATCGGTCTTGGATAATACCTGAAAAAAGGATATAAATTCATTTGGAGTTGTTTGTGTTTTATTAAATTTCTAGAAGAGGATCAAACAATGCAATTCAGAGTGGATAAAAGTGCATTATTTACGTGAAAGAGAAGTTGTTGACTGCTACATTGTACCATAGGTCAGTTTGACTCACTCTCGCTATTTCTCTCTCTCTTTCTCTCTCTCTCTCTCTCTCTCTCTCTCTCTCTCTCTCTCTCTCTCTCGTACTAACAATAGCAACTAGTGATCACTAGCCGTCCATTTTCAGTATTTTTATAAATCATATTTATGTATTTATTTTGTTCTCCTTTCACTTTAAGTCTATGGATGTATTCGCATTTTCTTTTTTTTAATTTGGATGATAGCTTTTATCTTTTGGATGAGAACTAGATCTATTGATTCTCCAGCAATGATGTCAGGTAGAAACTGTTACAGTCATTGTCGGCTTCTGGTGGCCATCAGATTTATGACGTGGTCAGCGTTCGACGTTTCCGTAGCCATTTTTTTTTAGGTAGAAGTAGTTCATCGAATGCGCGCACGTATTTACCATGTAAGGAAACGGTGCATATTTTCACTTATCTCCGGTCAATACCGCTGGGTATTGACCCGTAGCAACAATGTTATACTAATGGGACTGTTTATAAACTATGTAATAAGTATATCATAACATTGAACCGGTTTTACCTAGAATGACATACAGAAAATCATCAGACTGCTTGCATGGCTGCGTGACATCGTTGCTAAAGGAGGGTCAGATTAAAAAAAAGAAAAAGAACAAAAAAAGATTTTTCCCTGCCACGTCAGAACAAGGCTTTCCACAATTTGGAAAACTGACTTCATTGGGTGAGATGAGATAATGTAATATGGCATTATAATGATGAGATTACGTCATGTTTAGCGTAAACATAGACATTTTCAATGGCTGATTGACACACGCCTCCTGCATCGGCGTCTGTTTACAAAGTGATAGCTAAAGATATCCGGTTAAACTTACAATATAATTTTGGCCTGAATGATGGCAGAAAATATGTGTAGATACCATTTTACGTAGCGAGAACTGTCTTTCAAGTTTTGCGTGTCTTCAAGATGTGACTCAAGCGCCTTATAACTGTAGTATCGATCAATGAAACATTTTTGCAGACGCTATTATGGATGAGATCTCACGGTGCCATGCGAGGGTCTTGTTGAACGAGACTATGTCCACCATAAATTCTCAGTAAATAAATCATGCCTCTTTGTGACATCACATACGATTGGTGACGTAAATAGAGCTGTTATGTTGCATTTCTGGTAAAGTTTTCATGGCGACGAATCCGTATTTATGTAAGGAAATATGTGTCGAAGTTATTTAAACACATTCTTTTTATTTTTCCGTGAAATTTGTGGGTGGGATTTTGTTTTTTTTTAACACAATCAAATCAACTCATGATGATACAAAATACGTGTATTAGTCCTTTTAAGCAGCAGTTCTACCGTTTGTTGCTATTTCATTTTCTTGTCATCGAAATCGATATTGTTACTCGGTCAATCACCACTGTCCTCTCTACTATCCGCCTAGGCCGCCAACAACGGCATCGCATTGACAATTCCTTATACAATTTCAAATATCATTTTGATTTCCCTACTTTCAACGTCTCCGAACGCCATGTTTTCTGTAAATAAAAGTAGTCCGACGTCAAATGGTAAAGAATGGAAAGTGCAATAATTTGACTTCAATATGACCGTGTTTAATATGTATAGGTTATTAACTGAGTATTGAAAACTATCGGACCTGAAATCATGTGGCGCATGATGCCCGAGCTTGCGAGTGCATTCTACGCCACATGAACGAGGGCCCAATCGTTTTTAATACTCAGTCAATAACCTTTTTTATATGCTTAAAAACAAGCATATTAATCATTATGTTATGTTATAGGAAATAACACAATTGAAACCAAAAAAATATTTCAACGTTTTATTGAAAATTTTACACGTCGTTCGTGTAATAAATGCAACTTGAACACCGCGCAGTAATACTCGCTACTTTACGGCTATGGACGCGCGTTCGTACATGGGTTTATTCTCATTCAACACTGAACAAAATAAGTTTGCTAAAGAGGATGGAATGTCATGTAGCTGAAGAAACACAACGAAATATGGATATTGTGAAAATAGAAGATACCATTATGAAAAGATCAGCCAGAAATATTCAATCCAAGGTTATCGTTGTGACTCAATGCTGCTGTCATGGTGGCAGGTAAATTTGAAAGTGCAGTGTGCGTCATGATTATTGTTATGGTATTGTGGTCCATCGGTCTTGATAATACCTCAAATAAAGGATACAGATTTATTTTGGATTCACTTGTGTTTCTTTAAATTCCGAGTAAAGGTAAAAAAACAAACCGATTTAGAATCGATAAAAGCGCAATGTTTACGTGAAAGAGTTGTTGACTGATATATTGTATCAAAGATCTCTCTCTCTCTCTCTCTCTCTCTCTCTCTCTCTCTCTCTCTCTCTCTCTCTCTCGTACTAACAGCAGAACCATCGATCACTGGCCGTCCATTTTCAATATTTTTATAAATCATATTTTTTTATTGTTTATTTTACTCCTTGCAATTTTAAATTTTGGGATGTATTGAGATTTTCTTTATTTAATTGGTATAAACGATATTTTTTTATTTGGATGAGAGCGAGATCTACTAATTCATCAGCACTGATGTCAGGTAGAAAGGTTACAGTCTTTGTCGGCTTCTGGTGGCAATCAGACTTATGATGTGTCAGCGTTCCACGTTTCCGTCGCCATTTTTATTTAGTCGTGGCCGGAAGTAGTTCATCGAATGCGGGCATGTGTTTACCATATAAGGAAGCGGTGAATATTTTTACCTAACTACGGTCAATACCGCTGGATATCGACCCGCAGCAACAACGTTACGCTAATGGGACTGTTTCTAAAGTATATAATAAAGGGGAAATATTCAGTAGTTGCTTTAATGCAAAATGAATTAGACTGGGTTTAAAGAATACAATAATTTATCTCTTTGCTTATTATTATTCCTCTTGGAGTGAATGCTCATATAAGTGACTCTCTCTTTCTAATAATAGAGATAATGTCGAATCGCAATAGTAACAAACGCTATGACAAGAACTCCATAAAGCACATATCGGTTTCGACCCGAACTAACAATTTTGAGCCTCTTGGCAAAGTTCCTGAGGGTAAAGTTGGGCATAGAAGGCCGATGGTAGCTGCACATGTTCATTTTCTTTGCTCAGTAGGAGTGTATATGTATATATGGAGATGTCAATAGTTTCCATTGTATGACCCAGGGCCTTAGTCCTGCAGGGTTGATGTTGATTAGGGGCTTAGGGTTGTTTATGGTCAATGATAGACCTGGGGCTGATGTCAGTTTCAAGTCTAAAGTGGTCTTTTCATACCCAGTAAATATTTATGTGGTTATAGGTGGATGCCCTAATGGTTTCCAAGTTATGACCCAGGGGCTACACCTGTTTATGGTTAATGATAGACCTGGGGCTGATGTCAGTTTCAAGTCTAAAGTGGTCTTTTCATACCCAGTAAATATTTATGTGGTTATAGGTGGATGCCCTAATGGTTTCCAAGTTATGACCCAGGGGCTACACCTGTATACCTCTTGGGTATGATGAATGGGGGTGGAAGTTGGGGTAGAAATGTAATTCAAAATTCTATCTGAAAAGATGTAATAAATGGGTCAATTATGACAGATAACAATTATCAGACATAACAACTAATAAACTTGGGAGTTATTAAATATTGAATTAAAAATCCACCACCGCCCCCTACCCCAACCTTAACGGGATGGATCAATTTTCTAAAATCGTTGTTTCAAAACTTTTTCATTTATATCCCGAGATTTTAAATACCCCCCCCCTCTCTCTCTCTCTCTCTCTCTTGAAGAGTATTGAAGAAGGTGTACGATAATACTCATGAACAAGCGCACATTTGCACTCGATGCGCAAAGACGTCCACTGTTTAAAAATTGTATTGCCAAGAAGATCACAAGTTTTTATACAAGGCTAAAAAGAGTTTTCCAGTTTACGAGTTCTTCTCCATTATAAACTGAAATTATAAAGTAATGAGCGTGCAGGCAAGATTCGTGGAAAAGGTCAAGATAGGTGACGTATGTATGTAGGTGTATATATATATATATATATATATATATATATATATATATATATATATATATATATACGTAATATACGTATATATATATATATGTGTGTGTGTGTGTGTGTGTGTGTCTGTGTGTGTGTGTGTAAAGAAATGAGAGTGATGAAATAACTAAAGAGGAGAAGAAAGAACAAGAATAATGAGGGATAGTGTTTGGTGTGGTCCGGTCTGTACAATTTTAACTGTAGACATAAAGGAGCAAAAAATAATAATGTTATTTAATCTTTTTATGTTAATTTAAAATTTCTGCATTTATTTTTGTAGTAAATATTTTGTTCTGTTGTGAAAAGTTCGTTGCCAGATAAAAGTGTAAAAATTGTATCAGAATCAATATTAATATTAATTACTGATAGACTCTGTAAAAGCTCATTTCTTGCGTTATTAAACAATCTTCATTGAAAAGAAAGTGATGGTCGTTTTTTATTGGAAATCCTCATGAACAAGAAGGAACGAGTGGAGATAACAATATGTGTTATACATTTTGATGATCTTATGGCAATTGCAACCTCGAAAAAGAATGAAAATCCTTCTTAAAGGGATATCTGTTGATTCAACTAGTTTGCCTCCGCTGTAAAATTATACTTAAGCATATGTCCCTTTACCTTTCTTTCTCTTTTTCATTCTGTCATTCGATAACTGAGACACTCTCTCTCTCTCTCTCTCTCTCTCTCTCTCTCTCTCTCTCTCTCTCTTTGTGAAGAAGTGTAGGTATTACTTGATAGGTATATTTCGCTGACAGTACTTTCCAAAAGTTGCTGCGCTGTCAAGCGGTAGATATCAAAGCACTGGACATTAGCATGTGAGCTTTGGTCATCTGATAAATTTTGAAACAAAAGGGTCGATAGTGTGTGTGTGTATCTGTGTGTGTGTGTGTGTGTGTGTGTGTGTGTGTGTGTGTTTACAGTGCAGGATATATTTGTGTCATTAAAAATGACGAATGAACACAAATTAACCGATAGACACCTAGTCATTTTTTTAAAGCGCACAATAACGAGGTGACGTTGCACAGGAATTACGATCATTCTACTTCACATATTTACTCACTAGCTATCTTGTACGTGAGAATGTGCATACGATTTTGAAATACGTGACTTATCTCCTATCTCTCCCTGACGACCTTTGTATCCAAAGATATTTCATTATTTTAGAGAGAAAACTTTTGCTTGGATGTGCATATTTAAACAGCGCTGACAACTGAAATGTGTTTCATTTTATACAGCTTTTTGTTAAACTTTTTTTGTACAATGTGTTGTGCAAATTAGTTACTACACCATGTTTGATATGGGGCATCCAGGTTTTTTAAACCTGATGACAAAAGAAAAAATGGAAGAAGCCGAATTCAATGTAGGTTTGCATTATTTAACAGCATTATAAAACAAGTGCTACAAACAAGAATCGAGATCCATTAGGCAATTTCTATCACATGGCACCACATCATTTTCATAGCACTTTTAATGCTAACTGACTCAGGAACATTACTAATGAATGACTTCATCAACTATCAGTCGACTTAAGAAGTTGTATTCACATTATTTTGGCTCATTTAGAATTTTTTTATCTTTACCTTTTGTACTGCGCATCTGTTAGAGTACATTATATAACCTACATTTTGTGTATAGTTAATATTGTTACATTTTGAGAAAAGAGGTCGACCAAATAAATTGTTCAGTTCTTTTTGAGCTTTTAATTATTAGTTAACAATAATACAGCTTCCTACTTTCCTATTAGTTATGGAATCCTGTATGTCAGACATTGGCAATGTTCACACGTGTGAAACAACAAAATCTTACTTCAAATAAATGCCTCTCAGTCTCTGTTTGCTTTTCTTCCGAATCCCTGATAGCTCCTCTCCAAACAACAGAGCCATGTGCTCAAGGTAAGTTAAAATTTAGAGAGAATTTAGAAGGAAAGGTCTCAGTAAGATTGCTTAAAAACTTCGATTTTTTTCTCCCCGAAATTGTAAGAGTTCAATACTGCTATGAATCAAATACAACTCGGTAGAAACTGCATTAACATTTCTTTAGGCGCAGTGGTTCTCGTGATACCGAGGGAGAGACTGTGCAACAGGAACAAACTGCCAACGCTACGTTGACAGGAAAACTTACGATTTTTTTAGGGGGGGGGGGTGCGGGGGGAATGAAATGGAAATCTATAAGCATTATGGATGTAGAAGAGTTTGATTTGTATATTAAATAACACATTGAGGTAACGATTTGTGAAATTTATCAATATATTTTTTCATGATATCTGGACAGAAAATATATACACGGAGGTCCAGTTTACAGTATTACACTAAAGTGTGTACTGGCAGCAAACCATAACTAGTTTCCCCAGTCTTACATAACAAATTGTTGATAATACTAATCCAAATTAACTGTTTATTTAAATATGTTCATGCCCCCCCCAGCAATCAATATATATATATATATATATATATATATATATATATATATATATATATATATATATATATATATATATATATAATTCAAATACAATGTGGTCAGCTGCATTTTATCTTCGTTACGTTCGGTGAATTCCGTCATGATCAGTCTTACCTGTTTTTTCTTTTTTTTTTAATTTTTTTTATATTTTTTTTTTATTTTAATATTATGGCTGAGAAATTTTGAATTTCACTGCACGCCCGAACTCCATTTCCAGATACTGATTTCTTTTTGTAGTATACCCTATCCGGAGCAAACCGGATATATTTTGTACATCCTATCCAGAGCAAACCGGATATACTTTGTACATCCTATCCAGAGCAAACCGGATATACTTTGTACGTCCTATCCAGAGCAAACCGGATATACTTTGTACGTCCTATCCAGAGCAAACCGGATATACTTTGTACATCCTATCCAGAGCAAACCGGATATACTTTGTACAATCTATCCAGAGCAAACCGGATATACTTTGTACGTCCTATCCAGAGCAAACCGGATATACTTTGTACGTCCTATCCAGAGCAAAACGGATATACTTTGTACGTCCTATCCAGAGCAAAACGGATATACACCGTAGGATCTTCTAGATAATTCTACTTATAAAACTTTATCTCAACGAATAGAAAACCCACAATTGGTCTTCTAAATACACAAAAGCTCTCTTTTTAAAAACTCTGTTCTCAAACGCTATGACATGAAAAATTTGAACATTATATTTGTTTCTTTCCTTGAAAATACCATTCCTCACTTACGCAAAGATGTCACTGTTATCCACCATTCATTTTAAATTTATGTTTTTATATTAAATTTATACATTAGGTTATATTTTTCTGTAATCGCTGCACACGTCATCACGCAACTAGTTTGTTTTTATGTACATTTGGAGTTACAGAACGTAACTCATACTGAAGTAGGTTGCTTGGACATAGTCTTGTTACATGGACATTTATGCGAAGTTCCTTTTTCTGAAATTTTGTGTTCACAGCCATTTAATTATATGTCTCCAATATGGCACATTTATTGGAATTAAGTAACACATTTTGGGGTAACTAAAAATTATTGGTCTGAAAAATTAGTTTAATATCTGAACTGAACGAATGAAATCCTTATTTTAAGTTTATCATCTTAATGTTTTACGATATTGTGATCAATGATATTATCGAGTCCATACGTCATGTAAATGCAGTGGTAACACCAGTATTTTCTAATTTAATTAATCATGGTTGCATAACTGCTTCAAGCGGTCGTCCGGCACTGCCCTCCTCCCGGTTGTTACCGTTATACAAATGGTATGCAGTCAAAGACAGGAAAGGACGGAGGAGGCCTAGCGACCGACGAATCGATGATTGCATTACCGGCTCAGGTATCATGACATTTTGTGGCTTTTGGTAACAATTAGTAACATGCTGTGACATTCAGGTAATGACAATAAGTGACAATCCTTTCACTACCTAAATAGTTAGGCATGATGCCTGTACGGTGCAACTAAAGCAAACATCCTAATGAGATATTTGCATTAACACTATCAAAGCAGCAATCACATCGACACTAAGTTCACAAGCACATGAAAGACAGAAAGAGGATATTCAACTACTGGAATCTAGAAATAAAATTGTGGAAGAAAGCATGACTCAGTTGCAAAGACGACTATAGGCAAAATAGGCATACAAGCCGCTGGAAACCAAATTAACACTGACATAAAAATAGACCTTTGTTCAATAACCTACAGGACGCAGAAGCAAGTTTAAATAGATTCTATATTTTGCAAAAGATAGAGCAAACGACTTGTAAGAATTCGAAGACAATATTGAGCAAATGAAGAAGGATATGGAAAAGCGGTGCAAACGGGAGAGCTAAAAGAGGAAATAAGTATTGTTTGGGATACTGTCAATACCCAACTTTCTGTTGCTTATTGTATCAGTTATGCCATTTGCAATGTGCTCCAAGGCCAAAAACAACTGTACAACATGAAAAGAGGAAACAGAAAAAAAGCGACAGACTCAAGCCTAAAGCAACGTGCACCTAGGGTGATGCCCCTATAAAGTGCAACTTTGGAGACATTGTAAATTAAACGAAATGTACAGCCTAGCAACAATTATTGTAAATTAAACCAACTGTACAGCCTAGCAACAAGTGTTGTAAATTAAACCAAATGTACAGCCTAGCAACAAGTATTGTAAATTAAACCTAATGTACAGCCTAGCAACAAGTATTGTAAATTAAACCAAATGTACAGCCTAGCAATAAGTATTACATCCTTCAAATGTTGTAGGTTTTGCATATTTTAACTATAGCATGTTTAACTGTCCAAGGTAAAACGTGCAGCAAATATAATTTAACATGCATCATCAGACACAGGTTAAACGGTTGTTGCTGCAAATACAAGTTAATTACAAAATAAATCCTCCGTCTGAATTTCTTTCAAGAAGTTTTTTCCACTTTTACTGACTTTGTCCATGGCAGAGATTACCAAGGACTTTTTAAAATTTGCATGATTTGTTTCCAAATAAAATATATGTCTTAGGTAAAATACACATAGCTTGATGCTTTTTCAGTTCCTTTATGATATCTTTTGCAAACATTTGAATTTAAAATTGACCTAAAGTAAACACTTTGGGCAAGGACAGGCCTCACTTATCAATTATTCCGTTCGGTGACGTGTACACACACACACACACACATATATATATAGGCATCTACCAATAAATACAAATCTCTTCTGGGTTAGAATAGCATTAAAAAGTATCATTGGTAATATGAATTGTTATATCCGGACCATTCCAAATCTCAATGCCTAAGTGACATATGTGATATATTTGATTTTAAATGCTTAATTAGAAAACCTGCATTTTATCGTGGCTGTAGTCCTGCTTGTGTAGATCTAATAATTACGCAGAAACAAAAATCAGTGCACGAATACCTTGAATTTGTCAACTGGAATCCGGTATTTTCATAATATGCTTTTTGCTCATTTAAGAGACAATGTGCATTCAGCAACCATAATTGTAAACAAAAATCGTCGCAAGGTGCTGATGTAAATGAATTTGTTAATTTACACAATCCTCTATTTCCTATCTTGTCGCTAGTAATATGTAAACTCTGTCTATGAAAACTTGGAGAAAGGTCTGCTATATATTATAGACAAATAATAAAACATGCATACCTACGTATTAAATTATTAATTTATATGAATATAGAACTGCGAAAAGCTATATAAGTTAAGAATATATGGTTACAAAAAACACTCGGTAGAGCTCATCCAATGCCTGAGAAAAGTATAGAAAGCAATACAATTGTGTAAGTAAATTAAATACAAAGTCTATGAGAACATACCTTTTGTAAAGATGTGTTGGGGACTTTTAGCCCCACATTCTCAACACATTTTGGCAAAGAAAACTCAATTTAAATCACAAAGTTGTAAAGTTTTGACAGTCTATAACTTTAATAAATTGTTATGTATATTGAATATATAATGAGTGCCTAAACTGTTGGTATATGACTGCACTTTAAAGTCGGTCAAATAATAAGTCGCACCTTAAGTTTGCTTCAGATGTCAAAAAATATTTACTGACCTTTGAGTTCAAGATCAGAGTTGTTGACAATTGTTCACAACTATATACAACTAATTTGGGGATTTTCCACTAAATCGACGCATGTTTTCTTGCATTGTTGTTTATTGGAATATGTGTATAAATACAGACTTGATACGCATTATAATCATTCCAATTGAAATCCTGTGTTAAAAACATTCCTTTATTTTATGATCAGTCAGTTTGGAATTATCAGACTCATTTGATGATTAGTAATTTAGTTGTGCTGTGATGCTGTAATTCTGTAGTGCTGTAGACATAATTCGAAAGGAATTATTTATTTGAACATTCATTGGAACTACCATAAAGTGCTCATGAACCTTTGGATTTAAATATATCACTTTTGGATATTTGTTGACATTTTCAAAGATATTCTGGTTTGTATCGTTGTGGTACATCAGGACATTCAAGACTACCAATTCTCTCGGAACATTCATTCATGTAGAATATTCTATAATTTCTCACTTGTGTTTAGGACATTTAGGATTATTTGGAATTTAATTCACAAATTGTAAGTGTTTTTTGAATTTTAACTATTAATTACAGAGAAATAAATTGTTTGTTGATTTTACATACATTGTTGGTTTCACTTTCTTTCTGTTACATTATTTTAAGACCTAGAATCGTAATAAAATATAAAGTCAGAATCACAAAAGTTTCAGATTTTTGTTCACATGGATTCCTCCACTAGACTAATAAATTTCGATTACGTTGGTCAACCTTAAGCATCATATCTGATGTTGTGATTTTGCGCCTGAGCTTGAGTTCTGTGTTAAAAATATTTTGATAATCAAAGGCTTGGTCAACTATTAGGCCTTCAAATCTAACAAATGTTCTACTAGTCAAGAACAGATAAGTCTTGTAGAAGGTAAACCATTGTTAAGAATACGTTTTAAGTATGTGAAATTTGCAGCATCTTTAATGTTAATGTGGTATCATACATTGGTAAGGATGTCCCTTTTAACCTTTTAACTAATCAAATTATCAAAGCTATTACGGACAAAAGTAATATACTACTCCACTAACTGTCACGTAATTGATTTTGTTCTTTGAGTTCGTTTCATTTCGTTCGAGTTGTGATAATTCACGTAGTGTGACTCTGTAGACTCTGGTTCTTTTTGACACGTTCGGTTTATGCTCGTTTAAATGCATAGGAATGTTTTGTCATTTGCGAGGTAAGCTTCTCAGGCAATTTTTGCATCTTGCTTTTTGTTTTGTGCATATTTCATTTGCTTTACAATGAAATTTGGAAGATAGATAAACACTGTTTCAAGCTGTTAGAAAGTTTAGTAGCAAGACGACTTACAGTGTACTTACGTGCAGAGAAAATACTTTGAAATGTAATCTGGCAAATAAAAGAATGGATTTCAAGACATGCCCTGTAGAAGAGAAAGACATAACCGAGATTTAAAAAACCGGCGGTTATTGCAAATCTTCCCAAAAACGTACTGCAGAGAAAAGAAAGAATGCAAGATTTAATATATAAATGCATACAACAAATACACCACAACTTTAGATTAAATAGACTGAGAAGAGGAGAATTTGATAGGCATTGAGGCAAAATATCAAATCAAATACAACTTTGAAGATGCTAGATGTGTCACCGGTTGATTGAAAAAAACTGAGAGGGACAAATTATCATTAGGTGACAGGCTTAAATAATTGTTCCAAAAAAAGGTATGACAATAGCAGGTATTGTTGTAGTGATTTCTAAATCAATATCAACAATAGGTCTCTGTCTATAGAAAATTTGGTTAAAGGCGTTGCTTTTTAATCTCCACATAGCCCTATTACACTTTCTCCACATTCACATGATCCAAGCTAATCAGTTTTTTGAAATAATGAAAACGGCTTGAAACATTACCTGATTAATTATTTGATTTAGATACAAAAAAGGCAGGAGCATTATATGGAATTATTGGTAGTATGAAAGACTGTTTATTATAGTATTCATTCTTTTCTGAAAACTTAATGTTACTTGTCTTATCATTAGTTGATTGTTTACTCGCACGTTTGGTCAGAAATGGAAACAAAGCAACTAAAAAGATCCGCGAGGATCATGGTCGCCTAAGGCAAGGTATTCCAAAAGGACAACACCGTACGTGAATTAAAGGTTCGTAACTGATTTCAAAAAGTAAATCATAGCAACTCCAATACCCATAAGTTCCTGAATAGATCTTGTCTGCGTTCCACGATTACCATGTTCTTATAAAGTCAGATAATTAATCTGGTAGAATTAGTAGAATTGATAGTAGGACTATAATCATCATAGTCTTTCTTCTCTATATAGTTAGTACTCACTTTGTCTTGATGTTTGTAGTCTACAGTTTGTGTTGTACTGTTACAGATTGTTTATCAGCCTTTGGGATACCTATATTGATTTCATCCGCATTCATGATAGGATTTAAATCAGTTCAAGTGAGTCAATGTGTTTCTGAAAATTGTTGCTGTATGTCCAACTGTGCTACCCATTTTCGTTGGCATGTCACACTGCAACACAATGATACCGTCACCTTCGACAACATAGTCCAAGATTCACTTTTGAATCTGCTATGCACTGTTGGAACTTTGCCATGATGTTTTTCTCTGTGTCTTTTAACTTTACTGTCCTAGAATTAGTACTTTCATCAACGGACTGCGTAATATCTGTTCTCTATTGATTATGTGCGCCTAATATGCAGATTAAGTATGATCTGATACATTTATTCAATCATGCTATTTCTTCATCAGTCAGGCCATTACTGTCTTGCATAAAAAGGTATATCCAACCTTTAGGTTCTTCCATGGCTGTCAAAAATGTAACTGTATCAGCTAGCAATGTTCTCCAATACTCAATAGTACCTGCCCTTTGTTATATCTACGTTTGTATGAGTTAACAAAACATTGTCAATCAAGTATTTGTTTTTGTCCACGATGTATCTCCAGTCGTTGGTGGAATTTTGAAATTGTTGCATATCAAATTAAATTGTTTTAAGTCAATGCTGTTGTTCTTCGATTGGAATGTATCGTCATCAGGTTGATCTATTTCACATTCAAACATAAGCTTTCTCATCTGAAAATAAACGTGAAATCTATATACTGATTCCCTAATTCTGAAACATTATCTGAAACATTTATGTTAATCAGATGCCAGTATTAATTACTATAACCATATGGTGTCATCCACACTGCCCAGTTTAGTTGATTCTGCCGAAATGTCATGTGACACATCCGGATCTTATCATTGATTCATCACTGTCAAATTCTAGAGTGTAGTTTTCAAAAACCCTAAATGGCGTGTATGTGAAAAATTTATTTTCAGTGAAGTACATTTCTATTTTGTTAAATATTTTCAAAACATCCTGTTTCACTGGATAGTTAAACCTAGTTGTAGGAGAAAGGCAAAATGCCGTATTGTTTATTCGTTTCAAATCTGAAGTCCATTATTTAATAGCATTTTAGAATTGTTGATACATGTAATTATTCCGTTTATTTCAGTAGCTATATTTCAATTACAACTGGATGTCTGTGAAAATTAGATCTTCAAAATCTGTATATCCGCCCACTATGAAAGGTGTACTGGTTATTATTTCATGATGTGAAAACTCTTCACAAATCAACTATTTTTGGGTAATTTTGTGGTAATTCTTTGGGATTGAAGGTGTTATAGATGTGCCAAAATTGATCATGGTACAAATATAGGAAAAATGCATCGTTGAATTGAGCAGTTGTGTGACTCGCTAATATAACTTCTTTGAATAAAGTTTGAGAGTAGTTAAAATGTCCTGATGATTGTATCAAAGTTTATTGTATTTTCATTGCATTTTCTTTTGTTTAGAATATCGTATACCAACTGGTGCTACTTTGTAATTGTTTTTCAGCTTATTCTAAGTGTAGTTTGAATCAGCTTTGTATGTCTCAACGTCATATCTTTTCATTTTTCTGCAATGTCATTTATTACCTTGACAGGACATTCTTCATGTGTCCAATTTTGTTGCCTAACTGCGATGTTTTTTTTTTCATAGTTGCTATTTCCAATTGGACTCGTGATCAATACTAATTAGAAAAACGTGCAGGCTTTAACTCACCCATTTCCCAATGCAGAGAGTTTAGCACATCTGCCACATTCTAGAAACTCGTTAGCTTTCAAACATTCAAAGGTTTAGTGCTGCTATTGTACTGATAAATATCCATTACTCCTATACCATTTATGGTAATGGAATAATATTTTCTGCTGGTTCCCAAATGTTAAATAATTAATCATATCCTTTCCATATCACGAGTCCACACTTTTTTCCTTTCACTCCCTTGGTCTTCAGAATCTATCCAACTTTGTATATGTCATCGCTTTGTCATATAGTGAGAGCTCTTGCTCGTAAAACATGCACTTAGTATCCTCTCCCTTCAGGTCTTCTAGTCTGTAAACAAACTGACCACCTTGTATCACTTGTCTGACTTTGAATACTTCATCGGGGACGTTAGAAATTTAGCTCTTTGCAAACATTGTTTTGTAGTTTGAAATTCCAACCATTTCACTAATTTCTATTTTGAAGTTCTCTGTGTATAAGTTATCAAGTAAGCAAACAGATTCTCCATACCTTTGACCTATTAATGTTTCCTCTTAGTAGCTTCAAATGGAGTCATATCTATTGATGAGTGATGCGTGTTACCGTATCCATCAATTAGCTCTGTAAAAAGTAAATCCATTTCCTGGTTTCATTTTTCGTGATATACTTCCATATTGTATTACCGTGTATTCTCTTAAACTTTTCCATTACAGATGCACTTTTGTCCGCGTAAGATAAAAAGGACTAGATTTTTTTCTGTGTCCATTAACTATCTGACTCTTTCTTATAAACCTCGTTTTCCTCATCAAAACGTATCTTATAAGGCTTTCGTTCTTTTACGATGCCTGTGAAAACGTCGTGTATATCATCTTCTCTTTTATTATTATTTTTTCTCAGACCATGCATAATTTGAAAATATATTTATCACTATCAAAACATATTTGTCTCCATTGTTGTTTATTTGATACGCTTGGATGTCAACAGTGTCTGCTTGTCACTGGCAACCAACGTGTATAACATAGGTCCAGGGCTCAGGAAAACAACTCCTCATCTCCCCGTGACCAGTTAAATAGGCTGGGTCAAGTAAACCTTTAGTGCTTACTCGTCCTTGGGCCGATTAGAAGCAGATTCGAACCTTGAAAACAGAACCTGTGTGCATTTTCTACCCATAAGAACATCCAGAATTCAACATCGCTTAACATCTGGCGTGAATCAATTTTCAATTATTGTTGCCTATTTAGGTGAATTTTTTATTTTACTCAGGTACCCAATGCAAGCTTGATAATTAAATGCGTGCAAATCATGAAAATATTAATTGCAATTTCACACCTTGCCCACAATTTCTTAATGGTATTCACATTTACAGTGACACTTTTCAGTAATCCAGGCTTGTAATGTGGATAACTTTTCTCTTTCAAGAAATTACCATACATCTTTATGAGTTAAACCTCTGAGACGTTAAGAGCCAGAGAATGTCAAAAATTATTTTTCCTCTGGTCAGAAAGTATTATATTTGTTCTAGGTCATCGGTATTTTCAAGACTGAAGCCTTGTTGATACAATGTCATGTCAAAGTGAAGACACCAGCAAATATTTCTATAAGTATGTAATTATATTTTTACAAGAAAAATGTTGCTATTTTACATTGTAAATAAGTAATTCAAGTATGTTCGCAGATGCCTATTAACTTTCACACAATGTTTGCCATAGTAATATATTTATCAAAATCATAATGTTGAGATAACAGCAGATTAGTCAAAATTTAATTGGAGTCATTACGAAGAAAAGTTAAATTCTTTTGATCAGTCAGCAACATTCCCTTTGCTAGGCACCCTTGAGTAGCTCTTTTGAAATGGATGTTTGACTAAAATGGATTATTTAATATGCAAGTTCGGTGAAAATTACGGAGATGGTTGGAATTTGTCTTTCATATGCAAGTTACCAACATTCGTCTTGTGAAAACTAATTGCATACATATATAAATAGATACTGGCGTCTTTGATTTGGCATGACACTGTATTAATAAAGCTGCGCAGTCTTGAAAATACCTGTGACCTGGGGAGTAAGTGTAACATAGTCGGAGCAGACGAAAAATAACAAATGTGTACATTCTCTGTCTCTTAACATCTCACGTGTCCGACTCAGAAAGATGTGTCACTGTAAAAGCGAATACCATTAAATGGTTTCTATCAAGGTTTTTAAATTGTCATTTGTTAGTCTATAGCTAACTTACATCTATATTTGCAAATCCATCCGTGCCTACTTGCACCCGAATCCACTGTATATGTGAAACATAGTGGCTTGATTTCGAGAAATCAATCGATTTGCCGAACATTAATGAAGAGCCCCGTCACATGATACAGTGACGTCAGAGAAGGGACTCTGTACGAAATTACATTAGAACGATGCATAAATGTCAGCCACGTTTTTGTTAAAACATGTGAACTATGGAGTTATCCCAATAATTTGATAATCTAGCAATCTATAAATGAATGTCGATTTTATTTAATATCATTGATACTGGTGTGTAGAGTATAGTGTATTATCTAAAATGTATATGGTAACTATGTATAATCCCACTTGGAGTGTAGAAACTCTTACTCTCTTTCATTTAAATATTGCAATCATTTCAATTTTAAACTTTATGATACGATTAACACAAATTTTTTTTCGTTTTACACGTTCTTACTTATATTACAAAATATAATAATGATAATGACAATGATGGTGATTATGATGATGATAGTTACAGTTATGTTATGATGGTTCTTCTTTCTTTTGTTATGATAATACTATCAATAACATAATTGTAACAGTCATCATCATCATTCTCGTCATGTACATGTTTAGCTTCCACCATGCACTTTTGATTTTACTATGCTGTTCATATTGTCTGTGTTTTTTGCACAAAGGTTGAATATGAGCAAACATAGAAGCTGCTTGTTTCAAATTTGACATCACCACTATGTAATTCTCAAACTAGAGTATCAGAAAGCTCTCTTAAAAGAGATCGCCTTTACTTTGTGTGTATGTGTGTGTGTGTCCGGGTGCGTTTAGAACATGCGGATTCATGTTCGCTGTTGCCATCAGTACAAGGAATGTGGGGGCTTTCTAATTACAGTAAATTAATCACTCCTATAAAATACATTAAAGAGTCAACAATCATCATTGCCAAATCAATATAATGAAAGCTATTAGTGCAGTTCTATAACAAGGTTTTGAAATAAATATTAATGAGTGTTTTTTATGGGATGGGGAAATACTAAGTATACAGACAGACACATAAATATTTATGGATATTTTACAAATCATGAATATGAACACTGATTCATACATACAGTTGCTAACATATGAAAATAAAATGAAGGTGCTAGAGTTCTTAGGTGATTTAATTGCCAAAAGGTCAACAATTGATACGCAATTTGTATGTGAAATTATGGTAGTAAAATTGGCAGCATTCAAGATTGGTAATAGATATTATACCAAGATAAATTTATTATTCAGTATGTTTGGTTTCAACACTGGGCAAATTCATTATGTATTCTTAAATAATCTATCGCTGAAGGTAGTTTGAAACGGACTTCCTCTTATGACATCACACACCTTCGGTTTCTGAGTGGTTACGGAAAAAATGCATACAGAACGGGCCTGTTATTCTGGCTCAATTTTGTAAAAAAATAAACAGGGTTTTGATGATCGGGCTTTTCGTACATGATATTATTGCTTCGAATATTTGAAGTGCTACAGCCAGGATAAAAATGTACAAACATTGAATGAAACCCTTTAAAAAATCGAGAGCTAGGTGTGCAACTACAGTTTTTCAAATTACAAACGTTGTATCTTATTGTATATTTATTATCCCGGTTTCCATGTATTATATTGGTTTCAAACCCGCTGTTTTCAGTAAGAACATTACAACTTTCATGATTTTAACCTATTTTAGTATCTAGCTTGGGCCATCTACCTTTGTTTTTTTTTTTTTAGTAAGAACGTAAATAGTGTAGCGAAGAAGTGAACTATGTTGAGTGAAATGATGACAGAGGTGAGTAACTGTTGCAATTAACTCGTCTCAGGGATGAGTGCTTGACAAGCTTCTTCCTGAGCCCTGCATTGGTTCTTCTGTATAGAAATCGTTTTCCAACATGTTTGTACAACGTGTAAATGTATTGTTTAGTTAACCATTCCTCTAAGTCAACTCATTTTAATATAATTTTGTCCCCTTTACTTTGATCCCAAAATCGATTGATGTTTGTAAAAGCAACTGTATGGTAAGAATCGTAGCATAGGTGCCTTAAAAGATTTGTTGTTGTTGTTGTTGTTTCGATTTTTTTTTTTTTTTTTGCTTTGCAAAGTCATCGGCGTTAGCCATTTAAAATTGCATAAAGACACCCAGAGAGTGCTTTATGTTTGACAAATTGTCTTTTTGAGAGGTTATTAAGCCAATAAAATATCTATCTACAACTGGTACTTTTATTTCAGTCTTTTCAAACTTATGAATTGTTTCAGATTAATGTCAAATTTTGCCATTCAAATTGTTGATTCAAATAGAGTTACTTCATATACTGAATGACCATATGCTGTTTTCAATCTTGCTTTGTTTTTACCAAGTCTAGCTCTGTTCTCGACGAAAAGTTGTATCTTGATCTGGTAAAACTGATAAAATCTTCGAGTTGTGCCGTAACTTTAGTTCAATGCAATTTATTTATCCACATCAAGTACGTAATTTAAGCCCTCCTGATACTGTACAGTTCTGATCATCCTGTTTTCTAAATTTATGCTGCTTGTCTCAATGTTTTCATCAATGAAAACAATCTGTACTTTGGTAAAACAACATTGTATTATCTTCAACGTTGTTTTGTATCACAACTAACTTTCATCATACTTTAGTCCCTTCCAAACTTATACACATGTGCATGTTGTCTCTTGATATCGGAATCGTTTCGTTTATGTTACACTCACCAAATATTTATATCAGCTGTTCCGGTGATCACAATTAGTTTTGCTGCATCATTTATCTTGTTCATATAATTTCAAATTAGTTTGTTTGTGAATTTGACGTACCACAATTAATGCATTGTATCAATTCCTTTTAATGTAGCAGTCATGTTTGAAATATCACGTTAGTTTGGTTGTGTTTTAATAGTAGAATGTAGAAAGTTCTGCACAACATCACTAAAATCCAGTATCCTTGAAAGTAGTATCGCACTCTTTGGTGTTTTGTCTGCTTCTACGCAGTAGTAAAGTCGGTGCACATATTTGGGTATGAGTACATAATAGGTAAATAATGAGATCACGAGAGAGAATACAGTGAAAATAATCAGTGAATCATTTTGTTTTATTTCTTGGGAATGGGCGACAACTTGAGCCAAAGAAATCAAACTATTTTAAATTTAACTAGTGGTCTCATTATTTATCCCCTATTATTGACCTACTCATGTAAACCAAAATCTGTCTACGAAAACTTCAAGACAACTATTTGCCTTGAAGCGTACTGCTTCAAATTTAACAGACATAACAAACTGACAATCTTAAGATACTTTTATAATTTCCAATTACAAATTATGTCCCTTACTGTGCAACGTCTGCAGTGATAGGAATACAACTAACTTTTAAACAAATATAGGACGGTCCTCTGAGATTTGTATATGATGAATATACCACCAGATTTCGATGAAATCTTATTTAGGGAAAAATGGCAACCCTGAAACTACTTAGCCTTGGCTCAATGGTTTTGGAAACTTTTAAACTCTGAATATGATTTTTCTTCAATGTTTGTATGATCTGCTATGTTTTACAAACAATATATGCATTTTTAGATATTGAGCTATTTGGATGTCCTAATAAATGGAACTTCGACATAGACAAAAAGTCTTTTCATGTGCAATTGCCATTCTTGAGCGAAAAATCATATTTCAATGTTGATTCTTAATTCTAACCTGGCACAGTAAAGACTATAACTATAGCATCTGCAAATAATACTCCTCCACTACATAAACTTCTCCGACCAAGAGCATTGACAACTCATATATGTGTCTCCGTTTATCTTAGTCTTTCGTCTTGAGTACCATCAATTATCTAACTATTAACTCCCTTTACTTTTTGTATGACTTAATTCTCATCTCAGCTTGCTGGAAATTATGCCCTCTGTTTCCTTATATATATATATATATATATATATATATATATATATATATATATATATATATATATATATATATATATATATATATATATATATATATATATATATATATATACACTTTTTAATGTTAAATGTTAATCTTCTTTCTCTTTAGGCTTAATTTACATCTTGGCATACTTTGAATTCTTACGTTTGCTTCCTTGTGCATACATATATATAAATTGACCTTTAACATTCTTTGCTTGCCTACATTTTAAGTTCTATGCGACCGATGTCATGTGTCTCTTATTATAATTATGTATTGTATATCTTGTAAATCATGTTTATTCCATTTTGATTTATGTAATGTTGCTAAAAAGCTCACTAGAGGTTACGTCTAATTGTTGTTTTGATTATGCGGACTCCATATAAATATTGCCTTATCTTATCTTACTAAAGTATTTGCTCAAATATTTGTGCTTTTCGGTAAATAAAATGTAAAGTAAGCATTTTACTTGTTCTCTCACTGTCTCTCGTTTTGTCTGCCCTAAGATTGATATGAATTGAAATCGTGTTCACATGGTAGTACATACATACATACATACATACATACATCCATACATACATACATATTTTTGCATTACCATTTCATTCTTATCTCTTGTTTTTGTAAAATTAAATAATAAACTTTATTTGTTTGATTCGTGAGCTGCTCTGTTGATGGGCAACTGAGATTAAATCCCGGATTAAAGAAATACAGAGTTTTTAAAATAGTGTGTACTTGAAGGTCATTTACAGACTCTTAATGAAACTGATCTTCAAATTCACAAGTATCAACAGGTATATTACAGATTTCTCTAACTTAGATTTTAAAAATAATAATAATCTGGCCATACCTAACGTTACTCGATTCATCATAACTAAAAATACACAAACCACACTTTCGTTATATTTTCAGGTGAGTGCTGAAATCCCGAAATGGAGGTTGATCCGGTAGCTCTCATCAAATGTAAATCAACACCTTTTTAATCACAAATTGTGATCCTTATAATATAATGCCAGACGACAAGAAAAGAAAAAGATTGCAATGCATCACAGGATAGCAAGCTGAAAGTAAGAGAAACTGAAGAAACAGATTTAGTTTAGAGACAATGCAAGTATTACACTTTTTGATAGATTTGGTTCAATAAAGGGTGATGCATGAAATGATGACATAATTAAATGGCATAAGTCGTGCTATTGTACTTTAACATTTTAGCAGCACCTATCCAATTTGTTTAAAAAAAAGTATGAGGAACTTGCGAGTGTCTCAAGAGCTGAAGATGAGCCTATTGCCATTACATCTCGGATGTGTTCAATCGAAACTATTGACTAGAATAAGTATATGTTCTGTTAGAAAGAAAACTAGATACAATGAAGGATCACAAATATTGTCTTATTCAATGCATGCTCCTGTAATAAGAGTCAGGAGTTCAGGTTTAAATTATTTAATTGTTGCTTAAGGGAAGTGCCACCTGAAATATCTTGTCTACTTTGAAATGCAAATGAAAGAAAGAGAAAAAAACAAAAAACACTAAGCCTCGGATGAAGTGAGTAAAGTGCTTGTCATGGCAGAGCTGTGTGCTGATTTGGATGTTTATAATATCTGTGATGTATGAAACAAGTATTTACAAATAAGCGATGGAATCATTAATAGGCCAGAGACACGTCCAAAGTACTTGCCAAGAAGACAAACATTTTATGAAGATGTTTAAAAACCTCTAAGGTCTCAAGCAAAATGTGTACGTCCTCTTGACAATAAATCTCTCTTCTTATGTATTCCAGTAGTAACTCTGAATATGTAATATCTAAAATGTTGTCAAAGTCTAGTAGTATGCAGGACAAATTGCTATGTAAGGGTCAGAATCCTCTAAAATGTCCTCTGAAGAAGAATTCTCGATTGTTTCCCAGAGTCCCGATACTAGTATCTTTCAAGAATGGTTCATGTTGCGATACTAATTCGTGCAGGACTCCGTGATACACCAGGTCATAAAGATGTTTGAAAAGGAACAGATCATCAACATGTTGAAACATTGTCTAAAACAACCAATACATTTTCATACGACTTCTGTTTGGTGGTACCTCAATGTTAGATGAAACCGAGGAAGAGCAGGACAATATGGACGTGAAACGAAGGTCCTTAAAATTGCACAAGATATCTTGTATGAGGTAACACATATTACCAAGCTAACACCAAAAACAGATTGGTCTTGGACTTATCTTTTATCAGGCAACACGATCAGATAATCTTGTGACCTTGTTCCATGTAACAAACCATTTAATTGAAATTAAGGCAATCGGTAGATTAAGTAACTGCATTGCTAAAATGTTATAGATATATTTGTACATAATTGATATGTCTATGTGCCTGATAATATTGTACCTGGTCCAGTCATTCGGTTTCCATGTTGCAACATTGACGTCTTAGAAGCCACCCTGGATGGCAAAATACATTCCACTGTATACAGAGTGCCTGGTAACGTGAAACTGGAAGACAGATCATAGATGGGAGCACAAATGACCTGCAGTGGAAACCAACTTAAACAATTCATGTCTTAGAAAGTCTCCACAAACTTGACAAAACCAACATAGCCTGAAACAGATGGCCAATTCCTGTTTTTCAGGAATGGACCGTAATCGAAAACGACGACTGATTTTCTGAACAAACGGCGATGAAGTAGGCAGCTTTGAGAAACATGTCTTGGATATTCGCACTGAAGTATCCCACAGATAATCAGAGAGTATCTTTGTGTTTTGCTTATTAAGAAGCTTACTCACCTGTGACAACTTTCGGAATGCTGCCAAGTCTTCAATCTTCTGCAGATGATTATGATACAATGACCACAGTGATTAACCATTTGAAGTCTGGATTAAAACTGTGATGTTTGCACCTAATACAGTAGAAACCATCCTGCATGGCAAAGCCTACTACAGGGCTGTAAGAGGGCATATACTGACCTAGGAGGAACTTTGGCGCATTTGATGTTTGAAGACTGCCTCAGTGAAAACAACAACAATGTATTGACTTGATATGGATTCGGTCGTACACCCTGCAGCTGAAGAATTCAGTTCAAATAAGAGAGGATACTGAGATAATGCAAGAGAGACAATAACAGCACTTGAGAGTTTCTTACTGTAAAAGCAATCATCTAGCATCTAACCTCTTTGAAAACTTTGACAGTTGTAAAGCCGTAAGCACGAACCACGTCTTCTGGATAACATGAATTGTAGAGATATTTCTAACTTTTATAAGAGCAGAGAGAGAAGGCAACTGGAAGCTCCACCTGAGTCATTTGCGGTTATGCTGCCTTGGTTGACAATCTATGACCATACCAACTCTACCAGATGGGGACCAGTGTACGTACGTAATGTGAAGGCAAGTGAAATAAGAGCGCCAGAGGTATACGAAGAGTTTATGGCTGGCAAATTCGTCATAAAATGTAGTAACAACTGCGTCAATCAAGTTCCATCAGATCAAGCTACAGAGTGGAACAATAAGATATGCAAGTTTTCTGGAGAGAATCAATGGAATAACCAAGAATAATCCAGCCAGAGATAGATTTTGCGCAACTTTTGGCAGTTCGTTCACACGTCATTCATTTCATGAATGACGACTGATTTGGTAGATAATGAAGAGCAAATCGCATTAACTCGTAACGATGCCCTCCTGTACGCATAAAACTAGAGGAAGTAAAGGTAATATAATTGGTACAGCAGTTCACATCTTTAAATTGTTTGGAATGCCTTCATCTGTGAGAGAACTTGTCAAAGTTCATTTCACTGGCAACAAATGATGTTGTGTTCGTCGCTGTTGCGCATGATTTGTTGGCAGCTGAAGAGAGGGGAAATCAGGCAGTTAAGACAATCCAAAGGAAAGAATACATGAAAAGTCTCTACGTTATTTGATCCAGTGAAGAAGTATAAATCCGAAACCTTTGCCGTAATGTACAAATCATCTATTTCTTGGGAAACAAGGTAATGAAAAAATAGTTTATCAAAGCTAATAGGAAATTAGCAGCGACTCCTTAATACTGCAAATGCTGAACGTTCTGCTGAGATTGCATATATTTTATAGCATGGATTTTCGCCATTTCCATTATCATTGGCAAACTTCAGTGGAGCAATAAATGCATCGACTAAGTCAAACCTCCTGCCCCTTCTTACCAAAGATCTTGATGTATGTACTCAACCAGATGTTCCAGCGGACACTCGCTCGACTTGTGTGATAATTAATGGTCAGTCACTGGTCCAATCTCTTGGAAAGCCACATAGATGGCAAAAGTTTGCAGAGTATGCCTGTGTTTACTCATGCCGAGTTTAAACATTTTATGGGCAGTATATCTCAGAAATAAGTCGATCAAATCATCTACTCATTCTAAGTGGACCGGGAAAATGAGACCAATAAAGAAACGTATCCATAGGCCTGATGTTCCACTTTAACCAGTGTGGAGTCAATTCATTGCCTTGGAAGAGAATAAATCGAATCTTGCTCAATTTCTCCCAAATGAGCTTCTACAGAGAGCAAAGAGCTTATCGAATGAGTATGAAGTCAATACAGGTAGTGGATTTACTGAGCCGCATGATGCCAAATCAAACAAACGATGCACTTTAGCGGCTGGGGGAGCCAGTATCCAAGCAAAGATATGGCTTCAGACAGATACGGCAATAATGAATTTAGAAAGTACCATTGAGACGGAGGATTGAAGCAAGGTTCTAAGGAGGTTGAAGTGATGTGGGTTAGACTGCCAGCTGTGCCTGCTGCAGATGTAGAGCTCTCCACCTGCTATTGCAGGACTAAGTACATCACAGCAAGATGCAAGTACATCAAAATGGGACTTATATGTATCGTTGCCTATGCTGTGCCAACCATATCGCACTCGAGACAGCATATGATGAAGTGTTACAACGCCATTGTGCATGTTTCGAGAGTGTGTAGACATTCAGTAGTTTTATTTCTGTATATTTCTATAAATAACAGTGAAAACATTTGATGTCAATTTTGTACATAATTCTCAAGCGGTTTTCTTTAAAAATAAAAGGCGTGATATCAATGACATTTGTATAAGTCGTCTTTTAATCAACAATGTACTTTTTGTTAAAATGGACACATTCAGCACTTTGATGGATATTTATATGTCTGCAGATGATAGAAACACATTTATTATACAACCAATGCAATATTGATGATTCTTAAATGTTATTTATCAAGGCAAATTATGTGATTTGTATGTCAAATCTCTTAGTTTAACAATATACGCCTTTGCATTGGAACGAGTACTTTCAGTTTTCTGATTTTACCCAAATAATAATCAAAATAAACACTTATTTTCTATTTTTTATCTAAATCATTTTAAATCCGTATTTAATTTTGTTTTTCGAAGAATATTACACCATAACAATGCTCTATATTAGTAACTGAAATGTTCAATCAAGCAAAATGCACCCAACTTACCTTAGACCTATTTAATAACCTTAAGTACACAAAATCATGGATGTCATCCACCAGTACGATGTTAGTCATACGTCAAAGATCGCTTTTAGCATGGATGCCGGCTTTTTAAAAAATGCCATCAAAAGTGTATTTAGGGCCACGAGCAGGTATACTATGATGTAGATTATAATATCAATGTTAATTAATTTCTGATTGTGTGTAAATATAATCGATTGAATCATCCCAGTTTAACAGTGAAGACTTGTGTCGTAATGAAATATCGTTCATGAGTTAGGTGGAGGATGCGTTATTTACTCATCATTCTGTATATCTGAACGCATTTATGCCTGGCACTAATCTCGTATCGTACCAGATAAAATGCATACATATGAATAAAAGGTACTTGCCAAATTATAGGGAACTTAAAACATGAGCAATATATTCTACGTTTGATACACATAATATAAAAAGAAGGATGATATTTCTGAAAGAAGAATAGCCTCTTGTAAGATCAAAATAAATCCATTTATTTATTTTTATTTACTACTAGTACAGAAAGGTTGCTTATCATTTTGTATTAGCTTGCTAATAACAAATAGTCAAATATGTTTTTTTATACATTTTCTTTTTACTTTGTTTTTTAAATCTGAAAACTGAGTAATACAGGATATGCTAATGTCTTTGCTTTCAGTATCATATCCGACAGAATGCTTTGCAATGCAGTATAGAATAGTTTAAAAGTAGTATAATATTTTCAGTTGTTTGAAGATATTTAAGACGAACACGTTAACGAAAATAATTTTTTTTTTTTTTTTTGGGGGGGGGGGGGGTAGAGGGGTTATGAGCAGAATTTCGTAATCTGAAAAGAATATTTGCCTGTACGTAACATTAATCCTTCACAACTAAATTTCAACTAGGGATATGCTTTTTATATGAAATAAACATAAATCCACACAATACTTTCCCGATTTTAAAGTACGTTGTCATACAGTAGTTTTAACCCAGCAAAGAATTTACCTGGTCTGTTTAACGGAAATGATCATAGAAAGAATGATCAGCAAAGGTTCTTGATGTTTCTATTTTGTTCCTGCATTCCACGTCTATATTAGAGATATTATTTTTCATACCAGAAATTACGTGTCGCAAAGCGTAATGGATATGTAACTTAAAATATATGTCTGTAAAGATAGTGCTTACACACACACACACACACGATATTAGGAAGTTAACATTAGGTTGATTTACAGTGCACGTATACAACGCACTACTATGACGACTATGACGAGTAGCAGGTCTTTTAATCTGTGAAGGTTGTCGATTTAGTTGCATCCACGATCTACCAAGGGTGCAGCGGACAGAAATTACCTTATCAACCTTTGACTCAGTCAAGCAGTCAGCACGTAAAACAATCATAATGACTCAGTCAAGCAGTCAGCACGTAAAACAATCATAATGACTCAGTCAAGCAGTCAGCACGTAAAACAATCATAATGACTCAGTCAAGCAGTCAGCACGTAAAACAATCATAATGACTCAGTCAAGCAGTCAGCACGTAAAACAATCATAATGACTCAGTCAAGCAGTCAGCACGTAAAAGAATCATAATGACTCAGTCAAGCAGTCAGCACGTAAAACAATCATAAACGCTTGTAAAAGAAATATTTGATGACTGAAACCACAGTTATTGACTATTTCGGTAAAGATTCTGAAATCTAAAACACAGAATTCACATTATCACATCAACATGATTAAAAATTGCAATAAAAAGGCTTACAATTGCAAAAGGCAAATGTTAAATCTGTGATACATTTTACTGGAAAACATCATGTAAAGATCAAGTTTGTAGAAAAGAAAACCTTTCAAGCCAAGACTGTGCATATTTTGTGGATGAATGCACAATTATTATCGACACAGGAAGTTACCAGAGACAACTAAAAATTACAAGCAATGAATGGATATACAATATCGGCGAATCCTGACTGAGAAGTGACTCTACCAAGTTATTAGCGGCGAATGAATACTTCCCAGCGACACATGAAAATAGGGACGTTAGGAAGTCAAATAAATATAAATAATTAATCCTAGAAATTCTTTAGGCCGACGTAAATCATGAGAAAGGCTTACTCAGGGTAACTCATATCATTGTTCTCGGTGACTTCGTTTTATATCGTATTCCTATCTTATTCCTGTCCTCATTCACATGCATTTGCATTATTTGCTTTACTTTCAAGAAGAGTGCCATGAACTCTACATTACTAAACGAAGAATACAATATTTTTTACAATAGTTTTAATGGTATAATTTTGATCTTAGCCAAACTATAATACCTATTATATATATATATATATATATATATATATATATATATATATCACCTTAATGTATAAGAACATAAAACAAGACAGTTTAAGATACACCTGAAATGGTTTCCTTTGCTAAACGCTTGCTGCACCAGTTTCCTCCCCTGATTGTTCATCCGAATGCACCACCATAAAGTAATCCCAGATACATCCATGTTTGAAAATCGATTACACACTATGCATCAACAGCATTAGCTTTGCTACGGCCGTTCATGCCGTGAGTATTCGATTTCGAAACTTCAGTACTTCATGAATCTTGTAAAATATGAAGTTCAGTTCTTAAATAACATCAGAAAGGAACTATTTCTGTATGTATGCGCCCTTCATGTGTGTTGTGACAATATTTATAAACAATTGTTAAAATATATGTTATTTACTTCTTGAAATTCGTTATTATTTGTATAATCATTAGTAATTATATGAATTGAACTTGATATTTTGCAGGATTCATGAAGTTATGAAGCTTGAAAATCGAACACAAATTGCATTAATGGTTGTAGAGTAGCACACGAAGACCTTCAATGGATCGTGCGTAATCAATTTTCAAGCTACATGACTTCAGTTCTTAAATAATGTATGGTTGTGTAAGGTATGAATCAATGAATTATCCCTTGACAACCCATTTAGTCTCAATATGTTTTTTCTTGACATCTTTGCCAGTCCTTATGTAATTACTTGTCATCAACAATTTGCATATAAGAAATTAAATCAACAAAATTGGATAACAAATGTTCAAGCATAATTACATTAAGTGTGTATCCACACTATAAAATTTTCCATGATACACTGTGTCAATAAGCATTAACTTTTCAAACGATTTTACAGGCGGCCGACTTATTAGACTGTTTTCATTTTAGTTGCGGTAAAGTTGTGTTATAGTGAAACTTCTCACCCATTCTACCTACATCCTAACTTTAACTGAACAGCTGTCTCCATTCACTCCAGGGGTAAATCTCATCAATGTCTTCTAAGTTAATAACCAGAACCAATTTTTGGAATGTAAACGTAATACAAGGGCACAGATGTGGCGCTAATATAGACTAGGTGAAAATTAGTTTCGCTGAAAACGGAAATTCATCTATCTTTTATTGAATGTCTACTCAACTTACAGCATCAGAGACGCAAAACATAACCCGCGGCTGCAACAAATTGGAAAGATATATCTACAGCCATGCGCTTTAAGTTAAATTACCGGAGGATACGTTGAAAATAAGCTAATAATAAAATCAATTCGATTAAGTCTCCAACTACATATCCAATTATGGATTCGAAAGCAGGTTACTTGACGCTGTTATGGTCAAACTCTTGTGAAGCTTATTTCAGAAGGCGAGTTTAGATCCATCCGGACTTAAAGCTTGTTAGAAGGTGTAAAAACACTTTACAAATTGTAGGCTGAGTGTTACGCACTCTTGGAGCGGAACATTGTCATGCATTTGGTGCACGCGTTGGTTTCTAATTATGTCGCTGTTCAGTGCGACTCAACCTCTCTCTAACTTAAGCTGCAACCTATCGTATCATATACTGGTTTGTTATCTTTGTGGTTTCGACGAAGCACGGATATATTAATAACTTATTAAGATTTGCCCTTCGTCCATTCAAAAATAAATGCGTGTGCAATGTCCTTGAACTTTGCATACATCAATAAAACTTGAAACTTGTAATACCCTACTTGTATACAATGTAAAGATGAATTAAACTTAAGAGGACTAAAAAGCAAAACCACCGCGGGAATCCGGTGGCCCTAACACTCATGGATTCAATGAACTTGTACACATGTACAGGCAATTACACTTAAAATACACACGATATAAATAACTAATACACCAGTTGTCATACTTACATTGCAAAGAGTGTAAGTCAAAGTGACAGGACTATCGATATATTTGTTTCTAGTAAAAATTATGGATATTTCTTTCAATTATGTACACTATGTATGTACAGTTTAAATAGTGAAATCGAGACATTGCGTTTGCGTCCTGTTTGTGTAATGCGCCACCTTCTTCAGTCGCATCCATTTGTTTGCAACTTTAACGAGGTTTTCTTTCCATTTTAACTGGAGAGGGATACTTTGAAATAGTGCACTCGGGTCTGCCGGGGACCTATATAATACAATACTATTACAAAAGCAGTGGTCTAGACTTTCAAAATCGACATTAGGAACAACAAGTTGGAAAGGAACATATTTGATCTCTGACCTCCTCTTGCTTTGGGAGCACTCATTATTTATTTATTTTTTTTATTTTGCACTTAAGTTTGTTTTTAAATATGTGTTGGTATTTGGCGGGGTTTGCAACTTATATCTCATAGAAATCCGACCCCTCCCCAAAGCTGTTACAGGCTATTATACCTATTCTAATACTACACTAATAACCTTCCATTATTTTTTGAGGACCGACAACAATTAATAGTATGTCCCAAAATTTCGACGCCCCATTATCCAAACGAAATATTAACCACTCACACGGAATAAGACTGAAAACATATCCACATCTCTGAAAATTTTAACAGTATATGTAACGCAATTTTATATGGTTTTCCTACAAAATATTTCTTTTCTTATTCCAACATTTAGCAAAATATTTGATACGTTATTCTAGTGTTGTTAACATCTGGTATGATGCAATATTGGGCTCAAGGTTTAATTTGTTGATGGAATTCTTGTTTTATGGTTGATTTCCAAATTACAGCCTCCAGTGCTCATTAGTTTCTAGGGTAAGTGGTCGAAGGACTGGTGCAAGTCGATAATTGTTGTAATTTTCTGAATGGTAAAAAATGTTCATGTCATGCGTAGTTGTCGGATCGAAGCATTTTGAGACATGATAAATATATATTGTAATACTTCGTACAATGCTACCACTGAAAAGAATTCGGTAATGTACAAATCTTAACGTTAAGCACTAATGCCAACTCGAGCTATTTGACACATTTGCTTACAGAATACAAACTAGTAACCGCTTGCATACGTTCACATTTGCCAGATTTCTTTCCTTTTGCATACATTTCAATACAATTAAAATGTTTGAGTACACACAAACTAAATTAATAATGTGAACGCTTCTGTGCCTTTACAATAGAGGAAATGAACTTTTTTATGAACGCATGTTCTATTATCTTTACTTTTTGTCTTTCTAATGGTACATCGCTACCAGTAGTATTGAGGTGATGAGTCATGGTTCAGTAAAAAACGCCTTAGTTTCATTTTTCGCAAATACAACACACTGCCACTAACCCTCTCTCAAAACAAAAATTATGTTTCAAAAGCCAACACCATATCACCCACGACCAATTTGTTAAGATGTCATACAAAGGAGGGCTTTAAATACATTATGGATATAAAAATGGACTCATTCATGTTCAGATGTTCGAATGTTGACACACTGTGATGTTAAGGTAAATACATTTCGATAAATGATATCTTACATAGTATAACTTTACAAAACCGTTGTTGAGTTCGAAGTTTGATCATAACATGTGAATCTATCGATATGACTTCATTCTTAAAATTTGGGAACTTACCTAACAATGCAGTAAATAGCGAACAATGCGAACTGTATTTTCTCTAGTCTCCCTGCTGTGATCAACAAACAATTAGCGGACACACATATTTTGATAGAATGGTTTTTTTTCGTGTGTAATGGATAAAAAGGAATGAATAACAACAGTCTTCATTCCGACATCTAATAACCTAAACGTTTATATCTCCATCAATTAGAGTGACAGCCGTGAAAGATAAAACACTGATATTTGTTCACATCTAAGGCAAATACAATTTATGCGGGTTCGAATGACACCGACTGACCATTTTTGGTTATATAATCGGAGCCCAGCTATCGGCTATTATTACTACAGGACAGCTGGTCCTAAGTTGATGGGGTATGTGATATTATATCAGCGCCAAGGTAATAAGTCAAAGCTAATTACATACACATGAGCAATCAACTTGTGCACCTAATCCTCTGAGTGACTGGTCTTTATGTACATGTTGAATTACCTCCTGAGTGTCCTAGCCTTTCGTATCGCCTAGGTACTCAATGGTTGCTAAATTTAACCATGTGTAATTTTAATCAATGGAGAAAACATTCCTGCTAATTCAGATTAGAATCCCTTGACGCGACAGCCCGCTCAGTTGACAGTAGGAAAGAGAAGCAAATTCTGTCCGGAGCAGTAAAGGTGCATACTCTCAGAGGCTTGCTAAGGACAGTATAGATTGCTGTTAAAAGCAACCTAGATGCTTATTCTAACTGGTTAAGACAATCTCGATGATTATTCTGTCTCATTCGGAAAATCTAGATTGCTGTTAAAGGCAACCTCAATGCCTATTATACTTGGTTAAGGTAACCTAGATGTCTACTATACCTTGTTAAGGCAACCTAAATGCCTACACTGCCTGATTAGACCAACATAGACGCTGTTAAAGGCAACCTATATGCCTATTCCTTCCTACATAAATATGCCTACTTAAATAGCAATGCCTACAACTCATTGAAAGTAAAGCCAGAGACAATTTTAACTTGTGTAAGCATATACAAGAGTTGGACAATTATGTGGCTTCTAGAACACAAGCATTTAATTCGCAAGCTAAGTCTAGATTTGCTAACAGATGGAGATAAAAGGTGTAGCGGAAGAGTTTGGCAAAATAAAATTAAAGGATAACAACAGAGGAAGCATACAAGCTATTGGATGACAAATTACAGATACATCCAGAAATTAGATGCATTAGACAACAATTAAGAGGGTTTAGGAGTAAAATTAAGAAGATTTTGCATATTGCGATATATTGGGGATATATCAGAAGAAGAAGAGATGGAAAAAGAGCTGGAGCCAATATATCAATAGGGGATAAACCGGAAAAATATTGGTTGGATAAAATGTTTTGGCCAAACTGCACAGCATTAGCTCTTGTGTTTTATGTAATTTTTACCTTAGAGAAGACAAAACCTGCTGAAAATAGGCACAATGACCAAAAATCAGAGGTTAAACATAGCGGGCAGTTCCTTTTATAGCCCACAATGCACAAACAACTACAATCAATTTTCCGATATGCTTGAATATTTATATTTTCAAATTATAGCGTTTTAGATGTAGAATGTTAAATCCATTGTAGACAATTTATACCATTAGATTAATATAGATTAATTCATTTAGTATGTAATCAACTTTGGCTCATTACCTCGACGCCAATTAAGGGTTGTATTCGCCATCAACTCAGGCCCAGCATCTCTATCATAATTACGAATGATTTGATAAGAGCGGATAGCTGGGCCCCAATTATAAAAAATCATCATTCGCCCGTGTCAATCGAAAATGCCTAAATTACATTGCCTTAGATGTAAACAAATACCAACACCTTATCCCTCATGGCTATCAATCTACTTTACAGGAATACATACTCTTACATTATAAGATATCGGAATGATGAATGCTGATATATAGCCTTTAAAAATTACACATGAAAAAATAACTTTTAGCAAAATTTGTACGTTTGCTTTTTGTTTGTCCATCAAAGTAGGGTGATAGCCCCACTGGGACGAGGTCTTTAAAGCCTACATATTCAGGCATTTGTCTCAAATATCCTGTAAGCTTTAGTGCACCAAATTTTTTCCACAATGTCTATTTTCAATGTATCGTTTTTAGACGATGGCATTGCAGACAACTTGCATAAGGTATCCCTGGATATATTTATATAGCGATCTATTTCACATTTATGTACAGACTGTGTTAGTTCATTTGTATGCATTTTTGTTTTTATCAAATCTCTTAAAGTTGTACAATTAAGTTTTAAATATTAGCACACATAAAGCGTTTTAGTCTTAGTATGTTCTGATTACTCTCAAAAAGACTTACAATGTGCACTATCTACTGCATTATTATGTAACTTTGCATATTTTGACAATGAGATCAGATAAATAGATTCACATTTTACGGTCATACGACCTTGAAATTCAATACCAAAACATAATGTTTGTGTCTTGTAAAAGTCATACCATTTAAGACTTGTGTTTACTTCAACATCTCAGTGTGTCAAAGTGCAAGCATGTGAACATGAAGTAGTCCATTTTTAACATCAATAATGCGTTAAAAGTCATCCTTTGTATGACAGCTTACACAGTATTTACAAAAAGAATTGTGGATGGAGGCAAAATTACCATTCATTTTTTATCCCGGATATAAGACCGCAGATGTTAAGAAGTAAATGCCTGGGTTTAATAATTGTTATAACCCCAGAGCAGGTACTTTTGATGTTTAGGATTATTTAATTTTGTTGTTGTTGTTGTTGTTGTTATGTGTTGTTTTTTTTGGTGGGGGTTGAGGGGGGTTGTTGCTTACATTTCATAACATTAATGTGCTGGCTTGAGCAAGAATTTTGTTTTATTTATCGTGTTGTTGTTGTTGGTTTTAGAGAAAAATATACAAAGATTGGTAGTGGCCCTGTGTTCATTGTTGTTATTATTTTATCTAGTGGAGTTGGGGGGGGGGGAAGTGTTTATTTTTTGGAAATAAAAATAAGTTTATTTGTGGCCAGTCTAGAACGCATAACCTCAGTATTACTGATCCCTTCTCACTATTTTAATACTTTCTAGAAACACTTGCTCCTTTACGGTTGCACTGATTGTGTTTTTGTACATCTCTAGAAAGATGTTGTGCCTAAGTCTTGTTACAAGTGTTCCAGGGTACTGCCTTCTCTCAAGACAACTAAATTAAAAAATTGCAATAGAAATTGAATATAAAGTGCAACTACTTGCTTTGAAGTTTTTGAAATATGGGGGACATTTGTTCTGAAAAATAAATTAATTATATTTCAATGTGCATATAAATTCTTGAGCTATATCCGAGGAGCGATCGCTAAACTCAGAAGAAAGTAGTGTTTTGATGGCAGAAGCTTTAATATCAATTGGAAAATTCATGTTCGTAAAATATGTGCAATATTACAATTATTTCGAGTTTTCTTTATCTTGCGAATTGCTTTTTACTATTTCATTTATTATTGTCCATTTTCATGACATAACGTGGTGCATATATATATTCATGTACGGGAAACAACGAAATTTTTCAGCGTTTTGATGGCAGGAGCTTTCATGGGCTTATGTACCATTCGATAACCATACTGTCAAATGTGTGGTTAGCGTAACCATCCATCTTTACCTCCAGATAGACATCGTTATAATGCAGCGTGAATATTTCTAAAAATTGCCTTGTTTAATCAGCTACCCGAGCAGTTTTCCAAATTTATATAAACAGTTTGTATATACAGTTTGTTTAGTTCCTAGTTCTTCATAGTCATTATATTCCATATTAGGCCTTATTTTCCATAAAACTAGTAATAAATTAAGCTTAATATGGAGTGTGATGACTCTTATGATCTGTGACGAGAGATCAGAAAATAACAACAACATTCGATCGGATTATACCTATTCTCTTTCCATCAAACCGATAAAGACTCGAATAGTGCTCAGCAGAGTAATTGACATCAAATCAATGTCAACTTTTGCTGGAACTATAACTGCCTTCCATAAAAGGATTAGCACCGTATCCTGCCACAGCATCAGGTGTAATAGAGCTACGATAGAGTTATATTCCCTATGAATAGTTCTGAATATAGCGGACTTTCACTGCCCATTGTTATTTTTGGGTTCGATAGAAATGGCTGAGTTGTATTTCGATTGAAACAAGCTTCAGTATTTGGCGAGAGATACAACATATCATACACATGTCAGAAGACATCTTGAGTAGCTGACTAAAAAAACATTTTTGAAAAATATTCACATTGGAAGTAAAAAGTGGATGTTCAGGATATCCAACAAAATAAAGTAATATTTTATTTCCCAAATTGCTCATAAGTTCATGAAAACTTCCGACATAAAACAATTGGCAAATTTCGTACTTCTCGGCACATGTTTTATATACAACACGCTATCTTGGAAATTGACAGTAATATCCGAAAACTAAGAAGATATTTCCAATACAGCGGAAATGTGGTCTATATTGAAATACTGTGAAGTGCTTAAAAGTCTATTGTCAAGATATAATTATCAATAAAATGTATGCTCGTTTTTAATTTTCAGGTAATTAACAAGTTGTTCAGGTCGCAGATACGGACGATTCCATGCAGTAACATAATGGGCAATATTTGTTGAAATATTAAAGCGAATCTTTGCAGCTTATATTCCCAATACATCTGAAGTTGTCAGAAAATCCTTTACAATCTAATCGCTCAGAGTTACTTGTGGCACCATTTTATATCTCTGCATAGACCAAAACGATGCAAATAAAATGGTTAGCTACATCATCTCACCTTGAGATGATATTTTTTCCTTACAGCTATCATACTATTTAACTCTATTGGTGTTAAAATGTAATGAAAGATGATCCTTTATGTCTCAGACGCAGTCTATTTCCGGAGAAGCGTTTGCCAACCCATCCTTTAATTAATGGCTTTGATTTTTGTATTCTATTATATTATATGATCATCCGTTTGGGCTCAAATTGAATGTCTGACCATCCTGACGGTATCTTCTATAATGAACTTTAAGGATCACTGGAAACGTTCCATGTAATAATTGATAATTGTTTAAAAAAAAAAAAAAAAAAAAAAAAAAAAACCATCAGTTCCACATCATTCGGAATCGAATTGAAGACGTATTTTCACTGATTATAGATCGGTTGCAATTCTACTGGCTGCAATATTATTCTCACATTCGGTCGTACTTCTGAATTTTGTTGGAATTCTACTTCTTCTTCTAGTCGATGACTTGTAAATCTGCAACCCAGACATCGAAACTGGGCGGATATCGTTTCCAACGGACATTGAATTCTTGAAGTTGATGTTTTCCCACTTTACATGTTTTTCAATAGAGAATGATTTGTATATCGTACACGTCGTCTTCTTTCTTAGTCACTCGTTCTAACTCAGACAAGTAAAAATTTCTTTTTAATACTTCTTCGTTCATATCTTCCAATTTATATACAGGGAGTTCACGACAACGTACTTGTCCTGTGATACGAAACAATTCTGTCGTCTAATTTGGTAAATAACCTTTGTCAAAAGTGGTTTTGTTTTTCCAATGCAAACACAATCTCCGGTGCTTGACACTTCTTTCTTTTTTCTGATTTTTGACATTCTAAACAAAATATAAAGCAAAATCACTTCGTTTTCAGGTGTACCTTCTTCGGGAGCACATCCGATGTTATGATGGTACGATTGATTGTACATTTTTACTAGCACGTTGATGTATTTGCGAGCATGTTGATCTGTAAAATATTTCTACATACGTTCTTTCAAACTTCTTTGAAAACGTTCCACGACACTGTCTTTTGTTTTATGATTTTCAGTGTTGATAAAAAAAAATGTCTTTCTTTCATTTTTGTTAAAGCTTGATTAAGAAATGCGGTACTTTTATCTGCTTGCCATCGTAGATGGTTTCGACCACTTTGTTTCAAGACACGATTTAAAGCTCGCACTAACTCGGAACTCGTTTTAGAAGTCAGAGGAACTACCCAAGCTGATTTTGGAAACGCATTGATGGCACAGAATAAATATTTGTAACCTTGACTGTACCATTGTCTTACATCTTGCAGACGTACATTATTGAGTTTGGTTTTAGCTGCACGATACAACAGTTGAATTCCTCAGTAGCCAGCAGCATGAGCAGGTAAATGCTGGCTAAAAGTATATCCATGTGGTTTGTTATTGCTGATCCTCGTAAAGTCACCCACTGTTCTATACTGCTCTTTTCTTCGTGTGATATATTTTGGATTTCAATGCTTGACGGGTCCGACGAGCACTAAGAGACGCTTGAACAGGGGTGATCGGTTCTTGTCTAGGTTCTTTCTTCACTTTTTTCTTTATCTCTTCTGCTGGCATGGTGTGGAGATTAACGTTTTGATCCAATCAATTCTTGATGTAGGTGTCAACTTGGGTATTCTAGCAAGGAGAGTTTGATACTCCTCTTCGAAGTTTTCTCCCTTCTCTACCGTATCGGTGGCTGTGTCCGTCATCATCTTGGGAGCAGCTTTTTTTCCAGAGTCGACTCGTCTAAAGCTCTCTGATGAAACAGATAAAGTCTTTGCAATAATTTTCGGTAGCGTTGCGATATTTCCGTTTCTGAAAAAATCCCTTCAATCCATCAACGATTGTAACTCTTGTTAAAAATGTGACATCTCGGTGAGATTAGGATAAGGAGGTAAATATGGTATTTGTTGTCATCAACTTAATTTTAGGTATTAGGTATCAGCTGAGTAATTCGAACCAGTTCTTGCTTGGTCAAATCCAGTACACTTTATAACATGTATGTTCTGTCTTGTAATTTTGTCTTAAGAGCCGCAACTGTATAGGCTGTAGCAGCAGTTGCTAGATCAGAAGAAGAAGATGTCGACAGAGTAGAAGTTTCTTTAGAGATGGGTTTCCATTTTTTCATCGAATCAGGAAATACTGATCTTACATCAGGTTTGGCGGGAATTATCATTAACGGAGGAGAAGTGGAAGCAGAGCAGAGACGGTTACAAAGCGAGATTTTTGTGAGTACGTGCGCGTTCTAGCGCAGTACCTCTCTTTCTTGAAAGAATTATTTTCGTTTGAGTTTTCCTTTTAGAGTGTGAACTTGCTGTCCCTTTCTTCTTTTTGATATGTCTGTTTTAGATGGGGCATTAGGATCCCATTTTTAAAGTGAACAAATAATGAAAGATTCTAAAGATCCCCTTCCACCTGGTTTTGTTGGATTGAACATCGAATCTTCGATTACCCAGTTGTGACAAAGCTAATTTTTGTTCTTCAAAGAAAAACGTTTTGTTTAATGTAGTATGTGAATGATACATTGTAGTAATTGACATGCTGTCAAAGTAAAGACTCGTAAAACTTCTTTGAGACTAGCTTCTAACAAATGTGAACACACTTGTGCATTTGTTTTGTGACTGGTGGCATGTAGTGCACGAATCAATTTGGCAGTAGCATGAGTATAAAAGGAAGTCATGTTGAATAGTATCAGAAAGAAATGAAGTATATGGTGTTTATATAGTTTTTTAGACAGACAAGGAAGGTGACATGTAAATGACTAGGCCTCTTTCTTAACGCCAATCGTGAAACAAATTCGTACAAAATCTAAAATAATCACGAGTGATAGGTTTCATATCGATGTGACAATTGAGTGGCATCGTCATAAGCGTAATATAGCCAAGTTGATCCTAACTGTTTGGCCAAAACTTAAACTTGAGATTTATCATTTTAATTTTTAAACAACACGACAAAATGTACATTTGAGACTAATGGTGCGATGCTTTAATTGTTGAAATAAATTTTGAGTAACGTAAATAATACTATCATTACGATAATGTCCTTTTCGTGTGAACTAAAGTTTAATATCTTTTTGGTTTTCTCCTAACATGTCATCGAAGATAACAAGATGTGTTCGACCAAAATCAAATACGATCACATCGTCTTCGCGATGAATGCCTTCTACAAATGAAATGGATTCTCCATGACTTCCTTGAAGAAATGTGTAACAGGATTCGCACAGTTTGTAACACCACGCGATACGTTGTGCGACACGATCGAGCAGAAGTGATTTGTGTTCGATCACACGTCTAACAAATGCGGTTCTGCCTGAACCACTAGGTCCATCAATCAATATGTTAATGAGATGGTGAAGATACAGTGCCTCCCAATTTTGACAATCTGACCTTTCTTCAATCACTTTGAGAACGGAGGATGCAGCCATAACTCTTGAGATTTCATAAAGACACAAGACATTTTATACATTTTTATCTGTTTAATTTTTATTTCATGGTGCAAACAATGTACATTTAAAAACTATACTTCGTAATATATTCATTCACATTTCCAAAAATACAGTTCATGGCGTAACCAATACATATTTCATCAAATATGAAGTTCATGTTTTCTTTCTTTTGTCAGTCACACACAATGTCTTTGGCACAATCAGTCACCTCTTTTGTCCAAGTGTCAAATCCAGTTCTCGTGGATTATATTCAGATCCTACCAAACGCAGGTAGTGACAGTACGGAGACCATAGAGGGGCACACAATAGTAGAATGGCAAAGGAACTTTTGGTAGGGTCCATCATATTGTTATGTGTAAAATTCAACATTCTCGGTCAGCGTCTGTACTCACAGGGATCTTTCTTTATTTTGTTTGAACATTTTTATACTGGAGATTGCTGCGTCCGTAAGGTAACATATTGTGATCAGGAAGTAGTACTCGTTTATCGTAGACGCTCTGATGCACTTTGTTCAAGGATTGACTAACGATTTCATTATTTGACAAATGTACAATATTGCGAGGATCTACCGCTTTCACACAAAAATCTTGATCTTGATTGGACTTTACAGTTTTTTTTAAGACGTTAAAGTTCACCACTTGACTGGAACGATAGTTGAGGGTTAGGCCTTTTACTTTACATTTCGTATGAAGTTCTCCTTGTTTGTCTCTATACTTCAAACCGTTTAGGTCCACCACTAGCAAGACTCAGAATAGTCTCTTTGGGATGTTCGTCGGACCAAGCTCATAAACGGTAGTCTTCGATGCGTGGGTGATAGCCTCCAGGTATATCGATGTAAATACAACTATCTTTGTCGAAGCAAAGGACTCTGCCTCCTAAAGGTTCCAAGTTCAATGTTAAAAGGCCATTAGCTGCCACGTACGCCGCAATGATTACATTGCCAAATTCGTGGAGTATTGCAAACTCTGACCAAATCAAATCTTCGTGTATGACTTCCACATATTTAATGAGTTTTCCTTTATTGTTGATGAGTTGAAAATATCGAATTGGATCTACCATGCATTCCGTCTTTGAAAATATCGGACGCTGAGCCAATTTTCCCCAGAAATAATTCAGCATGACTTTTGCAAAGGATCATCTTCTTTCGTTCTTTTCAACGTGTTCTAAAGTTGTGTTTTCTAGGAATCCTTATCGTTATTTAAATTTGTCTTTATCTTCTTGAGTCAGGCTCAAAGAATGAAGGCGCTAGCTTCTTGCTTCAATTTTAGGAATTCGTTGACGTTGTCTGAAAAAAATCTCCTACCTGTACTTGTCGCCATCATGTTGGTATTGCTCTGGGATAGGAACGTGCCAAATGTCGTACACTTTTAACAGTTGGTATCTACAATCGAGAGCATCAAATAATTCGGCATTCACCCACGTTTGTGCCAGAGCGCGTTCTTGGTCTTCGTGGCAACATGGTTGGTCTTGATTACACGTTTCAGCACACGTACGGCATAAAGGAAACATAAGTTTTTTTTGTGTCCATTATGTGGTAAAACAGGATGATACAAGTTCGTCGGTAGCAAAATTTTACATTTGATCAAACCTTTGTACTGACGAATGTGTCCTACGTCGAAGTATTCTGTCAACATTTCAGGGTGACCATTGGGGAATCGAGCATAGTTACACACCCAAGGATACAAGGAACATGCATCTATCTATTTGATTTGTTCTTCTTAAGATTTGTCCACGTCGTACAGCAAGTGTGTATCATTGGTCCGTCCTCCAAACAAACTGTCGCGTGGATTCAAAGGTTCGATGTCCACCACGTCCTACTCTTCGACGATGCGTCTAAATTCTGGATCTGTTTTGAAACATCGATCGTAGTCGTGTTCCCACATTTCTACCACTTGATATCCTTGACTTTTTAAGTTTTGGCGTCGTTGGTATGTTTGGTTCTACAACTCTTCCATTGTTGATTCTGAAAAAAGGACAACAAATCGGGCATCCATGAAATAAACATCCATAAAATTCGTATACTATTTGTGAATTTTTAAAATCCCAACCATCCACAGAATAAGATCCAATCTTTTTTTCACCACCGACGTTTCTAGCATGGTACATCATCTAGTTTTGAGTCTCACACAAGTAATGTATCCAGTGCAACGCTTTGACTTAATATCAACGACCTAACCGCTTGAATGGATTGAGGTGGTATGAAGGCTAGTTCTCGGGCTTGAACTTCTTTCGGAACACTTATTCACACTCTTCAGCAATGGTAGAAGCTTTCGTCAAGGGATCGATACCTCTGTAATCCATAAATAATTGTTGATATTTTCCACAACAACGTCTTAAAATGTCCACATCAGATCGCGATATTTAAACTTCTTGAAAGTCAAAAGGGTCTGAAGATTGAACTTGATACCTGGCGTAGAATCCTTCTCGTTGTTCAGGGTCATAATTGTGAATTTCTGAAAAATGCGGGAGCACGATGTGTTGATTGGCTTTAGTATTTAAGAAAATGTGAAAAATAGCCTTTAGCCATTTTCGTAATTCCAAACGTTTCAGGCATTCTAGACAAAGGCATGGCTAAATAACTCATGAATCTGTAAATTGTACATGCCATACTTTCATGTAAATGACTTTGGCTCCGTTCATGACGACTTGTGGAAATTCTGTGCCTATTCTGAATAATATTTCAAAAGACATTGTTCGTCGTAGCATGATAGATTATGAGCCGTGAATGTATCATATTGATGGATTTCCTCTTCGCTCTAACTGTCGTCGGTAGGGTCTAAAATCTACTCTACAAAATCAGTAAGAGTCCGAGAGCCACGGAATATCCTTTCTCGTCCTCCTGGAATCACGATACAATTTCGACAATGATGAATGCACTTGTTGCAAGCACAATGTGCCACGGGGATTAGGGATTAGCCAAAGAAAAATTAAGGATGTGAATTCTAGTCTCTTGTGAATATTCAAAGTAAAAAATGATGAAATCCACATGATGATCCTGTTTCTTTTTCTTGTTGTGGTTGTCGATCGATACTTCCTCGAATTCTTTGAATGTAACAATGATGCTGTAAATTGACGACTTGGCCACAAAACGATATATTTTCTTTCCTGCACAACGTGTTTCTTCGGTTATTAGTCCGAACATGCTGTCCACAGGGAGAACACACTGCAAGCACTTTTCTGCTGTTATAATTGTTTGGTGCGATGTCGCTCGCAACACGTTAAACTGAGGAATGTTCATTTCCAAGTAGAGCATCAAATTCTTTTTCGTCCTAATGGAATGCATGGTCTGGATACGATACAGCCACAACATCACTTTCCACAATTAATATGTTGCTCCCGATGGATAAAACCATGGTCACATTTCTTGCAATAGCAAACGTATCCAAGAATGCATGTGATGGTAGTAATGGCATAGAAATGATATTGGTGTTAATAAACGATAATGTAATTATATCTTTGAAATCCGGTCATGCAAACACGAGACCTCCACGAACGACTTGAGTATAACGAGGTGCCAACACGGACGTTTCTGCATTTCAGGAATTCTACACGCTGTCTATTTAGAAATACCAACTTGATGCAAAATAATTTCTGCTTCTCTTTGTTGCTGGCTCTGTCCGAGTTTCGAATACTCTCCCATAATTATTTTCATTCTGCTGTATCGTTTTTATCGGTACAAGTTTGACCCAGCACGATGGCACGAGCTAAACACATCTTATCTTGATGGTTATTAATCTAAACGATACTACATTTGGTACTGCGAACTTCATCCACCAATAAAACGTTGCGTCGTCCACTGCCTCCTGGAGGTAAAACGTGCGTCATATTGAAGAGTAACTTTTCCATCGGTGATGTAAAACTCGTCCTTAGATTCTTGAACGTGTTGAATTTTGTCGATACTTTTGGAAGAAGTTCATTCTGCAGGTGTACTAAACTCGATCCAAAGAGGAGACTTCAAATTGTCGTGAATGGGTAGTCTCAATCGATCTTCATCTTTATCTTGGCACTGTGGATTCAATGTCTTCAATAATAATTCCCATACATCCGTAATGAAGCCAGCTGCTTTCTCTTGTGGAACTTAAACTCCTTAAACTGCACCGTGTACGTGTTTGTCGTCGTTCTAAATTTTCTGGAAGTCATTTTTCGGGTAGCTTGAATGTGAAAATAATCTTCAGGAGCTACAGAACAACTTTTTTCCCGCGGATCTTGACTATCTCTGTCCCGTAGAGGTAGATAGTATTTGACAGAAATTGATCATGTTTTCTTCAAAATCACTAGCGTAAACTTGTGCTAATACGTCTCTCATTGTTTGCGGCGACACCGAAAGTCGCCGTCGCTTAGCTTCTGCGTTCTCGTTTGAATGATGCAATCTTGTTATGATGATTGTTGATTCAAGTACGATTTGACTAAGTTACCCCTCTCTACCTATGATTTGTGTAGGCTCTGTTACTTTAATGTTGCCGTTTTCAAAACTCGAACTGATAAATGTTAAAATTAATATTTAGCTTGGCGAAATATTTTTTTCCAATATGTCACGAAAAAATGATAACATTAGTTTTGCCGTTTTCAAAAAAAAAAGAAACACATCTTCAATAGAAAAAGTCTTAACTTCATATATGCTCCCAAATTCGTTAGTTTGAAAAACTGTAACAAAATATTGCTACTCTAAAAACAGTTAATAGGTAAATTTGTTTCCACTGCATGTCTTAAATCTAAGCCAAGACACAATTTTTGTAACAAGTCACACGACGTTTGATAAAAATTCAGTCAGAATATGCCACCCGATTGGTTTAAAAAAATCATCAACAAATTTACAATTGATTCTGGCTCAGATGTTATTCTGCCGTCGCCAGAGAGAGTTGCACAACATATTCAGTTTGTGCCTTACGTAAGCTGAAGTTGGTCAATTTATATAATAATAAAAATACTAGCTAATGGTATGTCATATATTTGTAAAAATTGGATGAATCAAAAAATATGCTAGAGTTATGCTAAAACACAACTGGGGTGACAGTAAGTAGTGGATTTTTTGTGAGAACACTATATCTACCCTTTACAAATAGAAGAATATAGTAGTACGCAATTTAACCATGTGCGATTATACAAAGATCGGATTTCCTACGTTTGTCATTTAGATTTTGATGTGCTTTTGAAATTTTAATGTAATTTTTATTTATAGGAAAATTTACCAAAAACGTAAGTGTCTATTTCTTTTTATTTCTTTTTAAAATATTATGAAGATATTCACACACGCAAACATCTTTTATAATGAACTCTCTCTCACACACACACGCACACACACAAACACAGAGAACCCACCTACTCCATGTTAAATTCTCTCTCCCTCCATCTCTCTCTCTCTCTCTCTCTCTCTCTCTCTCTTTAAAATGTTACTTCATTAAATGCTGGAAAAATGCTGCAATCAATCTTGATCTTGGCTAACATATCTATCCAAAGTGTCCACAAAAAAAGGAATTCACATTCGATTTGTGGTTTTCGAAAGAATACAAACTCACAACGTTACCAGAAATAATATAACTTGGGTATTGACAGTAATATTTTAAACTGCGTGTCTTTAATCAAGGCCAAAAAACATCATTTTTTTAATCAAGTGACCTGACCTTGGATAACAAAAATATTGGTCAGAATATGCTATCCGATTGGTTGCAACAAAATTGGTAACACCTTTACAATTAAATCTCGCTCATTTGATATTCTATTGCCGCCAGAAAGAGTCGCAAATAATGTTTACTCCACGCATCTTGTAAGCTGAAGTCAGTCATTTTACAAAAACTAGCTACTGGTATATCGTAAGAAGAAAAACGGATGAACGAAAAATATGCCAGCCTTATGCAAAAACAAAACTGGGTGTATAGTAAACCTTGGATTTATATTTTTTTAAGTATGCATAAAATATTCATACACACAAAGACACACACATATTTTTTAATGAAGTCCCTCTCTCTCTCTCTCTTTTAGATACCCATGTTAAAGTATGAATAAGACATTCACACACACATACACATTTTATTATATACCTATCTCTCTCAGACACACACGCACTCCATGTTAATTCTCTCTCTCTCTCTCTCAATGCTGATAAACCTACGACGTAATGTTCATTTCAGTTAGACCGCAGACATACTCAACCTATTACATTTACGGTCAAATAAATGGAACATATTACAATGTTACAAACAGGCTGACTCATCCTGCGAAAACAATCTATGAACCAATTATTAGACAATATTTTTCCTATACATTTCATGATGGCGGCCTAATATAAAACTGTTATGATTGCATTGTCCTTATAAACGTTTTACCCTGTTTAGCATGGGTCGCCACTTATAACTATAGTGCCGTTTTATACTACTCATCGAAGCTTTCGGGAACTTGTATTTGACTGCGATGTCATTTCAACGCTCACTATTTGATACGATGGCAAAGATTTTAGGACAAATATCAGGAGAAACAAAATAAACAAAAACAGATAAATGCAAACTCTTGTAGAGTCTATATTAAGGCTTATTTAAATAAATATATATGAATGTACTAGGGTTATATTAACTCTTATTTACGGTTCGTGCAAGCATCTGATTCTTGTTGTTTTCTATTTTGCCTTTTAAGTCATTAATCTGAGGTTGTTAAATTCTTTAAAAAAAGAATCAATATAAGACAAACGACTCACGTTTTGCAGCTGATGACGATATCAGAAACACGCGACCACCTTAAAACACAAAGTTCGCTACAGACTAGGTCGTGGTTCTCTTAGTGTAAACAAGTTATTATTTATTTATATCACAGTATAATGGCTTAGACGTTCGGACATAAAACAAACTGGTTTTGCTAAAGTTGTGACGTGGTTCATAGTTTGGGAGAAAATGATGTACAAAATGTTGAAAAAAAATAAAAGTAAATCCAATACACACTAATTAAAATGTCAAAAAAGTTGTATCACACTTGCTGTTCAAGAATAAGTCAATGTAACGAAACAATCTAATACAAGTCTTGGCAACTGTTGCTTTCCTGTAACTGAATGTATAATGTCAAGTCCAATATAATGATGAAAACGTCTGACCGAAGAGGGGAATTTTGTAACCAAATGTTTAGCGTTCTTTCTAAATGTAACATTAGCGTAGAACTTAAATTGCAAATAATTAAGAAAGAACTGATGGTTTAATTTCAACATTTCAGAGTTTCTCTAGTGGAGTGGAAGATATTATAAGATTTATATATAATCACAAAAATCACCTACTGGTCTGACTAAAAACGCGTTTAGCATATTTGGCTATTGTATTCAAGTGTTTATAATATTGCATTTGCGAGCCGTTGAAGCTGAGAAGTTTTGAGCTTATCGTGGTTTCCGTCTCGTGAAGCATTGAGAATGAAAGTTTGCACTGAATTACCTTCTAGGTTGTGCTGCAGCCAAACCTGGTAACCATTTACAACTGGGTCCACAAGAAAAACAAACGATAAGCACGCTGCTAAATTCCATTTAAGTAGACGACTCTCCAAGCTCCTCCTATCAACAACAAGCTGTCAGTCAAGCCTTGTTTATTTAATTTCCCAATGGACCTCTGCCAGCTCAGAAGTCGGTTTCTATTTGGTTTATTTCGCATGAACGTCATTGGGGTCTTAGCTTGTTGGACTATAAAGCAGTCTGATGAACTGAAGGCGTGTCACCTTGGTAAGTTTACTATATAATATGTACAAATTCAAACTGTTATAACTTCAGTATCTTTCAAATAAATTTCTTGAAATCCGAGATAGTGACACGCTTATTAAAAGAAACTGTTTGATTTTTATAAATATACTACAATAATTAAAAGAAGTGATTATCTCAGATTTTACGTTTTATAACTACAAACAATAACAAGGATTGTTCAGTACTTGTGTTATATATATATATATATATATATATATATATATATATATATATATATATATATATATATATATATGGTGGCATCTAGTCTATTTTGGACGTCCACAAAAATGCATTCTTATAAGAAGAGATTCGTATAGCAAAGATAAAAATGACATTAAAGGCACTGTAAGCAAATACTCATCAAAGAATCACGCATACAAAAAAAAAAAGAATAAAAAATAGCACAAACGACATAGATTAAACATTCTTTATCTTCGATATATCTTTCTGCTTTTATATGGAAATTAATCAAGCATTCTTAATAGATAGAATCTTAGTTTATACAATTCTAATCTAGTATGCTATATATTGACTTACAGTGACTTTTGCAACGTTTTCAGTATACTACTCATCGATTTAACAGGACAAATAAAGTCCATTATACCGTTTGAGTGTCTCTGTCGTAAAATAATAATTAGCTGTTATTTCTATATTTTTTAACTGTTGCGATAATAAGTTATTAAGGTTTTGATTTTCTAAAATGTCTCGATGCATCCTGCATCTAATTTGAAAGTGTTACTGTGCTTGCTTTGTTACTATTTCTTAAAATCAGTATGCAATATATTACTTACATGGCTGTGATGACTATTCACCAACTTGCATTTACTTTCCAGGAACGGTGCACCACCGGTAGATTCTAATCGATCGTGCTATGATTCATCGGTCTATACTGCAATATAATGATGTGGAACAAAAAGTAATAATATTTACCTTCATGGTACGACGTGCAGAGATAAGAAACACATGCGCTATTCAGTCTGAATGCTGTAACTAACAACAGGAATGAACTATGTAAGATACGTCACTGACCTATATGCCAACATATGTTCTGAAATATTTGATAGGAAAGTCTCAACGATAGTTCTCCATTATTTTTAAAATGTTTTCGGCGAAAATTCAAAATTCAGGATTCTTGTGATCCAACGATACAAAGCTTGACTGCACATATTCCATTACGTAATATGGGTCAATATCTTTGAACAATGTTCAATAAACTCAACAACGTAGGTCACAGGGACCCACTTTTAGGGCGCCATACAACTTTATCCAATATTGCAGGTTTGGTGACAATAGGTTAAATGAACATGAACAAAAACACAACCACAATTTTTATTCAATATTTAATTAACCCTATAAAATACTTCAACACATTTTTGTTGTATCGAACACCTTGATAACAAGATACACCTGAAGTGCAAGTGTAATTACAATAGGTGAAAAATATTGTAATTAGTGCCCAGGCATGATTAGTATGTACTTCTTTTTATTAAATGATGCAAAGTAGGTAACAATGAACAAGTTTTGGTGTGCAAAAATGCACCGACAGTGCAAGTTGGATGTAAATAGATTTAGTAATGTAAGAGTTACAGCCCATAAATAGATAACAAACGGTCAGACTGTAACCACCCGCGTCTTGAAGAAATATGCAATAAACGGCATATTTGGTATGTTAAATACCACTAGCCAGTCCCAGTGAACCTGCATAATTAGCATAGCAACATAAACTTTACTTACGACTCCATCTAGCCAAATAAGTATCTTTCCCGCACAGCATACAAAAACACAATAGGTATTTCTTGAGCCTTTGATATATGTAAATCAGCTGATTTACCGGTGTTTTTAAAATGAGGTCTTATTTGTCAGTAAATGGCAACAGTCGAATCTTGTCAGGAAGATATATGCCTCATTTAAGAACGAATATATTGATCATTATTGTTTGATGATATAAACTATCACAAACAAGGCACATACAATTTTCTTCATTATAAATCTGTATCTGTGAATGTAGACAACAATTATAATTTATAAACACTGTTATAAGGCGAGAGTCAGTGATGTGGCTATTTAGTGATTCTGCTTGTACTGAGATAGGACTGGTTCAAAATTTGTAGTTTGTGTGCGCATTCTTTAACAAATTTGTGTTATCATTAAATCACATCAAACAATACTTACATTGGGTTAATTGGTCCGACTGAAGTTATTTGGTTACCAAGAGACAATACATAAAATTGTTTATTTTAATGTATTCAAAATGTTGTATGCATGTTTGCATTCGTCAAACTAGAGTTGATCTTGCCAGGCGATAATGGAAGGGACAATAACTTATTTTCGTAAATAAAACACTTATTATAAGATTAGTATGATGTAGTACCTTTCATATCGAATAATACAAAAATTGATATAAAACACAGCCAGATAATTATCTCTAGATGATACATAGTACATCTGGAAATGAAAGATAATTATTTTGCAAGATCTAGGAAACTTTCGAACATGAACTTTAACTCTGTCTTGTATTAAGTGGCGAATAGAGTTCTAGTTGGTTATTCTTTAAATCCTGAACATAATACCGCATATACTAGCGTATTAACCCAGTCCAAATGCAAACAGCATAGATCCTGATCTGCCGTCGCATAATGCGCCGGCAGATCAAGGTCTATGTTGTTTGTTCTACTGATTAGTCCCTACAAACAGCATAGACCCAGATCTGCCGACGCATTATGCGACGGCAGATCTGTGTACATGCAGTTTGTTGTTGGTATCCACTTATACGCGAATATATACGGTAGTTTATATCTCGACCTCATTAGATATTCTGGATCAATTGATCCAATTCTACATCATCATGAGTGGAAGTGACTTTTGCATAAGATACCAATGCACATCTTAACTTAGTAAAATCGTATTTCAGGTGAATATCATGGTGCGTATACATGTCAATATGAGATGTGTAGTAATTTGTATAGAACCGATGCATTATTAAATCAATGTAATTTTAGAATTATATAGCTCTTTTTTAGGTTTTCTTCAAAGGGTGGTCAAACGTGCGATGAACGTTTTAAAACGTCTGGCATTGTACGATCGAATCCTGACATTGCAGGTACTTTGAAATTCCAAAATATTTTTGAGTAATTTCCATTTATTGGATAGACTCATAACTGGCGAAGGTCTTAAAATGTAATTGTTTTTATAAATCAGTATGGTTATCAAATGCGTATTTTGATCTCACAAAGTTTACTGATACTATCCCTTTTCCTAATTCATCACGTATGATGGATTAATATGTTTGACTACCATTCGTAAACAAAATTGCAGATATTGAAACCTTCTCGTTACGTAAATTGTATATCATTTAGGTTATACTTGCATTGCGCCTAATTTGTATTCACTACGTAATATGTATTGATAAATTAATGAACTGTCTCATAGAGCCGTTATAGGTTAAACCATCGATGACAATATGCTAGGCATTTAAATGAGGACCAAGAAAGAGAGTGTACCAATTTACAAATTGAATAGCTAGTAGTAACAACAAAATCTTAAAAGAAGTGTTTTACTTTGCATGCTGTCGTAATTCATCAATAATTGATCGTTGGAGCAAATTGTTGTATTAATATTGTTTTGTGATTTTTGTGTGAAAGTGCGGGAGGCGGGGGTTGTCTATGAACTTAAGTCTGAAACACAATGAACAGACCTTCGTGATCTATGTCTATGTTATATTGCACTTAACTAAAGCTAACACATAATGGTTGCACGCTTTTTGTTCCTTTTTTTAATATAATAACCGTCTTTTTTCTAATACGAAATAACATAAATGAAACTACAGTAGACAAATAACATAAAATATAATCTTTTTTTAAAGAAAGCAAAGTAACATGAAAAGACTAGTTATTACCTATTTGTTTGCCTCTGTATTATTCCATATGCAACATCGTGCCATCTTACAGATAATATAATTCACACCATTTAATAATGTTCAGGTTGGGTATTATACACTTCTGTCATGTTGTGAATGTCCTTAGGACATTTTCCTTTGCAAATTTTTTACTCTTGTACACGAGTTTCAGATACGTCAGTTGTGGAACTATCAACAGTTACACAATTGTACATAATGTTCATCACAGCATTCTGATTTCTCAATTGCGAACTATAATACTCCAAAGGTTGTAGGGTACACATAGTTTCTTTAATAATACAGAACATATAGTTCTGACTGAAACTCTATATCTCCAACTTCAATGCTGCTTGAAAATGTAAAATGAGTGACAGGTTGTGTACATAAGGCTGGTAGTGAAAGGGTTGTATATTGTATTTTTATATTGAGTAGTATTTATTAGTGTCGATGTGCAGTTATCAGCTTAACTGTATTTATCCAGGTATATAGCCGTCTCTCAAACCATCACATATGTGCAGTTATATTGTGTCTTTTCCACTGCAATGTATAACCCAATGCCAGTCTCAGTAATGCATAACAATTATGCGCTAGGTATTGCAGACGTCCGCCCTTTTGACTCTTTAAATAAACATGATTTATACCTCTTCAGACACTGTTCTGTACTTGGCCTTTATGACAGATCTCAAGAATTTGTCTTTCAGTACCAAAATGCCAAGGACTATGAAGTGTCTTCAGTACCAAAATGCCAAGGACTATTAAGCGCACATCGAATAGCTGAACTGCAGCGCCACCTTATATTTGACAAAAAGAATTATTTATTATTAAAAACGTTTACACAACCATTGATATTGCGGATACCCTGGTACTGGAACGATGTCGACCGCGACCACGGCTACGATAACAACAACACCTACTAGAACGACCATCACAATGCTGGAAAGGGACATTTGGAATAACATGTATTTACAATTCATAATTTGGTATGATAATGTGGTTCCTACCTTAGGTAATGCATTAACGACCCATAGAACCCTGAGCGGACATTAACGTCAGGAAAAGGTTATTACTAGATGCTATTGAGAACAACTACCACAGATGTAGAGCAATAATATTTATATATCTATCTCTATGGCATCATATATTCTTTTATTGAAAATTATTGATCAGCCCTAAAGAGAGACTCTTTCTTGAATTTCATTCAGATGTTATGGACAAAACAATAAAATATATCTCCTCGTCATAAAGGATGAATTACATGTGTTGCTTTGGCTTAAGTTTAGGAACACATTACCAGAGTGAAAGGTACTAGAGGTCTGTGTCTGTCACGTAATTATTCATACAGCTGAAATTGTTTAGCATCAATGTCCCACGGAACTACTAGAAATTATCTAGCACCATCTAATATACATATTTGCGATGGTATAACTTCTTCAGAAGTATTTCCTCACACTATCTGCAGTAGACATCTTTGGAATACTCGTTTAAAGTTCCATGCTAATGAATACATATCAAGCTATGCCGGACTTCTGTTCATCCAGGAATAAAAAGGAGACGAGATTAATTAAAAATTTTCTTGTTCATTATTTGCACATCACGGTAGTTGGTGGGTGGTTGGTCAAATGAATACCAGTATTCCAGTTGGAACAAACACTACACCTTCTATATGAAATACCACGATATCTGACATGTGTCAGTTATATTTGCTGGATTACTTACTGTGCAACTCATCCGTTTTATGTATGAATGTAACTTATGATAATAATTTTACACACAGTCACACATACATACACACATACTATATATATATATATATATATATATATATATATATATATATATATATATATATATATATATATATATATATATATATATATATATATATATATATGTGTGTGTGTGTATATATAGCGAGATATAGTATGCATGGATATATATATATATATATATATATATATACATATATATGTTGTGTGTGGTTTGTCTGTCTGTCTGTGTGTGAGTGTAGATATATGTTTTAAGAAGAGACAATTAAAATTCATAAATCTTTCTCTATAGTATTGTTTCCCCCACTGAAGTCTGGATTAGGGGCCAGATTTAAACATGGGGCTAAGCCGACTTGAAAACCATGGCCTTCTTAATTCATTCAAAAATAAATAGCTTGGCATCTTCAAGCGTGTACGACCGTTGCAGGGTATCAAGCCTATTTTGATGCCAACATCATAAGAATATATGAACGCTTTAACAAACAATTATAGGAAAACTATAGGTATTGTTTCATAAAAATATAACAAACATATAAGAGTTTCCTTTGGGAACTAAAGGCATTAATAGGAATGTTTCTCTGTTCTTTAGTTTAATCATTCATCTTTATACTTCAGATGCATAAAAACACCATGTGTTTTCCAAACTACTTACAGTACTCAGTTGAACGTGCTTATTACGTGCAACAAATGTGAAAAGTCTTGTGTATACTCTAAGATATGGCTTCCTTGTCTTCGCATCTCTATATCATACCCTTTATTTATTTTATTTTCTAAATAAAATATAACCTATCCAGTGTTTCTGTAAATCAGTGTCAAAATCTGTGACAAACTCTCGACTTACGAAATGTCACTTACAAAATGTTGCACATAAATTTGTTCAAATATCTACTGACCCAACTGATAACAGAAATGAAAAACTTCACATTGATTTAATTTTACCCTTAGTGTTAATACATGTTGCCCAAGTCTTTAACTAAACTCGCATACACATCACAAATGATTCCTCATAAAAGAATGGTGAATGCTTAAACACTATTCAGTATAAAAATTATACTTCACACAGAGTTGTATTCTTCGAGAGCCACATGTTCCTATAATTGTTAGTAATAAAATGTACTTGTGAAATAAACAAACAAATCTAATTAAAGAATGAAAACAGACAACAGAAACGACTACACTTAAAAATTAAGAATAACAATCTGCAAAAGCGTTAAAATGTAAATAAGAAATCTGTATAGACTAGAATATTGAGTGACCACTTTGAAAAACAGTTTAAAACATTAAACAAGACTATGCATTAAAACACTTAAGAGAGACATGTAAATGAACAGATTGGACAAAACTTCTAATAACTATATAGAAATCGTTGGCATAATAACTATTATTAAGCTTACTAACGTATCCCAAGACAAGACAAGACCTGTAAATTATTAGGTAAAAAGGATCAATTATTTTTTCCATAGAAGATATTATCCATCAAATATGTGATATAATTAAAATCAATCCTAAACGAATGGTGCAAATTATATATCAGTGATATCACAATTCTTGAGTTTAAATGAGTCTCTTGACTCTCCACGAGAGGCAGTGATTTGGCACTGCGACCTAGTATTCTCCAATTTTTTTTTTTCCTCCGGTGTAGACTTGGTACTGCTTCATTTAGTCAAATATTTCCTAATCCATTTTGTATCTGTCTTACGAATGCCTGTTATTTTTATGACCTATCTTTTATTAAAAAGAGCCCTCTTTTCTTTCTGGAGTACTCACTGCTGGGATCGTATTTTCTCTAATTGGTCCAGCAATTTATTAGTCATCAAGGAAACAGTTTTTTTTTAAAAAGGACATATCTGGTGTCAGCTAAGTAACATTCCATTCATCAGTAATTGCTACCACTTAGTTTCAGTTGTCTATTTACCTCCTGACTATTTCACATTGATTTACTTGAACATTTGATCATCTTCATGGGACTGGGGCATGCTAAACAATCGAGCAGATTGTTTGATAGTGGCAGCCTTTTCAGCAGACATTTTACAGAATTAGCAAAGAAAGCTATAATTGACAAAGTTCTTGCATCTGTTTTCCGGCTTTTTATTTTGACATCTGGTTCAAGACTTTGTCACACAGGGCCAGTTCATCATCAGACAGATTTTTTGTTGCACTGCTTGATGAGAATTATTTCTCAGTCTTTCCTCACATTAGCTAAGGATTCATGAACCTATTCAAGAGTATGATAACCGTCTCCTACAGTTTATCGTGAAGAATGTGGATTATTAGTGCTGCTATCTGAAAATGGAACCTGCTCCTGTATGTCGAACAAAAAAGCATCAAGAAGGGCGCACCAAGAAGGGTCTCACTTCAATTTCCAATGATAGTCAACTGAATTCTCTTGATAGTAACTCTCTTTGGGGCGGTTGTCCTATATTTGCTAAGCTCTTAAATGAGTGCAGTGATAGTTTCTCACTGTTGTAGTACTATTGTGATAGATGTGTCAAGAGAAAGACTTCTTTGTTCTCTATGTCTCTGGAACAAGGCGTTTTCAACGTCAAAATCAAGCAACATGGTTTAGAAATCTTCTCTTCCTGCAGGACTGTATTGGATCAGATTGTAATAGTCCAGACAAAGTTGCTTCATCAAATCCCTTACAAAAACTGTTGTGTTTGATGTGGATATTGCAGCTAGCAATATCAGGAATGCCTTTGTGACCTGTAATATCCAGTTTTTAACAGACCTCAAGGAGGATGAAATGGTTTTGTTTACAATGAGTTCACTCATCCCTAAAGCAAACAGTTGATGAAGTGAATAGATGAAGGAGCTAACCTACTTCAATGGAATTCAGGCAAATCACTCATCAATGATTCAAACAAAGCTTTGGGTATTTCAAGCTTAAATAACGTGCCTTACGTATTTGTTAGACTCTATTTGAGCTGAAAAGTGTGTTGATTATGATGCAAAATACTGTCCTCTTCCTATCGAATAAAGTTGGAAATAAAAAGTGGACTTCGTCGTAACTGTTGAGATTCTCATAATGCTTCCCGCTTGAAAGCTAAAACAATTAAAATTTAGTTTGATTATATCCAATATCGAAATTAAGTAACTCCAATGGCATTTTCAGCACATGAATCAATAAAAACTGAATATGATACTAATGAAAGGCCCCACTGAGTAGAGGCAAAAAGCCCGGTTATTTAAAACAAATTTTAGCAACTTTTATATTAAACATTAATGAAGCGCTTAATATTAAGATATCTAATTAATATCAGATCTCTCTAGCAGGAAAAAGAGAGATTTAGTTTTAGGTGAATAAAACAGCTCATTTTCATCCATCACTAGAGTTGTGAAAGGACATTGCTGTCAGCTAATCCATCAGTTGTTTACAATAGTCATCGTATTGTGCAATAGAATAGCGATATCATCAACCTCAGTTCCAAAGGATAATTAATCTTAAAATAACAAACAGCAATATTCCCATGCTAATAATATTGTAAAATTTAAACATGTTCAGTACCATTAAAACAATTCCTCTTTTCTCTACCGAAAATTAATATAATATCATTCAAAATTGTTGCAAACTCTTAAATGTTAATGTTCTCTCTTCTAAAAGAGAGGAACGTATCGAAACCTTTTCTAGAGGAACTTTAAGTGAGGGAAACTTAAGTGGCTCCTTTAAGTTTAACAGAAACTAGGTTCGACACTCCTTCATTTTCTGGTTAAAAGGCGAACTGTATGAATTAACAAGTAAGTACAAAAGACCAATTTGAATCACAAGGCATAAGGATCAATATATTCACTTTTATACTGATATGAAATCCCTATGTTTGCGGGAGCATACACATGTTCAGCAACTGGACAAATATATTCAATTTAAATGCAACTACTGTTACAATTACTTTCTTTAACAGAATTATGTACAAAGATATTGCCTACTTATTTGAAAAATAAAATTACCCAGTAAAACTCTAACCAAATAGTGTCTGACTGACACAGAAAATAATAACTTTCCGTATTACTGGTTCTGTTTTACACAGGCTCTCATCTGTGTAGAAAGAGACGACTCAATTATCAATCCATCGTCTTCATGTATTAACCTTCCCAAACTCCGGCATCGCTGTTCATTGTTTTTTAAAAGAGCAGACATTTTAATAGGTCTCCAATTTTTCTTCAGACAGTATTTTCACGGTTTCCAGCCCTTCTCTCGATCAAATAATTGTCATGTTTTTGTCGGACTATTTGCAATATGGAAGAAGTCACAATTAAATCAATCGCAGTTCATTGATAATTGCGTGTGTTATAACATTTCGATTCCAGTTGAGTCGAAGTCTTGAAAGCACATTGTAAAGTAGTTATAATGTTTTGTAAAGAATTGGGCTTTAGGTTTGATCGTAACTGCTAATTTATAAAGATTTTATTTCTGACACCACCTTTCTAATAGCAAAACATATATGGGTACCCGCTAATGCTTCTTTGTATCTTAATCAAATATGTCACTACTCACACTCCTCGATGAAAAGAAGACTCCTCAATATAAAGAAACTAAATTTAAATTTGAATAGATGTAAATGATATCTTATAATGCCCTCGAAATATATAACGATGTTATTTCAATATTAGCAGGTTGCGTAAAGACTCCTTGTCCTTACGAGGAATTCAAAACACCTTTCGAAGATTTTGAAAAATATTATCCAATTATTTTAAAAACGTTATTATTTCTAATGTCCCTATAGTTTCATATCAATTCCAGTTTTGGTCCATACATAAAATGAAAAACAACACCATCTCTTTATTTATTTATTTATTTATTTTCTCTCCGTGTATCTTAAAGCCTACATGACAGCAAAACAGTACATTTTTTCATCATAATTTACTATTTACAAAAAATATAAAATAAAGCAAGTAATGTGTTGATTATGTTAGCCCGCTTGGGAGTAAACGCACGATTCTTTACAAAAGAAATCAATAATGTATGTTTCATGAATAGCAACGAAAACCGACACTTATTGATTTCGATCTGCCATAGAGAAAAATTAAATGAGTTATGGAAGACACATGGGAGAAAAATAAATGGCGAAAATTTCCTCGAGATCATCAAGGTTATTTCCATTGGTGTGGTCAAAGACTCACTACTTTCTCAGCAATGTTGTAAAATATAAGTTCTAATACTCACCCCACTCCCAATCCCGGTCCAGCTCTAGCTTGTTTTAATTTCATAATTCATTGCCATCCTAACAATAAAATAAGTTTTGGAGATCTAAACCTCTTATCACTTGCAACTGTGCCGAAATGTGTGAATAAAGAAACTGGATTCAAGGTAGACAAATTCTCAAAAAATATTTGGTCGCATGTAATAAAACTTTGTATGATAATGAACGATTGTAGCAATTAAATAATGTAGAAAGGCAAGTAACACAAATTATATTATGAAATTAGTCATAAGGCATAGAATACACTGTAATCAATAACTTTAGTGAACGTACGTAAATATTTTTCGCTACCATGCTAATCACAATTAGTATATTCTTTAAGGGCATAACATTTTACATGACTTCAAACATACTTTGTACACATGATTCACTTTCTCCAAAAGCTATAGAAGAGGCAATTTAAATTCGAATGACATCGTGTTTGAGTAGCTACATGGTTAATGGCATGAAATGCTACGTGTAATTTGGTACTCACAAATATAAATTCCTGGTTTTTGTTCTGTCCATATATGTATATTTTGTTATTGCGATAAATTACAATGACATTAATCATGGGATGCATCTATTATCATCGTAATGTAGAGCGTGAAAACAAAACTTACTGTATGTGGCGCAAATAAGAAAATATAACTCCAGAGCTCTTTAACAGTCTAAAGCGAACAATCGAAATAACTAGAATAATAGTTATGTGACCGCACTAAAAGGGTGAAATTGGGGCAAATTACAGTTCCTCGTGTTTATTTTCTGATGCATGGAAAGGTTAATCCACATAAAGGAAAAGTCTTCTCTTGAAAATAGCCCTGTATATTCTGCTGATTTTTGAAGATAGAACAGTCAGATTAAGTATATTCTAAAAATTACATTTTAGTACAAAACGAACTTCAAGAGAATATTTAAAGCTACTGAATATGCATATCAGTACTAGCACGGAAATATTGCTTTATCAAATACCAAATGATTTTTGTTTGTAGCTTTATAAAATGTAAATTTGTATAGCATGTGTTCCTATTGCATTCTGTCTATTTGGCAGGTACAAAAAACATCCATGGAGGAAACTGCTATACAGATTAGCCAGAAAGAGACATTGGCTGTTTCTGTAATAGAGAAATTACCGCCAAGAGTTTTGCATTTGCCTAAGACTGAATCTTGTCCTTAGAATTATTCCGTGCTGGCAAAATTCTTTTGAATGTATACTGCAAAATACAATGAAAAATGAATACGCAAAAAATAAATAAATTCACATTAAATTTCCCGTTATATATTCTACCAAGACCTTTCCTTCCAGGCGTCCAATGAGACAGGCTCCTTTGAACAGATGATCGAATGAGTCATGCCACGAATGAAATCACATAGGTGAGAAGGTAAGTATTTTTCTGCAAGCTAATACAATTAAGCACATCCCAGACAGAGGTCTGGAAACGTATGTTGCACCATAGACAACGGTACGAAGATGAAATAGGAAGCAACTGTTTGTACGATAATCCACCGATTGGAAAGGTACGGATACTTTACAAAATGTCGTAAAAGCGTTGAAACCTTTGCGAGTTTTGAACATTCTATCCGTAAAAATAGCATTCGTTTCAGTGGCGTATGGTCTTCTAATTGATGCTAAAATGCAAAGTCTAAGCTTGCAATACTACATTTTAAGCTTAAGCAAAAAATTATTCATAAGAATTTTTGGCGGTAAAGCAGGAGCATCAAAAGAAGGTACAGAAAGTTTCAGATGATTTACTTCTGTAGGTAAACTAAGTTATAATTAACAAGACGCTATTTGTTTTTTATGGTGGTCATATCTGATGACCGTCTAAACGCCTTCATCGCCGTCATTGTTTGTGGGGTTTTGTTCTGCATCGTCGTTTCCTCACTGCTTCCGTACGTTTCACAGCACCAACGTTTCAGGCTCACGTTTTGTGGTAAGGTACGCAAATGAAATAACAGCCTTTGTATGCATATATTAAAGCAGTAAATATAAAACAAAATCTGGTTTAAATGTGGCAATCTTTAGGAATTTGTATACTTGAACATATTCAGATACAGTGCAAAAATCGTTCACGCAATTCTGATGATTTATTTGCATGCGTGATTGTTAAATAAATCTCTGGAAGGTACTATAAACTTAATGAAAATATTGTGAAATGAAAGAGATAATAATCTTTAGACACATATCACTACACGAAGTATCGTAACCAAAAATAATAAAGTCTACGATTCTAATATTCTGAAAACACAGAAATTCTTATGAGTTCTAAACTATTTACATGTAATTAAAAGAAGACCTAATATAAATGAATGGAAGATGAAAGAATCAGGCAGATAATGTTTTTCGTCATAAAAATAAAATAAGGCAGACACACGCCGATCCGATCGATACAAACTAAGTTATAGATCATACTCGTCCCTTTGGGAGACAATTTACTTGTGGTTTTCATCATTATACACACACTGGCACACACAGTATATATATATATATATATATATATATATATATATATATATATATATATATATCATACGGTATAATAACATTTGCATTCTTCTTGAGGATTCAGAATTAAGAGACACTCTTCGTAAGGACTAAATATATTCCACATGTACAAGCCTTGATATGCAATATTCTCTAGGGTTCGTATCCTTTTGTAAAATTGTAACATAATCAATACATAACATGAATATGAGAGTCTTTTCAAGGTGTTGAATCACATGTTCTATAATTTTACCTTCACTATATAAGATGATTCCTAGTATGTTTTGATATTACCTCCATACAAAGTTTCATGTTTACAAAACGTGGAATCCCCTTGCCTCTATTCATTGATGATTAGCTTCATAGATATTATGATACACGATTTGTTTACATGTTTGCAAGTTTTCTAACCAAGCGCCTTAAAATTCTGTAACTGTAAAGTCTAAGATAAATCTTTGATATTGTTTCTTTACTTGTAATGACATCAAGAAATTCGTTCTTCTGTCTCCCAAGAATCTAAACTAACTCTGCTTTAGCTCAAAAGATTCTTTAACTTGATATCTGAACCTCCTTGAGGACATATCTCTTTCAACGATTAAGTAACAATAACTTAATTAAAGTATTCAAACAGAAAAAATAATCTTCTGCAATTCGAACAACTGTGGGAAGAAAGAGATTGACAAAATTGGATTTCACCTGAAAGTGATCGTTCTCTATTCTAATAGCAGTCTGCATTGGGTAATATGGATGTATTATGCATAAATAAACCATAAATACATCAAATGAAGGCAACGAATTACAGCAAATAAATATGTTATGCTCTGCATTTATTTTGATGTGAAAAAAGATTAACAAAAACCGTGCTATTTTATTACTCTTGGTTAATGTTCGTTGCTTCGTACTTCCTGACAAAACTATTTATAATTTTTTCACTATCATTGGTATCACTTTTTTAACTTCGTCTACATAAATATAGAAAAAACTTTGCATAATTTGTGTTTACAAGAAAAATATCACAATTTCAAATTCAATCAAGAAGTCATGTTCACTATCGCGTCTCATAAAGAACATTATATTTAATTTGTACATTGACGTGCTGGAGAGAAAATCAGTACCAACTGATATAACTTTTATGTATCAGCAAGTAGGCTCACCTTCAGGATACTGCTATGCTGGTGGAAACTGAATTAAAGTCCCTCTGGACATGTTCATTCCTTCAAATTAAAAATGAATCCGATCATGGACTTAAACAACTGTTCGTTGTTGCCTGAGAAATGTAAAATATACTTTGAGTCACTGAAGCCCATACACAAATCTTTAGGACCACAATTTCGTCTCTTAATGTTGTTTTCTTGATGTTTTATATATCTCGAAGTATTTATTTACTAAAATGTTAATACAAGTTGAGAATAACATAAAACAAAGTAGAAAAAACCATCAGCTCTTGAAACTATTCATCTTGTTTTGTTTCTCTTATTTTCCAAATATGATGCAATGGTCATTTGTTATTTTGTCAAATTAGTTTACTGAACTGATGATCCGAGGTTTAGGTAAGCCCTGCAATACAAATCAAAGCATCAAAGCTTAGATCTTCTTTATCCTCTACACGCGGACTCAAATACTAACTCTGAAAATATAATAATTTACATTCTACTTAAAAATCGGAAACGAAAGGTGAACCATAAATGACATTGTGTGGCAACATTTCTTCTAATGTGGTAATGTTCCGTTAGAATGCGTTGAACAATTTATTACAGGCATGTTAGCTTTCAAATATAGTTCATAATGTAAATTTACCGTAAAATGGAAACATTAGAAGTACACAAATACAAAGTTGTTTAGGATCACATCATTTTCTCTAACAAAAATGTATTTATGATAAATTGACCCATTGTGCGTCTTTAAATGTTAGGAAGTACTAGTTTCAATCCAGCATCATCATCATCATAATAATAATAATAATAATAATAATAATAATAATAATAATAATAAACACTTGTATTGGGGTATCTCAGTTAGTATAATATATTATTCTCCACATCAATATAAATTAAGTATAAAAGCACAAAGTGTATATGATATTCATTAACAGAGTAAATTGGAGAGCATGTATTTCAATATCTCAATATTTAACATGACAACTGCCCTTCAAGATAATGGTTATACAATTTTGTTCTGAACACATTTAAATTTGTTTCTGATCTTATGCTTATGGGGAGTTCATTCCATAAAATAGCAGCAGAGTAAGCAGATGATTTTTAAAAGGTATCTGTTTTTGGAAATGGTATTCTGCACTGACCATTTGTAATTGATCTCAGCTTAAGTCCTTGGTGTTGTTCTTCTGACTTAAAACGAAACATACCATGCAAATATTGAGGGCAACGTTCATTCTTAACTTTGTACATTATTAATGACTTGTGGTAGGCTCATCTTTATTAAACTTTCAGCCATTTAAATTCCGAGAATAGAATTTTGGATGGTGTATGAAATGGTAAATTTAGGATAATTCTTGGTGCTCTTTTTTAAGTTTGTGGCTTGTTTCAATATTGCTATCAGTTGTATTTCCCCAAATTGTGCAGCAGTAGTCAAGAAGAGGAAGAATGAATGCACTATAGAATAATTTCCGATAGTTGAGTTGTAAATAACTTTTTATCCTCCGTAGAAAGATAAATTCTTGAGCTTACAACAGAGGAAACATATTTCACTTGCTTGCACCAGTCTGGATTCTTATCAACTTGAAACTCCCAAAAGTTTTCTGTGTCAACATTTTCAATTAGATTATCTTCAATACACATCTCAAGATTTGGATTTATGTGTACTGTTAATCTTTGCCTGGTTCCAATCAATATTGCTTGGTTTTTAGGGGACTGATAAACATGTTATTCAGTGAGCACCAATATTCAACTTGATATAAATTTTTACCCAGTTTTTTGTTTATTGTTTTAACATTAGAATCAGACTAATGCAAGAATGTATCATCAGCATATTGATCAGTTTTTGAATGTTGTATATACAACGGAAAGTCATTTATAAACAATATGAATAATTCAGGCCCTAAAATAGATCCTTGTGGAACTCCTTTGTTGTTACCAATAACAACTTGGTTGGCTTCTGTATGATAGGTATGATTTGAACCATGAAAGTGATCAGTGCGAACATTCATACTTTTCAAGTTTCCATGCTGGTATATTATGATCAACAAGAGCAAAAAGATTTATTAAAATCAACATATGTAGTTTCATTCAATTCTCCATTGTTCAAAACAAGCAACAAGTCATCAATAAGTTTTGTTAACGCAGTTTGACAGGAGTGGTTACGTCTAAATCCTAATTGGGATGGGTTAATTAATGGGTTTGAAAGGTAACCATTGAGATGTTTGGAAACGTGTCTTTCAATCAGTTTGGATATGGTTGGCAGAATAGATATTGTCTGTTATCTGGATTTGATTTGAACCCATATTATAAACAGACATAACCTTGACAGCCTTTAGTTGACATGGGAAGATTCCCTTAGTAATGCTTTGATTAATATGTAGGTAAGAGATGAAGCAATACTATCAGCACATTTATTTAATATGAATAGACCTATCGCATATAAAATAATTGACGATATTGATTAAGTGATCTTACCTTGACAGGAGAAGGAGAAAGGTGTGATTTCTAAAATATAAACTACATTTCAAAATAGCAAGGCATTCATCAAATTAAAGTCCTTAACTTCAAATGAACAAGTTTTATAAATGTTTGTTTGAGAAATAGAACTACTTTTTGTCTGTCATGCTGAAATATAAAATTAGTTACGGTAGACTTTTTGGAAAATTAAACTCGCAAAATATTCCTTCTTACAATGGAAATTCATCTATACGGAAGGAAGGCGTATTTTGTAATCACATTGCTTCGACTGGGTGCAGGATAAACGTGTTACGTTTCTTATAATCTGGGATTCATTACTTTATGCTTTCCAGTGTATAGCTGTTTGTATCACATGCCATTTTAACATAATTTTCATGACATCACTTTCGAAAAGAAGGTCGAAAATAAACTAAATAATTCCAAGGCAACAAATTTATCAAACGCTTTCATTGAAAAATTAAGAACATTAACATGTCTAATTTTAAAATAATAGAACGTTTATAATGAATAGTAATACAGAATATATGGGATGATAGCTAACGAGAGCATCAAATGATGACAGTGCGAATTCATTTATATTATTGGTATTAATTATTGTAATTTTGTGAAAAATTACATTTTGTTAGTATTTAGTTTCGTGAATTTGGAAATGGGATCAGTTGTTTCTTTTCTTCAGAGACGAATCAGTCTTATTTGGTTCTCCTTCATTGATCATGTCAATGCTGAGCCAGACGTGCATGATAAGGAGGATATGTATGTAGTAGTAAAGTGGAATTTGAGACCACCATACATGACATTTTGCTAAGTCACGGAGCAGCAACGTTTTACTAGACGCCGTGAGACTTTGATGGGTGGGTGGAGGTTGGAGGAGAGTGGGTTTAGGCAGGCCTTTGGCGGTCATGGTAGCATAGCATCAGGTGGGTGACTATCACCAAAACACCAATTAGATACTCGAGGGGTCTATGGGATACCGCCTTGAAGCGTAAGCGGGAAGACAGCATGGGAAGGAGTCCTCTAGCGAGGAAGGCAATTCCTTTGATTGTGTCGAGGTTGAGGACTACATAGAGCAGTCAGAAATTTCGATAACTTATTTCAAGTGGCCGTTAACATGTATTTGACTGCTCTTGGAATCATGGATCTTACTAGATACGATTGGACCCAAGGCCCTTGCCTCTTACGATGGGAATATTCCATCGCTCCTCCTTCAATAGTTATCCTGCGCGAACTTTTCTTTAGCGCTTCTGAAGACGAATTTCTGGAGCATGTAGATAGTTTCGAGGACCTGTACAAAATGGGCCAGTTCAGAAGAGCCATCGCTCTGACCAGCTAATGCTGATAGCCCGGAGGCGAGCTCGGAATTACCTCTGGGAGGTCGGGCAGGCTAGAGGAAGAATAAATGAAACATCTTTTGCTAGACCGTCGCCTAACTTTTATATGAGATCGGCACGATCCTTGGATCGACCCTAGGCGAGGAGCGCATTTCGTTTCGGAATGCGACATGCGCCATTCTGGCAGAAGCTCTGATCTCGTTCTTAAGGGTCGTATAATTATTCATCTTGTCCAAAATGAGCGTGAACTCAAACTTGGACATCGACGCTTCCCGGAGGGCCTGCAAGACAAAGTGTGAGTTAGAGTTCAGCCAACCCTATTGCAAGACCAAAATCTGATCGTGAATTTGAGCCTTGACGCGGAGAATTCGGACGGTAAACTGTCCTGCCAGTAAGAAGAGTCGACACACAAGTGACACACCTTCCAGAGCTATAGCAAAAGGGGCATCGGCCAGAGTAGCGAGCACCCGCACACCGGTGATTCCGACATATATGGCTACAGTACCAGACACCGCCGCCATACCGTCGACAATGTTGACCGCTCATCCAAATTTTGTTGATGAGGGAGCGTCATTGCTCAAACTCCTCCTTGAGCTGAACCTAGATATCGCCAATCTTTTTCAGGCTATAATTATGGGGGCTCTCCACGGGAGTCTCATTGGGAATCGAGGGATACATTGTGATACGAGAACGGACATCTTTAAATCGTCTAGGTGATCTCTTCAATAAGCTACGAAACATTAACGACAACGATGCCCCTTATTACGCTTTGCACTATTCTAATAAAATAGACGTATTCAGATCGTAGATTATCGAGGACCCATATATAAAAAAATGTATTACCAACATACCTTCCCTTAGTAGAAGACAAAGTTATATTATGTGGGTCTGAGGTGAGGTCTTCTTTGGTATCAACATTGTCTGTGGTTACAGCATCTTTAGCCTCCATAGGATTTGCTAACCCCACAATTTTGTTCGCATTCATTTTTAGAGGGCCCTCAATATGTACACCCACCAAACCATGGTTGTTGGTGGAATGGTGAAAATTGTGTGGCCGCTTCTTGAAGGGTTACTGGGTCTGCCATGGATGTAATTTTATTTTCACCCACATCCAGGGTGGTCAGTCATGCTATCCCCAACCTTGGAGATCGTTCCCTCATTTTGGCGGGTTAGATATTATTATAAGGTGTTGGCCTAAGCATCTACGTACTGTTTTTCTCACCGCATTGTGCTCCCACGTAGGGGCGGCCAACCCAGTGATTCTTTTTGCTGCCATGTTTAGGTCGTTATTTCACCCAACAGCGCAATAGTGGCGTCAAGGTGTTGTTTTCGAGCCACGTCGAGTCGTCTGCATAATTTTTTTGCGTCCGCGTCTAGGCAGTCAACGATCATTTTGTGGGGACATTTTCAAGTCGAGTGGGGTCACCTGGTACACTATTTGGTCTAGAACACAAACAAGGTTACCTGGGGCCTCAGCGCTAGCCCAGTGGGGGCGGGGACAGCGAGACAAGGTCTACCCCGGAGGCCTTCATGATTTGGACGTTGTCAGAGAATACAACAAGATCGTTCGGGTCTGAGGGGCCCAGTGGCTGCAACAAGCTACCGCCAGCTTTGCCTAGGTGACATACTGGGCGAGGTTCTCAGGAGTCCAGGATACCGCCGTGTATATCTGCGACCGCCAGAAGATGTCTACTGGCATAATGCATATAGCCAAAGCCGACTTGTTTCTGAAGGAAACGGCGGGTCAGTGACAGCTCATCATCCAGCAGTGAGCCCGGATTCGGGTCGCAATTCAGCACCTTCAACACCTCAATGGATGCGTGGCCTCAGATTGGCTCGTTACCTTTTATCTGAACAGGCAAGGTCGAGTAAGTTAGCGGAATGGTCAATGGGTCGACGCCATACGAGCTGCAGTAGAGCAGATGGTCAGGCATCACCCGTAACGACAACAAATGAGTCCCGCGGTTCTGCAAGATGTCGAGGTTAACGATAGCGACTTCGTGCCCGCTGCGCCTCGGTAGGCGCTCCAGCTCATCTCGCATGTAGACACCCTGGAAGTAATTCAGGGGCCTGACGGCAGCAGGTCAAAGACGAAGAGGGTCCTCGTCCCAGTCACCGCGCGAGTTGGAGGCCTTGACCTGTTTTTGACCGGCGGCCGACGGCGCTTCCCATAGTCTTTTGGGCTGCCAGGTGACCAGCCGCACCAACTGCGCTCAGGGCGACCGCATTGCTAGCAGCCGAGAGGGTTGGAATCAGCGCCGCCCTGTCAGCAATTGCCAGGAAAGGGAGGAGGGCTAAGAGTGGAAATATGCCACCCTCTTTTTGCATGGCCTTTAGGGCCGAGACGGAAAGATTAAACTCGAGCCTTGCGAGCTGCTTGGACGTGCTTGGCCTGGCGATCGGGGCAGCCGTCAGCATAATTGGGTAACGCTTGTTGTGCTATCCAGCACCGCAGCTTAGCGCCACGGCGGGTCTTCTAGGACGTGGCTAGCTTGTTAAGCTGGCTCTCGGTAAAGGATACATGGAGTCGTTCGTATGGCATCGCGTGTATAACCATGAGCTTTAATTTGTATAATCTGGCGGGGCCTCAACCACCGTCATTCGTTCTCTAGCACCCTCGAGCAGCTTTATCCCAGAGGATGACAGCGAAGGCTTTTTAGGCAGTCAGAGAGTCGCGAGCGACACGGGCCTTGAAATACAGGTCCACGACCGACTTCTTGACCTGGTCGAGGTCTCCACCCTGACGCGGTAGATAGGATATTGCCCGATGAAGACCTTCTGAATAATTTGCAGCCCAAAATCCATGTTATGGTCGCTGCCGATGAAGCTCACATCAGCGAAGACCAATGCAACATAGACCAGAAGGAGTTCCTCTGATGGTTCCTGGTGCCATTAAGTCGCAGGCTCACCTCAGTGACTCCAAGCTTGTCCAACACCATCGTCATGGGATCCTGAGTGTTCTCCCGGTACAAAAAAAATGTGCCTGTGCGGGGTTATGCCCTGGTGGGCGCTAATCAGCCAGGAGAACTGGCCATTGGCCGTGCTCTGCTGGGTCTCTGCCGTCTGCCGTTTTTTTTATATATCCGGCCCACGACAGGGTGTCCTGGACCAGTAGGAGTATTATTGCGGTCGCAGCATGGGTGCCACATCTCGAGGATGGGGTCTTACTCGTCCTGAAATGAGTCCATTGTGTATGCTGTCCCTTTGGTCAACTCTAATTTGAAGAGAGGCCCAGGCCCGACCCCATGGCTAAATTAGAAACAAGGGCTTCGCGCGCCACATTGGGCCGCCAGGTCGCACCCACGCCAGAGGAAAACACAAGCAGGTTTTTGACCGTAAGGCTACCAAACTACTGCCGCGGACGTTGGGTCAGCTGTAGTAATACCCGCAGCGAGGCCAACTCGATCAAGGTCGTCCGGTTTCGGGCCTAGAAAAGAACGTTACCGGGTCTTGTGCAGCGTCGAACTCGTCCTTTATAAACTGCCCATGCCTAACCGCGCACAGTAGAGACATTTTCTTGCGGACGGTTGCGTCGCTAAGCTGCCGCAGCACGTCATGGCACGCTTGGTCGTCTACGCGGGGGGGGGGGGGAGGGAGTGGGGGATGACCACGTACAGCCGATCCCACTTCATCCAGCGTGTCAGGAGCAGAAGTTTCAGCAAAATGAGTGTATACTGTCTGCCTTGCCGGCTAAATAACGAAACAGTCGGCGACTGCCGCGTGGTTGTCCTGGAAAACGGAGAGAGTGCCCTCTTGGGGTCTGCACCAAGTGGGTGTTACCGAGGTAGTTAAGCGCGGCGGCGACATTGCGGCCAGCCTCAGGAAGCTACCAGGGCTGCCCGGAAGTAAGTATCCCGGCGAAAAGCACCTACCGCGGTACACCTACTTAGTGTCTGGGACCCGTTTGGACATTCGGATGGATGCTGTCAGCAACCCAAAGCTGGGTGAGGCGCTCATCAATCGCGTGGAGCCAGTGTGCTACCGGTACGACCTGTTCTACAAACGCAGCAACGACATGCGCGGCCGGCAAAAGGCCGACGTGGACCTGACATGTGGTTTATGCCCTGAACGGAGATGTAACCAGGCTGATTGGCCCAAATCCGGTCGACGCCATTCATCCTCCGCCTGTGGAACCCGATCAACCGATCAATGTAATGACCTTGGTGTTGCACTTCTACGCGCCTAGAGAGCTGGATGGTGAGACCAGCCGTGCCACCGATTCGGTATGATTGCTGGATCGGCATGTTATACTCGATCCATTTGATATCCTTGACCATCAGGCCATATACCACCTTGATAAGTACCCCATGGGGTGGGTGATCGGCCGCCTCGCTTTGGGTTCACGCGAGAAGAGTTGCAGGTTGTACTGGAAGATACCCAACTACCTCCCAAGGGTATTCTCACCAAGCTAAATGCTCGTTGAGTCAAATTGGAGTTCTCAAGCTATACGCTATGTCTTTAGATTACCTGTCGATCGAGCAGATAGCGGAGATTCGATCCCTGCGGGATACGGAAATCCCATCGAAGTATGTGGCTTGGAAGTACAGAACGAGCCTGCCCTGCGTGCTGCAGATCTGGTGGCCTCCCATCCGCGGAGGAGCAAGGAGAAGACCTCCGTCCAACGATGGTACTGCTATGCTACCTCACCTGCAATGATTAGATCTCAAGTAAGGTGTTCATAAACTCTTCAAACTCTTTATCGGTCTCCATATGCTCTGATCGTGACCCATCGGGTCCGATCCATTTTGTCGTCGCCAGCGTGGATAGGGTCGACTTTGTCAGGCTATATAAACCTATCTGGTGTGTTTTGCTACCTATGGCTGCCTTGGTGTGACAAAACGTCCCTCTCTGCGTGAGAGTTGACTGTCCATTTTTTTACACCCTTGGCCCTCTGAGACTCTACACTGTCTACTCGCAGGATAGAGTACATCTTGGGACGTAGGCCTACAAACTCGGCGATCGGGACGTTATATACATCCTTAAACTTTCCATACACCTTTTTGTTAGCGTCACTAGACGTGTGCGTCCTCCGCCATGTTCCTATAGGTGTCTTCCGTCTCTATCCCCAGCAGCAAGCTGTCGATATCGGTTTAGAACAACTGGGCTTTAGCACCGCAACGCACCTTTATTTGGTTTTTAGTGAAAGTCATACATTAAATATTTCGATGGACTGAGAACGGCCTGACCTGTGTAAATGGGCGATTACGATTGAGTCTGGCTTGTTGGATGGTACCGCCACGAGCTATTCCTCAAATGTTTTGCGGATCTGGGAGGCTAAGTAGGCAATTAGGCATCCCAGCTTGTTCCCTTTACCATCGGGTCGGATAAGATCGATCCCGATTCGCTTCAGCAAATTTTCCATGGTGTTGCCAATGAAGGAATTATTTAGCAGCTTAAAGTAGTCCTTGTCAAACCCGTTCGTGGGCTTAGCCCGCAGGTCTGTGTTTTTCTGAATGGAGGTTACCATCCACGGGTAGTGTTCAAACCCTAACGCTCAGTTAATCTTAGTGACCCTTATGCCAAGTCAGGTGAAGAGCCGGAGGTTTCGGTATGTATGACGCATCGCTTCTTCTTTAGCAATTTAGATACAAGCTTCGTACATCGGGCGTAACGACTTCCCAGCTTGGTAACGAGGTCTCTCTGGTAAGAGGAGAGTCATTTTTTCCGAATAGTCATATACTCAGGGGCTAGATAGTAATCACTGTGAGCGTCGTGCATCTCTCCAGGATATTCCATATTGACCTCGAGAAGGTAGCCCTTAGGAGCATCTGGGGCTATGCTACTTAGCTAAATCTTTCTGGGGTCGACCCAGTGGTAACCTCCCTTTGGTAGGCTCTACATCATGGTCCACCATAAAGGTTATTGCCAAGAAGGTAGATGATTCAGGTGGTATGTTTGGAGAGGTCAAAGTCCCGGCACATGGGGTTATCGGCATGTGCGTATCGCTTACTCACCATGGAGATGCCGTCTCGAAGGTTTCGCGCAACAAAGAGATGAATGTTAATGTCTGTTAGCAGTTCGAGCTCTGTGCCTGTTGTTTTTAGCTGAGCGTTGCAACTCAGTACAGTAGTGGGGAGGGTCGATGAGATACGTTTTCATAGAGGTGACCAAGTAGGTTTCTGAGATATCTGCAGGAAGGAGAACGTATGTTTTAAGGTAAAGGTCGTGATAGTCTCCGATTGTCTTGCACCCAAAGGTATTCCATACTTTCTGAGCGTGCTGATAGTCCTCCGAGGATATACCCGTACGGTTAATGGTGCTGTATAAGGCTTCGATTGGCGATAGCTGTGTCTCATCAAAATGAGCCCACCCATCCATATACTCGTACGGATATACACTTTTGGCGGCCAGAAAGGGAACATCGTGTGCGGTATATCAACGGGTGATATGGAATCCATCATGGCGGAGGTCATCAGCAAGCTCTAATAGGCAGCAGCATAAGAACTTATAGTATCTAGAAACTGGAGCTGGCCCAGGAAAATGGTCATATATTTTTCCATATTTTGGGGAATGCCATTGATGTCTGCCGTCGAGGCCATTCCCAGAACTGCCATCAACAGATGGCGGTAGTTGTTCCTCAGGTTGTGGAAGATAACGGAAACTTTCGTTTTCTCTGGGCTTAGTCGTAACTGGAGGTTACAGGTTTTATGGGTGGCTCCACGGTATTGGCCGGTGATGTGGCAGTGCTCTCTCACTCAGACCCTACCCAACCGCTTTTGGAAGTTGTGACAGACCTTAGCCTCTTGGAACACAATGGTGTTGGAGGGCGTTATCACTAAAAGACGAGGTTGAGCTAATTCATCTCAGAGCTATACCATTTCTTTCTCCAGGCTTTTGATCAGTTCGACAACTGCGTCCTTTCCTCTGTTTATTACGGAAGGTTTGGTTTTACTGTTACATCGCTTAATGATGTAGCAGAAGCCGCATGGAGGCTGGCTGGAGGTCTTATAGGTATCGCTGTAGGTAGGGTGAAACTCTTCCCTTTTCACTGGCACGTTATAGGCCTCAAGTTCAGAAAAGATAATTTAGGATACGGCCATCTGACGAAAGATGTCATGAAAGTAAAACTTGTTTTTTCCTGGCTCTGGAAGGAAGGTCCGTTGCGGCTCTGAAGCTATCCCCCGACAGTCCTTAACGAGAATCTCGAGAAGGTTCGGTCGCGAGAAGGCATGGAGGCATTGGCAGCTGACGTGCTTTTAATCATGCTTGCTACTACTATACACTATTTGAGAAAGGTCTTTGATCCATATCTAGTGACGATTGTCTTCGTCCGACAGCAGCAGCAGGTTGACAATTTTATCCAAAGCTTTATCGGAGATGGGTATGGGGTAAAGAGTGTGATCCCATCGAATGCTGACAGCATAGTAGGGTTAAGGGTCTCAAACTTTGTAATATCAGAGACCTTCATCGGAAAGTTAAAATTCTCATATCGTAGCGTTCCCAAATACGTACTGTAATTGCTGGTATTATTAGTGTGGTTATCGGCAGGATAAAAGGCGGAAAGAATGGCTAATTCAAAACATCGGACGTCTTGGTTTCCTACGTTGACGATGGCTCTCTTGGGAATCAACTTGGGCGTGGGTATATTACCTTGCCTCAAAACGGCCGGTAGTGCGAAATGTAGAGCTTTAACTCCTCTCATCTGACAAGCCGCCAGCCTGAACTCTTGTTCATAAACTTTTCCAGACGCTCCTCAATCTTAGCTATGGCCTTAGCTACCAGTTCCTCGAGGTTTTTTGGCCACGAGCGCCACATCTGCTCGGCTGGTTAAAAAGTAGACCGGCCTCCCATTCTGCTGTAATACTTTCCAACAGAGCCGTAACGCTAATGTTAAACTTGACGCCCTTCTTTCCAATCTCCTGTGTCATGACGTTGGTCAATCTGCGTTTATGCTTCTGAGTAGTTTGAATAATTCTTGTTCATGATGGCTTAATATCCAACGACGATTTTATCCTTTTCAGAATGACCTTCTTGTTTGCATGGGTGTGGGCAAAGAAATCGTCTAGTAGGGAAGCTGAGAGGGGCCTTTACTTCTTTGGCGGCCTTCCGCCTGGTCCGTCGTTTATCCGCTTTGGATAGCCTCGGGCCCGGTATGAGTGACGGCCTCTAAGCCGGTGTGGGTGGCTGCCTTGGAGCCGGTACGAGTGGCTGCCTTAGAGCTGGTGTGGGCTTTTGCCGCCTAGGCCCTGGCGTGGGTCGCCCTGTAGCTGCTGTGGTTGGCTGCAGTGCTCGGGCGGTTAGTACTGCATCCAGTATATCATCGTATTCGTTCTCAGTGATCTGCCCCTCCCTGAGCAGTGCGTTCATTTGCTCTGTGCTAGGCATGGCTATAATGGGCGATGATATCCTATAGTGTACTTCCAATCCCCAAATGAAAATTCGCTGTAGGTGGCTGACGGCTGGCGCTGAGGACATACGTATGTGTAGCTATATATGATATTGTACCTGGCCTTTCTCTAAATAGGCGACTGATGAGGTCAGGCGGAGATATGCTCTTGCTCCAGCGCGATTCTATTCTGCGTGTGGGATGGGCTTTAGCCATACACTCGCTAAGGGCCTTCCTATACGGTCGGCAGGTCTTTAGTTCTATGCATCTGAGCATGTCAGCCTGGTGACCATCTCCATATCTGTTACATATGTGCAAAAGTGTCTGCTCCACATTTCCAACAGGTCTCTGTATCCATGAGCATGAACGGCGCAGTAAGTGTTAAAGCATTTCTTCCCGCAGGAGGTTGTATGGCCTATGGGCATCCGGGCGCATAACTGAGTTCCTTTCCGACCCATGGCTTAAGATGGTACATCGTAGGAGTCTGCATCTCTAATTGGTGTGTTGTTGATCACTTGTTACCTGATGCTGCTGGTGTTTGCTATCCTTAGCCGTTTTCTTTACTGTTATCGCGTCCTCTATCGTATTCCATCTCTTTGAAAAGTGTATCCGACGCGAGCTTCTGATGTGGAGGGTAGTGATATGTATTCCATGCGTAACGTACCTCGTCCGGAGGTATCTCACATAAAGCAACAACTACCGGCACTGGCGGTCCGGCTTCAAGCAACGATAGCACCTAATTAACCTTCTACCTATGTTCGTTTAATGTCATGAGGGTATCCCAAAAACCCTTCGCGTCTCTAATTGGTATGTTGGTGATAGTCGCCCACCTCTTGCTATGCTACTATGACCACCAGAGGCCTATCTAAACCCACTCTCCTCCAACCTCCACCCACCCCCATAGGCTCACGGGGTCTAGTAAAACCTTGCTGCTCCGCAACTTAGCAAAATCTCATTTATCTAGTACTTTGAACATATTTTACAATCTTTCCTCTTCTTTTAAATCGAAAACTATCCACTTTCTTAAGTCATCTTTAAAAAATATAAAACTTACGTTTACATGGCGTTAATGTCTATAACAATTTTCACAAAAATAGATATTAGTCTCATAAAATGTATCACTCCTGTTCTTAAAGTTTATCATCTGGCTAAAGTGAAGCATTTGTTTCAATGTGAGTGCGGCCGTTGTTATTGGTACGTCACTGAATACGATTTTTTAGTTGTGTTGGCGCCAGACCGGCTTGCAAGATTACAAAAACTACCTCCATCTAGCTAAAATTGTATTAAAATACATGTAGTTAAAACAGATAATACTTCTCCAACTAGAGGTTGATCTCTGTGAGTACAGCTTCGGAATAGTTCCAAATAAATAGCTTATTTGCATACAGCCCTTTAATGTTAAACACCAACTACAGCCTAAAAATATCATTTTTGAAACAATACAATGTTAGTGTAATGATACAGATCAATGTATTATAATGTATGATGTTTATATACTTAACTTGTGTCCATAATTTGTAAGTTGTATGGTTATTTGAAAATACACACTTAACTTTTGTCCATCTTTGGAAGTTGCGACATGTGTCAGGTAGGCCAGTATTTTCATAGGTATTTCGAAATTAGACTTTTGGGGGATTATGTCATTTAGGCCAGTAATTTTCCATTATTATTACGCATATTCTGATATGACATAGGTCATATATTCATGTGTATTTTTATTCAGATTTTGGTAAGCAAATTCATTTCTGTTCTAGAATTCCGGTTTAAAAAGATCATTCTATAAGGAATCTAATTTAGTTGTGTTGTTGAAATCAGATATAATTTGAGAGGAATTATTTCTTTACAATATTCATTGGAAATACTACAGTGCTCATTGGCTTTTGGATTAATACATGATTTGGGGTTTTATTTGAACTCATTATTTTGGACTTGTGATTAGGACATTAAGGATTATTTGGAATTTAACTTACAAATTGTAAGTGTCTTTTAAATTTTCACTTTAGTTGTCTGGAAATAAATTGCTTGTTGATTTTACTTACATTGTTGGTTTCACTTTCTTTCCGTTACATATTTTTAAGACCTAAAGTCGTAACAGTATAATCCCCTCACCATCGCTATTTTGAAACTAGTTTATTTTAGCAATGAAATCAACCATGACCTGATGCCATGACAGTTTCTGAAACGAAACTTATGTAAATTTATAGTATTTAAATCCGGTCTGCCGGCTCTATTTCTAGAACGTCTTTCTTCTAGCACGGCGTCACATTAGGGTATTTATTCATGGGACATTAGTGACTATAATACACACATGCAGCTTTGACTAAGATCGTGTTCGAGTTTGGGAAAGACAGGCCAGATAAAAACAGGATTTTTACAGGGAATGTGCTGCTTGCAGCGGGTCCTTCTTTAATAGCTGCAGTTCTTCGAACGTCCTGAAAATTTTTAGACATACAAACATTACATATTTAGCAGGTCTACGTAGTATGCCTTCCAGAAACATTATATAATATTAGCTGTCAAGTTTGTCTGGCGAATTAAGCAAGATATGTCCGCAGAACGACAAGACACCGATCCTCGGACTTGTTTGTAAAGCCAGCTGCTATACTATGGGGCACACAAAATATGTCGGTTACTCTTTGTTGGACTTGTCGACATGGGAATTCCTTAAAATTCAGTTAGTAGTAAGTAGCAAATAACACCTGATATTATGGCATCCAAGGGATCCTACAAAATCATGTTGCAATATGGTTATAACAGATGATTTTAAGAGTGAAAATCACGTCTATAACAACAGTCAAGTAACAATTAAACTCTGTCGTATATTGATAGGTTTCCTTTATAGAAAGACGAAAATATCATAAATATCATTCTTTATGATGATGTCTCCTCTATATGAGGTGGGCTCCAATAAGGTTGATTTCATTGTTCTGCATATATTTGATACAAGACAGGATGGAGTCATATCAAGTTAATTGTATTTTGTAGAGCAGCTTATAATGTGTTTTAAGTATCATTTGTTTCATTACAAACAGTAATTGCATTACCATTAATTTCAAGTTTACAAGTGCTTTTTGATCCACCAGTTTCTCTTTTATCCCGATATTCCAATTTCTTCTGCACACCAAGGCCACAATATTTTATATTATTTCATATTTGTTAGAAAATTTTAACCAAATTTAAAATTGAATATTTTTGCAGTCCTATGACGTGAAAGTAGCTATTGGATGGAGCTATATACCCGAGGAAATGTCTTGCCTACATTACAGACAAAGAGCTTAAAGGCAGTAACAAAACTACTGACCGTAATGCACAGGTGTGCAGGTTGCTGCGGACTGAACATCATGACAATTTCCATTGGTTTGACACCTTTGCATATGTATAGTTAGTAAAGGAATACACGTATCAATGGTGTGTACAGAATCCTTAAAATAAACAGCTGATCTTTCTTAAGGAACATGCTCTCTGAAGCAGCTCAATAGTGTCAAGTTTGTAATCGGATTCACATTTTATTATTAATTTCTGATTAAAAAAGTTAATATACAATACACATGCTTTGCATACCTTCATAACCTTTTAACTTCCTTCTTGCACGTGGTCATTCCAGTGTTATGCTGAGGTCGAAAGTGTCTTAGTCAAACAGAAAGACAATATCTATCATTCCTGTTTATAATTACATTATGTATATATATGCATCCAAATTTGCATCAATGTATCTTTCTCAGTAATATATAACAAACTGTAAGTCATCAAACATTTTCTGTCGTAGGACAGTGGACCAGCTCCATCTCTTACCATATCTACTGGTGTACTGCACGCAACATGTGGGATGGCGATATGGTGGAAAAGAAGTGGACATCCATTGTAAATCATGTTGCAAAGATAAATTATGGTCATAGGGACAAGTTGAAGCGAAGGTTCTCAATGGGACAATGACAGGAATTGGATACAGAAGGATAAACAAATGTTGTCTTAAAAAGTCATTATACATGTACGTAAACGTTATGTTAAGTAATGAAAACCTGTTTGTATTCAAATACTTATTTCATTCCAGTCATTCACGTCCTTCTATTGTTAGGCATGGTTTTTTAGTAAGTTATATAATATGTTTGAAACATAGTTAACTGATAACATACTACAACTTTTGTACTTTATCACACTTGTCGCGTGCTTTCAATAATCAGTCTGAAACAAAGATTATTTTCATTCAGAAAATCACCTCATAATTTATATTCTGTAATTGTTGCCGTAGGGCATATATATATATATATATATATATATATATATATATATATATATATATATATATATATATCTATGTATATATATATATATGCCGAGAGATATACGGTCAGACAAGTAAACTATATGCATCAAAATAAAACAGAATTTACACTTGCATCAACCTTCATTACAACAAATCATTTTTATGTGAATATGCCCTCTAAGACTTGATATTAACATTGTTAATTTTTCTTCCAGCTCTGTACCAAACCCTAAACTCTAAAGGCAGTAGTTAACAGAAGATGTATCATGTCATTACCTTTTGAATCATTTGTCCACATTATAATCCTATGCATTTTGTAAACAGTAAATGGCAAATTAGTCACGAAGCTGCAGTTTAGGAATCCACTACAACATCTATTGTTTGAACAATCATGAACACAATGTAAACATTGACAAGCAGGGATATGTCACCAATATTTGAAAGAGTCCGTGGCTAACAGGCCGCAACTAGCAATTTTCAGCAATTTTCAGAGCTGACCAGCAGCTTTAGAAAATATTTACTCTTTATTTTAATTATTGTTTTTTTCTAGGTTTAGCAAGATTTTCAACACAGTATGCCATATATACAGAGAAGACTATTTTGTATTGAACTCTCACCATTATTTATTCCAAGGCGAATAAAAATTGCACTACTTTGCTTTCCTTTTTCGCACATATGTCCGATTTAATCAAAGGAAACAAAAACGGTGAAACCAGTGACAAATATTCCCGTTCAGAATAAAATTGCGCCCACCCTAACCTCACACCCTCAAAACGTCTGTGATTAGTGTCTAACTTATTTATGGTCAGAATTAATTTCACTACGTAAAATGCACTTTTAAACCTAAAAGCCAGCCTATGGCAAAACTATTTTTCTTCAGGACGTGAACATACCGAGAAAAGCAAACCCGAAAAATTTCCTTAATGGTGATTAATGACAGTATTCGAAAGGGCTCGGGTGGGGTGAGTGGGAGAGTGGTTTGGGCACCGTTGCTTAATAGTTGTAAGAACACGTGTAAAGATCATGAACGAGAGAGAGATCGACAGACATACATACATACAGACAAACCGATACACAAACAGACAGACAGACAGACAAAGAGAAAGGAATTTTTTGGATCTACCAATCAGTGTTTCCTACAAAATAGTCGTCGAATTCGCTAGAAACTTCCTATTCACTCTCAGATCACAAGAGTGAGAAGTATATTCTGGTGCCTATGTTAAGGCTGGATATCAATATTAAGCTCAAATTCTACCAAAGACTCATCAAAATCAGATATAATCTGAGAGAGACATTATTACCGGTTAAGAAAAGTGCTGTATAAATGGAGGCACTGATTATGTCACGCTAAGACGGTAACTTTGCATGCCTTTAATGAAACTAATTTGCGTTTTCTTCGAATTATAATCCTATGGATACGCATTTTTCGCAAAACTGTGCGAATATTAGTTCCGCAATACTGTACTCATGAATTGCATTGAAATACCTTTTCAGTGGAACGATGTAATATATTTCCGCCCTAAACCTTACAAAATAATTGTGTAGTCACCCCACTCAAATCATTTGAAAGGACAGTAATGACAGCAGCTTTGTCTTTCAGGCTTAAGAATACCATGATAATAGCTAGATAAATTTGAGTAAAGGCACAATGAAAAGGGCAAATAAAAGGCAGACCAAAACAACGTACCAACGTATGAAAGTACTATAACGAAGAAAAAATAATGAATACTATTCATCCAATGGAAATATGGAAGCAGGAAACCAAGAAAATTGTATTGTCCCAGAAAGTGACAAAAGCAATCAATGCCATTATGTCTTTAAAGTGTAGGAACAACTTCTATAATTTAAACTCGATTTAAATGTCTTATAGTTTTTCAAGCTAACAAAAAGCATACTGCAAAAAATAAACGAAGGTGAAGTTATAAAGGTCTATCATTATAATGACATATCTAGATTTATACCTCAACTCAAAAACTGCATTTTCGCCAATGAATATGACTTCAGAAAAACATTTATTGCAAGGAAAGAAAGAGACAATATTCTAGAAGGAAGGTAAAAGTTGAAGTTTACGAAACGGAAATAGAACAGAATAGTTGGATGGAATAAACAAACCGAGTAGCTTGATTGTGTGTAAATCTATACCAGAGTAGCTTAATTGTGTGTAAATCTATACCAGAGTAGCTTGATTGTGTTTAAATCTATACCAGAATAGCTTAATTGTGTGTAAATCTATACCAGAGAAGCTTGATTGTGTGTAAATCTATACCAGACTAACTTGATTGTGTGTAAATCTATACCAGAATAGCTTAATTGTGTGTAAATCTATACCAGGGTAGCTTGATTGTGTGTAAATCTATATCAGAGTAGCTTGATTGTGTGTAAATCTATACCAAAATTAGGGAAATAAAACAGCTGTAGACATTGTCCAAAAAAAATTGACTTCGAAAGAAAATTGATTTATAAGTTTGCACTTATCAGTCTGCATCATATTTTAAATACAGTAATTAATTAGACTGTTCCATAACTTTACTTTATGTTTTTATAGGTGTTTTATGTTTTTTATAGGTGTTGCATGTGTAAAAGTCTGTTGATTTTTCTGTCTTACTTTGGGTTTCAATGTGTGGAGGTTTAATCGAAATACAGTTAAGTCAGTATTAATCTCTTGTTTCTTTATAACACTCTAATTCATTACTTCCTTGATTTATGTCTCTCCTGTATGGCGTGTTTCTTTGGCGTGGTAATTGTTATCGCGTATTTCCCTCCAGGAGATTCTCCGCTTTACAGCTCTAACTAGATGGTTTATTGGCGAATGTTGTTGATAAAACCGTATCTTTAAATGGAATAATTGAATGTCATGCCTTGAAGATAACTAGTACAATATAGAAAATTACGTTTATAATATCTAAACCCGGAAAAGTATGTTCGTGACAAAGTCGTTAAATAGCAATGCTGTGACTGAAATTATATATATATATATATATATATATATATATATATATATATATATATATATATATATATATATATATATATAATTTACATGGGAATTTACTTCTCTTCCTCTTCGTGCAATAGAAATTATTTTAAAAGTTCATGGGAGTTTATAAAAGTGTGCGTTGTCATGAAAGTTGATATATGCATTTTCTTTAAGTAAGAAGAGTGTGTTGCGTATTGGAAATATATGTAAAGTTGTGACAGACTTTTGAGAAAGGGATATACCGTTTTGTCAGTTGCATAGTCAGATCATTTGCAGTCTGATTTCAGTTCGCATAAAATCAATGTATGATGTAAAGACCCACCGAGGTTCAGACGCAAACGATCACTTAATGCAATATTTAATCTGTAAAACATTGTAACTATCAACGCAAAATATAAACACCGACCTGACAATGAAACCTAACGTAAAACTGAAACTGGTCGTTTTATTTTTGCGTTGACTCAAATTGTAACACGAAATTTAACCGGTTATAGCATGCCTTTAACTCTATTGCAACTATCGACGCTAAATTGTACGCAAAATATTTCCCTAGGAAGGATACAAATAGTAAACAAAAAATTTCAAAAAATTTGGAATTTGAATAGTTTTATAATTCATTTATTGGACAGATGGAACATGATGGTAGGGACCATTGCAAATACGATAACGATTATGAGAATTCAGATGTTGTTGTTGGGGGTTGGGGGGGTTGGGGAGGGGGTAATTATTAAATTTCCTAGTGATTAATTTAGCAATTTTGATTTATTGATGTTACGGAGTACAAACTATTTTCGATTTTCTGCACAAAACAATTGAAGGCATTAATTTGCTGCTTTTTAGTTCATTCAAGTGAGAAGGATGTTATTTTGGAAAATAAATTACATTACAAAGTGGCAAGGAAAATTGAAGCATTCATGGGTTCTCCAGAGAAATCACTTAAATTTGTAGTTTAAAATCAAATGCAGCTAGTTTGATAAATGTTAGTGACAAACATAACTTACTAATTTATACGTGTCATTCAAAAAGTACAATCAATCACTAGCTATACTTTGCAGAAACAAGCTGATAAATAGTTTCTCTCAAAACGTAAAATATCTCAAGGGATGAATTTGTAGCTTCGGAGTCAGATTTCTTCACCTGGAAACAGATTTACGTTTTTGGTTCCTTCATATCTTAGCTTTGTTGTGCACTTTTTACGATATTGTTTTCCTTGCGATATCTCAAAATGACCGACATTCATCTCGCAGTTTCATAGTACTCTATGGACTAAACAAAAGAGTATGGCAGATTTAGAAGTATGTTTAGCTTTCAATCACATAATTTTACGACTCCAGTGGCAAAACCTGCTTGTTTCTGGAACACCGTTGGCAGTATTGCAGACACTCATGGTGAGAGTTTGTTATTATGTTACTTTCATCATGAATAGCAAATGCAGACCTTCAAATATGTATCAACAGTAATTAGAAAATAATCTACTATATCTAACAAAAACAAACTTCATTCCTGCCCCAGAGCACACACACACACACACACACACACACACATATATATATATATATATATATATATATATATATATATATATATATATATATATATATATATATATATATATATATATATATATATATATATATATATATATATGCAGGTATCTATACCATATACCGTATGTACACGCTTATAAGTTGAACCCAAATGCAAACAACATTGACCATGATCTGCAATTGCATAATGCGCTGGCAGATGAGGGTCTACGTTGTTTGTTCTACTGATTACTACTAACAGACTGCATAGATCCAGATCTGCCGGCGCAATATTTAAAATTGAGTACATACTGTATGATAAACATAGGATATTTGCTTGAAACGAGTGAATAACAGATATATATTAACGAGTGGGTGACAATACTCAAGTTTTTCACCCACGTGAAGAACTATATTCGTTATTCATTCGGAGCAAGCAAATTTTCTTTTTATTTTATGCTCAAACGTATTGGCTAGCAATACGTATAACAGACTGAAGTAGCAGATTTCTTACTGCATTCTGCGCGATAATGTCAGCAATTTGCCATTTATGTTATGTTGTTCTTTGTGTATATTCCCACAGAAAATATCAGTAGTAACATAATTCTCCTTCCCAATTCAAGGTACAACAGCGCATTAAAAAAAAAAAAAAGAAACACGTAGTGTAATTTGAACTCGGTTCGTCTGCATGCGAGGCGGACATACTTACCACTAGATCACGCAAGCGTCTGAAAATAGCTCGGATTTCTTGATCATACTGTTATAGACAGGGCAGTGAAAAAGTATATCTGGTATTCCAATCCAGGGAATTATTCAAATTATTTTTCTTGGAAAATCCAGTAATTCACGGCCTAGCATAAAATAAATTCAACTATTAAACAATAAGATGACGTACATAATAATGCAACCTTGGGACTTACGGATATTATCATATAATACCGTCTCTATGCTAGAAAAACGCCCAAATAAAATTTGCAAGCATATTTGTGCGTCAAGGGTTACAATTTGGACATCAGTAAAATATCATGGGTTACATTTTGCGATAGTTCAAATTTTGGTTTCTTGGTTATAATTTGGGTTGACGCAATCCTTCTGAACCCCACAGTATCTATAAACCACTATTTCAACTGTATATTTATTGTTGTCGTGTCAAAAACGTGTGCCTGAAAAATAAAAAAATAAAAGAGATTTGATGAAATATTCAAATATGTATTGTTGCTGGAATACAATTGAGCAGTTAGCCTTAACATATTGTATCTTAAAGGAAAATGAACACCAAGTTTTATCCGTGCCTTAAGTGAATATATTAGGTGAATGAAAATATCTACCACAATTTTATTTAAACCTACTGATCCGTTGTAAAGATACGGTCGATTAATTAACATAATTTGCGTCTATATTTTGTACTAAGAGAGTCGCTATGATGGATATAGTTGTGGCGCCGAACTGCAGCTTACTCAGTAAATTTACTAGTTTTTACTTCGGCAAGATTAATACTGATGCGTTACGTAAAGTCAGATTTCTGTCACGATGCTGCGAGATAGAAGTTTATGCTTAATATGAAATTAAATTATATCCAAATCATCTGAAACTTATTAAAATCTACCAAATCTTCCAGTCGCTTTTAACCAACTGTTGACTTGTCTCATAACCAGTATGGACTAAGAAGTTTCACTGTACGGATTATTACTGTTTTTACATGTGAAAAGCTTACAAATATGGGGACATCCTATGCTGTGAGAAAATCCTCGTCCTTTACAAAATTGCTAAAAAGCAAAACTTTGGCAATTATCGATTGTTTTGGACACTTTACATTTAATTCAACTGGCTTGTCGCAAGTAGTCTATTTCCTTTAATATTTAATTACATTGCATGCAGAGTTTCAACCATTGGAAACTAAAAATGGATGACATATTAAAACTGACAAGACCATGAACAGTTGTGCCTTATTTCATCGATGATAAAAGAAATTTGCATAAAAAGACACTTTAATTTTAGTGTACAAAAGATCTCTGGCAGTGCATTCTTAAAACTAGTGCTGCTGTCATACGGTTGTGTGAATCTTGGTGAGCATTGAATGATTTCAAGAAATGGGAAAGAGCTAAGCAATGAATATAAAAATGTGCTCCCGTATCTCCTCTACAGAATGAGGGATCAGAGAGCATCTAAAAGGACAACATTCAATTGCAACAATATATTCACCGCACTGCAGCACTATAAACTTCAACCACCATCCGGCAAAAGATTACATCACCAATGTAAAATATAGTCGTGAGGTAGGATCGTAAACTTTGGAAAAACACATAGCCTTCAGTACAAGTTTTTATGATAAAAATTTAAGCAATTCAGTTGTATACTTTTTCAGTTCTATGCTTTTGAACAGAATAAAAAGGTTCATAACTGAATAGAGCTCTTGAAACTCGTCTCAGAACATGTTAAAAATCAAGAAAACTCGTTGTCACTAGTGAGATATATTTGCTGGCAGTCAAAGGAAACATTAAGAGTTGAAAGTGGTGGAAAATAGTGTAAGTTTTACCTGTCTCCATTGCTGAAGGGAAGAAAAATAATCTTTGAATCAGGAATCAGATGGTTGTTGGTGTTAGACTCAATTGGTGGTGGTGGAAATGATGATTATGATGATCATGTTTATTGTTATTTTGGAAAATAAGAGATATAGTTTGTTGTTCAAGGTTATAACTGGCATTTAGGCTTTCGGTCGACAGTTATGCTAATTTGTATTTTAGTGAAATCAATTCAGGTGGAAATGAACATGTTGTATAGACTTACTGCATCCCATAATATTTTATACTGCAGCCAATACCCATGTACCTGTCAAAAATGAGCACGCGCAGGATACAGATTCAGCGAAGAAAGGAAATAAACGTTATTATTTTTTGCATCCTGACCTTATAAATCATTAGTAAATTATGTTTCTCAGTTAGTATTGCATCACTGAAATGGTAATAATTCATAGCTTAACACTTTTAAATAAACTTATAGAAAAATTATAATTAAAACCATGTGTTTACGAAAGCGAATTATTGGCAGGAAAATGTGATTTTAGGCACTTCGAACTTCATTCTTACCTACGGACGGACCAATTGAAATGCAACATTTATTTGTTCCAAAAGCAATATTAAGACATACCCGGCCAATCAAATTTTCTTGGTGGCCCTTTAAATTTTCAAATGGTCAATTGCTGTTCTTAATTTTGCATTGTTATAATACCTCAAATTCGTTAAATGTTATTGCAATCCTGCACTTTGCCTCCTAATGTGAAATTTAAGATATTCTCATAAGGCGAAAACGTGTGTTATTTTTATTTATTTAATTCGGCATTTTTTTATTATATACAGACACACACACACCACACACACACACACACACACACACATATATATATATATATATATATATATATATATATATATATATATATATATATATAGTTTTTTAGATCTATAGAAGAAGTCTATCGAGCAATCATTCGATCAGTTTAAAACTAACAGATCGTCTCGAGTCTTTAGGCTCTTTATATTCCGATAGAATAATACACTTATTTTTAAAACCCCAATAAACAAGAATTGTTTATATATATATATATATATATATATATATATATATATATATATATATATATATATATATATATTATTATTATTATTATTATTACGGAATTATGTATCATTTCTTTTAAATAATGGTATAGTTTTATTAGTTTATAACCTCTGCATTATGGTCTAATAGGTGTCGTTTTGCAGAGTACACATATACGGTAATTTCAATGTGACACAGTACATTGGTCCTGGAAACACCAATATTTCGCTTGAAGCATTAGTCATGTCACGTGATCAAGCGCGTGAGGGTTTAAACTTTTGAACTTCTGACCTGGATTTCGTAATCCAAAGAATGATTAATTTTGTTGACCAGAATTTAGAGTTTAAGATCACAATTCTGATGTGTTTGTTTGAGACATAGTATAATAGGGTTTTTATTTGATTTGCGCAGTCGGAGACTATAAATAAGATGTAATCGCAGCGTTCGTCACTCTTCATAAGTACGTTCAGCCTGAGAGGTCATACACGAGATTGTTTCATTTTGTGTGTAGTATTCTGCTTCAGTGATAATATTATACAGTACATTTTGGAATTATCGGAAACATTTCTAGAACTTGTGTGATATTCCATATTCACAAGGATTACTTGGAATTATTAACACTTGAATATAACTGATTCTTGTTGGCACCCCAGCATTTTTGAGGCTTCATTCGGAACATTCTTCATTCGGAATATTTGGATTAATCTCCAGATTTGTGAAAATTAGAACAATTTTGTATTTTTAAGGATATTCTATACTGTAAGTTATTTTTTAATTCTTTCACTTTGATTGTTTGTTGAAATATTTTTCTATTTTAGGAAATTAAATATTTGTGTTTTAAATCTTGAAAGCTTGTTTGAGTCTTTTCTTTTGTTACATTACTCCTAGTCGTAACAATATATATATATATATATATATATATATATATATATATATATATATATATATATATTTGACACATGTTACCTTGAACTAAGTGTTATTTTTTAAATAAAAGGGCCCATGGTCATAAAACACTAGCAAGAGTTTATTGATATGTAAGAGCATCGATTTTATGGGCTGGCCTATCCAAGCTAAAAGATTTACTTTTTATCATGAAAGGTCATCATAACTTTTATCTATTTACTTTGTTTAATTTCACAGTCGGAGGAAAGTATCTTTCACTACTAGAAAACGTTATTTAGGTTATTTGAAGAAAAACAATATTTAAAACAATAAAAGCGGCGGGATACTTTTACATTTTTTTTTTACATCATGCAAGATAATATTGCTTATCATCGTTTATAATGATACTCATACAGATAACTGATTCTCATTAATTTTTTTACGAAGATTATATCAATTTTGAATTTAATATATCGGAAAACAAAAATGAAATTTAAAAGGCCACCCAAGATTCAATCATTATCTTTATTAATATGTAATGACGAAGATACTTATTTAACACACACACACACACACAAATCGAAAACGTGAACAATTATATTAAAGTGTATAAATGAATATTTATTAGAAAGAAAAGAAAAGAAATGACGAAATAAATACAGCAAATATGTATGTATCGATCAAGCAAGTAAGATATATATTAGAGTCTACATTCTTGTTTTGTATTGCTACGCTGGTTAACTAAATTTATCTGTTTCAGTCTGAACCAATAACATCCGAACTCATACAACTATTACACATGAAAATTAAACTGAAATAACATAAATTATTGCTAACAAGTACAAGCTTAATATACATATCCCATAACGCCACAGACTTCAACCCCCGTGACCTTCAAATCTCGAAGAAACGAGATAATGTTTTCAGTGTGATTTCGGAATGTCGAAATCTTGAATAGGTTGATATTTAAACAACGCTTATTACGGGGGAGGGAGGTGCGAATTAGGGATTTCGACCCCCTATCCCTCTATCCGTTGACTGATATTCTTGATTTTATTTGTAACGAGCCCCCAATGCCCCTTGGTCAATCGTTTGCAAAGATGGCCGCCAAGTTATTGATAGCAATACTAAACAAAATTCCAGAAGACGAGGCAAGGAAAATTCCCACGGTCGCAGCCAATCAGTAATTAGAATACTGCACAAGAATTTCATAGGTATATTTCGACCAATCAGATTCACATAAAGTGAAATCTTAACATGTTGACATATCAAAAATATTAAACTGCGCACACTATGTAAAGTGTACCAACTATGTGAAAAGATGATTTATGTAATATCTGAAATAAAATTCGACTTAATGCGATCAACGGTTAGCGAGATATTTAAGTTTAAATGTACATGTCAAAATATTCCCCCTAGGCCATTTTCAACTTCGGCAGTTTGCGTGACACTAGTCCGTGTGACGTCACAAGAGGAACCCCGCATTGGAGGCTCTTCACAGATAGTATGTACTTCTGGGAGAGTGACAGGTGTAAGGTGAAGTTGTTTGAATTTGTACATATTGTACTTGCGGCAATTGGACATGATCTAACCACACAGCTGACAAATATGGCCGCCAAAGTATAGTCTTTTTAGCAGTTATTTGAAATAAGAAAAACGAATTTCGCCAGAGTAGGCAATACCAGCTTCTGAAAGTACAATGAATGCATTGTAAAATATATAAAAAGTAAAAATGTTAACTGCTCTTTATTTACAATTTACCTTTGAAATTGCACCAATCAATCATACTCCAAATAAAAGGAATAACAAGTTATTTTTATAATACCAAAGATATACAAGGTCTTTTTAAATAGCCAGGAAAACCAGCGAGGAAACCCTGGAAATATCTTTTTCTTTAAAAATCCAACCCTATGCGAAATACAAAACTGTAGAGTGCCACCTTAATAAAAACAAATATGAAAATCTTTGCAATTAATTTTCTCTTTCTTATATTATTATGTGTGATTTTCTCAACAAAATGGTATATTAACATTGATGTTATGCATGATAATAAGCTAATTATGCCTATTTCGCTCTTGCTTACACAGTTTGCCTCGTGGTAGTATTGTGTGTGCAATGACCTTAATTATGGGGAAATTAGAAATCATAGAACACAGGAGTAAAGTCAACTGAAATTTAATACTGTTGCAATAAATGAAAGAAAAATATAGCAAAAATGTTTCTTTTCATTCCTTTGTAAAAAAAATTAACGAAAAAAAATAATGATAAAGCAGATTCGCTTTCTTCCATATACTAGTGTTAGAAGAATTAGCAAACTTCAAACCCTTTGACATTTAACCGCTGGGAGTCTGATCTGTTTCATCCCTGTTCAAACTGTTAATTTTATTAGTAACGTGTCAGGAATAATTGTGGTATATATCATGTTCCTGTCACTTAGCATAACATTAGTTGCTATTGTTGAGAAAATGTTATGTGCATTTTTAAAATAGGTCACTTTTCATCATGGGAGCGAGGGACTGGGCTTGTCTGGGACTTTGCTACTAATGAATACTGTTCTGTGGAAAACCTATATGAGAATTATTCAAAAAGAATGTTGAGATGCTTGCGACTTAAATGTTTTAGCTATACAACCAAAATTAAATCATATAATAATAATACATATGTGGTCTTTAAGGAGGCGCTCTAAAGATAGTATGTACTTCTGAGAGAATGACAGATGTAAGGTGAAGTTGTTAGAATTTGCAACATGCACAATGAAGAGAATGTTGGCATAACTCTATGCTATTTTCATTTACTGTGGCTGAAATTTCTTCACATATTGTACTTGTGGAAATTGTACGTAATCTTAGCACACAGCTGACAAGAATGGTCTCTCCCATGTGCTCGAAAAATCATCCTGAATTAGTCAAAAGTACACTATTTGTAGCAGTTATTAAATAGGGAAACCAATTTTGCTAGAGTAGGCAATACCAGCTTCTGAAAGTACAATGAATGAAGTACAAAATATATAAAAAGTTTTTAAAAAAGTAAAAAAGTTATCAGCTCTTTTTTTACAATTTACCTATGAAGTCCAAGAAGGGAAAATGTCCAAGTGGACCTAGCAGGGTTTTTTTTATAGTTGCACATCTGAAGTAAGGCCAAGCTGTATACTCTATAACCCAAATTACACCCATCAATCATACACCAAACTATAGAGAACTAAAAGTTATTTTAATAATGCCTAACATATACAAGGTCTTTTTTAAATTGCCACGATAACAGTGAAAAAAACATGAGAAATTATTTTTCTTTAAATAGAGCGCCACCAGTGCGATTCACCATTGTTCTACCGTTGTCGATTGTGAAGTTTTTTTTACAGATTGTTTTCTGATTGCGCCATGACAAGGACCGTGTCGCTGGTGGATGTAGCAGTAGGATTATGTTTTCGCCGTCTTAACGTCACAAAAAATAGAATATCATCTACGAACAATTTCTTTATCAGCTAAACGTCAAATGAAAATGCAGCGTATATAATCATCGAATTCTTTTGCGAGAGAGAGACAGAAAGAGACGATGTTAGGACTGTGCTCACGACTGTTTAAGTCATGTAAATCTGTACTCTTATTTTCACAATACATGCAATTTTCCCCCCAAAATTATATAAACATTACCGTTTATTTGATGATATAGTTTAATATGCAGCCGCGATTTAAAAAACAAAATGTGTGATCAAATTCTCTTAGTAAAACGTAGTTATCTTGATGAGCATGCCTTTCGTTAAGCATGGTTCTCTTAGCAAGCATGTTTGTCTGAAGCAAATGCATCGATATTAAAGTCCCATTATAGACGAAGATGCTCCTAGCTACACGTATATTAATATTTTTACACGGATAAAAAAGAAATTAATAAATAAACTGTAGGTTAATGTCACTACATGGAGAGAAAGAGATATGGTAGGTTATGAGCGGTCGCTGAAGTTATATCTAAAAGTGAATTTAATTATTTTGAATTACCGATGATTGGGACAAGACATAAAATTAAACCACGAGAATAACAAAGATAAGGAGGAAACAAATAGCAAAAGAGGAGGATTAAAGTTGGGGATAAACAAGTGAGTGCGCATAGAATATCAAAAGCTATCGTTTTTATTATCAGGTAAAAGTCAACTGAAAATTCAATGTACCGAATCCTCACATTCCTTGGAGAGAGAGAGAGAGAGAGAGAGAGAGAGAGAGAGAGAGAGAGAGAGAATTGCCGAAGGCAGACGGCTACGGGGTAATGATAAATATAAGGCAGTATTGGACTGGAGGAGTGCCTTCACCGAAAATCGCTATTTCTCCACAGTATTATTTATTACATCAAATACATTTACCTCAGTATTAACGGACAATTATCAGTTACTTATCAAAATTCCACTGTTAATTGCTGGGCTATGGTTGGGGATGTTAAATACGACGGTTCAAAATCAGATGGCATCGTGTAATATAAATGCTACCTTACCCAAACGGAATCTGAAATTATCAATTATCAATTGTCCAATTATCAAACTTCCGCTCTTTATTAATGGCTACAATTTGGGCTGATAAATACTACGCTCCATGTTAGATGGTTTTGTGCAATATGAATGAAACACACTTATTGAATATACAAAACTATTTTGAAATTTTTTGTTTGGTTAATATATATATATATATATATATATATATATATATATATATATATATATATATATATATATATATATATACGATTTATTTTTTATTTGGTATCCGGCCGTTACTATTGTACAAATGGTTTGCTCGTCTTTTTGTGAAGAGAATGATTCAGAAAGAAATACAGTGTTCTTTTTGTGGCGATTCTTGCAAGATTTTCACACGCAAGTCACTGTTAAATATAAATATAAGCAAAACGTTTAAATGAAAATGAAAATAGGTGTCAGAGGTAGTCAACCGAATGCAATGGGAATATACATAGCATTTAAACAATTTTGCAAAACAAAAGCAAGTTTTGTTGGTGCTATCGTTGACTTTCACACTGATAAGCCAAGTTGCTACCCAACTTGGGTTCCTCTTGTGACGTCACGCGTGCGTATCGGGTGTTTACTATTTCCCTGGAGGTCGCATTTTCGTGGCAATTAAATAGTTATATCTTCGTAGTGCGCGAGAAGTGTTTAACAAATTAAGTTCCCGACTGTAATATATAGCATTCAGGTCTGCGTTTAAGATTCCAAACATTAATATTATTTCATGGTTAAAATCTAAAACGTATTAATAATTTGAAACCAATTTAAATCTTCCATTTTTTTAATATAATAGAAAAAATATAGAAATTGTTAAAACTTTTTCTTTTCACTAGATTAACACGGTGTCCATTTATTTGAGCTACTCTTGGTTAAAGGTGTATCCCCAAGTACGAGTCATTACATAGAAAAGTATGGGGAAAACTACACTGCTTCGAATTGTCCATAAGAATCAGTATTTAAAGGTTCAACAAATTTGCAAATATTGCAGATAATCGACTTCTCTTAAATATTCACAGAGAAAAGTATATGTTGTTTACTGAGATTTTTTGGTTTCCGTATGACACAATTAGTGGAATTTCATCGCTTTTCCGCTGCACAAAAGACGGCGGGTCGTAAATAGTTAATAATTTTTCGTGTATATTTTTGTTGAATGTATCTTTTTCACTAAATAATATAAAAAGTGTCACAGTAAAAGTCATTTTACATCAGATCTATCCCTGAATTCACGTAGAGCAGAAATGACGTCATATATATGACTCGTACTGTAATTATCACATGATTTCAAGCTGCGCAGTAAATATTTAATTTAGTTAAATAGGCAGACGGTATTCAACAGATGACATAAGTATAATTAAAAGAGTTAAATAAAGTATGAACCTTTTTTGCGATCTATAGTTACGTATAATGTGTTATTAACAAAATGAAGTGACAAGTCATCATGTACCATTGCTGATACAAAATGGAACACTAAGATTTGAAATCGAAGTCACAGCAAATTGTGGAATTTTTTTGAAAAAAAAATGAATTTGGTATATTTCATTTGTCCCCAATCATACTAAAATTCGTCACATCTATAGACTGGCTCTATTCAACTCGCTTAATCTATTCCTTTTGTAATGGAAATAATAACCATTTTTCCATTGGCTTTTAACCCAATAAAATCCACACGGAGAGATTCAAAATATGCATTAGCGATATGAGTTGACATCGCACAACTTCATGGTCTTGATTTTTTTTGTTTCTGAATTTATTCCACATAAGTTGTGCATGTCATAATAACAGCATTCTGCAGACTGGCGCCGCACTCTGTGAAATCAGCATCAAGGGATTTTCCATGTCAAATTATTATTAGTTATATTAATGTCCAACTATTATCTATTATGTTACACTGAATTCTATTTAGACTAGAAACTCCAGTCTCTTACTCTATTGTAGACTCCCAATGAGCAGTGCTTCTAATGGAAACCAAGAAAAACGTGATGATTCCTTGCATTTTAGAGTTTCTTGTGTTTCCCTTTGTTGAAAATCCGGCATTCTACAATGTGGTACCATACCATATAATCAAAAAATATAATAATACAACATAACTGTAAAAATGTTTTTACAGCCGAGTCTATATAGAACGATACCAGCGGAGCAAATTTCATCAGTAATTATCGAACAACGCATTTCCGTTTAGCATGTGTATAGTTTCATGCGATTATATGAAAACTTGCGGATCGATCATCTCACTACCAAACATTCACTATTCACTCCAACATATTTAATTTTATAATTACAACGGAAAATTTTGAATGCAAGGTGATTAGTTTCACTGCGTCGGACACGAAAAACAGTGGCAATCGCTATAATTATATGCATGTTGCCATGTACAATGGCAGAATGTCATTTTCTTATAAATTCAACATTTCTATAAATTACTATAATTCAAACTTTGCAGGATTCAAACTATTGAAATGACTAACGGATAGCTGATTGTAGCTTATACATTTTAGTTTTGACCTGCAATCTGAATTATTCATATGATTCATATACATGTAAATTCTTTATCCTTGCTTCTTGTGTAAACCAGTGTACCAGTTGTCTGAGTATATTGCATTTTATTTCATTTAGAAATGATTTTAAAAACAATTAAAGACTGTTTTGTCTATTATCCTTCATATAATTCCAATAAATACCCGGATGACTATATTTACGAATGCGTAAGATCAAGATGCTTGTTTATATGTAATGTACAGTATTAATTATAGCATGGTGTCTATTGCATGGCATGCTTCTGTAGACTACATAAGAATCAGGAAATCTTTTTTTTAAAAAGATTTTTGCCAGTATACAACATACATATAAAGATGTCGTTACCTATATGTCATTTATATTATTGATTTGTAAGCTGTGAAAATTGTTTCGTGCAACAACATTTTGATTTTACTTTCTGTATGTGACTAGCAAGTATTTGATACAGATTGTTTCCTTTTCAAGAAAACGGGTGTGTTTATTTATGAACTATTTGATAAACGTGCCATTGGACATCTTTCATAACTTTTAATTCCAATTTTGAAAGTCCAACGATTACCTTTTGTATCGGATGGTACACGGTATTCTCAGCTATTATTCTTTATTGTATAAATATTGTTAGTACAATCCCTGTAATTCTCACTTTTTGAAAACAAAACTTTAGACCTAAAATAAAGATAATACTTCTAAGCTGTACAAGTAGATTTGAGGAAAAGCTTAAATACATAGCACAGATTTCAATATTGTTTATTTTTTCCTCTCATAACTACAAAAATCATATCACTATAGATATCCTACACTTTAGTCATTAGTCCCACCCAAATTGTCATGGTTTCGAATTTTAATGCTCATGTTGCCAGTAAAAGTGTGTGACCTGAAAATTTATCCCACCATAACTAAAATTTACTTTTCATAACATTTTTGCGCTCAAATGTTTGTTAAATTTAGATGCCCTTAATAAGAGAGAATATTACTATTACCTTTGCAAAGTATGTTGGACTTTTCACTCTCGATTTCAAGTGATTATTGTTCATCATTGTTATTCCCAAATTGTAGCAAAAAATGAAAATTTTCAAGCACCATTGTCATATACAGAATAAGATACATGTTAGTGCTAATGAGTAAACATGTTAGCCTTTTTTGCGAAAATGTCAACAAGATATTCATAATACTGTTGAAAACAGAAAATCTTCACACTATGCAATATAAACAGGTTCTATATCAGACGAACTGAAAAGGAAGCAAAATCATTTTTTTCTTAGGTGACACTGTTAAGGTAACCAATAAATATAGACCATACATCAGTGAAGATTGAGCGTGAAGTATGGTATAATTCTTGTCGGATGATATATGCCAAATGTCAACCTCCAGAACACATTGCTAGTAATTCAGCAAAAAATATGCCAGAATATATTTATTTGTTTGAGTGATTATCTAAAATGTCATTCTTTATCTTGGCAGTCAGGAAGAAGAACCTTGGTCTATGTATGAGCTCTGCGACAGTAGTTTATATATAATAATATGAAAACCAGTCTGAGCAAACGATTTCTTGCACAAAATGTTTGTCAAGTTTAGAGGCATTTCCAGACACTGCAAAAGTGGAACAGTTATCAGTTTCGGACAATTGCAAAAGTGAAGGTGTTATTAATTCATGTGTGTTCCACGTCATCAATATTAGTTGCACTTGAGCTGCAACTCAATACAAAGTGTATATATATATATATATATATATATATATATATATATATATATATATAGAGAGAGAGAGAGAGAGAGAGAGAGAGAGAGAGAGAGAGAGCGAGAGAGAGAGAGAACAAAGCGGAAAGTGCTATCCCTGGATCCTACAGAAGAATGCTTGATAACATTAACATAATTTTTAAAAACAAATAAATAATATTATCAGACAGGTTAGAGAATTTTTCATTCGAACCCTAAGGAGATTCGAAGCCGTACTGTACGAATTTTGAACCCGGGTATACATACTTTTGTCTTTGACTTGGAGTAAAATTTCTCTGAAACAATAAATTTGAAACATACATATACCGAAGAACTGAGATATGCTGCAGTGCTTTCAAGTACGAAAATAATTCATATATGAATAGTTTGATTCAATCCGATATAGGTAATATACGGGTCACTTTTATCACAGTTTTTCATTAGGTCTTGATCAAGTCAGCATGCCTTTTCACAAATAACAAACGGTATGACTTCATAAATGTTAAGAATGACGGTTGAATGGTAATATGTACAGACAACGCCGAAGAATTATAATAGCGTATGGGAAGTTAAGATTAATTGTCAAACCTCACGACAGCTTTGTATTGTGATGCGACAGAATACATCTCCCAGGGAGTCAAGTGTCATATGATACTAATAAGATTTGGAAGAAACTACGTATAAGTAGTAGTGTTAGTTGTAATGCATAATTAAATCATACTCTAGGATTCATGTCTCATACATACTTTAATTCCCATGACAGGAAAGATTTCAGTTATAAAAGTGCTGGCAGTCAAATCTGCATGCAGTTTCGTACATCAATAAAGGCGACGTGTAACACAAAATGGGTTCTGTTGCAGAGTGGTATTTCAAACTACGCACTAATAGCCCAAACCTGGTCTAAAACATCATTGATGTGTGCATCTGCCTTTAAATTTTATTGCAAATATTACAGAAGTATTTGGTACATATCATTGCTTATCATTCTCTTGGGAATTTTTTTTAAAAGATTGTTTTTGCTTACAAGAACTCAGTTGTCTACTAACAAATGTACACCTTGATTTTAGTGTAAGATGAATGTAACTTAGAAGTTATGGTTTGTAAAACAATCGGCTCTATGTTCCGCTTCAGTTACAGTGGAAAGAGCAAATAAGTATGGATTGCTGAAAGTTATAAACTTAAACTCTGATAAAGAAACGCTTTTTCAATATCTACACTACCAAATCTTTGCCGTTATTTCATCTAATACAAACAAGCCACTTCAAACTCTAGTCCGCTAAATATTTGTTCACGTAATGAAGCAACATATATTGTCATCAACAATGCCATTTCAATGTTTCTATTTCAAACTGGCTAAAGGGTTTATATGTTTTGTTGTTGTTTATTTGTTTCCAACAATAATCGGACCACCGGTATCCTAACACGCTCGAGAATAGCCGGTCCTTGCCTAGTGTTAACTGCAGCCGGCTTACATAAATAATTCATGTACTATTATTCTCTTTTAGCTCTAAAATCAATAAACTAAACAATGTTTTCCTCGACGCAATGTGCAACGTTCGATCAACAGTGATTATTGACATACACAAAACAAAATTCATACTCTACTGAAATATAAGAGGGATCCAAAGTTTTCCTTACATCCCTAAAATATCAGTTAACTACTGATATCCTATAAAGTGCATGTGAATGCCCGAGTCGAAATTGTTGGTAAATATCTGTGCTCCGAAGTTTGATATGCAAGCCTTATAATCAATTATAAAGGATGTATGAATCGTGTATGAAACGGGAGAATACAATGCACAATTTCATTGATTTTAAGCTCCTACCATTTGATGATGCGGTTTATTCGGACAGATACCTTATATAACCCACTGACAGTTAAACCATGAATTATCAGCAAAGACAGTTGGCTTGACTGCTTTAATTTTACTTTTATGAAGTTTTAAGTTTTTGTCTCACACTCATTTGTTATTGACTAAATATTATCTAAGTTGACCAGCAGTTCCTAGCAATTTTAAAATGGCGAGGCTTTTCTACTATTTCCTGTAATGTATTGTAGATATCAAAATTAGTATTTTCTTCACATGTCATTACATGTTACTTATCATATCATGTCCTCTATGATGACTGATTCAAAGTCAATACATTTCCAAAAATCTAATCACATCATGTCACTTAATTGGTAAAAATATAAAGATAGAAGCATTTTGTAAATTATTGCACCTGTTTAAAAGCACTATTAACACGTCACACAGGTAACAAAAACCTTGAAACAAAGTATAGGTGGCAACGATATGTGTGTTTCATAAAATGCATATTTCGAATATTTTCTCGAATTCCAAATATCAACATGTTATTTAAAATCAAGGATTGAAAATGAATTTGTTCCGCGTTTGAATCTTCAGTAGCTTCGCAGAACATTTACAGTTTCTATAAACAGAGTGAAAAGTGAGCAGGTTTCTATTTTAATGTGCTACATCACTATCCCCAACATTTTCCTGAGGCATATTAATTTTGGTTTCATGTGAAGAGAAAGTCCAAACGTAGAATCTAAGTTTACGTTTAAACTTTAAGGCATATTTACCAGTGTATGTATTTATGCTTTGCTAACTCGTTTCACTTTCCTGTAATGAGAGTAGAAACGATTAGAACTTGCTTAAAACAAAACAGCAACAAATTATTGAAATTTAGCGAGCTGTCTACCAAAGCTTACAGCACTGACTCCCTTACGTCGACCATAATTCAATCTTTATCAAGGGTGCAGACAAATGAGTGATTACTCAATGTCTCATCAGGTTCGTCAACTTTTTAATATTGTACCGCTCTAATGGGAGGTCAGTCTGATGATCCTTTGCAATTTGGAATCTAATTTGTCAACAAAATAAGCAGATATCGCTGATTACCGCGAAATCACAGACAAAACAAACATCTGTCGGAACTGAGGCCTTTTTACCTATTTCTGAGTTGACTTTAGGTTGAAATTGACATCAAACTGTATACAAAATTAAGAGCAGTTCTAAAAAGTATGCTTCTATTACAGTGCCAATGTTTCAAGTTAAGAACTGGTTCGATATTATTATTTCATGTCAGACTGTTACCACACTATTTGATATTTTCTCTTCTTATAGCATCGGCTGGTACTTCAGAGGATATCATAGTGTTACTGTATTAGAAAAGGCAAAATACTTAAATAAGAATCGATTGCAAACAATGCCCTCAAGAGGATTGAGTTTCTTTCATACAAGAAATGCAAAAAGTAAGCTTCGTGACCATATATAATGCAGTGGACGATATTAACAATCCATTTGAATGCAGAGCATTTACGTACAAATTATGTGCTGCTTCGTTAAACATTTCTGGATTGGATATGTCGAGTATGAATATAATGATATCCGAACATGTTGAGGTAGTTGCATGACATATTCTACACGGTATCAATCTTGTATTCTCTCATTCTTCAGACAACACTACGAGTTTCAAGTGCGGTTAATAAATTTGGTAGTAACACTCGCAAGTCTGATCTTGTTAAATATTCATGAAGTAACGTACCACTTTATGATTGGACATGGAATTATTAAAATCATTAAAAGTATTCCCAAAAGAACATTAGACAAACTCATTTTTACAATTCTACTAAAATTGATTTCGCACAAAAATGTTTGCTTTGCATTGTTTGCACCCTAAGACAAATGTACCTTATCTTCATTCGAAAATTGTCTCTTCATGTAAAATTTAGATTATAGGCATATATTGTCTCTGGAGCGGTTGCTCTCCAATGTATTCTTGCGAAACATTATACAAAAGATAATAGTGAAATTATCTATCGCCTTGTATGAATACTATATTAGATTCAAGCCAAAAGACAATACAGTTGGTCAACGGGCACATCGCAAATTAGCTCGCCTAATATCATGAAATGTGTCCTCTTTTGTCCTCACTGGTTTGGTTCGTTTGTCCACGACAACTTTTATTGATAGAGCTCTTCTAGAATTATCATTAAACGGCTTAACATTAGTAACAGCTGTTCTTATGTCTTGTCCTCTAGTCTAAATATAGATTCCGAAATTAAATGGTTTCAATAAACCAATTGAGTGTAACATTTATAAGTTTTTTGAGAGCAGTCCTGAATAGGGAACACCTAAATTATACATTCATTCAATCGATGTTTCATTAGCAAACAATTACTTTCCTAATCGGTAGCATTTTTTGTTTCCTTCAAGTTTAAAGGTCGTTTTCTGCCAAAGGAAGGAATTCTGTTGTTTCCATAATTTACAAACAGATTTTTTAAACTTGTATAGCAGGATTTTATATACCTGTAGAAATGTTAATTGAATATGTTAGCTAGGATCTTATATGTGACCTTTTATTATTTATAATTCAGAGTTTCGTTCCTTACTATTTTATCTGAAAAAGACGATAAGTTACTGTGAATGAAATCATGACAATGATAACAGCAGATAAATCGCATAAATTCCATCGTATCAGCTTGTTGTTCTGTAACTAAGATAAACAGACACATGGAAGAGCAGAGGAACAAATAAAAACTAAGAGAAACACACACATACAAACACACACATACACATTCATACACACACATAAATAGTAAAAAGAGTACACAACGGCATGAAATATGTTAAAGAAAATAAGGAGAACTGATATTATTGTCGATCTATTTAATTTATTTAACGTTATAGCGGATTTCGATATAATATTAAAGGCGCACAAATTCAAATTCAAGGGACTCCAAATATGTTTTTGGCGCACAAAGAGGACTCAGACTTCAAGGGACTCCAAATGTGCTAGCGCACAAAGAGGACTCAGACTCAATTTAATCCGAGAGTTTTGTGAATGTAGAGCAAAGTCTCAACTGTGGAAACCTAATTTCCGGTTGAAAAGTAGCCCTACTGCTTTTATATCCGGCAAGACAACTATTCGTTGTAGAAATAATTTTCTATCGAACTTAATTTACGTTTGAGAATGTAGCAGTACAGCACACAAAGTTACCATTTGTGGTGGAAATAAGTTTCAAATATCAGACATAGATCGATAGATGTATTTTATATTATACTTAACAAGTTTAACTAATTTGATTATCTTTATAAAAATGGAATTTATTGTATTTCCATAATACTAAATCATCTGCTTTGGGCAATTGTTATGGCCCTAACTGTGTTAATATCTTGTTTGAAACAGCAGAACAAACAATTACACATTAGAGAGTTTTATATCAAATACACATTTTTAAATAGAAATCTAAAACGTCTCATAAATCAATTCGTCCCTGCATTATAAGAATATTCCTAAAGAGACATTAAGACATAAGGAGACATTAAGACATAAAGAGACATTAAGACACTCATTATATACTGCCTCTGACTACCAAAATATATATTGAAAGAAGCTTTGATTTAACGTTATACAACTATTTTAATTCAATATATATTTTACATTCTTTAATGCCAGTCTTGTTTATAGTTCCACTTTCCTTCTTTCTTTTATAGCAGCATATATCTGTCTTCATTGTGTTTAAGCATCTCATCTTTGCAATCGACTGACATCATGAGGTTTCACTAAATTACTTTGACACGTATCGATGCAGGCTCTTATCTTGGATGTTTTCCTTTTTTTTTTTTGTTAGGGTACAATTATGGATGACTCCATTGCTATTACATTGTTCTGGAATATTTATTTCATCAATAGAGCATGTAAGTGCATGTAAATACATGATAAATTATGTGTACTCTCGAAAACAACTATCCTAATCAGAAACATGATCGACCTCTAAAGACGATTTAAACTGGAAACTAGTGAGCGGATTAACAATCGATATAGTCAATGTACACTTTTGTTTGGCACTTTCTCGTTTATTTTTGGATCTAATGTCTTCTAACAGAGACCATCATAATGTCGTTATACTCGCTTCCACGCATTTCCTATAGATTAAGGAAGAAATCAATTATGATTAAGACAAATGTACAAGGTTTGTCAAATATGTCTGGCCTTTTTTGTCAGTTTTCAACTTGACCCCGCCCACGTCGTGCAAATCCCTTCCTTTTTTATTTATCTATAATTTGGAAATTATGGAGAAATGAAATATCGTACAAAAGAAGCTGACGATCAAATGAAGCGTTCGATCGTGATTGTCAATTTGGCTAACGATGTGAAATCGGAGACATTCATTGCAAATCAACAAATTATTAATAAAAGCTGCCGAACATTTGCCAAGCTAGTTGCACCTAACCCAATGGGAATTATGTCGATCGTCTGCCAAGTTACTGAAGCGTATTGGAATTGCAATGCAACATCAGGAACACGAACAAGTTGCATAAATGGTAACTGAAAGAACTTGGCTACACAAACTCAATTCATACACATACAATTTACATTAGTACCCTGGTTTTCTCTACTAAACCCTACAATTCGTAAAATATATTTAACTTTTTTTATTTGCAACGTCACAGTTTTATATTTTTCACGGAAATACAACTGTTTTGTGTCATTCGGTTACGTTTTGTGTCATTCGGCTATGATTTGGCAAACAACCTGTTGCTAATGGGGTGCCTTGGAAACAGTCTTTCATTTTGTTTAGTGGATATATCAAGCTTTCGCTGTCGTTACTTTCAAGTGCCGGGCAAAAAGAAATTTAAGAGAAGTTTACATTGGACCTATCTCAACGTATTCCAGTTGAATATGATTCTGTACATTCCACCACCAGTGTTATTGATGCCACAGCTATCAGAACTGATACTGTTTAATGACGGCCCCCCAAAAATCGTACTTTACAAGTATGATATAGAAATGAACCTGACAATGACATGCTGTGCACATTTTTAAATATCATAGAATGAGTCTTTTTTATCATTCTACAAGTACTTTCTTCCAAGAAAATATTTCGCTCTTGGCTTATCTCTAAACATATATCTTCTATAACTGCGTAATATTTCGTATACCGGCATAAATTTATGTAGGAAAATACATACAAGCATACATTCATACATATATACGGCCGTAATATTTTGTCTATCGACAGAAAATTTGAAAATACATACCGATTATACTGGCGTATAAGCCGAGTCCAAATGCGAACAGCATAATGCACCGGCAGATCAGGGTCTATGTTGTTTGTTCTACAGATTAGTCCTTTCAAACTGTATAGACCCAGATCTACCGGCGCATTATGCGACGGCATATGTGGGTCTATGCAGTTTGCAGTAAATACGGTATATAGATACGTGCATACATACATTCGAGGTATGCGTTTAGCTAAATTCCCACATAAATTGTATGCCCCTACCTTAACCTACTATTTTTTTAAATCTATTTTTATTTTTATATTAGTTACATGTTCAGAATGCATTATGTAGGTTGTGGCAGAGTTTGTCTGTTGTCTTTCCCTTGTCGTTCAGTCGTTTGTATTACATATTAATATCAGGATCAGAGTAAAACATTTCCAATGTGCTTTAATTCGTGCATGGGAAAATGTCCCCTAACGACTTCACAGATGGATGATTGTAGTTTGGGTACTTAAAATAAAATGCTAGTTCTTAAGGCTACAATCGTATCAATGACAATTAGTAATCAATGAAAAATTGCGAAATCACAGTATTTTTTCCCCAATTTTTTTAAGTCAGTGGAAATAATAAATTGTGTATGTGTCTTTATTGCAGCTAGTAATTCTAACTTTCTTTGTTGGTCACGATCTTCTTTGAGTGTTCTGATAAACGATATATAGAACGCTCTCAGGTCATTTACTAACCTGAAGGAATCGGTATTATACCATTTACTATCTTTTAATTTTGCCCAGGTAAAAATGGATCTTTTCATATTCTTGCTACCAATGCATATACAATATCAGGCTAACAGTGTGTACTGCACTACAACATAGCGTATCCTCCTCAGCGATGCTGGCTGAAGTAAATTGTTGTAAATATTGATCACATTAACACACTTTTCTCCATTGATTGCAAATAGCTGGTGCACTATAGTGCGATCGAAGTGGAGAACTGGATTTACTCTCCCATTGCAAAATAATAATATTCTAATTTCTGTATAGCAACATTTCTTTCACTCATACCCTTTGACAAATGAGGATATTTCGAATTTCTTGCATTTGATCCATAACAACGTTAAATGTTGCTTGATTTGACTGTTCAGCTGCTACAGATGTCATTGTTCCACAGCTATAAACCTTGTATGACTGAAAAGGTAAGATCACATATTTATATACAAAGAGGGTTAGGGATGCTCTTCCGTTTATGTATACACATTTGAACAAGGACTTAGTCGATCTCAGGAAGTAATATTTCTTCTCAAATCCTTGATTAAACCTTTTTAACTTGAATTTTTCTTCCTTAAAAATCAATGCTTCTTCGAATTCGTAAAGTAGTATTTTATGTATCTCTTTAGATTACTCCTACCAAAATTTATCAACTTTACCGATAATTATTAACTGAGTAAGGTACCAGTCTCGAATCGGAGAAATCTTGGTACCGTACTTAAGACTTGGAGATCGGACAATTGGCTGTAATATCAGTGTTGGTTTTTGTTTTTACAAATTGTCCGAGATTTTTATCAGTACTTTCAAATTCCTTATAGATTCTGTCTGTGCATGTAGGTAGGCTAAAATTATAATGTGCCTACCCAGTACGAAACTGGTGATTAAGGTAGCTTTTATCAGCACTCCTCTTTCAGGACAATTATCTCGAGAAAATGAAGCCAAGCACATAGTTTTGATTGTTCAAAACGGTTGAGCTAACTTCAAACAAGAAATACATGTGTTGGGTACTGCATCATCTAGTGCACAAACAAGTTTTATTTTCTCAAAATTTTGCATTGATGTCTACGGAAAATGAATTAGTGATCTGATCACTTCCTCCTTATACTGAAATAAACTTATATAACATGAATAATTGCTGCCTTTCCGTTGGAGTAACAAAATAATGCTAATTAGTGTTGAAAGTGGTCACAATTGTTTACAAACGGTCAGTCTAGAGGTCTATGTTGGCCTGACTAGTACACTAACCACGGGGTCTTTAATATTAGCACGCTATAGCTCGTATTTTGACATACCCCACCCCCCACCCCCACCCCAAAAAACAAAGTATTATAGCAAAGTAGTTGGCTTGCGCATAGAGTTTATAACACAACACTGGAGTTAAGGCACGATTTGTCCATGAAACGATATTTATTATATGGAAAGAAACTTAGTATCCTACTCTCTAGTCATGAGCTATTATTTTATACTACTATTTGCTTATAATTACAGATTTTTATCTGGCAGCCCTAACAAGCTTTTGGATTGGTCAAAATTGCATCATGTGCTTTAGAAAACTTGAAGTTATTATTTTATAGCACCAGAAAGGAACTACTTTCAGAGAGTCTTTTCCAAGTTTCTATATTTTGCCTCAAAAGATACAAGATCACACAATCTAATCTAAATAATCTTGTCCAACCAAGAACAAGCCAATTTTTGGACGCAATGATTTACAGCTTACCTTCATTCAGAATGAAATCCTACAACTTTACAGTTTCGTCTGTGGTATTTAATTTCAATCCATTTTTTTAACACTTGTATTAGAATTTCACGCACATGTACACGAAGATTTATTAATATTCATGAAAGACGACGAGGCCATAATCTGTCATACTGAGCGATGACACCAAGCGGAAGAATATCCAGGAAGAAATCCATGGTCGTGATGCACCCATTGACAAGCGAATGTACTTTGACCCTCAGTCTTCCCTGTGTCCTGTAAAATACCTTCAACGGTACATATCCCATTGTGATCCAACAACTACGGACCGATTTTGTAGGCCAAAAAAACATGATACACACCTGATGATATGTGATATTTCACACTTTCAATTTTTTCTTAGTTTTGGGCGAGAGCAACCCGTTGATTTTACAAAGCTTAACTGGTATCACGATCTCCAAAATGAGGTATTAGTGTAAGCATTTAAACCTAAGCGGATTTCCGATTCCCCTGAAGATATAGTGTCATATATGCATGCGCTCTTCTCGTGTGCTTTAACAATATTTATAAATGATTATTAAACAATAATTGTGTAAATTATTGAGTTCCCTTCTTATTTTTTAAATTATTTTTGATAATTAGAATTGAACATCATGAAGCTTGAAAATCGATTACACACTATGCATGAACAGCACTAACTTCGCAATGGCCGTTCGTTCAGTGTGTACTCGATTTGCAATGGCCGTTCGTGCAGTGTTTAATCGATTTTTAATGACCGTTCGTGCAGTGTTTAATCGATTTTCAATGGCCGTTCGTGCAGTGTTTAATTGATTTGCAATGGCCGTTCGTGCGGTGTTTAATCTATTTTCAATCTTCACGATTTCATGAACATTGTAAATTGTGAAGTTCAGTTCTTAATTAACTCTAATTAATCTCCTTATACAACAAAATGTGCTTCTAGCTACCAATAATATGAATTGAAGTAATATATTAATGCATTTTTTTTTCTTTTGAATGCATCTGAGTGGATAATATATAATACTGTTATCCATATAATTAATACTCTCACATTCTACAAGAGATTAAATAGCTTTTGGGATATTTTGCCATATTATTTTCTTTTGATGAGTTTGTGTCGAGTGAGATATTATTTAGCCGTCAGAAGCTCAAAATGCTGTATGATCCTGCTTCAACTGTTCAATCTATTTGATTAGCTTCTGTAGTTAAGAGTAAGTGCTGTTTCAAATATCTGATAACTTTTTCCATTATGCCTTATTAAACAGCCCTTTGAGACAATATAAGATCTCTACTATCAAACGAACATAACACGCTAGTCTTCCAAATATAGTAAGGAACATTTTTTTCTAAGCTACAACGATAACCGATGGAAGTTATTAACAAACATTATTACATTATTCCTTATATGTCTGTATGGATTACATCCATGTAGGGGAAACGACTAATCATAATAATATAAATAAGTTAATGATAAGTTCTATTCATTTACAGATGCATACAGAGTGATACAGAGAAGTGAACTGAACATGCTTATGTAAATTTCAAGAATAAAAGGAAAATTCCAAACGCTAGTTACGAACAGGATAGGCTCGTATGTGTTGAGCATCAGTAATAGTCCATTATTATAAACGCAATATATTTTACAGGATCATGCAGACAATCAAACTACGACAAAAAACAAAATAAGTAATTAATTCAGATTTATGCATAATGACTATTACAAAATGTTAAGTTCTTTAATTTTGAGGCGCTTCTAATGTTAAATCCTGATCAAACTTGTGTGTGTGTCTCTGTGTAGCATATTTCATAAAAGTACACGGCTGAAATTTGTTAGTTCACAGTATCGTTAAGGTTAAACAACATTTTCTGTTATATCTGTAAAAGCTAAAGCAGTTAATCGATCTAATTATTATGGATTTCCGCACAGCATTTTCGGCAGAAGACTGCAATTCTTGGTCTTAATGCTTGGTCTAATTTCATGTTGCAAAGATTCATACATCATTGTAAGATGATTTTCGTTTACAATATGGCCCTTATTTTTGCTTCTTTGGATTTAATTAGCTTGACAGAATTATTAGATTAAAGGTTATCTCAAATTCAATCACATCCGCTCAATGAATATATTTACCTCTAACTTTCTAAGTACAAGAGATTACAGACTTTGTAATTAGAAAAAGAACCTTAATTATCAAATCAGCGAAATTAAAATATATAAATGTAAACAAAGATTTAACCAAATTTACGAGATTGCAGGTATATTGTCGTGCAAACAAATGTAAGTGACGTTGCCTGTTACTAAAAGGTTTGACCTTGGACAAATAATCATGTCACGAAATAAAGTATATTTCCCTGATAAATATGGCTAAAATATATTAATAAAATCGGTTTCAATAACTTATTCAGAACTCATATGATAGAAAAATCATATAAATTGCGAGAACTCTGACTACTATGACTGTGCCTGCCGCCGCTGACGAAATGCAACAAACACTTAGGAGACAAAGGCGCCTTAGGCATTTATGACGTCTACTAAAATGGAGCTGGTTCTATTAGCAACCAAAGACAAGTGAACGGCCTCACAGCAGCGAACGAGGCGCAGTGTGAAGCTTAAGGAGTTTGCGCCAACCTGCGGCCTCCTGACACATGCCTAGCAGACATTGTCTCTTCGACGAAATGGGCTGGATAAACCACGGCTGCAAAAGCTGCTTGTTTTGACGCCAGTTTGTGTGTGGCGAAACCTGAAAATCTGTGCACGTTTTTCGTATGCCGCTAGGTTGTAGACGTTGTCAAGCATGGGCCAGGCTGTGTGGCGTGTATTTCAACCAAAATAGTTTGCGCTTGATAATACAGCCCAAAGCTTATATTTCAATCAATTGCAAAATTATACACGAAACTCTGACTTAATTAAGATTATTAATTTTTACAATATTAACATAAAATGTTGCCTAGAGTTCCTGCCAGACACTATTCTCTAGGTTTCTCCTTAAGACTAAAATCAATCGCATATTTTATCCAAAAATTCCTTGTGAGAATTTGGGTGACTTTTATACTTTGCTAATTAAAATTTTCATTCAATTACAATGTCTTTAAATGTGGATTCTTGCATGTTACGTTTCAAATATACAATCTGTGCTTGCTGCGATATTGACATTGTTGGTAAGAGATGATAGTACAAAACGCAATTCATATATTTTGTCCCAGAATAACGATATTGTTCTTTCGACACTATTGCTTTTACAAGTGCTAGGATATAACATTCCTTTATCTTTTTTTTTTTTTTTTTTTTTTTTCTAAAAGATTGATATTTTTGCTTTATTACATAGCTTAAACACCATCAATTTGGTGGAAGAGCCTTTTAATTAAAATACTTCTTTTGCTCAACGAAAGCACTAAAAATATATTCTTGGGGGAAAAGTCATTGTTTCCCTATTATCTTCCCAAGATTTTGCGAAAAGAAAAATGCAAACGTCCAGAGTACATCTTTGTGCTTCTTCAAGGCGTAAGAATTTAATTTCTCGATTTCTCGATTTTAATAACAAACTGTGACAGGCTGATTTGCGTCTGGGGTATTTTAGTGAACATATCAGAAATCTTGTATTTTGTAAATGTTTAAACATTCTTTTGTAGAAAGCAAAGTACTTTTCTATGGCGATTATGAAGTTTATATATCTGATAGGGAAACATTTTCTTATTCGTTACATAAATGTTGTTCTAGACTTTTGTGTTCTTAGGTTGTGTTTGCTTTTCTCAAGTAATCTGTTTCTGCGTAGCTACAATATCCAGAAATTAAAAAAGATGGTTCCGTCAATATACTGTGGAAAATGTTCTTTCATAACTGCGTTGTGTATATGTACGTTAATAGGTGGCTGATGGGGAGTTCTTTCGCACAACTCAAAGTTTTGTTTCGGAACAAGATACAAACCAGACTTTTCATATCGTAAGTAAAGGGGTGTGTTAACCTTGGTAATTGTATTGTAAATAAACATATCTACCCTAATCAGGATTCCGCCAATTCTCTTCACGATCACGAGAAAATGATAAGGTCAATATTGCGCTTTTTTAATAAAATATAAAGATATTCAAATAAATAATAAATATAAAAATAGACTATCTATCTTAAAAGTTGGAATCAGTCTTATACTTGGTGATTAAATTGGATCAAAATTGGTATTGAAGATGGAATAGTTATAGAGTGGAAATGTATCGACATTTTATAAAGAAGTCCTCTAGCAACACATTTATCAATAAATGAGAAATTTCGTTTTTGTTAAATGTTAATCGCACTAACAGAGTTTAAACTGCAAAATATAAATACTTTTCTCAGTTTTCTTTGCGCATTATGCAACCAAGGCGCACGAATCCCTGGGGTTTCATAAAAAGTACAATACGTTTGTAAGCTGCTCACCTCTAGTGACTAATAGTGGATTATTATGTTTTGAAACTAGGTGGTATAGAACATAAAAAGAAGGGCGGTTTTATACCGGTCCATTTTATTCATTGACCTGGATAAGTCGGTGAGATATGAGACAGGTGTGATGACCATAATTTGTTAATGTCGTCAAAAAACGCGTATCTCACGATAAATATAGTTTAATTATTTTGTATAACCCATTCACGCCACTGGACGATTTATTTCACAAAATCTGAACTGGTCTGCCCAAATTTTAAAAAATGACACACAAGTTGGAAGGTTCCTCTGCTCTCTGGTGCTCTTCTGTATTAACTTTCCACAACAATATATCAATCTTACCTAAGAATCTCTACGCACGTATCGGTTGATTGGATTTTTTTAAACCAAAATACTAGCTCAGACCCAGTATCAATTCTTTCTAAAGTTTATTATTTCCGTGCCTTGCTGATATGGTAACGCTCAGTTCTGGCTATTTGATGGCATGATAGATGATTTTGCATCCTCTGAGAGGGAGGTAAACATTTATCGTTTAACTTTGATTGGATGCTATATAGGTTGATGCAGGAAGAATAAGGAAATAATGTTTACTTCTTTTTATATTTTCTGCTTGAGTTAAAACAAAATAGTAGTTTAAATCCAATCGGTCAGAGCTGTGATCTCAATATTAAGAGAAAACTGTAAACTGGCTGTAATTCTATTTGTTGCTAAGTTCATTTTTGGTGCTATATATCTAAGAGCGTTTTCGTTTAGTTCATAAGCCTGCTATGCATGCATATCTTTACACACTTCAGGAATTGTTGGATTCTGAGTTAAACAACACATACAAACACACACACAAACACACACACACACATACACACACACACACACATGTTTAGAGAATATGTATCAGGATTGTATGCCTTCTTAAAAGTCTGATTTTCTTCCTTGTTCCTGGTAATATCACCATCAATGAGTTTCGAAAGGATCGACTATAGAAGATAAACACACAGAAGCTGCAACTCGAAATGATCGACTATAGAAGACAAACATACAGAAGCTGCAACTCGAAACGATTGACTATAGAAGACAAACATACTGAAGCTGCAACTCGAAATGATCGACTATAGAAGACAAACATATAGAAGCTGCAACTCGAAAGGATCGACTATAGAAGACAAACATACAGAAGCTGCAACTCGAAAGGATCTGCAATTTTACTTTCTCCTTGCTACTGTCTTGCTATTTGAACCACTGGCGGTTTTCTTTGGACCTTTGCTAACTGATTAAGAATAATTTTCTAGAAACCATCGAACTAGATGCACGTTACAATAGCATTATATCAGCAGAACATTCTTGTGCCGTTAATTGCTTTACTCTGTTATAGCTTGAATGAAGAATACACTACGGAGTTCTGTCAAATATAGCGACAATTGTTTTCAAAACTGATAAAGTAAGTTACATATCCTACAATTTTATCTCTGTTAGGTTTTTTTTCCCCGAGAACAAGATTAACCTTTGAAAAGAAACCGCGTCAATGCTGCATTTTAATGTGTAACTACTCGTGAATTGTAGTTTGCTTTACATACCTTTATTAGATCTGTAATTAAGACATCACAGGCTATTGATCCCTAATTAAGACATCACGGGATATAAAGAAGTTATGTAATATGATGACAGAGACTGGACAAATGCAATAATAGCTAGGCGCGTTGAAAAATATCGGACTGCAAATGATCTATGTATATTTCCTCTACAATCAAATACATATAAAATATTCAACGAATATTGTATATACTACTCCACAGTCTAGCGTATCATCAGAGGGAAGCATGTGTAGGAAAACGGCTGGAATTATCGATCACATTAGCACTATCTTCTCCATTTATTGGAATCAGCCAGAGGACTGACAGTCAATCAATGTAGCGATCATGGAACAGCTTTCCGATTTCACAGTCACTTATCTTTCTGATACAAAGTCACTTTTCTGTCTTACAGCCAAAACATTTCGTGCTATATAATGAACCAGTATTGCGTTACTTATTATAACTAGTTGATTGGATCTAAAGCAATATTAAGGATTCAGCAAATGTGTGATTTGTTTGTTATACCATTTCTTGTAACTACGACTGTGGATTCGGCTTTGAATGTGGACAGGTAAGATCTAAAAAAAGAGCTTGATATTATCAATGTGTATATGCGCCCTTAATTAAGGCGAAGTTTGATTCCAGAAATATGCCCTTTTTACATGACAAACAATTTTCCCTTCAGAGGTGGCTTAAACAAGTCTTTTAAAAGATAAATAACCCAATCATTTATGTTTCATCATTGAAAATATGCGACTTTTTATCTGCTATTTATTCATGATTTCTAACAAACTCTATTTGGCAAATGTGTATACTTGCGTTTTTGTATTAAAAAGTAAAACCTTAAATAGTATTTTGGATTGCGTAGTGCTTCTTTGATGCTAGAGACAATAAAGATAGGATTAATGCTTTATGTGTTGAATTCAACGGCGACCAAACGAATTTTCACTTTGTAAAAGAAGTGTCTGTCCAGTTGAATACATGTATTGATGTACATATGTATATATGCGTGTCTGTGTCTGTGTATGTATATATGTATGTATTTAGGTATGATTTTACGTATTTACGTGGCAAACAATCCTAAACGTCTAGTGTTTCCTAATGACTGTTCTGATATTCAATGGGCCGGTTTAACAGTTTGAAGTAAAACAAGTTTTAAATCCAATATGACAATCGTGCAATTTGTGTGATGATAAGAATGGGTTGCATACTCGCTTTTATAACCGTCGAGTTGTCGTAGGTGGGTAAACAGATGTATGTGTGACACTGATATTTGTGTCCGTTTGTTTATATTCTGGTCAACGTGCGAGAAGAGAACGCACTGACAATCACGGTAACTACCTTATAACTCGCTTATAAGTGGAGTCCAACTGCAAACTGCATTGAACCAGACCGGCCGGCGCATAATGCGTAGCATATCTGGGTATATGCAGCTAGTTAGGAGTTATCAGTCAAGCAAACAACATAGAACCTGACCGGCCGGCGCATTATGCGACGGCAGATCAGGTTTATGTTGGTTGCAGTTTGATCAAACTTATAAGCGAATACATACCGGTATTTACATTCTAACCTATCTACCCGGCGTTGTCGTCTCTCCCTGCATCCCCATTTTTATTTGATTCCTACGTACATTTTTTCGCTAAATATTTTTAATTATTCTTCATTAGGAGATTCACAAATTCATGTCATACAATTATCTCAGTTTAACATATTTTTCAACGGAATACTGCTTCACATTTTCTTTATCTGCTATAGCGATACGTTGGGAAACTATTTTATAACTGCGCCGATCAATTTTTTTTGTCAATACACATATATACACGCAAACACACGTATGCACACCCAAGCGCGCACGCACCCACGCACCCACACACACACACACACACACACACTAACACTAACAGTTGAAAAACTATCCAAAGTAACGAAAAGGTCTAAACTAAAGGAAAAGAGCAAAATAGCAATAGTTAAACAGCGGCATGCTGTTTGGGGCGACCTAGGATATCTTGAATAATTTTTCTTCTCTGTGCCAACATGTAAATATTTATTGTTCTATGCGTGTCAATGTTTGTGTTTCTCTCTATGCATGTATATCATTGTCCCCTGAGGAAGACCTTGCTTTAGGTCAAAACGTAGGAAAACTATGTTTTTTTCCCCGCAGCTTTTTTCAAAGTTTTTATAATTATATAATATTTGTGTTGATGGTTTTCATTCCCATTTGTTTTGTTTTTTTGTTTTGTTTTTTTAGAACTCCTTGGGAATCCAACGACTATCAGAGCTTAGGTCATTAGCTGTGTGTGGGTGTGTGTGTGGGTGTGTGTGTGTGTGTGTGTGTGTCTCTCTCTCTCTATGTATATATATAGTGTGTGTGTGTGTATGTAAAGATATGGATACTTATCTCTTGATTTATCTATTTATTATTGTGTACAGACGCAAACGTTTTCAAGAGTAATTCTACGCAATATAAGCCTTAGCGACGGAAAAAATAATGCTTAAGCGACATGTTTCGACTTGTGTACAAGCGATAATTGGTACCGGTATAATACAACAGCGAAACAGATACGGTGCTTAAGTAGTCTAAGCTATCATAGTCAATCGATGCAGTTATTACGGATTTCCGCGCATCATTTAACAGCAGATAACTTAGCCAGTAAATTAAAGGTAATTTCCGATTAAGCCCTTTCAGAATCGAGATTCTATTGAAAACAGATTTCCAGTCAGCATGAATGGCATTGTACTCAATTTTGTATTCTTGATTTACTTGGGTATACATTAAAACATTTCCAAACTTATGCATCGCTCATATCCTCTTGAATTTGACTGGTGTGTGCATTCACCTTTAGATCGCATTCTATGACACAATGGAAGATTTGGTAAAATCTCTGAAAACACTTTTGGTAAAATAATTGTACTGGAAAATGTGTATGAATGAAGAAAACCTCGATATTTTGATGAACAATGTTTCATGATTTAAATGCCGTCAAATATTAAAACACAGGACATATTACTTTTAGAAAATTGTACATATTTATTTTTGTATATGTTATCCTGTTGAACAAATGACATAACAACTGAACTTATTATATACTCATTTTTTTCTCCATTAACTTTGCATTGTCAGAATCGTGCAGTATTTCTCCATACTGCACGGCTTCATACTGCACGACACGTGTGTCTAAAAATAGTATCGCGTGTTAGGAACTACTTTTTATTGTAAACAAACAATGTACGCAAATGTAGCAGACACCAGAGCTTTGCTTTATTAGATTTGTCTGTGGATGAACTAAACAAGCTGTTTGAGAGTAGAGATGATAAAGCTGACGATGTGGATGAATTCACTGAGTCACAAAAGAATCTTTCAACCAAGCAAGTGACTGAACGTGATATTCACAATGTACAGCGGTGGCTTTATGACAACAAACGTGAGGCATGCAGTATTGAAAATATCATTCCGATCATTTAAACACTTATTTAGCCAAAATTCAGACTATGAACCGTGCTCTTTAGAGTCTATAAAAAAATAGCATAAAAAGGCATCTTATGACCAAATGATATTCCGTTTCTCTCAGAGACCGTCAATTTTACAAGTCAGTCCAAGCACTAAATTTGAAAAAATACAACTAAAGAAGGCGGGTTTTGGTATAAAAGCAAGTGCCTCGGAGCCAAGAAGCCACGATAACGAAGAAGCCTTATTTTCCACTGACGAAATGGGCTCTCACACCCCAGCCGCTTTGCAATTTTGCCGTTTTTTTTTTTTGTGTGTGTGTTTTGGGGGGTTTTTTTAGAAATTTTTTGGATTTATTATGACAGTACATATAAATATGTCATCTATAGCTGGTAATAAGAATGGCAATAAATGTACTTACTTTTCTGCATCTTGAATTTCTTCAAAATGTACTTTCTGATCCACGGCGCGAAATTGCACTGCAATCTAGACTACGTTTCCAATCACGTTCCAAAGGAGAATTTACTGCACTACAAAACGAAATGAATTTGATATTCCCTAACAAAAATATTTAATCCTGCATCTTCTTGAGAATTTCACTTAAAATAATTTCATATTTTGTCCACCTTATGATTCCAAACTATCAATGACAGGACAGTAACACATGTGTAAGCTAGCTTGCTGTCGAGGCCAGTCTCTCTAGCTACATGTACATCGTACGTAATAGACCCAGCTAAAAACTAAAAGAGCAGAATTTAGTTGAATCGACAGAAAAACAAAATCCCTCCATTCCAGATCAACTGGGAAAGTTGTTTCAAGGCGCAGTCATTCACAATATGACTCAAAATTTCAATTTTAAGTAGACCAAAGTGAGATTTCTTTTTGAAACAAATCACTGAGCGAGCGTACTCTACCAAGTTCAAAGGTCACTGGGCGGTGCCATGTGCGCATGAATACTGTTACTGTGTATTGGTTTAACTTCGGTTATGTATTTACTTTAGAATATAGCAGAAATTCAGTTACTTTGTTTCTTGTAGTGTGTTCTTTTTCTTATTCAGCCTTAGGTATAAAAGCAAAAATGAGTATATAATAAAAAGGTTACTGCATTTGTATGGGAAAATATGAACTCGTTTTTTCTGAGCTATACTGCACTCCTGACGTCGTGCAGTATAACTCAGAAAACTCGTTCATAGATTCCCATACAAATGCAGTAACCTATACATATTCACCAGTGACGTACAGTGCAATATATTGTTAGAATTTACGACATATTTTCCAAAACGCATGCCACTAATGACTTTCTACGCTCTGCAGAATCATATGCCTTTTCTTTTGCAAAATTACTGATGGACAACAAACGAGGGCTGGAATATTTTCATAAATCGCATTGTTATTTAAATTTGTTAATAGATTGTAATTACAAACGAGGTCATCTTAGGCAGATACATTTTTTTTTTTGGGGGGGAGGGTATTTTCTTTTCTTTTAGTCTGTTTGTTTGTTTGTTTTTTGTTTATTTCTTATTTGTTTGTTTGTTTGTTTTTGATTTGGTTTTGTTTGGTTGGCGTTGCTTGTTTTCTTTTGTATTTTGTTTTTGTTTTACTTCAAAAGAGTCTTGTGTCAGACCTGATATATCCCTAAAATTTGTATATGCACTTTTCTCAATTAAGAATTATTTCAAAAGATGAATTAAAATTTACTATGTTTGTTCAACAGGGGTAACATTTTGAGAATTTGGGGTGACCAGGTAGTAGAATTCCTGAGAGCATTATTTTTCAAATGAGGTTGAAAATGGGACAATGGGTAAAATCTAGAAATAGAGAGGTCCCTCAAAATGTGGTGTCATGCTGTTTTCGTAGTTATGGTCTTCCAAAAAGAAAACTTTAACATTGAGTTCACTCGCACGACGAGGACGCCAACAACAGACAACATTATGTCCGCTATGTCTCTCATTTGTGTCCAAAAAGGGCAAGACAAAAATGGTATTTTAACAAACAAACCAAAATTTGGAACACTTAGTTTTCATCATTGCCATGCTTTATAATCACAACAATCAGAAATGAATGTATTCACACAACGAATGAATTCAAACGTTTGCTGTTGTATAATGTTCCTTTAATATTTCCATTTATTCAACAGTATGGGGCAAATTGGTTCCACTATCTTCCCTCGATTGGTTTACAGTGCACAAATATTATCATGAATTGTTGTAGGAATTATAACGGGGTTAATTGAATCAAAAATAATGTTTAAGAACATTGACTTAGTGAAAAGGGTAGTCGTGTATTAGATATGGTTAATTTCGTGCTACATTTGGCTTCGTTTAATGTCCTTTAAAATAAATCTCCTTTGGTTTAATTAGCATTGGCGAGTAGTTCTGTAGATACGCATGAAACCGATAAGTTCTAAAACAAAGCACAAATTGTTCTGTCAGTATATTCCCACAACATTAAAGTATCCGGAATCCTTTGATATGTTATAAAATTAAATTGCACTAGGAAAATTGCACCCACCCCCCACCACCCAAAAAAGGACACAACATCCATCTGCAAGAAAACCCCGAAGAGTTCAAGGAATGTTATATGGCTGGTGTCCAAAAAGAAAGGAGCTACCATGCTAGACAGACAGACAGATCAAAACATCTGTCAGCTCGACCAAACCCTATATAACTACAATTTGTAGCCAAAGCATTCCAGATCAAATATTAAGAACGATTTAAATCCAGATTTATCAAGTGTTGCCTTACAGATTCTCTGTCATCTTCGTTTTTTTTTTTTTTTTTTTTTTTTTTTCGTTTTTTTTTTCGTTTTTTGTTTTTTTTTTGGGGGGGGGTTACACCAGCCTGTTAAATCAGAGAAATACGCGACGAATGTGATTAAATTAATTAATGTCGCTATATCATATATATATATATATATATATATATATATATATATATATATATATATATATATATATATATATATATGTTTATTCTTCGAAAAAGCTAAAACATGAAATCAACTCATTTATTTAATTGGAAGCTGCATTGTTCAATAGTTTGACACATTTGTAAAACAATACAGTCTGTACTGCTTTTCTGCGATAAAACTGGTATCAAAATGTAGAATATGGCTCAATGAGCTCTTTATTTGCATATTGGTAGTTGAGTTTATGTAGCGTTGTTGTTATAATAACAATATTAAAAGTATCTTTTGTCCCTGGCTTACATAAAACGCTCCGATAATGGCGCATCATTTGATAACACACGGACATGTTGGCTTCACCATATTCGAAGGTAGGCACTAATCTTTAATCATTTTATGGAGATGACTCTAGACCTATATTTTTGCGTGAAACTTTGAGGCGTTCGCTAGAGGATCATATCTGCGGAATTAAATAGTGTCAACGTACATCTTTAGAAATTATATAGATAAACAGTGACGGGTCTGCAACATTTAATCTCTGAGCAATTGTTTGACATCTGGAAACCATAAAAAGTAATATCCGCCTAAAGTAGATTTACAGTAAAACAAGTAGAATGATCCAAAGCAGTTTAGGCCTTAAGCAGAATGATCCAATGCAGTTTAGGCCCTAAACAGAATGATCCAAAGCAGTTTAGGCCCTAAACAGAATGATCCAAAGCAGTTTAGGCCTTAAGCAGAATGATCCAAAGCAGTTTAGGCCCCAAGCACAATGATCCAAATCAGTTTAGGCCCTAAGATGAATGATCCAAAGTAGTTTAGGCCCTACGCAGAATGATCCAAAGCATTTTAGGCCCTAAGCAGAATGATCCAAATCAGTTTAAACCCTAAGATGAATGATCCAATGCAGTTTAGGCCCTAAGATGAATGATTCAAAGCAAGTAAAAGATGATGACTCCTTCGTTTCCTAATTGTTTGAAGTGAAGAAAAAAAATGTTTACGTTGCTTGTTTCCACGGAGATATATCTACTCATCAAGGTTGTCTTGGCGCGGTGTTGAATACTTTGAATGATGGTGATCCTTTTAACTTATGTTTTTATTTAATTTGGAGAATAATAGCACAAGTAAAATGATTTTACGAAGATTCATGAGAGTAAAACTAATATGAAATACTTCAAGTTTTTGCAGTTAATGCTTCTTGGCGATGTTATACTTTTCTATGGTTTCCTTCTACACTGATTACGAGCAGGTAATTTCTGCTATATATTACAGCATATATTTAATCAAAATATAATGTTATGAAAAGCTGAATCTTGTTCTTCAAGTTATTTTTTTCTCCTTCAAGAGTGGCTGAAAAACAGTCTCAAAATGCATTGTAACGGAACTATCCATGAAGTGAAATTCAAACTCTTATTAAAAACAGGATAGCGTTATAATATAGCTCGCTCCATATGTTACGGCAGTATGGAAAATATTCAACGATGGACTAGTGTTCTTCATAGAATCTTCCTGTATCCCTGCCTGTGAAAGCCATTCACATCTAAAAGACCATGGGGGTACCAGTTAACTTTACACAAAAAAATTCCGATTTAGGGACACTATACTGAGTCGGCAATCGATTTTCTACAATTGATTTTTTTATTAAAGATCATGAAACCAATCAATCTTGTAATGGTAGGTAAGTTTTATGTATCACATCCTATCAACTTTTTGTCGACATTTATGAAAATATATATTGCACTGCAATATGAGACAAATATTATTGCAAGACTCAAAATAATATTGAGAATTCATTTGTGTCGTTGACATTAAGTTAAAGTTTAATGATGGCAAAAGTGTAGATAGTGACCCCATTAGTCTTCCATGCGGCTATGGCTAAAATACCAAAACAAAAATCCCAAAAAGTTACTTTCATTCAGTGGATGCGAAAGATTATATTAAAGTTCACAATCAGTACAGATTTATTTGAACATTTATAAAATTATGCCTAGGTTTGGAAACTGAACAAGGACTTTTAAAAGTAATCCAATTGTGGCCCCAATTTGTACAACTCATTTCTACTGGAAACATTTATTATTGTATTCTCTCTATCTCTACACCGGATATATGTTTTAAAAAACGAGCTGCACAACTAGAGGAGGAATATAAATTACCTTCTTCTACAGCCGCTTTGACATTTAAAACTTACTTGCGAATTTCCATGTATTCGTCAATAATACTTAAGCCTTATTTCATCTGAAAACTTTTTATTGCATTAAATAGTGTGATATAAGCAGGAATGAAAGTTAAGCACATTTACGTCATTTGCCTGAATCGTCACCATGATTTCAGGAATAACACAAACATTTCCATTGATATTTCATCACACTTTCTTTGGAAATAAATTTCACTATTGCAGAATAATATGATTTTAGTTGACATTGTTAGACTAGATAGATCGAGTATGCAATGTTTTCCTGATTTTTTTCAATCAATATTTACATATGTCACTCTTCGATGTATATTTCGTTTTTTCTTCAGCTAAGTACATACTATCTGATGGAATTAAAATTTTCAAACCTTGTCATGCTGCATGACAACAGGGTGTAAGAATACCCCCCCACACACACACACACACATACACGCCTTATCGAAAACACCGATAATGGGCCTTTTGTGTTGTACCTGATATCAGATGTTATAATAAATTCTTGACCTCACGATTTACAATTTTTGAGATGTAATGAACAAACAAAAAAATGCATATATCTATAAGGAAAAAAACAAACACCATATATTTACTGTAACTTCTAGTGTCCCAAAGCAGCCGATTATTACCAAATTGATCAATAGATGAGCAATCCAGTACCCCAGACTTCGGTTCATATTTCAGCAGACCATTCCTTTGATTTCATAAGAGATTATCAATTTTGGGTGACATTAATACAGCTATGTTTATATGTAGAGAATGAACGTGAACTAGCAAGCCGACAGACTTTCGAGTAGAGAACACAGAATCAAGTTCATTCTGATACCACTTCTATCTTATTACTTGCTAGAACCCATCCATAGTCATCCTACATTTAATATATTCTGTGTTAAGATCGTTATCGGGTCAATAATTGGATCGATGATGACACAGCGTACAATTCGGTAAATCCTATTCCAAATCATGGTAGCATCTTCATTCTTTTTTTTTGTTCCATCTTTAGTTTTCAGATTGGCAGAAATATATCGGCCAATGACACATATTATTGGTCATTGGGACGAACTGAAACACTGAAATTTATACGTACATATTTTTCCTTAGCCTTCGTTTTTTGCTGTATTAATATTTTCCATATTCTAGTATTCCCTTCATTTATTGAGTGGTCCTATGTGTGATCACACGTCCATAGGTATAATGTGTTTAAGACATCATTGCACAAGCGATAACTGTAAACAGTACGTCTAATGTTGACAACAATGATGTCAAAGTAAACGGCATTCTAAATAACATCGTCGTTATTGCGTCATTGTCAAACTATTGGCTTGATTTTTGCACTGAACTTCAAACTTGTTCCACTTGACCATACATTGCACCTGATCCAAAACAAAAACAGAAATTGAACACTGTGCTTTGATATCGCAAACCCACTATATATAGAATAAATTTGTACTGCAATAAGCCAACTGGTCCTTGCACATACATGCAGTACTAACTTAGCTATATTGGCAGTGCGTTGACAGTATTAAGTACTGATATTGTTGTTTTCTTTTTTTTTTTTTTTTTTTTTTTTGGATTAGGTAAATTGCATTCATGTAGAGAGAGAGAAGGGTCACAACTAAATGCGAAGATCATGCAAATCATCTGGCGGTACCGCACGGACAATGAGAACATTTAGAGCACGATTTACTTCAATACACCTAAAATATAAAAGACACGCGGTTTACATTCATCGCCTGTGCATTGACATTGTATACTACTGGCTGTAAGTACTTTCGTATGTATGTGCATATGTAACTTGATGAATGAAAGCTACTAAATTCTTCTTCGGTCCTGGATCATATGAATCTTTGATTATATTGTTTCTGTCTAATTATTTGAGTTATAAATGGCATCTGTCAAAATATAAGTGTTGCATTGAAACTTGTGTACGATTGCGGTTGTGCAACCTGTATGTATGTATGTATGTATGCCCTCACCTATGTTTCCACACGAAAGAAACTTTGCATTTCAGTGTTTTTCTGCGTGCCATTTTTCAACACACAAAAGAGCCTTTAGTTAATTCCTTTTGAAGTCGCTAGATGTGCACGCTCATTCGAAGCTACATATTACTAAAGTTTTTGTTTCTAATATTGTGACAAAATAACCTAAACTTCCCAGGTTATGTATAAGCAAAGAATATTGATTGCGACTAAGTAGTCCTTTTATCATTGGCTGTTTCATATAACTGAAATACTGCGAATTTAGCCTCCGAAACTTATTAGGTCAAATATTATTGACGTTCATACCCAGTTTAAGAAATTATTTTCAACTTATTGACAACCTACTTTAATTTTGAACATTAGGATAAAGATCATCTGAAACAAAAGCTGATAATGAGGTCAATTAACGTTTTAACACAGAGTCATCGTCTGAAACAAAAGCTGATAATGAGGTCAATTAACATTTTAACACAGAGTCATCGTCTGAAACAAAAGCTTATAATGAGGACAATTAACGCTTTAACACAGAGTCATCGTCTATATAAACAATAATATCTTTCAGCACTTATATAACAACACGGGAATGGCGCATATATTCAAAGAATAGAATCGATGTCGTGATAATGTTATTTCCCAGTAAATCAATTTACATCAGAGGCTCATAATGACTTTATTCATTTTCCATTGATTGGCAGCATGCCAAAAATGAAACTGAAGTATTTGTTTGTTTTGTTTTTTTGTTGTTTGTTTTTTTCTTTCCCATCTTGCTTTCTAATTCTCATGAATTACCGCATGCATCTCTTTTCTTCGGGCTAACTAGTTACATATGTACCCAACGATGTCTCTGATATAGATACACGGGTATCTCTTTTTTACTTATCTTCGCTCATAATAAATTGATTTTCATGCAAAACAGCAAAGACCCCACGAAGTTTATTGCTCAACCACAGCATACCCATCTAGTTTTCATTACGAAAGAAAGCATGTTATCAGAATAAATATCCACTGATACGAAGTTATTTGTGGTCATCATATATATATATATATATATATATATATATATATATAATGCATGGTATACGATATGCAAGTGTATTTTCCAAAATCTAAATGTGTTACTCTTAACAGACGAGTAACCTATTCGCTCACGTGTTAATGCTCAAAACAAAACAAGAGGTAGATCTGAATCTGTATATACGACGGCATAATAAGATCATGTACACTTCGTGTCTTAAAATGATGACAATCATTGAGAAAACAAGTATTTTCTCAATGTTATGTCTATTTCCTAAAACAGTCCTGGAATCGAAACACATTTGTTTCTTACACACAGGTGAAATGGCTACTAATTTCTCTGCAAAATCAACCGAACAAAATGGACTAAACTTGCTCAAAAACATATCTAATATTTAATCGGAATAATCAACACACACACACAAACACACACACACACACACACACACACACACACACACATATATATATATATATATATATATATATATATATATATATATATATATATATATATATATATATATATATACGGTTTTCCTCTTCTTATTCCTCTATTTTAGTAGGAGCTCATGTGGAGAGTTTCATTTTAATATATGAAATATGATCTTTCAAATCATATGAAATATATTCAATATGCATAATATATACTGTAAAAACAAAGCCTGTACGGAGATAGAAAGGTCAAGGAGTAAGAGCTTATACCAGTATATATGTATGAATTTGGCAGATAATCAAACCTTTCAGATATATCCTTGTTCTAAAACAGACATTGCAAGTTCTATCGAAATATCCTCAGAAGAAAAGCCTATTGGGTATTAACAAAGTCATTCATAGTCCAGATCAATTCATAAACTGGCTCATATTATTGCTGGTTGTCGCATTGGTGCGAGATATTATTGATCTAAATAAGCACATAGCTTTTAACATCAAAAGCGTAATAAATAAAACAGTCAGCGTAGTACCTGTTTCAGCCAATCGGAATCTATGTTCACCTGATTAATATGCAAAACTGTTGTTGCTTATTAAACTTTTTCAAGATATTACTGGTGAGAATGAACGTGAAATATTTAACCAAAATATGTTCATAGAAATGTTTGTAGATCGTATAGAAGGCTAGACAAAGTAAAGATCCCTCCAGTTATCGAAATAAATCGAATTCTCATTAATCTAAAATTTATCAAGTCACGTCGGTTCAAATTTCTTAATACAAAATCTCTGGACAACGCACAATGCACGAAAGAAGCCGTAAAAAGGAAGTATGACTTTTAATATGTTTATTTGTAGCCGTTGGAGGTAAAACTGTTCTCTCCAAAATGTTAAACAGCTTGTACAACGATATACTTTTGTGATATCAAACCGCTGTGTGCTTACTATTCAAATTAAGACAGCAAGTTTTAGTCGAGCTAAAGCTTACTGTTTTAAGAGTCAGTTTTCGTCTGCATCATTCATGTTCGAGTCAAAGCCAGAGCCTGACTGATCCCTTGCAACATAGAACAAAATATAAGACATGTTCCGAAAACTTATCTCATTCTGTGTCAAACATTTCGAATTTTGAATGAAGATGAAAAGGAATAGATAGATATTTGTTGTTAAAAAGTACACTCCAATAATTTCAAACATGTAAAAAAATGAACAAATTATTTGTTCGTGAAATACCTGAGCTATTAGTTTTGTGCAATCTATTTGATATGGGGTTGATTTACGTAAATGAAATTTGTATCGTTAGATTCTATTACTTTCTACCTATTCATCGTATTTTCTTTGTCAGAGTACTATTGGTATGGTTGAATGAAAAATAATAATGTGTCCAACATCCCGAATAGAAGCTGAATTCCGAAGATGAATCTTTTGCTGTACGTTTGATTCAATTATTCAAATGTCTGGTGTAATAAAATTTTCATGGTTTGCGTCATGGAAAGCTATAGAATGATATACATGTATTACAACTATAAAGAAAAGAATCCTGCTGCTAATGCTACCAATGTATGCTACTATCTGTGTCGTGATGATTTAAATAGCATCAACATTAACAACAAAACAAGCAAGCTAGCACACGTGCAAAAATCACCATTCCTGATAGGTATAGTGGTTCAGAGTTTTATTGATTGGTTAGTAGATTACCGTACGTATATTCTAGCTTCAAATGCATATCAATTATAAATTATCTCGGCTGCGGTAAACTGTATTGGGACCTAAGTTGAAGTATATGCATTCGACACTGGTAAACTGTATTGGGACCTAAGTTGAAGTATATACATTCGACATTGGTAAACTGTATTGGGACCTAAATTGAAGTATATACATTCGACATTGGTAAACTGTATTGGGACCTAAATTGAAGTATATACATTCGACATTGGTAAACTGTATTGGGACCTAAATTGAAGTATATACATTTGACATTGGAAAAGTTTAGATAATACTAATTCAGTTATTTCTATATCTTTAGGATATAAGCCAGACAACCGACAGTCGGTCAACACAAAGTCCGCAGAGATGTTGATACTCTCACATTGATATTTCTACTTGCCGCTTCGCCGCAAATATATCCTCCATGGTAATAATGCCTTCAGATGTGAGGAGTATGGATTGATGGAGATATAGTGGTTTGGATCGATCAAAGCGTCGCTGAATCTCACTACCTCTTCTGTATATTCGGGGTAATAGTGTCCGACAGGTAAGATCACTAAATAGGTTAAAACATGAAATTCAACGAAATTTTATGAAAAATGTATGTGCAACTGCGAATCACTTTTGTGAAACATTTCCTTTGGTATATTATACCATTTGTTTTAAAATCGTTAAACTATTTGTTCTGAACAAATTATAGCCCGATTATTTGCATTTTTCTGTTGAAATATCATCTGTGGCATACATTTGTGTCAGACTGTAAAATACAGTCTTTTATAACTATCTAACTATTCATTTAATTTTCCATAAACCCATCCACAAATACATAAATATATCTATCCATCCATTTATTTATTAACTCATCTGTTCTTTTCTTCATCAACATAAAATTGCTGTTCCATTAAGACTTCATTTGACCCATCAGAAAGTGACCATAATACTCATTTTGATTGACGTTTTCTCCACAAAAGATTCCTTTCTAATGATGTATGTATGTATGTATGTATGTATGTATGTATGTATGTATGTATGTATGTATGTATGTATGTATGTGTATTATCGTTGGTTTTAACGACACTTTTAACACATTATTGGTTGTACCAGGCCGAAGAAATGGAGCTAAGTGCTTTTGAAAGGGCACATTTAGGCAACCGGCCTGGGCTGTCCTTGGCGGACATCGAACCCGTGACCCCTGGATTACGAGTCCGACACTCTACCAAATAAGTTACCACGGCTTACTATGTCTGTATGTCTGTCTGTATTTATGTATGTATGTATGTATGTATGTATGTATGTATGTATGTATGTATGCATGCGTGTAACTTTATATGTATCCTTGAATCAAAGAGTGTGTTTTTATTATGGTAAAAAAATTCCCCAAGTAACCTTTTGCCTTACTATTTTTCATGCAATCATTACTCATGGAAACGTTCCAGTTGTTTCGCGCTCATTTTTGTTGGGGGGGAGGGGGTTGGATCTACCTCCTCTCTCTGCCCGATCCGCTCCTGAATAGTCACGAGCAGATTATTTTATTAACAGTAGTTTGCAAACGACAGTATATTTTATAATTCAACAATTGAAACATGGTTTCAAGTTTCATTTCAAATGGTCATGATAATTATTATTCATACAATATTAAAGATTTCGTCACTATGAAAAATTCAACAGAATTCCCTAACTGTGTGAATAAGTTGACTACTATTCTCAGTTGCTCTGTGCGACAAGCGACTCTTCAAATATAATTTAATGTGATACGGAACAGATGCTAAAATCAATTTCTTAATATCCTTACAGAACGTGTACAGCATGATCCATCAGAACCATCTCGTTGATGAGCAAACATAACAATGTAATTGGATAATGTAATAACAATACCGACAAGGTTCTGAACAATATCTCGAACATGTCATGCATTCGGGGTGTATTTCTATACCTTCACGTGTACTTGGGTAACAACCAATGTGTATTTTTTATCCTTTTTCCAGACTGTCTTGTTTCATGTCCTTTCTTATTGTTTATCTTTATTAACAAGTGATCGTCCGTGTTTTTATTAACAAGTGATATGTTCGTCCGTGTTTTTATTAACAAGTGATATGTTCGTCCGTATTTTTATTAACAACTGATATCTTTGTCCGTGTTTTATTAACAACTGATATGTTCGTCCGTTTTTTTATTAACAACTGATATGTTCGTCCGTTTTTTTATTAACAACTGATATGTTCGTCCGTTTTTTATTAACAACTGATATGTTCGTCCGTGTTTTTAGGAATACGGAAGATTGCACGCCGCTGAACCGAATGAAATCAAAAATAGAGTAACAGATCAATTTCAAGCTTTTTTCCTTTCCAAAGGAAACTAAAGGTACAAGTAATGTAAACTGTAATCTTCATAATCAGCACCAGAAGGTGATAGATTTTGAATTGTACGTCTCTGTAGGATAACTACTTTCTTATTGCATAGGCAGACCCATTCAGCTACTGATGATTTCATTATTCTATTTTTTTTCCTTGAAAGAGAAAATTCTCCGAATTGGTCAAATTCAAAGTATTTGAAAAATGACAGGTGTGAATTCACCTTAGGGTTTTAATTTTGTCTTCGGAAAGTAATTCATTTTATTTAGGGATGATTACAGGTTAAATCTTGGAGTATTTGACTTTTATAAAAATTAATATTTTTACAATGCTAAGGGTTCATGCAGTCTAAAGTCACTAACAATGAATTGGTTGGTATACATTTTTTTTACGCTACACTTATTTGAATCGTTTTCCCCAATTAAGGGTGAATACATAGAATAGTACCCCGCCACTAATTTCCAATAAGATAAAATAGTTGAACGAGTATTGAACAATTCATCAAATTTGTACAGGTTTAGACCATATAATCCTCTCACCAGATATAAAAAGAAAAATGTATGTTTGTGATTAATTTTATCAGTATGAAACACTTATTGAGATCAGCCTTCAAGGCCTATTTATGGCAGGTCGAAAATCGTAATCAATTTCCAGAGGTCTCGTATGCATTTCGTTGACTTAATTATTTTCTTTCACATGACTGTTATTGCGGTTATTAAAATGTTATAAGAATTTTCTTGTCAATATTTTTAACAAGTACAGAAGTTGCAATCATGTCATGTTGCGTTCAGTCTCAACAAGAATTCATACCGCTAAGTACACCTAGATAAAATATGATCTCATATTGATGACATCATCATGTAATTATTGTCACTTCGAGCTGCACATTTAGCGTTGATTTGACAAAAGAAAACTAACTTAAATAACATTAAATGGAAATTAGAGGAAGTGTTTGAAAAATGAAACAGTGGAATACTAAGCATTTTGTTTTAGAGTGAACACGAATAAAATATTCAGTAACATTTCTTTTCAATGACCGTACAATCAGGTTGGTTGCTATGACCTCTTTCTCTTGTTTAAAATCGAAACATATGTTTACTGTCATTGCTACGACTCTAGGTCTTAAAACAATGTAACAGAAAGAAAGTGAAACCAAGAATGTACGTAAAATCAACAAGCAATTTATTTTTTGACGATTGAAATGAAAATTAAAAAGACATTTACAGTAACGTGAACTAAAATCCAAATAATCCAATAATCCTAAGCGTCCTAATCACAAGACCTAAATATAGAATGTTCCGAATGAATTACAGTAGCCTTGAATGTCCTGACGTGTCATCAGTCTTGTATGTTCTGATATGCCTGAATGATGTAATCCAGAATAGCTTTTAATGAATTCACATAAATCCCAAAGTCAAGTATTATTCAAATATGAGAATGAGCACTTTTGGTAATTCCAGGGAATATTTCAAATAAATAATTCCTCTCTGAATTTGCTCTGAATTTTCGCAACACAACTATAAACATCTGATTATTAAAATTATTCTTCATAGACTGACCATTTAAACAAGAATGAAATATTGTCCACTAAAATCTCTATATATTAACATAAGTCACGTGACAGAATGTTCCAGAATATTAGTAACTCTAATGGAAAATTTCCTCTGCGTACGTGACTGTTCTTGCATAAGCCATGGAAAATTCCAATCTAAGTAATAAATGCTAAGTAAACAAGTCTGACCTTGAACTCAGATGCAGTAAATATGTTGTTTACAAAATTACTTAAGTACAACTTACCTCATAGAAACATATTATAAATTCAATATACATAACATCATAGACTACATTTCTGCGTGTAGTTAGAGATTCACCAACAAATATTCATTCCATATTCCATGAATTGAAGAGTCATTAGGATGTTTGCTTTTTTCAGCATAAAGTGATATTAACATTGTATTTTCGTATATGTGACATAAAAAATGTCAAATTCTTAAAATAAATATTTAATGCGGTGCTTTTCAGACATGTTTACAGAAAATAATTAAGACTTGAAACATCACTTCTACATTGTCCATGGGAAATTGGAACAGTCTCCTTTGAAGGAGAATAAAAAATATATTATAAATTGATCTATACCTCTTGTGTGAATATGAACTCCGGTTCTACGAAAAATAAACAGGAAAATAGATAGAAGCACTTTTCAAATTTATATGGTCAAAAATAATTATTAATATACACATGCTTATATGAGTTGCGTGTCGTATGCAAATAAAATTTAACATTCCATCAAACAGCACAACCTCCTAAAATTTATCTCGTCCTTTGCAACTTCAAAAATTAAATGAAAAACGGGTGGGGCATTCGTGTTTTTCTCTGGGGAAAAATATGCGATCCAAATAGTGCAAACTTTCTTGTAGGCAAGAGAAAGGACTATCTGGACATTCATTATCAATACGATTAGCTACGTCTGTGTAGCAACACATATCGTTAAAGAGGATTATATTTCATCTTTGGATGCCTTCATAACTTATTCTTCGAAAACTGTTCATGAAGGAAAACAGGAAAATTCAAATATATTTACCACCGAGTGACCAAAAGTGATGAAGAGCGTGGTGTGTGTGTGCATTATTCTTCGTTGCAATAGGTTGGTTGTGTGGGTTTAACGCCATTTTTCAGCACATGAGAGGTTATACATTGTGGCCAGTATATCTGGTGGAGGAAGAACCCTGAAAGAATCACTGACCCACGGGAAGCTTTCTCACATACTCACGTTGGCTGAGCCGAGACTCGAACCCACGCAGACAGGGTGAGATGTCAGTGATCTGTAAAGGCGAGCGCCTCAGACCACTCGGCCACCCGGGCTCCCCATTGCAATAGGTTTATACAGTGCTGGATTACCCAATGGGCAGACTAAGCACGTGCTTAGGGTACCAGCAAAGCAGAGGAACAAATCTTTTTTAATAAAATAAGAAATTACGGTTTAGTATTTTTTTATTTTGAATTACATATGGGGGGCACCATAATCTTTTCAGTGCTTAGGGCCACTAATGGTTTTTAAACAAAAATTTGAAAAAACTCTGGGTTTATGATTATAGAAATATGCGCCGCAAATATAAACTTCGTTTAAGGTAGATCCAGAGTAGAGGTAGTGTTGTAATTTGTAATATTTACAGGTAATGCAAGCTGTAAAAATATGTATTGTGGGTTCTTTAATTGGCTAATGTCTTAAAACCTCTAAACAAACTCACAGAAGAGCACTTTAGCTCCTAATTCAATATAATAGACGCACACGAAAGATCGGCCACATTTTTGATACCTTATCCATAATAAATTGTGATGACACAAGTTTTCAGGAAACATATTTCTTTTTTGCAATTTCATTTACACTGTTTGGATCGATGCATGCATATTTATTATTTAATAGGAAAAAACATCCTGACTGCATAGCAAACACTGATCATTTATAACTTGAGGTCATGGAAATTTATTATCTATTTATGTGTCGTATAGCTTACAAAAGGAACATATGTTTGAATTCTGGAGCGATAACCCATTTTTGTCAATATTTCTTAATTAACATGGCATACAGTGACTGAAAGCTTGACAGCTTATTCTTAAGGTCACAAATAGCATAATTTTAAATGCGAAACAATGTTTCTCGTCCCAATGCTTCTGAAGCATCAATTAAATTATTGTGTTGATCTTGAGAGAATAAATTGGCATTTGGTGCTCAACTAAGGAAAGCTCGTCTTAATACTAAAATGGAAAAACTGTCTGCATAAAAGTCTTTGAGTTGAGTATAATAAGTTATGGCTTTACTGTCGGAAGCTAGCATGCTATACAAATTTAAAAAAAAAACTTTTAGAGCAGTTTCGCAAAGCACTTATAGTGGTCACTCATTTGAGCGATATTTTAAGACGCTTTCGTGTACAAGTGAACGAACAGTACAATTAACTGTGTCCGACATGTTACTTTGTCCTTAATGAAGCAGAGATAAAAGAAAACAAAGCACATCTCTAACATTTGCCATAAAAGAACTAAGAACAGTTTTCAGGAAGCATTAACAGCTGAGCTTGTAACAGAATAAGTCCAAGGGATATTTTGTTATACATGCACGTAACGTTCCAGCATGATTGCCTCTTAGGCACCTTTAAGACCGTTTGTGTTGTCTTATTCTGTTAATTACGAAAACATCGGCTTTTGTCTGGCTCTACGCTTTGGCTACATAGCTGTACTTTACATGTATTCAAATATTTATTTATTTATTGAGCTATCTATCAAAATAATAAATTTTGTATCCCCTTTTCGAATTCGTTGTAAACATTACTTTTGGCTTCAATATTTCAGGTATCTTTTATGCCACTCCTTTTCAGTTAAATTCTAAGATCTTATTCAGTACCAATATTGCATCTTTTTTGTGTCCCACGAACCCGTATGTTCTTTGCTTATTCGTCTTAGAAGTATTTTAAGAAATATTCCCTCCACTGAGGAAACATTGCTTACCGTGCAATTTGTACTCTAGATTTCAAAAGTCTCGAGAAACATTAATTGAAATGGGCTTCTTGGTTTGCCTAAACTTTCATGCAAAACGACTTTATAAAACTTTGCAACATATATGTACATGGGCAAAGATATTTGACTAACCAAAGAAGCATATACTACATGCATTTTAAATTATAACAAAGAATCATATACTACATGCATTGTATATTATAACAAAAAAGCATAACCTACATGCATTTTATATTATAACAAAGAAGAATATACTACATCATTTTATATTATAACAAAGAAGCATAACCTACATGCATGTTATATTATAACAAAGAAGCATATACTACATGTATTTTATATTATAACAAAGAAGCATATACTACATGCATTTTAAATTGTAGCAAAGAAGCATAACCTACATGCATTTTGTATTATAACAAAGAAGCATAAAACTACATGCATTTTATATTATAGCAAAGAAGCATAACCTACATGCATTTCATATTATAACAAAGAAGCATAACCTACATGCATTTTATATTATAACAAAGAAGCATAACCTACATGCATTTTATATTATAACAAGGCAGCATATACTACATGCATTTTATATTATAGCAAAGAAGCATAACCTACATGCATTTTATATTATAACAAAGAAGCATAACCTACATGCATTTTATATTATAACAAAGAAGCATATACTACATGCATTTTATATTATAACAAAGAAGCATAACCTACATGCATTTTATATTATAACAAGGCAGCATATACTACATGTATTTTATATTATAGCAAAGAAGCATAACCTACATGCATTTTATATTATAACAAAGAAGCATAACCTACATGCATTTTATATTATAACAAAGAAGCATATATTACATGCATTTTATATTATAACAAAGAAGCATATACTACATGCATTTTATATTATAACAAAGAAGCATAACCTACATGCATCTTATATTATAACAAAGAAGCATATATTACATGCATTTTATATTATAACAAAGAAGCATATACTACATGCATTTTAAATTATAACAAAGAATCATAACCTACATGCATTTTATATTATAACAAAGAAGCATATACTACATGCATTTTATATTATAACAAAGAATCATATACTACATGCATTTTATATTATAACAAAGAAGCATAACCTACATGCATTTTATATTATAACAAAGAAGCATATACTACATGCATTTTATATTATAACAAAGAATCATAACCTACATGCATTTTATATTATAACAAAGAAGCATATACTACATGCATTTTAAATTGTAGCAAAGAAGCATAACCTACATGCATTTTATATTATAACAAAGAAGCATAACCTACATGCATTTTATATTATAACAAAGAAGCATATACTACATGCATTTTATATTATAACAAAGAAGCATAACCTACATGCATTTTATATTATAACAAAGAAGCATATACTACATGCATTTTATATTATAACAAAGAAGCATAACCTACATGGATTTTATATTATAACAAAGAAGCATAAAACTACATGCATTTTATATTATAACAAAGAAGCATAACCTACATGCATTTTATATTATAACAAAGAAGCATATACTACATGCATTTTATATTATAACAAAGAAGCATAACCTACATGCATTTTATATTATAACAAAGAAGCATATACTACATGCATTTTATATTATAACAAAGAATCATATACTACATTCATTTTATATTATAACAAAGAAGCATATATTACATGCATTTTAAATTATAACAAAGAAGCATAACCTACATGCATTTTATATTATAACAAAGAATCATATACTACATGCATTTTATATTATAACAAAGAATCATATACTACATGCATTTTAAATTATAACAAATCAATCATGGGATCAGGTTTGGCATCATGGTCAGATGTATAAATATCCTTGGAAGGGGGTGGGGACGGGAAGGTGGTGGGGACGGGAGAGCTTAAACAAGTAGACAAAGAATCTGTGGGATTGAACCTTTTGTAGGGATCCACGGCGCAAAATCTCCAGCCATCAGCTCAGCCCTCCCTCCCCCCACCCCCAATCCGGATTCGCCCCTGGAAATCACCATAGCAAACGTTACTGAAGTTATTTCCTAGTTCTAACGAACCAAATGCTTATTATTTCTTTATGAAATAGTATTTATTACTTCTTATCTCTTTTTAGTCTATATATCAACCTATATCTTCATAAATTATTCAGCACTTTGTGTCTCATCCTGAGGTAGATTAACAAACATCGGTCTCGGTCGACATAATATTATTTGCTACAGTACAATCGTCAAACTCGAAGAATGATTGGGATGCAAACCAGTGAACCAAGTCTGTTGACTTAGCACATCATTGTAATCAATGTTCACTATGAATTATTTATATGCGCTGCGGCATCCAAACAAGGCACACATTGTTAAGTAATCAACCTGATACGTTTATAAGACTCTTCTCTCATTAAAAGAACCATCAATATTCGCTATTCTATATTAGTTGAAATAACTGCGTTCATTCAATTTACACACACAAAAAAGCAGTTAAACAACCACACGTATTTCTTCTTGTTGCATCTGTTTTTGTACACTTTTCATCGATGAATGGTTTTACGTTTCTTGAAAACATATACGAATATAAATGGGGAACTATACGGCAAGAATTGAAGTTCACAGATGATCGTAAACAGGAACTAACTAGTTTTGCAACGGCGGTTTGAGACTATAAGGTGTGCATGTAGCTGGAACACCACGCAAGCCAACAGAAAGGGACGAAGACATGAAAGGTATTCATCTGCAAAGTTTCATATCGGATTTATAGGAATGAGATTCTCACAGATTATGGTAACAATGTTTTTCTCTCAGTATAACAAGCATAGAATGTTGACAACTTCCATGTCTCTTGCTTTAGAAGCATTGCAGGTATACATTGCTTATATCTAAACTAATGCCTTTTGTTTTTATTAATTGAGTTTTTTCGCTGCTGTCTGTGGATATACCTTTTATTTCAACCTATGAGATATTTTAAGCACTTCATAAATGGATTCTCGGTTGCATGAACATAATTGAATGTTTCATTGTTTTATTTTGTTACAATTTGCTGGATATATTTTCAAATTAAACTAACGAATACAATCCCTGAATGTGTATGTGTGAAAGAGGTGATTTTCATATAAGTTCCAGAACAAACTGCATTTTCTCACCTGTTTTGTAAAAGAAAAGCACGCAGAGAAGTGAATTTTATGTCCGAGAAAAAAGGAACATGTATCAAAAGCTGTATAAACTGCCAAAACATATTGGCACCGATTATTTAGTTATAAATAGAAGAATACCAACTATTTAGAACTTTCGGTTTAAATGAAATCTGGATGATCTGAATAATATTTGTAAGTCTATGAAAGATATCAACGTTTAATAAGTTTAACAGATGTTAACGTTGCTACAAGTGAAACTGTTAATATTATTTGCATGTTTACAATTTTATATTCTTTCAGCATTAAACGAATATAAACCAGAAATTCTCTTATTTAATGGGTCCAATGAAGATCAGCTCTGCATATCAACCATATTATATGGCAGAAAAATGATTGATTTTCCTTATTAAATCAAGGATACTAGAGCTGATAATGTTTGACTCCTTAGTTTGGACGGCCAGTGCGAAACGTAGCGCAGCGAAGTGTAAACTATGGACAACTATTGGTAAAATATCCCCCCCCCCCCGATATTTCCACATATGAAAAATATATCCTTATGTTTTCACATGTAAAAATACAAGTTTTTTAGCATGTCATGGAATCTATGATTGTCTCTGCCTACATAACTTATACTTGCATGAGAGGTTTGTGTGCTACAACATTTCAGGAATGGAAATTATATTTTCCTGATGATATTTGACTTGCCACTGTTCGATTCAATCCGAAGTTATCTCCCCTGCACTACAAAGCAAACAATGCTATGATCGCGGTGTGCTACATCGCTTAATGGGACTTCCTTTTCTGGTCGAATATTGTAAAATAGTTTACAAAAGGTCATAACATGTATTTTATTTCAACAGATTAGGTCATTCCAAATCCATCGTTTTCTTAATTGCTGGTACTTTTTTATATATATTTTTTATTTTTTTATTTATGATCAGCCGATGAACTGAAACTGAGGTGAACTTACGAAAGGGGGAGGGGGATGGTGAAACAAGTATGGTATATAACAAAAATAACATTTTTTCTACATAATTACCAAATACATTTCATCTTGTGACTTTGACACTGGTTAAAATATCGCTGTTTTGAACAACACCATAAAAATATATCAGGTATTGCAGAAACAAATAGGGACAACCGTATCTTTATCTTAAGTACTGTTGGGTTACTTGAAACATAATTTTTAAGAGTTCCAAGATCGATAATACATCCGCACATATACATGACCTGAGCAGGTACTTTTTTGTGTGTACATTTTGAACACCGCATGCTTCCAAATGCATACAAGATTCAATCTTTTTAGTACAATAAATGCTGTTTTGATACTGAGTGATGTTACCATTTGTATTCTGGTTAGTGGCTTGTATTACTAATAATGCATGGACGTTGTCATAGTCATTGTCACAAATTGAACCACATATTCAACGTGTATCGTTTCCAGACTTGTAATTATGTCTCGTCATTTTTTTTTTTTTTTTTTTTTTTGGGGGGGGATGTTATTGTTGTTGTTGTTGTTGTTTTTGTTTTTCTTTCTTTCGTTAGTGTGGGCGTCTTTTTGTCTTGATAGTTTCTTCTTTCTGTGCCCAAATGGAAATATGGTTCTACGCGGGTCACTCTTTGTGTGTGTGTGTGTGTGTGTGTGTGTGTGTGTGTGTGTCTGTGCATGTTCCTTATTCTACCCTTAAGAAGACTTTGCTTTAGGTCCAAACGTAGGGAAAAATGTTATTTTCCCAACAATGTTTTCCAATCAGACAAGCCAAGATGCATAGAAGTATAAAAATGACAATGCAAGAAGTTGCAGATTACGTTCAGGATCCGACATGATTTGAAACCAACACAAAAAGCTATATCAAATTCGCTCGAATTCTTCCATCTGTTTTATGTTTTGTTGATTTCTTGCATTTTTTGTTTTACTTGCTCATTGTATTTTTAAACGTTTACTGTTTTGTCTTTCAGAATAACTAAAACATATACCGCTTTCTCATTCTATACACATCTCTTGAGTAAAAACTTATTCCATCTTTGGTATGCTTGACATCCACTCAACGTGCAAAATGAAATATTATCGATTATGCGACAATGAGATTGACAAACATACCTGTTATTCGGCCAAATAAAATTCATACAGACAAAGGTCCCACTTGGGGACTTAAATTACCTCAATTTATGTTATGAATTTATTTAGAATTTGTAAGTACTGTTCGTACTTTAAATATAATTATGCGTAAGTATATACCCCACCTCTGGTTAATCTCTTGTGTTTTCAACGGTCAAAGTGAGCCAGGTGAAATACCTGGTATAAGACCATACTGGTCGGCAGGAAAAATATCAATTTGACGTGATGACAAGATTGACGTCATTTTGTGGCAGAGTTGCTCAAATTTTCCCGGTCATGTAGGTCGTTTAGCCTCTGCTCAACTTTTAATTATAAGCACAGAATATTTTTAAATTTGTTTTATTGCATTCGTGTCAATCTAAAAATTTATTTGTTTTCATTCGGATGGTCTAGTGAATTTTTATCATTCCTGGTCTGTTTTATTAAGGTAAAGATATAATATCAAACAGATGAAAATTTATTTCGCACTTAATGTCATAAAAACCTGGCATACTGAACTGTATTCAAATTATTTAATACTTACTGGATCTGGGTTGAAGATGACGAAAATACCCCGTATTCCGCTCATATTGTGGGTTTTTTTTGTTTTGTTTTTTTTGTTTTTTTTTTTGTTTTTTTTTATAATTATATTATTTTCTCTCACCTTCACTTTAATATGAATGATACTGAAATAATATAAAAAGATATCCTTGAACAAAGGCTTTTAATACAACATGTTTCTTTACGACACTGTATGTCTCGTACTCCAAATCTGTCTTGTAGATCACATGATGGTTTTACAGCAGAACATGTATAGCTGGTGACTACGTTTAAAATAGTCAATTAATGCTTCAAGCCTGATATGATTTTTGCTCTGATCCAAAAAAACACGCAAGACATATAAATCATAAAAGAAAGTCGAAAGCGTCCTTATTATCTCAATCTCAATAATTATTTGGCTAAATATATGACTGAAACTATGATCGCATACATAATTCAATAATAATATAATTCCAGACCAGAAAATATAAGACAAAACTGTCTGCAACAACACGAATGGTAATAAATCATTTGAACAGCATATGTCTCGATAAGTTTACACACTAAAGTCTGTAAAACAGACTGAGGTCAAAGGGGGAGCACACGACTTGCATTCGAAAGTAATCCATTTACTTGTTTCTTTCTCATATGCAAAAGTGAAACATTGAAATTAACAAGCTGCATGGTCTGCGCTTCCGTTTTGGTAGTATTGTTATTGACTGATTTTGATCCGCGATATCCAGTGGAAACCCTTACACGATCTCGCCATTAATCATCTTGACAGATAGACAACCAGAGTAGATTGGTTTCCTTTTCACTTTCGTACATAATATGGAAATTAGTTCTACGAATAGTCTCTTTCAGTACTATATCTTCATATGGCACCTGAGCAACAAAAGAGCAAAAAGGACCCGTAAATTCTTCGTCTGTTACTACTACTACTGCTGCTGCTACTACTACTGATATTTCACCTAGGGTTCTCCTGCTGTTCGGCTTCAACGTCCTCAAACAATCTGAGGTCTCCATGTCATCAAATTCATCCCTCTCCGATTTTACGAGCGATGAGTGTTCATAGTACTTCAATACATCTATATTTTTTTCTGTCTACCAGTATTATTAAATTTCTTTACATGCATTCATAAAGTGGGACTTAGTTTTACGTATAGCGCCTTTAGATACTGTATATCTAAATAGCACATGTGCAAAGAATTGGAAAAAAGGCAGGTAACTTCTTCTTCTACTACCACTATTTCCTGGAAGGAATCTCCTTCCGTTCAGTTTCAATGTCTTTAGATGATCTAAGTTCCGCCCGTCATTAAATTCTTCTTTCCCTGATTTCACTGGCAATGGGAGTTGAAGCTACATCAGTATATTGTAGTCTACAAGTACCATGGTATATAATTGTATTTACTCATGGGAGTTGAAGCTACATTAGTATATTGTAGTCTACAAGTACCATGATATATAATTGCATGTATTCAAGTACCATGGTATATAATTGCATGTATTTAAGTACCATGGTATATAATTGCATATATTCAAGTACCATGGTATATAATTGCATGTATTCAAGTACCATGATAAATAATTGCATGTATTTAAGTACCATGGTATATATTTGCATGTATTCAAGTACCATGGTATATAATTGCATGTATTCAGGTTTTCCAGAGGAAAGTTACTTAGTACTGTTATTCGTGTTACGATCTATTTAGAAACAAGGGAAAAAAACATAAATGTAACACGATATCATATTGTATCAATTTCATGGGAATTCAAAACAAATTTGGCACGTCCGTGCTTAAAATTTTCAAGAAAATTCCTTTTTAGATCAGGATGTGTAGTATTTTAACATATGTTTGGCATCTTTACATAAATCGGGATTTAAAGAAATCATAACACTTCATTAAACTAATCGCAAAAAGATACTGAGACAAACGTGAATACATGTTCTCTTTTTTCAGTTTCGTCTAATTTGAAACATCATTCACGACTGACCATTATTTTTCTCTATATTCAAAAGAGACGTGGTCGTTTAATAATTACTATAAACCATTAGTGAATTAAGTTAAATCCGATGTCTTCTCTATTTATTAATTTGACAGTGCATGACCATACAAGATAGGCTCTATCTTAAATGCAGACATTATTGTGTCTTCATAAATCAAAAAGATCTAGAAATATTTATCCTACTCAGGGTCTTAAATCCTGATTTGTGCTTTTTTTTCGTGCTTTAAGAGGCTGTACCAGCTATTTTGTAACCATGGTTATTTCTGGAAAGTTTTAGGGATTCAAGTAAAATGCGTAAATACAACTCGTTTTGTGGTATTTAGAGCAAATTGCAGACTACTATCATTGGATGTCAGATCTGCATCATTTTGATTTTGGCACAACTAGACAAAAAGCTTTCTAGTGAGAAACCCATGTCGATAAGACCTTCTATTTATGACGAGTAGCAATAAGAATATTTTCAAGATAGATGCCGTGGTGGCCACATTCGATGTCAGATCGGTTTTAGTTTCCACCAAGACCAAGTAAATGACAGATGATGTCTTTTCGTGTAAACCCCATGCTGATATGATTTTCCGCTCAGGAGGAGTAGCAGTTGCAATATTTTCAAGATGATTGTCATGGTGGCTATTTTGGATGATATACAGGCACCGTTTTCATTTAGAACCAACTTGATATCATAAGATGTTTTCTGGTGAAAACCCTGTGTCGATATTACCATCCATTCAGGAGAGATAGCAATAACAAGATTGTCAAGATGGCCGCTGTCACGGCCATAGTTGATGTCCAAGGGGCACCATTTTCATCTTGGACCAGTTAGGCAGTATGAGAAGTCTTCTGGTGAAAACCTCATATCGATATGACCTTCCGTTCAGGAGAAGTATCAATTACAAGATTTTAAAGATGGCTACCGCGGATGCCATATTAGACGTCAGATCGGTACCATTTTTATTTTGAACCAACAAGGTATCATAAAATGTATTTTAGTAAAGACTGCATGTTGATATGGCCATCCATTCAATGGAAGTTGCGACAGCAAGGTTTTAAAGATGACCTCTTATTGCGGCCATATTGGATGTCCAAGCGGCATAGTTCTGATTGATGACAACCTAGACCATGGGATGAACGCGTGTGTAAAGTTTCATGGCAAGCCTCAAGTAGTTTAGGAACAGTAGCGGTAACAAACTTGTGCTAATGGACTGACGGACGACAGACAACAGGCCATATTCAATAGGTTTTCACCAAAACACTTCTAATGATGTCTAATTGGTCCTAAATGAAAATGGTGTCGATCTTACATCCAATATGGCCACCACAGTGGTTAACTTGAAAATCGTGTTATTGCTCAGAAATAAAAGAGATGGTTTCTACACTTAGCAGTTACAAAGAAGAAATGGTCTGATGTTGAATTCCCGGAATTTCATTTCGGTCAGTAGAGCGTCAATTCCTTCGAGGACTGGTATATAAATAAAGCAAACAAGTTCCAATGCAAGCTAGCAACAATATAGTGTGATCTAGTTAACTACGTAAATCGAGGAGTTCAATTCTTATAGGGCACCATATTTGGCGGTGCATTATTTATCGGTTCTAGTGGAAAGAACTACTACTACTACTACTAATAATAATATCTTGATGTCATTAGAGGAGACTAAGGCTGAGCAAACTATTAGAAAAGAAACTAACGCACGCTAAGGTAATCCGAGAACATTTGGACTACCGAAGTTTTGTTTACGCCAAATACGCCATGTGTTCGCATCTGCAATATCCAATATTTCTCTTTAAGACCGCATTCATTGTCTTTTCATCTTTGATTTGACTCATTGGGCAGCATTTCTAGGGACTGTATGCATCTGCTTCATTGGTTGTTTCGGTGTCTACATATACATATTGGTGGCATTTAGCATAAAAATACATCTTGGTGGTATTTAGCATACAAATACATCTTGCTGGTATTTAGCATGAACGTTGATAAGGGCGCAAATATTAAACACTTTTCCAACGTTTCGAGCTACACAAGCTCTTTCTCAGAGGAAGGAGGAACAATTTACATACACAAAATTGCACAAAACACAAAATCCAAGAGAAATTATTGACTCCTACACGTTTGCATGACGGGGAAATATACAAGCAAAGAATAAAAAAAGAAGAAAGAAAGAAGAAAAAAATTATAAACGGTCTTAAAACGGGTAAACAACATATCTACTTCATGTTTTTATCAGCTCAACAAAGCTGTATAACAAAAATCAAAGAAAGAATTATCGTGCCTATCACGGCGAGAACCAAAAATGTTTTGACCTAGTTCCAGGCGGGGAACTAAAGATGGACACCATGCGTGACAAAAAAATCAACGCCATCTGCAAAATGTACAATAGAAATTATATCCTGGTAAAGTTTATCATAAAGGTACTAAAGAAATATGCCAAGAGCATGGTGTAGCGGGATAATAAGAATAATACATGGAAAGATGTACGGAATACCTACCTGGGTAAATATTATCACAAAAACTGCGTACGTTTGATAAACTGATGCCTGTCTGCAGCTTTGATATGATTGTATTAGGAAGGTTAGACTTGTTCATTTATGCTGAACTCCCCATGAGTTTTCGATTGTAGTATTCACTATCGTTCCTTACTTGTGCGTTCTATATCGGTACACCCGAGGGTAGATTTAATCGGTAGCATCTCGAGGGTCTCGACTGAATGCTCAGTCGAGATGTAGTAGTTGGCGAGTTTCTTGTTTATTTTTTTAAATTATTATTTTTTTTATTATTATATTTTTTTTTTTTTTATTTTTTTTTTGGTGCGAATGTGGCTCTTGCGGTTATTCATTCTTTTTCTGAAATCAACTGTTTCGCCAGCATATTGAGTGGCGCAGACCTTGCATGTTAGAACAAAGATTACATTTTTGGTTCGACATCCTAGCTTCTGATTGATAGTGTAGCTAACTGCTGTCGTCGAACTTCTGAACGATTTGGTCTCGGGCATATGCTTGTCTTTGCAGCATTATGTGCCTGAATATGTAGTCTTGTTTGAAATTACCTTGGCACATATATATGACACTTTATAGCGGGTACTAATAAGAAAAAATAGAACTAGTTTATTGCTCAAAAGTTATTCTTCTTTCAGCTAACCATTTAACACAGATAGCCTAATAATTTTCAATCGTTTTATTTTCAGGAACAGCTTACTTTTGACATTTGATTATTTTGTTGGAATACGATGGGAAAATTGTTTTGTGTCTTTAACATTACTGACTTTTATTACAAGCATGTAAAAGTTTGGGGTTTTTTTCATCTCAATTCATACTTTTTTCTTCAGCATACGTGAATTATGTGTTAGTTATAGCTTCATGCAAGATTTTATCTTTAAATTTAAACATATTCTTAAGAACTTCTGTCTGGATTATAAGAAAATTTAAACTTTTCTCTTCACATTTTAGCTTACATGTATAAAAGATACACATTACGTATATTTTGCCGCTAATTATCGGGACTGGTTTTTCATCCACCCCCCATAAAAAAGCGTCGTAAGAGTTGGAGGGCTTTCTTTCGATGCTGGCGTATTTTTTTGCTTTCGGATACATTTCCATTTTCTTGGGTTTTATTTTTAACATAAGGTAGCATGACTTAACTCATATTAAAGAAGGCTTTATGGACCATTTTCGTTATTTGTTTTCAACCCATTTTCTTCGTCTTCTGATGTTTAAACGGTAACCATATCTCAAGAAGTATTCCTAAAAGCTGGTTTAGTCATATGTTTCTCTTTGTTTACTTTTCACTTTAACGTTGAAATAGTTTTAATATACTACTTTTACTCATAATATAAATCAGATTCTTCTATTGATTGTTTTACAGACAATAATTAAAATAGTTTTAATCAGAATCTTCGTGTTTGTTGTCCGGCTACATCTAATTAAATTAATAGATAATTGGTAGATAATCTAAGGAATGTATTGACTATATTAATCGATACCTCTCTGATATTAAACAACGTTTCATATTTACGGCAATTCAATATGTAAAAATATTAATCGATACCTCTCTGATATTAAAGACGTTTTAAATTTACGGGAATTCAGTATGTAAGAATATTAATCGATATCTTTCTGATATTAAAGACGTTTCATATTTACGGCAATTCAATATGTAAAAATATTAATCGATACCTCTCTGATATTAAATACGTTTAATATTTACGGCAATTCAATATGTAAGAATATGCATCTTGGTATATCATTATCTTTCTCATACGCAGGAAAAATTTGCTCGCAATGCAAATATTTCAGACTTTTACGTGAACACTTTTCCGTGAATTTAATTTGTATTAATTCTCATAAAATCATGAAAGTTCTTTATATGTTCTTGAGATTATTAGAGTACGTATCTTTAAAAGTCATGCTGCACTTTACAGCTTACAGCGTATCTTTAGAAGTCATGCTGTACTTTACGGCGTATCAGAATATCAAGGAACAGAAGCACGAGTACAGTTTACTCATATGATCAACCAGCTGTCATACGGTATGTGAATCATTAAAAGCATACATTATTTGTGTTGGATTTGTGCAATCGGTATAGAGATAAAGTCATGGATTCATTTTATGTTGGCTCCATTTCGTTGCTTATTGAGTCCAGAGGTTATCTAAGTCTTTTATTGCCACACGATGAAGACAAATACCTCACAGAGGTCTTCTGAGATTCTGATCATTTGTTATGATACCTACTTACCAATTAACTTCGGAATGTATTCTACGCGCAAAAGGTCGGAGTAGTTAACCAGTATTCGTTTCATTTAAGACAAATAAAAAACCCGTCACTAGTTTGATGTACGTTAATATTATCCATGCATCATAAGAGCAACGGCTGTAACGACCTTAGTGCTGATCATCAAAGAAAATGGTTCACCAATTTAAAATGGAGACACCAATATATTTAAAACTGTACATGACGTAGGAATACATAAATATGTGCACTCATACGGACGTACATTTGAATACAAAGACGCGATGCGCAGAACCTGTAATGGCAATTTTTACCTTTTCCTTACAACAACATGTAATGAATGTAGAATATCTAAGAAATAGAGCAATATTTGTAAAGCTATCTGATTCATACACTATGGTAGTTTTCAATGTGCCTTTCTTGGATTTCCTTCCATATTCACGCAGTTTACACAGCCTAACCAGACTTCTCATCCCTAGTCCAATTATTCAGAAACTTACTTTGCTTCCACTGAAAATTTGTTGAATAGTTATATTTGTACACTTTTATATCAACAATTACACACCTATAAGCAAATTAAAAGTTTGTTTTCCCGACTGCCAGACCATTAAAACTAACAGCACAATTATCAACACAACATTTTGTCTTTATGCCTAACAGTCTGGCACTTGCATGCACCGCTTAAAGTCTTTCACATTTTTAGGTGAGATGGATGTATCATTGACCAACATTTTCGATGACACAATATTTCCTTTTAATTTAACTCTTGACAAAAACTAATTATCAAGTCAAACATAGGCATGATGCCAAATTTCGCTACCGTCTCAAGAGCCTAACATTTCAATGGATTTATTTGTATTTTTTTGAGAGTTTATTCTCAGAAGCAATATCATTCACACCTCATTCCAATAAAATCTAATTCAGTGGAATGGATCCTGAGTACGGCTGATTATTTGAAACCCTACTGACGTAATGTTTGATGCTAAAACACTGTGTTCGCTCGATGCATTGGTTCGGAAAATATATATTTAATTTCGCCTGTGTTTTGCTGTTGGCATCAGTCAGCATGGTTTACAACAACCTTTCTAAATAAAAACGCACCAGATGTATTATACCATTTACAAGATTGCTTTGCCTAATTATTAAATATGCATTTTCTTTTTCTTCCACCGCCCTTGGTGACATAATGTCATTGCATGTCAGGAACGGCTAATCCATCCTCGTGGTTTGCCTGAAACCTTTTAATTATTTGCTGCCAAATCAACGGAAATTCAGTCTTTTTATACTGCTAGCGATGTTTCTACCTTAAAATGGGGATTGTCGTTTCAATGTAACAGGAAACGATAAAAAAAAAAAGTTAATAATTAGTATCAAGAATTGCTCAAATTTCTGCCTTAGCTATGTAGGACTAAATACTATGTAAAAGTGTATAATTAATCTTAACGTGATTGGCTATTTGAACAGTAAAAAACAAGTGTTCAAACTGAAAATAAGATCTTAAATTACATGAGTGTTTATTTTGTCTCGTTATCAATACAGATAGTAGGTAATTGTATTTCTAGTTGGTTTTACAGTAATTATCGATAATTATGACACCGTATATCCACAAATATACTATTGAAGACAATGGGTTTTACGAATTAGTCCTAGACGTCAACGTTACGTTTAGTTCAGTTTCTATAGCATATATGTATGTACAATCATGACGTAGATGGTATATTCATCTTGACGAGTACTATTCACCACAGACAAAAGTAGAACACAGTAACCTACGTTCCACGCTACTATGCTTACGTGAAGCTTTTGCATTGAGCTTTCTTTCTTTGACACTAATGTATGTACAGTCACGAAACTTGATGTGTGTATTCATCTCACGACAAGCAAAAGTAGGTCACAGTAACCTAATTTTCAAACTCTAGCGCCTATCTCGCGTTTTCTGAATTATTCCATGGTGGAGCAGAATTCTTGCTTAAATGTAATCTAAATCACACGTTTTTATTTCTTTAACTGAACTTTGTTTCATAGGACAATAAACCTGGCTAGGCAATGTCTGCTAATTTTTATTGAATCAAGCTATTTTTAAGAGTTACAATTAGGTTAGCGCTATATATTAAACGTGGCAGCTACTTAACTGCTCTTAAACAATATTGTAGTCCCTGTATTTCCCGTTGACCTGTTGAACAGTTAAGAATTTTACTTGTATTCAACTGAAAGCATCTTCAAAGCCTAAACAGAAAATAAAGTGTATATTGATTTCCAAACATGATTTTTTCGACTGATTCAGGAAAGGCTACTTTCGCTAAATATTCCGTTCGTTTTATTCACCTGCATTTTCAGAAAATAACACGTAACCTATACTGAACGTTTAATTGGTTGTACTCTAGTTATTGCATATCTAAATCATTGTTTTGGTTACTTAGTAACTGATAAACGTATTCCAATTAATAATGAAGAAAAGAAGAAGGAAATTTGAGTGTGGTAATATCTAATAGTTGTCAAGATTTGATATTTCTCAAAAACCTATCACAATGAAAATGGTAACATGCTATGTATATATAAGTAATCGTTGTTGAAAATCATTGCTATCACACTATTATATTGCCTCGTGGTTATTTTAGATAAACAAAAGATGTTTCATAATGACCAATACAATCAAAGTTTTCATCAATAAAGTTAACATGAAAATATATTAATATGAATATAAAGGCTTCCTGTTTCATCTATATGCAGAATTATATATTAAAAAACAACAGTCATTCGAATGTAGAAACCCAGATTAGCCTCTGATAACATCAATGTTTAGAATGTTTTCCTTTTCATCCAAATAAATGTGGTTCATTATTTTCAAAGCACATATACCCACTGTTCGTCCGTATCATGATATACCTACGATAAAAATATTTTGAAAACTACGATATAATAATCTGGAACCACAAAAAAGCGATTATTTTGTGTAATTTAGTGATATATGTTATGTAATTACTAATAGTTTTATATTGTAATTGGACAGTTTCAATCCTTTCCTTCACAATTCAATCTATTGGCATTTAAATTCATTCATTTACTGAGTTTTAATTGAAGTCATTATTTACCTTATCATCAGATGGTTTGATTGATCCCTGTCCGATTTAACGTGATATCAATGAAGTGTTTGTTACATGCATGTATTGCTTTACTCCATGATAATATAACGGTAGTCAATATACAATGCATAATAATACACGGCTACAGATACCACAGAATGAAAAACGATCTCCTAGTAATTACTTAGTTTACTGGGTCAAGCCAAGCAGCATAGCACTATTGTGATGGCAGCTTAAATCAAAACTCGTTCGTTTTATTAATAAATAATAGATCCCTGTCTAGACATGTAGTTGTATATTGTTATTTCGCTCTTTTTCTTTAGTTTTTCATTATTCTAGATATTTTGTTTTCTTCTCTATTCCAAAATGTAAATATTTTTTTTGTTCTACACGTATCACTGTGTGTGTGCAGAATACAAAACATAATAAATCGAGTTTTAAAATTTTTAGACTGCAACAAGAGGTGTACCTTCAATCTACAAAACTGTATGCATGTATATATGCATGTATGTACGTAGCGTATGTATCAAAATAAAAAGGATATATGTATGCAAGTGATTGTGCTTGTGTGTGTGTGTGTGTGTGTGTGTGTGTGTGTGTGTGTGTGTGTGTGTGTGCGTGCACACGTAAGTATTATGCATGCAAATATGTACGTATAGGATTTAAAGTCACACTAATACAATGTTGGCTATATAGTACTGATTACAACTGAAGTCCTAAAAATGTAAAGATAAAAGAAATTGCAAAGAAAAAAAGGAAGATATGCACTTCAAAATAAGGTAATCATGTAGTCCTACAAGAATGTAGATAATAGGTAAATATGGTAACATTATTTACAAGGTATATAAAATAAAAGATAATGGAAAAAATATATCATCCTTAACAACAGGGTAAATGTATCATTTAAACCGCATTTTTTTTAATAACGTCTGAGATTTTGTTCTGGTGGTATCTCATCAGAAATCTTAAGTGAGTTCACATAAAAATCTGTCTCACAGTGTGGAAGTCAATACACCATACACTCAGCAAGAATGTCTTTGAATGTCATTCGGAATTGCCAAGTTATGCGTGCTGGTCGAGGATAACCATTTAACAGCTGTACATGAATCAGCTGTGTGTGTCCTCAATAACACCTCATCTCTGCGATCTGTTATATATCAGAGATGCCATTCTACAATGATGGAATGTGATGTTCAGAAGCTTGTTTGTGGAGTTTTTAGTCCACATATTTTGCCAAGTATATAGGACATGCCGATTTATATACTATATGGAGTCAGTATATACAATCTTCCGTTCTGAAACGGGTGACTGCAGGGAAGCTTTGACCGTTTTATCTGCTTTTGCAGTATTTGTAATGCTACTGTGGCCAGGAGTGTACTGGGTAAACAACTCGGCCCTGGACTTATCTGCCGGGACAGGCCCGGGGTTTTGCTCACACCAGTAAAACATCGGTAAAAACGGATTTTTTTGCGGCGGCATACCGGGATTTGTCCCGGTATGTCCAATGGCCAGTACACCACTGACTGTGGCTAGGCATTCAACAGTACGTATTATTTTTGTCCCAGATAATTTGAGCGCATCATGTTTCTGTAAGATCTAGAACATAATGGGTAGTCAAATTTAAGGGTTTTAAAGGCTTTCAGTGTGGAAAGGAAATCCGAATAGACGATGATTCTCTTAATAGTTTTCAATACAGTTCACAAAATTGAATTTGACTGTCGTATTTGGGTTTTTTTTTTTTGGGGGGGGGGGTTGTTTTTTTTATCGGTAAGAGTGGAAACTTTATCTGGTAATCGGCTCGAGATGATGTCTTGAGGTGTCGCAAAGGCAGATGCAATCTTGTCTCCATCTTTCTAATCGTCTTTATGCAGGGGCGTATTGCCACACTTAGAGTCTCTGCTTGCATCGAATTTACTCTGGAAAAGGAGAGAATTTGTTGAGAACTGTTAAAACTGACAAAGACAAAATACTATTGGGGGTGGTGGTGAAGGGAAATAAGCAAAGTGGTGATTTTGGAACATGGAATTGTGCAATATTTCCTACATTAATATGAGTCTCCGATTTCATCTAATTTACTCTAAAACACGAGATAATTGTTAGAAAACTTTTTAAATTGCCAAAGAATAAATATTATTTTGGGGCTTTTTGGTTAAATTGTTGATGATTTACGAACATATAATTTTGCAGTATTGGCGAGATTCATTTTTGCTGCTTTTAGATGAGGACGAATATTTCAAAAGGTGGAATAATATTTGGTAAATATATCTACAAGGCTTGATACTTGGGCCTAAAGACGACAACATATGGGGTATTAGATGGATTAGAGGATATTTTGAAAGCATACTGAAGAGCCATCTTCGTTCGTCCGACATAAAATCATACTTTATTTGCCTCAACACATCGTCTTTCTGAAGGTTTAAGCTCTAAATACTCCCAGACTAAATCTAAGCTCATGATTTCGTACCGGATCAAGTATTTACAGGTACGATTGATATCTTACTAAAGTCCTGTATACCAGAGTAGGACCTTCAGGTCTATCCCCACCTCCCACACCACCACACCCAATCTATGTTCCAGGATTCCTATTATATCCGGAGCTTTCGAACATTTGTCCCTGATCTATCTAATGTGCGGAAGGAAAATTAGTTGATGGTCTTAAATAAGTCCACGAAATTTGGTATCCTCCACTAAAAGGATAAAAAGTGTGTCCAGATTGCGTTTTATGTCATCATGAATTCTATGTACTAGGCAGAAGTACATGCAAACAATTTTAGATTTCGAAAATTAAGCACGATTTTTCCGACCATTTGCGAACTATGTTTAAGAATATCGTTGACGTTCAATAGCATGCATACTTTTTGATCTATAGCACACACAAAAATTCCCAAAAAAGTCAGTTCCTGGATGAAGGTATTTCAATATGTTGTTAATTTTGATTTTTAAAAGGGTGATTGACAATAAGCTGCCCTGAGATACACTCATATACTGACGATACTTCGAAAAGAGTGATAACTGCCTTAACTGGCATCTTCCGAGATTGCTTTCAAAAAGCTTTCTTCAGTGAAAAGATATGACTACTACATGATCATTTTGTATAAGGGCTCCTCTAATAAGATCTTGTAGACTAGATGGCCAATGGTGCTTATATGGCATCTAAACCCACATTGAAAATCTGGTAGTAGTTAGTTTTGACTCAAGATACCAGAGGAGTCTGTAATTTATTATTCTCTCCATGGTATTGCAAATACAGCTTGATAGTGATATGGACACTATTTCGGAGGGTTTACATGATCCAATCAAGTTTAGGTACTGGTTTTACTGTTACTTCTCGCCATGAAGAAGGCAAGTATCAAGTTTCCCAAAATTTACTGAAATGTTTAGTAGTGTATTGAGCGTTGTATCTGGTGTTCCAGAAGTTTATAGTGAAGATCATCTCCTCCTGCTGTCATAAGCTCGATAAAGAGTGTCTCGCAGTTCTCTAAGTGTGAAAAGTTTCTTGCACTGTTTTTAACACGGCGGAAGTTTTTCTTACGAGAAGTTTTTGAGAATATTTGGCCAATTTTGTTTTTACAAAAAATTATTTATCGTTATTGACCAATAATCAGATTTATATTAGTGTTGGGCACAGCTGTTTTATTTTTGGCAATAATTTGCTGTACATTTTTCCATACTGATTTAATTGAGGAGTGAGAGGTCAACCTAGAGCAATAGGATTTCTATGTTTTACCTCTTGCTGTACAAAGATCCGTTAGCTCAGTATATGCAGTATTTATTCATATTTTCAACTACTGGAATGGCACTTATATTTGTAAGAACATTTTTCCATTCCCTGATGGCGTCTTTGCAAGTATCAATATGGTTTGTGAACACATCTAGGAATCGCCTAAGTTTTAGTATTGTATCCCCAACAACATCTTGAAGATTGTTAGAAATAAGAATTTCGGATTCACTATGATTTTGAAACGGAATCAAATTTATTTTCGCTGAGGGATTGAAACATTTCACAATTTGCCTTATTCAGTTTCTATTTCAGGTCTATCCAATACGGTTCGGGAGTATTACTTTATAAGTATATTGGAAAGTGGTCACTATTATAGAGGGTACACATTTTTCAGAATGAGGCCATGTTCAAAATGTTATCATAAATGCCTTTTTGTATGCTGCTAAAAGGTAATGAGATATGCTTGAGGTAAAAAAAACAACAACAAAAAAACATTTCATCTGTACTGTATTTGTCTCAAAATCTTAATATGCAGTTTGTTAATATGCTTATGACTAGCTGGAAGTCTTATCAAGTATAACGCATTCATTATTTACTAGTTCAATCATTAACATCATCAGTTGACGAGTTTAGTACATCAAGGAAGAGAATCTCCATACTTTATAGCGTGTATAGAGGAAAAAACATGACAGTCTAATTCTTATATCTCCTGATCACTTCCCTGATTAACTAATATTGTATTGACAATTTAAATTACCTTTTACACACACACACAAACTCTTTCTCTCACACGCAGATATATATATATATATCGAGCAATAGGAAAGAATTGATTTCTTTGAATAGTTTCAGAACAAGTTGAAAGCATTAAAAACATTTCGGATTGCCTGTCAATCACGGGCTTGGTTATGCTTCTTCCAACTTTGATATATGATTAGATTTACTTTACATATTTCTATTGATTTTTATGACACGATGAAGAACAAAATGTAAGTTGTCCATTTATTTGTGACATATTCCACTCGATAATATACCTAATTGTATTTTACACTGGTTTTGTCTTTATTATTCCTAGATATATATATATATATATATATATATATATATATATATATATATATATATATATATATATATATATCGAGCAATAGGAAACAATTTACTTCTTTCAATAGTTTCAGAATAAGTTTGCACGTATTAAAAACATTTGGGATTGTCTGTCAATCACGGGCTTGGTTATGCTTCTTCCAACTTTGATTAGATTTACTTTATGATTCTTACTAACTCAGACTTAGTCAATATTCTAATTTGTAATTAAATCTAAAAATCCCGATTAAATGTGTGCTATGTTCAAAGAGTCAATTAGGTATGAAAACTTAAAAGTTGGAGTCTATCAGCCACTTTCTTATACTCTCATAAAGATAGACACCTATAAAGTATGTCTGTAATTGATGAGTATTGACAATAGACACCTAATTAGTATTTCTGAAATTGATGAGTACTGACAATAGACACCTAATTAGTATTTATGTAATTGATGAGAGCTGACAATAAACACCTATAAAGTATTTCTGCAATTGATGAGTACTGACAATAGACACCTATAAAGTATTTCTGTAATTGATGAGTACTAACAATAGACACCTAAATAGTATTTCTGCAATTGATGAGTACTGACAATAAACACCTATAAAGTATTTCTGTAATTGATGAATACTGACAATGTGTTTAATACTACATTCCAAGTGGAACGGAGGCTTAAGATTTAAGTAAGCACAACTTACAATCAAAATCATAAAATCCTTTTGGATTTATGTGTTGTATTGCCATCTAAAAACATATTGCGAGATTTTGCGTAATATGATAGATCCAAAAGGATTATTGGTCAAAGGAACGATTTCCTTTTGGGTTATAATTGCATGCATCACAAAATTTAGAACAGTTTAGTGGGATAGACAGAAAACAATACCAAGCGATGCAAACTAGCATATATGATTTACTCAACTGACACCTGCACCGTATGAAATGTATTTGAGTATTTGAGCAATATATATATATATATACATATATATATATATATATATATATATATATATATATATATATATATATATATATATGAATAAATAATATTATCATACAGGTTAGAATACGAATTAAAAATTATCTAATCTGCATGACAATATTATTTTATTCGTATTTAAAAATTATGTTTATGTTATCAAGCATTCTCCTGTAGAATTCAAGGATAGCACTGCTCTGTTTGGTGTATATTTGTAATTCTCTCTCTCTCTCTCTCTCTCTCTCTCTATATATATATATATATATATATATATATATATATATATATATATATATATGTGTGTGTGTGTGTGTGTGTGTGTGAGCATATATATATGTGTGTGTGTGAGCATATATATATATATATATATATATATATATATATATATATATATATATATATATATATATATATGTGTGTGTGTGTGATCATATATATATATGTGTGTGTGTGTGAGCATATATATATATATATAATAGTGAAACTTTCTGTGGATTATGTACTTAATATGTTCTTTAATGACGTATGGATATCTCAAGTATAAAATGTACATTTTGTCTAGTGGTTGATAATGTGCAATTAAATTGAAACGGACCAATCGGATTATTGTTATTGATGAAGAAATTTTGCTATGAGTGACATATTGATGAATGGAAACTATTTCCAATATATTGATCTCAGTTAAGAGGCACAGTATTAATACATGTACAGCTTACTTGCGTTAGCTTTGATAAACAACACTGCAAAAGCGACTTTTATTCTTCTTTAAATTATGTTCTTGGCAAACGTTAGCAAACTCATTTCAATTGATAATGTATGTTCTGGAGTACTGCCAGGAACGACGCCGACAATTCTTTTCAGTCTCACGAGACTGAGTTTAGAGTATTATTTAATCTGATTTATCTTGGCATCAGTTTTCATAGGCAATCCGAATCATTTTGAACTCAACCTTGAATCAAGACAATCTAATTTAGCTGAATCGATTAATTTAGTGCGGCTTATTGTAAAAATCAATTGGCATAATTCTTAGCTTTAAACATTTTGCGACATTGTTGCGTTAGTTAAGAACAGAAAATTCATCACAGTTTTCGAGTTGCATTGAAAATCAACAGCTTCTGCTACTTTACGTTAGGAAAAAAACATATTACAAAGCAATTTCCGTCTAAAAAGATTTTCTTCTTCATGTCAATGAACTTTCTCCTTTGTAGTGGCATGGTCCCCGGTTAAATCGCCGTCATTTCACATCAAAATAGACGAACCTGTGTTCACAATATGCTCAAAGATTATTTTTTGATAATTAATTTGTTCTTACGGAGGATCAACAGTTTTACTTTTCACCCCTTGTTCTACCTTTAAACGGAAACTATTGTTTGGATAAAGTAAACAACGAAAATAATCAAGATTTAAAGAAAAGTAAAGACAAACGTGTGTCATGTTCAATGACAGTGACGGTTATGCATTTATGTGCTTAGGTGATTAGAATTATAAATAAAATATCAAATTACACCATCTGTCTTCTTGTCTGAAACACTAATATAACACAGTAGCATATACTAGTTTTTGACGTAATAAACGTATTTGAACAAGCAGCACGCTGTACACAGATTTAGTGTTCAAGAGTGTTTGCTTTTTGATTTAAATATTTAACTGCGATTTTGAATAATATTTTACAGTCTCATACTGAGCACGGTCTAATAATAGGCGATGTATAACAGTATGCAACCGTAGACCGAATATAGTCTAATAATGGGCGATATATAACAGTATACAACCGTAGACCGAGTATACTCTAATAATGGGTGATGTATAACAATATGCAACCGTAGACCGAGTATACTCTAATAATGGGTGATGTATAACAGTATGCAACCGTAGACCGAGTATACTCTAATAATGGGTGATGTATAACAGTATACAACCGTAGACCGAGTATACTCTAATAATGGGTGATGTATAAAAGTATACAACCGTAGACCGAGTATACTCTAATAATGGGTGATGTATAACAGTATAGAACCGTAGACCTAGTATATTCTAATAATAGGTGATGTATAACAGTATAGAACCGTAGACCTAGTATATTCTAATAATAGGTGATGTATAACAGTATTCAACCGTAGACCGAGTATAGTCTAATAATAGGTGATGTATAACAGTATACAACCGTAGACTGAGTATTGGCAATAGTTTACTGGTGACCAAAGATTATTTTACTTAGTTCTTCATTTTAATGAAACTGGATATTTATTCCGTAAATGTAATTTATTTGCTAATATTAATTCTTATTCTTATGTTTCACTGAGCAGAATACACAAAGGATTTTGTGCTTCTTGCACAATACTTAATATCGACATTGTTTGTTGATATAATTACATGAGATCTTTTATATAAAGCTACGTAAAATTTACATCAGAAAACAATTACCGACTAGTCAAGCTAAGCCACGTCATGCATTATAGATTATGTCTGTTTCAAGTTTAGATTGATATACACTGATCAAACTGCATATGAAGGCTTGAATTTTGTTGCAGTTTCAAGCAGGGTAGAATTTGGCGCGTAACTAGCATTAATAAATGATGAAGAACAGTAAACGTCGACACATTTGCGATAATTCAATCTTTATGATCATTATCCTTGCTTTTTGGTAATTCAAGGATATTTCGCAAGCATGAGTTAATAGATTGAGTTGTTCAATAAATATGTTGTCCGCCCCTCCCGCCCCTCCCGCCCCCCTCCTTCCAGTTGATATGTTGATAAGGAGGCCCTAATTAATTGATTTTTCTCCTTTTCCTTCAAGACTCTAGGAAACTAAAGGTCAACGAACATGTAGTGAGTGTGAAAGGTTTCACAGGTGCAAGGTGATATATTTAAAAGATTATATAGTTATATGTCACTTCTTTGTTAAGTCTTTTCAAAATGTCATGACCTTCTGCAAGTAAGTTTTGCAAAAGTTTAGCTTTTATTATTCTTGTTGTTGTTGCATTACGAACAATAATTTAAGTGTTCTTCATATTTTCACAATTGATGTTACTGGGCCATCGCTGCCGTCGTCAAAATGCAACTTCAAGACGCAATATAGAAGTTTTAGAAATTTGAAAATATTGTCTAGATTACTTAATAGGTGTTGCGATACGCTCGTTATCATCCGGTCGCTAGCATATTTTCTTGGACATGTTCCTAACCGTTTGCGTTTCTGATTGATGATGTATTACTTAACTACCTTAAACTTATATAAATGAATACTATAAATCATTAGTTCTTCAACCCATTTTGAATTCATACAAATTACAGTTTAAGTATGTAAATAGGTTAAATTTTTTTTTTTTTAACAATGATCACTTAAATAAAAAGATGAAATTAAGTAACATTTATGATAATGATATAGAAAAAGCCAGTGCAGCCAAGCATGCATTCTCCATAAAAAGCATACCATTACCTTTTTTCCTATTTTATCTAGTATACAAATATCTGGATAAATATTTTCATATTCAGATAAGGTCTACAAAAGTATTCTAATTGATTTGCAAATCGCGTTTTTCCTTTTTACTAAATGGTATTATTTGTCCTTGAACCAGACAGTTGATCGCAACACGTAATATCCGATCTATCAACCTTTCCACCAATAATTGCTAATAATTCCTTTGCAGTTATTCCACCACTACAAATTATTATTGCTGTGTTCGACAATAAGCTTAATAGTGTGGACCCACGAAATTTCATCCACAGGAAAATCGTCTGTATACTCCTAAGTAACAAAATCTGTTCAGCTCGAATTTATTTCAGATCTCTCTCTCTCTCTCTCTCTCTCTCTCTCTCTCTCTCACACACACACACACACACACACACACACACACACACATACACACACACACTCACACACAAACATATATATATGTATATATATATATACATATATATATGTGTGTGTGTGTATTGCAGATCTCTCTCTTTATCTCTGACTCACACACACACACACACACACACACACAAATATATATATATATATCTAGATATATATATATAGATATATTGCAACCCGCTATCTTCACGCTACAATAACTGAAGCATTTATTTTCAATGAAAATTACACGAGTCCGCATGGGTTCAAAAGAAAAAAAGAAAACTATTAATAACTCATTTCCTCTTTAGGTTCAGAATACATGAACCAAATTATCTCAGCTATGGAGAGCAGTTCACAATAGTTATTTCAGATGAAGCACAGGTAGCGCTGAATTTGATAATGTTTCTTTTCTTTGACAGTAATTGAACTGGGATGTTTTCACTAAATATGTATTGTAGATCACCTTTTAGTTCGTTACTTACCAGTTGAACAAACAGACTGGTGATCTTGCCTTCCTTTCTTAGGCAGATATTTGTATGGCATACGCATACATTATTCAAGGGATAGTTCGTTTATTGACGGCGGTAATGATACAATATTAGTAATGTAATAATTCTTTAATATCGATTATTGGATACAATGCAGTGACTGTCTGATATAATTTATGTACAAATTATTATACAGTCTGTTGTCTACATTCAAAAGTACTTTCAATAAAGTTAAGTTATGCCTGAATCTCTATGAATCGATTACTTAAAGACGATTCTAAATCATATGAAATAATTAGGCATATATGAATCACTTCCCCACCAAATGGAGCATGGACTCCCAGATTTGCTCTGAGCGTCATTTGGAAACATAATTACCGCATACTGCTCAAATGTCCATATTTTTATAGATCTTACTAAATGCCGGCATATTCAGCTAAGGATACACGTTCTGGAAAATAAAATTGGATGTTTTGTTCACTTTTATTTTCCTGGCTTTCGTTTCTTCAGGGGCTTGTTACAATATCAGTCCTGTACAATACTTTATAAAACATTGATTTTATGAACAGAGCTTAATATATATTTCCACAACAATGCATAAAGCTTGGTTTCTTCTAGTAAAGGTAAGACAGCCCTGAATAAACACAAATTTTGAAATTTCATATTCCTTTTTGAAGATAATTATAACAAGATTCTTGCATAAGCTAAAATCGGCCTTAATACAAATTCGTTTGGACGTTTAGAGCAAAACATTTTTGCCCCTTTTATCATTATCTGAAGTTTTGATTGCAAAACATATGCAATTATTTTTTGTTTCTATAATACGAAATAACAATCATATCCAGGATAAGGAAATAACAATCATATCCAGGATAACGAAATAACAATCGTATCAAGGATAACGAAATAATAATTATATCTAGGATAACAATGTATTTTGCCTTTGCGCCGTTTGTGACGTGTAATGAAGAACCGAACATAAGTTGAAAGAAAACGAACAATGAACCTATTTTGCTCGCCCGTAATATTTTGTATATATTTCATTCGAACATAAATATATTGCATAAACGAAGACTGTTGTATTGGTTCTAAACTACTCCATTTATCAACACACCTTTGCTTTCTTTTTTCAGATGACTTCTGATGTGACGTTCATATAGATCCCATCAAGTGTTGAGAAGTTATCTAAGAAATTTTGCAAAAGATTCAACTCTGTTTCGTGTGATTTTATACCTATTAGTTTCTATTGGATATTCTAATCTAACGGTATATATCAGTGCATTGGATGTGACTTGACAAATGAGTCGCAATGCAATTGGATCAAACATGGGAATTAAATTTTAAATTAGTACGGAAGAGTCAAAGAAGATAAATGGAAGATGATCCAGTCCTTTCATGATGAGCATACGGAGATAGCTGTGCTGTCCAGTTTCTAGTCTATAATAGACTTTGAAAATATACATTATTCAAGCCTTATTGATTGCAACGAAATTAGCCGAAGGACATGGATGCAATAGGAAATATGAGGGAAGATGAAGTAGAAGACCCTTTGACAAGGGTAGAACTCTTTCACAAAACAATGCACGACAACCAACAGCTCATATTCAGCATAAAAATAGGAATCATTACCATCATTGGAACTCTTATTATCGTTGCTTGCGCGATGTACATAATTGTGCAGTGCCGAATAATGCAGAGACTACCGATTAACCTCGTTAAATACCGGAAGAATTCTGATGACCGAAAGTGTCTGTTGCCGAAGAAGGAGTCTGCAGAGCATTTCTTGACTAAGGAATCAAAGATCTCTATTGGAATTAGGTGTAACAAAGAATTTTACGTCTGATCTTACCAAAATTGGTCTTTCCAAGATGCTTCTTTCTTTTCATCCTAATTTAGTTACTAGCAACACTCTTTTGCATGCACTTCCTCTAATATTCAAATTTTTATTATTTTCTAATGATAGCACACTTTCATTAAACATTCCTCATATTGTCTTGAATTTTGATTCTGAAAATAAGGTCTGGCGGTAGTTTGTAGTTGAGTTATAAATTCATTGAGTTGCATTGTGATGCTAAAAGATTGTTTGGGATTACTCATCCTTTCTCCTTTGAAGTTCTTATTAGTATGTCAAAGTATCTTGCTTAAATGAATAGCTTTCTTTATGACTGACCAAAATATTTGATTTCAATTGAAAATAAGACCCCAACACAGAAACATAAGACATTTTCATTTCAATTTAGAAATAAATTGAACAAAGAGTGGGGTCTTAGGAGAATTTCATCAAAATAAAATAAATACATTAAAATATGAATTAGTTTGACTCGATATTTAAATGCATAACTAGTTCAGTTAAAGATATGTAGCTATTTATACTTGAAAATCTCACTTTAAACAATAACTTCACAGTTAACTTAAAAGACTGATCTTAAATTCATTTTAATACAAAACTATGCATACCGCATTTGAACATTTAATTATTACAGCAAATTTATTCAATATTTTTTAAAATGCTAATTGTAAATTCTATGAGCTTTAGTTTCGACGCGAAAATTAGCGGCTACCGCGGATATGCACGCTATCTGCCTACAATTGCTTTGGGGCGATACTGGATATTGACACTGCAGCACACTTCATTCGATAGTTTCTGATTTCTAAACACTGAGTAAAAAGATGACGAAATTCTTCTCTTACCAGAATTGACTGATATTGGTGAGTACAACTGAATTTGTATCACACAATGAGGCACAATGTCAAAGTAATTGTCCAGACCCAGTCTTAGTCTCAAAAATAGCGAGCACACCTTTAGTATGGTTACAGATTGTAAGCGCAGTGACTAATCTCTATGCAATACAACACAAAACTGTATTCTAACAATTCTTTAAGAATGAGGCATAAACCCTCAGCTTATATTGTGTTTGATGAAATAATGTATGTATGTATGTATGTATGTATGTATGTATGTATGTATGTATGTATGTATGTATGTATGTATGTATGTATGTATGTATGGGGTTTAATGGTACATCAGCACAATCATGGCTATATAGTGCCGAGTAAGTCTAGATATCCGAAAAAAGGCATACAGAACAAAGATAAAGGCAACAGAAGAATAAAATCCTGTAAAGAAAACAGTCCAAAGTATGATATAACACACTCTTTTAAAATGTGCAAAGTCTTCTTAGCTGGAACTTCATCGTAGATCGTATCCTAGGGCATAAAGGTTGACTCTTTTAGTCGTATCCTAGGGCATAAAAGTTGACTCCTTTAGTCGTATCCTATGGCATAAAGGTTGACTCCTTTAGTCGTATCCTAGGGCATAAAGGTTGACTCCATTAGTCGTCTACAGGAGGGTTCATCAGGCCAAACTCTAAATCTCCAAGCCCGCAGGGGAAGTTTATAAAACAAAGAATCTCTCAGCCTCAAATTGTGATCCCCAATAATCTGAATTAATAGTACCAAAATGTTCATTTGAAATTAATTTTATGAAACGAGTCCAATAAAATCATACGAGCAGCTTGGAGCGTATTGAATATCATGTTATACAAACAAGAATTCTATTTGTAGCATAACATTTAGCAATGTGCATCACTTCTTTGGTGTTTTATTTGGCCTTGTTATGAGTTGTATCGCTGTGTGAAACATAATTTCTATGACGTGACGTTAGTATGTTAAAAAGACACGGATATGATAATTTTGCAGCAACGTCCATGTAGAAAAATTATATGACATATTCAATTTCTTGAACGTATAATTAAAATTCATTACTTATATATATATATATATATATATATATATATATATATATATATATATATATGTGTGTGTGTGTGTGTGTGTGTGTGTGTGTGTGTGTGTGTGTCAATGTGTTTCTTTGGATATATACGATCAATATTTCTTGTTTAGAATTTGATTTTGATGTTCAATACACTTTTGACACAAGGTTTCTGTACAATTTCTAACACTATAATTTGTATCAACTATGTACACATACCTTGGAGAAAACCGCCTCTTCTTTTGTTGCAATAAAAGGTCTGTCCTTTTATATTTTTTCTACGTGTTATGAAGGATGTGAGATAATCAAAAGTACTGCCTTTATACATTTTACGTTTATCACGTGCAACATGGAAGAACACAGCAAAAAGATTAAATAACAGTCTAAGGCAGAATTCAGATTTGGTGTCAAGAACGAAAGCGATAGGAGCGCGACCATAAAAGATGATTGATTTTTAAATTGTTTTTCATTATGGTTCGCTTAATATTATCACATTCGTTTTCTGTAGATCAAATATTCAATTCTATCCAGAGTTTCGGAGTTGATATTTACATGACATTGGTTAGAATACTGATCAATAATAGCTGTAACCAGGAACTGAAGATATAGTACTATTTAACGGCTCAATGGAAACAACATTGTATATACCCGTACGAAGCTCATGCAAACTTTGTTTTTAAAGACACAAAGACAATATAGTATCTAGCCATCCAAATGGAAACTATTGTTCTTAGAGCGATGAATTTATATGTATGTACAAGACAAAGGAAGATTTCATTTTCTAACAACTTGTGTTAGCTCCTCTTCTTGATAGTCAACCTTTAAATTTCTTTTATCAGCAGTCATAGCAGGGGCAAAAAACATTAAAATTTAAGTATTAAGTATTTAGAAAGTTGTATTCGTATTTAAGGTAAATCAGACAATTTCTGTTTTTCTTGGTTATAACGGCACTCTAAACACATTAAGGGTTATAGCATGCCAAGAAAATGAGAGCTAAGTGCCTTTCTCAATGGTACATTAAGGCAGCAGAATCGAGCTGGCCTTGGCGGTTATCAAACCCGCGACACTTGGATTATGACTCCGACGCTCTGCGGATCCCCAAGAAAAATGTAAACATAAAGGACTTGAGAGAGTGTTACACTAGTTTTCTTTTGTTTTCATTGTAAAATAAGACAATCGTAAAAACATATTAAAGCACATTTTTGTGAAGATATAGAAGACGAAAAAAAGTTATTAAATAATCCCTTATTGCGGTAATACAAATAGAGCATGCACACTCGCAGTATAAATAATCCACTTTTGGTTTTTAATCCTCACCATCAAAGGTTTTACAATTTTGTCAACATTTTGAAGAAACATTTATTTATTCAAAAGCAAATTTCTTTTTCTTACTTATCACAAATAATTACTGAAAAATGAATAGAGGAATATCTGCAGCATGTGTTGATATTCAAACCAGTTCACAAAAAAGGTTTCTCTATTTACTGTAAACCTAAGCACCATCATTTGCATAGGAAAATGTTTATTTAATGGCAAAACTATGCAAACATTCAGAGATTTATTGCTTTAAATACCAATAAGGTAACTTCAGAATTTGAACTAAATATCGAAGCAATATTGTTCGAGTTAATAAAGTTCAAATTTACTATATATTCTTTACATTTAAGTCTATTTTGTTGGACCTTGCCTGTTAATGCTCACACTTGTTCTACATGTTTGATGTAATATTATTCCGTCACACATACCAGGCAACAGATGGTGACCTTACTATTAGTCACGGGTAAAGCTACTTGGTCACATATGCCACGCAACAACTGGTGACCTTACTATTGGTCAGAAGTAAAGCTGCTCAGTCACACATACCAGGCAGCAGCTGGCAACCTTACTATTTGTCACAGGTAAAGCTGCTTGGTCCCACATACCAGGCAACAGCTAGTGACCTTACTATTGGTTACAAATAAAGCTGCTCGGTCACACATACCAGGCAACCGCTGGTGACTTTTCTATTGGCAAAATTTAAAGTGCTCAGTCACGCATACGAGGCAACAGCTGTTGACCCAGATACTGATTAGAGGTAAAGACACCAGGCAACAGCTGGTGACCCAGCTATTGATCACAGGTAAAAATGTAAGACGGTGCTAAGTATGGTTGATTGACATGATGTAACTATGCATTGCTCCTCATCTGTAACACCATTTGTGTATTGACAAGGAACTATATGTTTAGATCGATATTAAACTTTCGAATATGTACAGACATTTTATTTTGTTCAGAATAGCATCACAAGGACACTACATATATTAATATGTTTCAACTTATGTAAAGAAAATGACTTGCTAAATAAGAAATAAAAATACCATTTGTAAGTCACGTTAGTCTCAAAAGGATTAGCTGTGTTTTCTTTTTTATGAGACTATCGATTCATTGATTTACTTGTTTCAGATAATAATCTTACCATCCAGCCTACATGATATTTTTTTAATACTTTTGCAATGTATTGTTATATGACACCAACATTTCAAGTTGTATATTTACTGTTAAATGTGCCATTTTAATGTCATTGTTTTTCAATTGCGATGTGTATTTACTACCATGTGCCATTTTAATGTCATAGTTTTTCAATTGCGATTTTCCAAAAAGTGCAGTATGTAAAATATATCCTAAAGCAAACGTAATGTTAGTTCAAAATTAAAAATAAACTTTGCTTAATTTTTACAGTTACAAAAATGCACAGTTTAATGTTTGCTTTTCTTTTCTCTTCTTTCTAATATAATACCTTTTATACACTATTTTATTAATTGGCAGTTTCAGATAACGTGCATATTTATCATATTTATTTGACTACTTTCTACTTGTTAAAAACTTTCTTTAAATTGAAGTGGTTTTAATGGATATATTTTTTACATTTGAATATTAAGCACTGATAGGAAATTGTATCTATTCTACGTGTTTTATGACTCTTTTTATTATGTCATGAAAATCAATTTAGAAAATAAATTTAGAAGAAAACCAAATAAATAGTTTTCTTGGACTTTTTGTGTCAGTGTTTGTCTCCAATCTGTACTGGACAAGTACCATTCATGGGTACTACATTGCTAATCTATCGATACCACAGTGGAGGATTGTCGTCATCGCCTGGATTAGCTCTCGAGGATTTCAATTTGTGTCTTTACGACCTTTTTTCAGCATGTACTCTGATTTCAATTTAAAATCCGGAGCCATGTAAGACAAGCTGTTGATTCTTTCTTTATGCAGCGGCTTTTTTGCCTAGTAATGTTGTTCGTGATGTCGGGAAATCTAGAATGTTACATTCAGTTGGGAACTGATTAAAAACTATGGCCTCTGAAATGTGTATTTTGATAATTATAATTTCAGGGTTTTTTAAAGTCTGTGTTATTAACATTCATTTTTAAATGTATTTATCACAAATGGTTCTCCATGCAAACGGAATAGCGTATAAATGTGATTACAAATCTGACAATACTAATGTGCTCATTGTGTACAATTTTCTTGACCTGCACTGCAATCATATGCGCGTCATGATAGGTTATCCCGAGTTAGTATCTAATTAAACTGATACTTACACTAAATAACTGAAAATAACTGTGGTTTTTTGTTCACATATTTGGTGTGATTGAACAAGTGCTCTATTAAATTTAAATATCGCCTTCAAAAAGTCTGTACAATATACATAAGAGTCTGTACAAAATACAGTCTGTACAAGATACATTAGAGTCTGTACAAGATACATTAGAGTCTGTACAAAATACATTAGGAGCTGTGCAAAATACATTAGGAGCTGTACAAAATACATTAGAGTCTGTACAAAATACATTAGAGTCTGTATAGAGGCTGTACAAAATACATAAGAGTCTGTACAAAATACATTAGAGTCTGTACAAAATACATTAGAGTCTGTACAAGATAAATTAGGAGCTGTGCAAAATACATTAGGAGCTGTACAAAATACATTAGAGTCTGTACAAAATACATTAGAGTCTGTACAAAATACATTAGGAGCTGTGCAAAATACATTAGAGTCTGTACAAAATACATTAGAGTCTGTACAAAATACATTAGAGTCTGTACGAGATAAACTTGTAAAAAAAATAGTTTTCTTACATTTGTCTGCAGCATCAAACTTCAAAGAATTAATTTTATTGTGGTGCTGCAAATGGAGGGACAACAGGTTTTATATTTATCTTTGCACATAAGTTTCACGAATTAATAGTGTACAAACATAACATGGTAAAATCAATGTGTGGAAAACTGTACTAGTCCTTGATTATGAAAAGCATTTAATTTGTCTCAAGACAACTTTTATACAAGTTTCATTGCCATGACTTGTATTCATTTTACTAAGTAGTTTTTATCCGCTTTTGGAAATGCTATAAGACGTCACTCAATAGAGAGGAGATGTGTATTTTACTGTTAATATGAACAATATATATCCCTCCATTTATTTTGATACAAAACGCCTGGTCTACAAAATGTAGAAATCTGTCAAACAGCAACGAAAATTAGCGTTCTTTTTAACCAGCTGTAATCGTCAATGGCACATCATACAATATTAATAGTCTTCCGTGGAAACGCTAGTAAGGCATGATTGACTCTGGAGATTCTTGACCAACATGTTTCAATGACCTATACCTTTGGTCAAAGTATGCAATCTTAGACAAAACTTACTGTGCAGAAACCATTATGTTCTCATTAGACTTACTATTATTGCGATTTCTTAGCTTGAGACCGCATAATTAATTGACTCTGGAGATTCTTGACCAACATGTTTCAATGACCTGCACTTTTGGTCAACGTATGCAGTCTTAGACAAAACTTACTGTGCAGAAACCATTATGTTCTCATTAGACTTACCATTATTGCGTACCATTATTGCAATCTCTTAGCTTGAGAGCGCATAATTAATATGTCTCTTTATTACCCTACGGGCAAGACGTTGATTCAAGGAACTTACTCTCAAGCACATATTATTCTGCAAAACTCATTTTTCTTTGAACCACAATGACCTTGATCTTTGACTGTTTGACCCCCACATTAATAAGCCCTTCTCACACTTTAAGTGGAAGCACTCCACAGACTTTGGTTAAGGTATTTGATCTAGTACTAAAGTTATCATGCACAAACAATTTTCTTTTATTTCAGTTACAATGACGATGACCATTGGCTTTTTTTTACCCTAAAATCAATGGACTTATTTCTTACCCAAATTATAAGTCATCCCCAGACTTTCGCGAATGTACATGGTCGAGAACTTAAATTATTTTGTGCAGAAAGCATTTCTTTTCTTTCAGTCACAATCAGAGTGACATATACCTTTGATTTTTCGACCCCATAAACAATTGGCTTCTTTTCTGCTGCAAGTAGAAGGTAACCACAAATTTAATTTGGGTCTGTCATGTAGCTCTAATGTTATTGTGCTCAAACCATTTTTCTTTTTCAAGTCACAGTGAACTTGGCCTTTGATTTTTTTTAAAAAAAAATGAATAGGCTCTACTTTTACCCTGAGTGAAGCACATGCATCAAGTTTAATTTAGGTCTGTGATGTATTTCTAATGTTATAGTGTACACACCATTTCTCTTCGTTTAGTCACAGTAACCTTGACCTTTGATCTTTTGACCCCATAATCGAAAGGCTTCTTCCTTATCCAAAATCCAAGATCTGGTAATTATAGATAAGGCAAAGGGAATTAAGGTACAGCATATTAATTCACTAACGATAAATTGAGTTATTAAAGTGCAGGGATACTTCAACACAGACAGACCGACAGACAATAACTAACTCGACAACAGCGATGCCTGCCGAATGCCAAGGTCATACTCCACTAAACTAAACACTAAATACGACGCAAAGCACAACGCAAGAGTTTGTCTGTTAATATTTTAGTCTATATGGAATCTATAGGATAAATATGATGAATTAGATGAATGTTACGATAATGTGTTTACTATATTACTTTGCTTTGTAAAGAATCCCTAAAATTGAAATAAACAATTATGATTGCTTCACCTGTTTTGTTTTGACTTAACATAAAAAAGAATTAAATTCCTCAAGAAAAGAGTTTAATAGGGTTGTGGTACCAGAATCTGTCACTAGCAAGTTTGTAATAATATTCTAACTTCCCATGTTACTGTTTTAAATGTACGAAAAAATCCATTTAAACCCGCACAAAGGCTAAATTACCCGATGTATTCCTACTCCTGGTGCTCTCACAAATTGAAATACCTTAGCTCTCCCTACCCTTCTTTGAAAAGAAAGCTATTATAAAAATGCATGCCGTTACCTACGTGACCATTTGCTACGTTGTCATATATATTTCAATGCTACGAATTATATATCACTCATTTTAAATTTTTCGTTACATTAATATGGCTTTATTTTAATGTATATGTGCCTTTCTTCTCGAATATCGCGATAACTGTGAAATTCATAACATATATAAGAATGTAATATTTTATCAATGTCAGTTTAAACTCAATGGAAAATATGCAACCGAAGAAATGAAAGTACTCTGACTTTCATTGATAGTTGCATTTATTCTTCAGAGGGCAGTGCCATCAAAAGTAATAATTGCAAATTGGACGTTAACAGAGGACACATGCATAGTTTATTATGTTATACTGTTTCGTGCATTCTCGATTTCTAGCAATCATAAAATACAATAGCATTAATACTTATACAAATCAAACTCTAACGAGTTGATATACTGCTGACTGATTAATAATAGTAGAAGAGAAAGGTCAGAAAGAACTAAGCCTGGATTCGACTTTAATCAGTTAGAAGTAATGGTAACATTTTTGTGAAATGATTGACTTTTCTCGCATAAAAGTTATTCATAAAATTCAAAATTGAAGAATACATCTTCATCAACACTAAATCAGGTAGCACTGGAGTGAGATACGCAAAACGTGAGAATGCAAGAGAAAAGAGTTAATAAATTAAATACGACCTTGAAGTCAAGCTAAAAAAAAGAAAAGATTCCGTTACAATAAAACTTTCTAAACGTCTTCTAATGAATATATACATCTTTGCAAAAATAAGTCTAATTTAATCAGTGGTAAAATTATCAAGTCAGAATGTTTATTTATCTATAAATTTTATTCAGATGTAGTGTTGATTCATCTATGTATGAAAATTGTGTATGACCTAATGTACATTTCCTCATTAAACAGGGAATTTTAACGAATTCAAACAATTTTGTGTTTGAATTATCATAACATACTGAAATGGGATAATGGTAAGCTGTAAGTAAGGAGGAAATTGAAACTGGCTATAGTAACTATGAAAATGTGCCTTTTTCCACGAAACAGACATTGAGTAATGTTCTTTTATGTTTCATCTCACACTAAAAAAAAAAAAAGGAATTAAAAAATACAACATAAAGTTCACATTTATTCTGAAGCGCATTACTTTAACTCAATGTATTTTCTTCGAACAGTTCACGCTTGTCTCTTTTATTGAAGTAAATGCACAAAACAATTAGGCTTATACAATCTTAGAAAAAGGCAAATTAGTCATTTATCAACTCCATCAATAATTTAAATCGTGTTTCTTTGAGTTGCAGAAAGCGATAATTATAAAGTAGACGATGTATCAGATCTGCGTCTACTATATAAACAAAGGAAGAAATTCTATTGCAGACATATTAAACTGCAAGCTTACAGAGAAAGAAATACAAAATAAAGGCCTTGAACAGCGCTGCGTCACTGAAAACATTCCATTTGACGAATCTTCATTATCTTTGTAAGACGTTGCTTAAAAACTCATCGCTGAAGTAGTTCGTTCACATACATTATTTCGTTTCATTTATTTTAAGAATTTCATATATTCGTTACTCTTGAAACCCAAGAAAATGCTGATAAAAATAGAGTTCTTAAACTAAATGGCAGCCAGATGTGTAAATACAGTAGTTATCTTATTCCGATTAATAAGGCGCTGGTCTATGAATATAACAAGGGTTTTGGAAAGGTATAAAACAATAAAAATTTGCTCATTGTTCCTGTGTGAACACTTTTAAAAGAGAATTGCCTTGAGTATATATCGGTGCAAAATAGACAATTACATTATACATACCCAGTCTTTTTACTGGTGTTAATTGCAACAATGAAATACTCACAAAAAAGATAACGGCAGGATTAGGTCTCCTTTTCCGAGACAATTTCATGACTTCTAACTGACACTGAGGACATCAATGATTTAATGGTGTATACATGCATGGGATGAAAATAAGAGTTAAGTAACTGTTAGTAATAATATTACTAATATTACTATTTTGCAAATTATTTCCGTAAGTATTGGCATGGAAACAAGTCATGCGATATGCGATGGGACGAGTTTAATTTATGACTCAATTTTATCAAATAGTGGTAACATTTAAATCTTTTTTTTTTTTTTTTTTTTTTTGCAGATTAAAGATTTGCCTCTGATAGATTATGACCTATGCATATATTTAGGTGTTTATTTATAAAGGAATAGCTAAATGAAATAAAAAAATAGTTTTAAAAAAGAGCAGTGAGTAAAATAACTATTATAAGGTATTGCTACCATTTTGCATTTGATGAAGCAGTTCCTGTTAATTAGTATCACAGTCTGGCACTACATTTGACCAACTTCAATTTATTTTGCTACTGGATATTAGTAATATATTAGTAATAATTATGGCATCAATTATACTTCAGAAATCTTCGTTTTCTAATATATTCTTAAATACAATTCATACATCAAAATAAAGAGAGGTCTTTCCGAGCAGATTTTACTTTGCGGACACAGCCGATATTGTAATAACATTTATTCAGTCAATTGTTTTAAATTCTTCATACTCCAATTTCATTTGAGTTTTATGTTTAATATTGTATTTTGTAAAATATTTCCTTTTACAGTCATTGAGCTTTGAAACCTCTTAACCTCTTTATAACCTTATAACCCACTTTTTTGGCTTGTGCATGTCTAACGTGAACATTTTACCTATATAGGTCTATACACACAGATCGGATGATTGACTCTTTCTAAACATGGACAAGTCAACGTTTTGATTTGCTTTTCACAGAACAAGATGCTGAATAAATATAATGACGTACATAAGGAATAAAAGTGTGGCTTGCACGACTATCTGAGATACATGTGTGTATCTGCATAAGCAAAAAGCCATGAAAATGAATTCTTTCCAAAAATGTTGTATTAGTGCTTTTCTCACTCTCACCTTTGAGGTATCGGACCACTAATTATTTTACAGCCAGGGAACCAGTCTACTGGTGGGGGAATAAAAAATAGATTACTAAATATTTTCAGATGCACCCATTGGTTACTTAATGGATTTAATCTTTTCCATTATACATTTCATAGACTTGAATCTATGTACTGTAGTTCACAACAAAATATTTACTTTTATTTTGATATCCTGTATTTAATTTCCTACTGACAATATAGCATATGGACTCTACGTTTGGGGCTATGTTATTAGGTGCAGACCAGGGAGTCCTCCTTTTTAGGAGCACGAGGCTCAAAAGAATGCTGCGAAACACCCCTATTTCAAGAATGAAAACAATTTCTATAACTTTAATGAATGGAAGCATGTGTGGTTTGTATGCCAAGCTAAAGAAGAAATTACTTTTAATTTTTTGTTATATTAACTTTAAGGTATATGGGAAATGAATAATGGTCCGATCTGTATAGAGGTATGAGTAGTATCTCTCCATTCCTTTCAGTGTCATTAGTTGATTTATGAGAAATTAAAATACAGTGGATAATTTCTATAGTAATGTATAGCAGACACAAGTAAAAATGCAAATAATTATAGAAAATAAGCCTTATAAGCTTTACAGCTTAAGCAACAAATTTACTTTTCTTATTTCATATCAGATCTTTGCTACACCTTTCCTGTATGTGCTCTTATCACTGTACTTGTCATGAAATTTATGAATGTATTAACTTGTTTGTCACATATAATCTAACATGTATCACGGTGCTTTCTAAATGGCTTAATTTCTAATTCAATTTATACCTCTCTGTGCCAAGGTTAATTAATTACCCCCCCCCCCACCCACGATTATCTGTCTGAACTTTAAAATGGTACATGTATTATGCAATTTTTAAATTATAATTAGGAACTGTGTGACGAACCCAGTTTCACAGAATAAATTATCTTTTGCGTGTATATCTTGTCAGCTGTATGTGTAATGAATTTATTTCTTATTGTTCATAGTTGTTTGATGAATTGTTTCCCGTTTGGGTTACAATACATTGCTTCATGAAGCAGTACATGCAAATTGTATGCAAATACTTTTTTGTAAGATTGAATAATGATGAATTTCTATTTACCTACATTGTTTGGACGTCTCCGGCACATAGATCAACTTATACATCTTTGGCGTTAGTCAGCCTTAGAAACTTGTATTGGACCAAAACTCTTTGCCAGCAATAGAGCCTGAACCTGTTATTTAAAAAAAAAAAATTCTTCAAGATTGTACTTTTCGTCCAAACGTTATTTATTTTGTGTGGTTGTGATATCCATCTCTAAATTGTTTTCATTTGTTACACACTTTTTATGAGAAATATTTCTTGGTTTGAAATGAAAGTGTCTCCTATTAAAATAACCTTTGGTTTTCCTCTTTACTTTTGTCATTTTTTGACACTGTAATATGACTGTAGTTTATGATTTTAGTTTCAAAGTGTGTCTGCAGTATATATTTTGTAATGTTAGAATTATAGCTTGCACTGTTTATATTATTTATTTGCATCAAGGGGACTTAGAATCAGTTGACAGCCTGGCCACATCTGTTTTTGGCCCATGGTTGCAGACCACTATATTCGTAAATTTTTAATATGATAAGTGATGCGAATCAAACTGAACCTCTTAGCGGTCATAAACACTGCTTAATATATGATTCAAGAAAACAAAAGCTCTAATTAAGAACATTTTAGGCATCCGAAGTATCATCTTTGCACCAGAAATTGATGAAAACAGAGAGTTGTATAATTTGGTACCTCTTATTGCATAATGCCCACAGGTGCATATTTCATGCATGTATATGAGTATGGAAGACAGACAGGGAATTAAGAAAAACATGAGACAAACTATTAAAATTCCTGCATTTATTCAGTTATCTACATCTATAATGTATGAACATGGTAAACATGTCATTCAGTGCAACATTCATTCTTATCATCTGTTGGCATGGCATAAGTGTTGATTATTATAATTGTGTGTGCGCAGAATACCGCCCAAATTAGTGTAGTGCATACTTGGTGTCTAAGGTTGTCAATAGACACAAATGTACAAATTGATGTTCAGTATAAGTGTAGGACCACTACTTATGTTACAGCCAGAGAACCAGTCTACTGTGGGGGAGGGGGGATACAAAATAGAGTACTCAATATTTTGAGATGCACCAATTGGCTAGTAAATGGACTTAATTTGTTTCCGTTATACATTTCATAGACTTTCATCTATGTACTATAGTTGACAACACAATATTTACTTTTATATTGATATCCTGTATTTAATTTCCTACTGACAAAATAACATATGGACTCTCAGGGCGAAGCTATGTTATTAGGTGCAGACCAGGGAGTACCCGGTTAAAAAGAAATGATACGAGACACCTGTATTTCAAGGCTGAAAACAATTTCTCTAACTCTAATAAATGGAAACATGTGTAGTTTGTATGCCAACCTAACGAAGAATTTTTTTTTAATGCTTTATTATATTAAATTACGTTCTGTGGGAAATGAATTAATGGTCCGACCATAAATAACGAAACATAATCTTTAATCAGTTGTATCCATACTCTCGAATAACAAAAAGAAAGGCTTGTGAAGCTTCGAATTCCTTATATTTCGTTCTCGCCGGAGAATGGTCTGAAAAGTCTTAAATCTTTGATGCATTGTTGCTTACGGTATTTAATCTCCATCACCATCAGACTATCCATAAAATATTCAAAAGGTCTGTCTTGGGAGAATATCACTCTCCGATACTGCATGTACTTCATCCTAAATCAAATGTATAGAAAGCCTGGCCTATATTCCAATTATCGCATTATTTTCTGTTCACTTTCATTATAATAAAATGTATAAATGTATAGTAGCATTTTTTTCAAAATGTGATTGTACATAATTGGATGAAAGCAATATTTTCCTCAGTTGTATGTACCATTATCTCTATATAAAGCTAATAGGTTTATTTAAATAATACTATCTCAAACACAAAAATATGGACACTGTAATAAAAAAACAGCCAAATAACTAAAGTCTAGATAATGCCCCGCGTATATGAATCTAAGAAGAGATAATGCAGTTATGGTCACTGCACTTTTTTTTTTTTTTACCATTTGTTCTAAATAATTAAATAAGGGTACTACATCAAATGTGTCTCCTGTCCAGAAATTTTTAAATCAATTTATATAGCATGAGCATAGTAACTATGTGGCACATTTTCATATCTTGCAACTATATGAGTCTATAACTTATTACATTCTTTTGAATTATCACCTTAGAGTAAATTATAAATACAAAGATACACATGGCCCAATGAAATGTGTTGGATTTGTAAGGAGTACTAAACACGGCAGACACATTTATAGTTGGATTGATCAAGTTACTCAATTTTTTGTTTCTCCAAATGAAACCGTTCATTCCACAATCAAAATGATTAACATAAAAATTAGAGAGCTCTTAATATGATATACATCTAAGTGAACCCTTACAAAAGGTACATTTATAGTGCATTGCATTTAAGCAAGGGGTGTACACAATTTGTAAACAAAACAGTATGAAATCAGTGAATGTCTGCGCACTACTATTTAGCAGTTAGTGCACACAGTTGTTGTATTTAGCTTCAGCACAGAGTAGATGAGATATTTTGGAACATAATCTCAACTTATTTTTATTGAGGACAACTCGTTAATGGCTTTATCCGTGAGACGCACAATGTCTGTTCTATTGGTCTTAATTGAAAAAAAACAGTGGAATTTTCTAAATATTAATTAAAGTATATTTAATATATATATATATATATTTATATACAGTTCATGTATGTATTTGTCAGGACAGGAGAATTGCATACAATACGTCATTGTTTATTCTGATTCTAAATTGTACTTTACATGTAGGGATTAGTAGGCACAATTTAAAACTCTTCGTTACAGACTAAATATATAAAGTGACATTTATTGTACAAAAAAAAAGTTAAAGTGGCCATGAATTACAAAATAATTTATTTAATTATTGTATGTCTGTATTAAGATTAGGAGCTTTGGTGCAAATAAGAATTAAATTATTCAAGAAGCAAATACTGTTACAGCAACGTAGGAAACTAAATTGATAGTTTTCTCAGGAAAACAATATTTGACATAGATAACAATCGTGTACCAGTGTGGCGCAGTCTGATAAATAATAATATAGGAAACTTTGTTGTCATGAGTAGTACTGTAAAATGTTTTATAAACTTCTGTTATCTTCGAGTTAAAAATATTTGTATTTATTAAACGAAAATATAGAAAAAGCATATTTGGGAGATACATACATTTAATTCGCATGGATAATGCAAGCACGTACATAAAATTGCCGAGTGTTGTATCAATTATATACTAACTGGTTTCAAAAGTTTCAGCTAAGGATGGAATTCTACTGTTTGCTTATTTAAGGGATATACGCATTTTATGACCTTTTATCGATAAATGCCTCTAAAGAAAGTAAAACAAATGAGAGAGAATTTTTCATGGTTTCTTAGGGTTAGGAATAGTATGATAAATATAGTAAACTGGTCTGATCTACGTGTACGCCTTCACTTCATATTCAACTTCATTTTCATTGGTTTAACTTAAGCACAATGTTTAATAAGCTACCTTGGTAACAAAAGGTTTCAAATTCCTTGAACAGTTTTTGTAAAGTTCAAAATCACAAAATTTTATTATTCTGATGCAAGAATCGTCATTCCAACCATTAAATGGACTAGGTTTGGAAGTGGATCAAACCTTTGCACAAGAAAATAGTGGTTATCTGAAAGGGTGTTTACTGACGCGACGATGGGCAGTGCAATGTAATCAAGATTCAGACGGTGTTGTCCTTCTATTTCCTGTCTTCTTGTGCCAAGGTATTGCCTGCTTATGAGGACAGATAGTGGATATTCCACTTCCTGTCTTCGTGCTATAAAGGGTTGCCTGCTTGTGAGGGGCCGATAGTGGAGATTTAAACAACAATGTTTCAGGAATTTTCTGAATATTTTTGTCAACCTTACTGCGGTCTTAATGGCAGACGACAGAAGCCCGGGATTTAAAGTTATACTCTTCGAATGGCTCGGCGATTCCCCAAATGAATTCAAAATGAACCAAAAGGACCCAGGTAGAGACCCAAACATAGACTCAGCACAAAATAGAGATCCAAATGGAAATAAATGGGTTTAAATGGAAATCAACGAGCCCCCAAAAAACTAAAAGGACCCAAATGAAATTCAAAGGACTGGAGCAGTGACCTAAATGGATACAAATGACAATCTAGGAACCACGCCTGAGAACATTTCAATACATTGTTTTCAAGTCAGATGGTCATATTACGATTTTAGATCTGTTAATACCGTAGCTATATCAACATTATTTACAACTTTCCTGAAACTAGCAGTGCTACGTTCATCGTGAAAGCACATTCATTTTATATCGGAGATTTAGTAAGAGTTAAATGGATTTGGCACTCTACTTTCTGGTTTTGTTTGATTTTCCAATAAGGTACTTAGTGTACTTAATGAACCCAGATTGAGTCTTAGTCGTCGTATCGTTTATTGTGCTTTTGTTGGTGCGTCAAGTAGGCTTGATAACCAAGACTAACTCTGGGTGCACTCAATTGTTTGACCGATCTGAGGTTTGTCTATATCGAGTACTATCGTTTGATATTGATCGAATGCGCCATAATGAGTATTGACTGTCGATACGGCAGGAGATGTGCGCTGACACATCTTTAGAATAAAGGCTTGAAATTAAACCGTTTTGCGCACTTTCAACGCAACTTAAAAGGCCTTATGCGTGTTAGGTCAATTTACGTAAAATGCGCAAATAAACTGTTTTCCTAGACCTCTGAATAAATAATCATAATTATATTGCGTTAGATTTTATGGAATTCTCTGTCGACCGCAGGAATATATATATATATATATATATATATATATATATATATATATATATATATATATATATATATATATATATATATATATATATATATATATATATATATATTGTTACGGAATTATGTATATGGAATCTATAATGTGCCTAAACTTTTGGCCTATGACTGTACTTTAAAATTGTGTCAAATAGTGAACGGCATTTTAAGTTTGAAAAAATATGTAAACAAGGTATTTACTGACCTTTTGTTCAAGGTCAGAGCTGTTTATCATTCCTGGAGTAAATTTCCATTGATAGACGCATTTAGTATTACATTCTGGGTCGTAATATGACACGTTTCCTGTTGTGAAATGTTCCATTTGCGAAATGTATAAAAGACCTGAATATACGAATTATATTCATTCGATTTTAAATCTTGAGTTGAAAAGATCTGTCTTTACGATCAGCTGGAATCATCAGATGTTTGAAAAAATAGCCGTGCTGGAATCTTGTAATGCTGTAATGCTGTATTGCTGTATAAATAATTCGAAAGGAATTATTTATTGGACCATTCATCAGAGCTATCTGGAGTACTCACTAACATTTGGAGTTATATTTAGGACTTTCTCGGATGCCTGTGAACATTCTTAAAGATGATCTTGATTAAATTATCGTTGGTACATGGGAACATTACAGACTCATTCATTCGGAACAATCTGTCATTCGGAACATTCGTTCATTATGAAGATTCATTTGGAACATTTTCTAGTTTCTTTATATACAGGACTTATGATTAGGACACTAATAATTGTTGGATTATTTGGATTTTAATACACGCTACTGTAAGTGTATTTTGAGTTTCACATTAATTATTTAATTATTTTAAATAAATTGTTTGTTGATTTTTACAAACATTGTTGGTTTCACTTCCTTTTTGTTACGTTTGTTCTTACCATCGGGTCGCGTAACAATATATATATATATATATATATATATATATATATATATATATATATATATATATATATATATATATATTTGCCTTATGTGGATTAAATTGGAACGCATTCAATTGTTTCTAAATGCATGATTTAAAAACCGACCCAAATGACATAACGTTTGCTTATTTTTAATAATATATACAGCAAGCCAAAAGGATAAATAGTTTGATTTTGAAGGTGTTAGCCATATATGTAATCAAAATAATACAAACATCATCACCTCTCTGACCTTAAGAAGAAAAGACTATTTTTTGAACATCATAAAACCATGAAATGCCTGAAGGAGTACCCTCAAATCAATTTAACAAGTAAATGTATGACACAAAGTAGCAAATAACCTTTAGGGAAACAAACTCTTTCATTAATACTCTTCAGTTTTTAAGTTATCAGAGTCAGTGCAATCAATTCTGAATTATTTGTCAGGAGTTTTGTAAATTTAAGATTTTCCTCTTGTTGAAAAAAGGACTTTTGATAGAGGAACCGACTTTTGTTTCAAATGTCTGTGCACATATCTCTATAGTATGGGTTAACACTTTAGTAGGTACGGGGACATTTGTTACATTAGCATTCAAAGTTCGGAACTGAAGTCTCAGTTTGTACCATACATTACAGTATGGGAACTACAATTACACTAAGTTTCTTACCTTGAATTGGAATTTATTGGTCTAATGAGAACAAAATGGCTAGTATCACTGAGTGTAGTATGAAGTATCCGGATTCAGTCAGGTATTTTAGAGAACCGTTGGACATATTGTCCTTCAGAATAGTACCAGCAGATATTTACCACTGAGTGTAGTATACCAGTATCAGGATTCAGTCTGGAATTTTAGAGAACTATTGGACATATTGTCCATCAGAACAATGCCAGCAGTTAGTATCACTGAGTGAAGTATACCAGTATCAGGATTCTGTCTGGCATTTTAGAGAACCGTTAGACATATTGACCATCAGAATTGTGCTAGCGGCTCTCAATATAATGTAACTTTGTAATACATTGATAATGCTGGCTACTTGTACCTATGCTACAAAAATGTCATTTCCATGTGACTTGCATATGAAGAGGGGTTATAAACTGTTATGGAGCCAAGGTCCATCTGGCCCAGGTGTTACATTGCAGATGATGAATGGGGAGAGGCAGCTATAGGTACATGGATGGTCCAATCAAGAGTATGTGGAAGGTTTCCACTCGACATTCGTTATCGATAGCGAGTGTCCAGCCCACCTAATGTCATGGAAACTCAGGGGCAGGTTAGTTGGAGCATCTAAATTTGTGGACCTTGGATCTTGCCCTCTCTCTCTCTCCCTCTCTCTCTCCCTCTCTCTCCCTCTCTCTCTGGAAACACTAGAATAAACTTGCATCTGGTTGACACTGACGGGCAAGGATGCTGTTTCAATTGGCATTAAGCACATCCCTTTGATAAGAATGTCTTTGTATAATAAACATTTTATGGTTGCAAATGTTTGTTTCATTTTCTCATTAAATAACATCTGGTTTCATGAGTTCTACCTTAGGATAAGTTTAAGCAAGCTCTTTGTTCTAGATTAAGTTTCAAAGTTCACATTAATAACAGTTAATAATACTTGGAGTATTGATAGAGTGCGATTCAAATTTAGCATTTTCTTTGTGTTTGATTCTAAATGAGCGAGAGAGTGTCCATAATAAACGTTATTTCAAAAGCATGGTAATGATTGGCACACCATGGAATCTTTGAAGTTCCAAATCTTCGTTTGATTATTCGTTTTTTATTCATAATAAAACTTATCCTACTTATAATGAATAATTAAAAAATATAACAACATTAAGCTCAATAAAGTATTATTCATGTAGTTCCTTTAAATGATTCCTTTTTAAAAATTAGATATGCTAGTCATGTGACGTCAGGTAATATTGGACATCAATTGTACGTAACATTGCTAGTCACCATTTCTTCCTTGATCTTGAGAGAGTTGTATATATGGAAATCATATTTCTTGGAAAAGGTCTAAATATGAATATAGTATCATATAAATCGTCATTACATTTATGTGCGATAGCATTGAAGAGGAAACCGATGCTTATTTGAGTTTGCATTCCCTATATGAGAAACAATAATTGCACGTTGCTTTCCTTAGATCTAATGTCGTCATCTAATATGTCAGTACAAATTTTCAAACATACAGGGTACATCCAATTAAAAACAAAATTCCACAAGTACGGTAGAATGACATTAGTGAGTAAATTTTGGTTATTTCCAAGTTGGTACTTTTTTTTTAAATTGATGGAATACACTTTGACAGTGTTATAAAAATGTATGCCTTTTCAAGTATTAATCAAACTATTTACCTTCTTAGAATCTAATACTTTTCTGGAAGTAAGGAAAACCTATTGTGATTATGATCTTTATCATGGTTATCTATTATTTCCTGACGAGGTCATAATAGTATTTTGAAAACCTCTGGCTGCCTGTCTGTATATGTTTGTGACGGTGCGTGCACTCATCATGCCTTCTTCTCCTATACATATGAGTGTAATCACACGCTAATATACATTCTCACGTTGTGATTTAGTACTATAAGAAACTAGTTGCTGACTCCTCACCTTGTGACTCCTTAAGATGGGTCAAAAATTGTCATGTCCCAAATAATTCATGCTAGCGAGGGGCAGTTGTAGGTAATCTGGGGCATTTTTCTATACGACCACCCATTTTTTATCAAAGGAGAAGATATCATGAATGACGTTAATAAATTTTGGACCAACATTCTAAACATATGTAGAAAGAATGACATACCATCGAACTACTTTGACCTTACATAAATTAGACAAGGCTCTTTCAGTACTGATAAAAATACAGTCTTAAAATAATTCGAAACTGTTAACATTTGAAAGTATAAGAAAAACACCTTTTCACTAGCATATTCAATACTAGTATTTATTTCCTTATATCAAAATATTATTTTCCAGAAATTCATAATTTCCTAAGATGAAATTACCATAACAATATATTAAAGGAAGAATTTGTGTGAATATTATGTCTGCTTTTTAATCTTGAAGAAGTGCAATTTTAGACCATTTTAGCATTTTCTCAATCTCCTGGTACTTGAATGAACTTTAATACTTTTTTTGTGGCCTTCACACTGAGATTACACATAAGGTGATCTATCAGGAGAAATATTTTCGAAATAGCTAATTAAATTCGTGAGAACAATATGACTAATAATGAACGTTCTCTTGTCAAACAAATATATTTAGGAAACAATATACTCATATGCAAAGAAAATACAAAAAAAAATATTCTAATGTAAATGACTTGATTATGACTATATTTAAAATAGCTAATTAGTATGACTAATAATGAACGTTCTCTTGTCAAACAAATATATTTATGAAACAATATACTCATTTGGAAAGAAAATGCAAAAAAAAAATTCTAATGTAAATTACTTCATTATGACCATATTCTAGAATTAGCAACCTTTTCGTTGCTTGAGCAAATAACCCTGAGTGAGAGAGAGAGAGAGAAAGTCAAGGTTTTAAGGGTATGCTTCCTTGGAGAAACTGGCTCACAACTGGATGTACGTAGTCTTTTGTATGAGTAGACGAATATCATCGCTAGGAATATACAACCTTGTGCTTATTGGAGCAAACAAAACTGGTGTCATCTTTTCTTCCAATAATTGCTACCAATGATGTTTTGCGAATTTCCTATAAGTTCCATTGGAGGAAAGTGTCTTACCTCAGGACACACCACAGTAGCCAGTATCACCGTGTGCAGTATATCTGTCTCAGGATTCAGTCTGGTATTTTAGAGAACCATTGGACATATTCTCCATTAGAATAGTGCCAGCGGCTCTAGTATAATGAACTATTTAATGCATTGATAATGCTGGTAACTTGTATCCATGCTACATTAATGTAATTTCCATGTGACTGGAATTGGAGGAGTGGTTATAGACCGCTTCTATTTCGGTACCCTTGAGGACTGGTTGGAGCGAGCAAGGTCAATCTGGCCCAGGTGTTAGGTCCTGCCTACTTTGCAGTTGGAGAAACGGGAAAATAAAGTATAGGTAAATCAAGAGTCCATCAGAGGTTTTGCACTCAACATTCGCTAACCGAGAGCGAGTGTCGAGCCCACCTAATGTCATGGAAGGCGAGGGGCAGGTTCGTTGGAGCACCTAAATTTGTGGATTTGCGTCTTTCCCTCTCTCTCTGGAAATGCCGGATGGAGCTTGCATGTCAACTCCGATCATCTGGTTGAGACTGATGCGCAAGGATGCTGTTTCAATAGTCATTCAGCAAATCCCCTTGAAAAGAAAGTCTTGGTATAATCAACAGTTTGTCGTGGCAAATGTGCGTTTCATTTTCTCAGTAAATAAAATCTGGTTTCCCGAGCTTTAGCTTAGGATAAGTTTGTGCAAGATCATTGTTTTATTAAAAGCTTAAAATTCACATTAATATTAGTTAATAATACTAGAAGTATTAATAGATTGCGATTCAAATTTAGCATTACGTGCGCGTGATATATCACCTCAAGTTTGCATTAAGATGGGACTTAATGATCGTCGAATCCAACTTATGTGCCCCATATAATAAGTGTTGTAGAAAATGTTTTGAACTGACATAACTAGACATCATGTACTCCAGCTAATGAGCTCTGTTCATCTGTAGAAATGTCTTAGAAGATTGAACTCTTTTGTGGACAAGCAGTTATAGCCAACACTCAAATCGCAATTAAAACGTATTTAAATATTTCTGCGACGTGACTTTTAACGTGTTCCTCATATTGCAGGTTGTCAGCATCGTATCACTGATTCAAACTCGCATTTGTTATATACAAGAGTGTGACCAATGGAAATGTCTTTTTCAGCTGAACAAATACTTATTATACATAATTTGAAGTGACAAAACAGTGAAAAAGATCTATAGGGAAAACATAACAGTATAAGAATGTTACATGCAAAGGAAAAATATATCTTGATGATGGCTTCTTCCCTGCATCGTGTATTGAAGATGTATGAGTCTACTCTATTCGTTTATTAGGATATGTGCAAACGAGAAAAAAAAAACAAAAAAAAAAAAAGAAGAGAAATATTATGATCATCTTTTCGGAAAGTATACTAGTTTATCCGAATTCGCTAGATTTTAAGTTAAAACCAGAGAAAAACAATTGCTTGCAAGATTAGAAATTATTTAATCCTTAAACCTGTTGATGTTATGCATTGCAGTACTAAATGGAGGTAACTCCAAAAGAGCTCTTCGATGTAGGTTAGTCGATTTTAGCCCCTTAGTCTACTAAACTTCAATACACAAATGTGACAAGATGATAAACTTCTCTGAAATATAAAAGACAGTTCCTCAAGTGGTCGCACTTTGAGCACTGCTGTTTCATTATTCGCTTTATGCATATCAATTATTTTTTGGAGCCCCGGTTACTACGCGGTTAACGCCAAAAAGGGTGCAGGTTTGAATTATACCACTGAATCAGTAAAGTTATATATTCCTAGCGATGATATTCGTCTACTTTCACAAAGGACAATGTACATACAGTTGTGAGATTGTTTCTCCAAAGGAACATAAACTTTTTAATTCATTCTCTCTCTCTTTCTCTCTCTCTCTCTCTCTCTCTCTCTCTCTCTCTCTCTCTCTCTCTCTCTCTCAGGGTGATTTGTTAAAGCAACGAATTGACACAGCGTTTCTTATTTGATAGCTCTGAAGAACACCATAAAAAGATATTCGACATTAACAACGTATTTCATATACAAGATACAGCATATGCATTTTCCACTTAAAGAATAAAAGCTTATATTTTAAACGTATGTGGCTTTTAGAGAACAAAGAAATAAATTTACATTCTTTTGATGCATCTCTCGAATCAGACAGTAGGTCAGTATTGACCGTGGAAAAAACAGGTTGAAATTTGTAGAATATGGTCCCAATCAAGTGATGTACATTAGAATATTTAGCATTTTAGCATTTTCTGTGCATATGAGTGCATTATCTCATATATATATGTGTGTGTGTGTGTGTGTGTGTGTGTGTGTGTTTGAGTGTGTGTTTTATTTATTTATTTTTCAAAAATCTGTTCACGTTTCAATGTCAATGTCACTGTTTCCTTAAATAGAGCTTTGCCTCTACACTTAATAGCGTATTTCAACGCAGCTTGGTACATGTGGTATTTCCATTGACCTTAGAAAGAATTATGTTGATTAGGAGTCAGTAAATCCATTGTCAATGCCACTGTTACTTAAAACGTTTGTATTTTATTTCTTGACTAGAATATAATTTTTCAACATTTTTTTTACGTTAATATTTTGGTAATAAAGAGCCCTTCTAAATTTGGAGTCATTGCACTAAAGTTCAGGGTCAAATCTTATGTTGGCGGATTATCATAAGCCGTTTACAGTACTATTATTTCTAGGTGTATATCGATAATGTACAGAATTATCGTTTTCCTCCCTATTTAACCAATTACATACAGACTGTGCATGTAATTATACTGGTATGGAGGAAAAAGTTACAGGGATATCTACAGTATGTTTTTAAAAATATCCACGGAGTCAAAATGTTGATACTGATATTTAGTGTTTCAACGTATTCACTTGCGAAAATCAGGCCGAGGTTTGTTCGTAGCCAGTTACTACCAGTAAACCCGAAAGATGACCAAAAAATCTTGAACCTTTCAATTGTTTTGCTTAATAAAGTTATCAGATTAGATATGGTAGAAATCTTGCAATCCACCACAATTCCCCACTAGCATAATTAATTGATAACTGATGAGATTCTTAATTCATAGTTGTAATAACGATGCAACAGTAAGAGAAATTTCAATTTACTGGTCTTGGTTCCATGTAGCAACACGTTGATAACTAAGAGGTAAGGCATAAAAACCTTTGTTCGTACAAAACCAAATGTGTATCAGCATTGTTGGAATAGGCGTATCAGTATAACCGTGTTCATGTATCAATATCAGATGTCGCGTGGCATTGATGCCCTGGTGTGTCATTATACTTATCCTGTTCCCGGCCGCGCCCTAAAGCAAATGACTGCATTCCGCATGTTATGTACTGACTTAAAATATGCAATCCTGCCAGGTTCTGCGGTCACACAGAGGAGATAAATTGTCCTACTAGAGAAATAAGGAATTTCTCTCTTGCCTTAATATATCTTATTTATTCAAAGCGATATAAAAACTGATGCATGCAAAGGGTATTTCTCAACTCGTCTGCTCCAAAGTAACCGGTGTGCATTCGCATTTGCGTATACATCAAAATACGGTTCAGAATCTGAGTAATTTCACACAATTACCTGCCAAACGTCTGATAGTTGCTTTATTTCTAAGAAATTGCAAATATTATAATAAACGATTCGTTAAAGTGGTTATTTCTCAATAGATCTTGGAAGCTGGCTCTCTTGCGAGACACTAATTCATTTTACACTGCGCGCCAGCCCCGGAAAAGGATTAAGTAAAGTCAGTGTTCCAGATTGACGCCTTTACTAAGAGAAACTTTAGATTGCATGTGAAAATGAAATTATCTTTTTTAATGCAAGAATAGCGATCATGCATGTTATTCTGGTATCAACATTCGCTGAATCCCGCAGATGTGTTGAAACCCTTGCCCTTCGGATTCAGCCAACATTGATACCAGAAGAAAGAAACAAAACATGATTCCTACATTAAGTCATAAATATTAATTAAACTATTTCCTTTCAAGAATAATTGAACTTAAAGAAATGTCTATGACATTAATTCTTTACCAAATGGTGGTTTTCAGCAAATAAGTTAGTGTTTGTCCTCTAGAATTTAAGGTAAGTAATGCGCACATATGGATACTTTGCAATAATTCATTCAAATAAATTAATAACATAATTGTCGAATGATGTAACAACCTTTTACTGCTTGTAGCTAGTTAGAGGTAGATGGATAGATAAATGCACATGCACCTGTCTAACAATTCTTCGAGTACCGGCACGCAGACCAGAGTTCCACAACTTTTGGCAACACTTTAAAGGCATAAAAATGTCCAATGACATTAGCAGAGGTAGGCACAGGCTATGTGGACTACTGGACCTTTTGCATCAAAAAATAATCCCTGTAACACTCTCATGACAGTCCGACAACGTCGAGCGATTTGTGGTTTCTGCTAATTATCTCCTAACCAAACTTTATTATTTCTCTTGACTCGCGTTAAAAGAAAAAGTAAATCCAGTTTCATCAACTTTGACAATCTCATTCAAATGTCTCTGGTCACTCTTTTCATATTTTGCGAGTATCTTTTTTTAGCGATTTCAACCTGAGTCTGTTTTTTTATCAGGACCACAACTTGTACAAACCTTTCTGAACCTCGAATGCTTCTTCAAATGCTTTTTCAATATATTAAAAACAGCTGACGAATTAATGCCCGTGATAACTGAAACTGTGACTTATTCCAGGTCGGCCTTGATATCAGTCGGAGAGTATCTTATCTTAAAAGAGCCCAGTTTTTACAATATGTTTGCTCACTGGCAGAATTGTTCTCCGACAATTTTAGATCACTGTCATTTACCTATGTTACTTCACATACATATATCTGTAGGTGACCGGCGTGCTGCACGTGCAATTGCAGATCAGTTTAAATAAATTTGTTTGTATATAGATCGGCGTTAAATTTATTGACAGGTTCAAAAGGAACAAAGATGCTATAACAAAATATTCAGAACTTTTCAAATAGCCCTCTTAATTTCAGATGTCGTTCAGCTTTGGAAACAAACTTTTACTTTGGGGGATTTGGGGGAAGGAAAATAATTACATCACTAGTCACTAAAATTAAGATTTATACAGTGTGCTTACAAAACCACTTTTCTTTTGTGTCTGTTTTGTTCGAAGTTTCTTTCTGCTTCTAAACGCTCTACCGCGACAAGGCGCCCCTAGTGAAGGTTCAACTTTTTTATTCATACATAGAGAAGTGCATGATAGTTTTTCGGGTTTTTAAACTTCATTGCATTTGACCGATGTGCTAAAAGTCAGGCTAAGGATTCAAGACGGTGATTCTGAGAAGCAATCGTCCAGGTAAACATTGCTGAGATAGTATATGCCGACCTAGGTGGATTATAAAGATTCTAAACTTAGTTGCGTATTACTTTGACATTTTCTAAAGGAAAGAGAAAAAAAAAGTATTATTGTTTTCCCGATGGGCTTTTTCCTTTGCATAAATAAATAAATGTGCCTCTATTTACTCAAAACGCACTTTACACTCATGCATGTACACATACATGCATGCATACACGAGTCAATCTCCATTTAAGAATGGCGTTTGATATCCTTGTCAAAAAATGCCCCAACAGTTGATGCAATAAGCCTTTTTCTACCATGTATTTGTTATCATATAGAGTATTTTCTCTTGGTATATAATTATATTTGATGAAACCTCCAGAAAAACATTATGTTCTTGACATGAATCTGAGAATATACAAATAATAGAACCAATTGTGGATAAAGATGAACCTACTTTTATTCTTGTTCAAATGGACCAAATAATGTACATGCTCGAAAAAAGAAACGAAACACGTTGGTCAAAAGTATATTAAATAGGAATAACAATTCACCAATATGTACTACTCAGAGTCATAAATTTAGTTGCGACGACTCCATGCTACCGCAAGGAAAGTGTGCTAAACTACAATTAATATGAAATATAGATATTACCATATTTGCTCATCAGTATCTCTGTCTACTATACTACTGACACTGTACTATCTGTACAATTTGAAGTATCTGAACTACTTGAACAAAGAGAGAGGTATATACATCTCTACATTCATGCATGCATACATCAATACATTCATACCCTCTGGAGCCCCGTGTGAACAAGCTGTCTTCGGCGCTCGCCTTTGCAAATCATTGACATCTCACCTCTGTCCGCCTGGGTTCGAGTCTTGGGCTAGGCCAACTTGGGTATGTGAGAACACTTTTCAATAGCTTGCTTGCTGGGTCGGTGGCTCTTCCTGGGGTTTTCCTGGCTGAGGTATAAAAGATAAAAATATAGTGTAATGTTATGTTACCATCAAGTCAAAATAAAGGTATGCTATCCGATTGTCCTATATGATAATTGCTTAAACTGGGTGGAAAAGTGGAAAACTTTTGTGGCAAATAAGGTGGTAATCGGAAAAGTAGTTGTGAGACAAAAAGGTAGTGGTCTGTTACTTGTCCCTATGGTACCTAGGATGTGAATGGAAAGTTAGTTTAAGGTAACAATTGATCCCTAAAAATTCGGTCCCCTCTTCAACAGGAACAAGAACCTACTAAATAAAGAACAAGCTTAACCATTAAATTCCCTTTTATTTAGTTAATCAAACTGGATCTAAAATAATCAAAGGTTGCTCTCTCATAGAATAAGTACCATTTTGATGCAATATTTAAGCTCTTGATAAAAGTACCGCTCCAAACAACAAACA